>JAMJFZ010001133.1:7942500-9142500 GCA_026225945.1 Cricetomys ansorgei | reverse complement strand
AGAGATGCTGCTTCAAGAAGACTTTTCTATGACCTTGCTCATGAGTGTCTGAGAAGGTGCTCAGTTGTGGAGTTACATTTCTCTCAATATGAGTAAGGTTGGGTATGTTTTCACAGGTACAAATGCTAATTTTCTGTAGTCTCACTTGCATATTAACTTGTGTCTCAGCTTTAACTGTAAACTTGACACAGCCTAGAGTCAGTCATCTGAGAAGGGAAACTCAGTTGAGGATTGCCTACTGTAGACAGGAATGTGGCATGTCTGTGAGGAATTGTCTGGATTCATTATGCCCAGCCCACCATGGGCAGCATCACTCCCTGGGTGCACAGTACTGGGCTGTACAAGAAGCCCCTCTAAGCATGAAGCTGTAAGCAAGCCAGCAAGCAGCATCTCTCTATGGTTTCTGCTTCAAGTTCCTCCTTGACATTGACTTCCTCAATGATGAACTATATGTAGTAAGCTGAAATTATATGTTTCCTCCCCTATATTACTTTTGGCCATGGGATTTGTCATAGCAGCAAAATGAAATGAGAACACATAGTGTCACAATGTTAAACTTAAAGGGATTAGAGATTTTTAGCTGTGTGTCAATATATATCATTCCCATCATTTTAAAAATTTATTTTTATTTATTTATTTTTATTATTTTTTTTGCTTGTGTTCTGCTATGTGGATTTAGAATAAAACACAGTCAAGTTTCTTTTTCTTAGCATCTAGAGTTTGTTACTTAGATAAATCGTCTTCACGACATATTCCAAGGAGATGCCACCATGTTTTATAAAAGAATGTTTATGTTTTCATTTTTGAACTGATGTATCATGATTTTATGTATATTATATAGTATGCACACTGATTCAACTTTATGTTTACATAAACGTTGATCCCTGTTTCTCCACATCATTTCATTTTTGTGCTTTAGTTCTGTCTATTATCTAATCATCATGGGTAGTCAGTGCACACATACACTGTGTTTAAGAACACCTCCTTTCAAGTCTATCCTGTCCTCATTCTTTCCAGGTGAAAGCCTTGGAAACAGTAAAACCACAGCCTATCAAGAGCTGGCAACAATTCTTTGTGAGACAGGTCTCATTTCCAAGGGACCGGCGAGCGGTGAGTAAACCCGAGTTCCTTTCCGTAGAGTTTACATTTAGACAATCCCTGTAGCAGCTACCCCGATGACAGCAATTTTAACAAAGTTATCTTGTTTAACTTCATGACCCTAGATGGATTTTTTTTAAACAACTGACATAGTTTATGCCTTATAATGGGTGAATTTAACCCATTTAACTATACTGACACAAGATTTATATTTGGATACTTACCTCAGTTATTATAAAACTTGCTTTGCTCCTTCCTAATCTTTTTACTTAACTTTTCTGATTATGATTTAGAATTATTGAGACTTTGAGCTACTTTTTTCCCCTTATGGCTTAGTAGTCATGAATTTCTTTGTTTGTTTTCTTCTTCTTCCTTTCTCCTCCTTCCCTTCTTTTCCCCTCCCTCCCTCTATTTCTCTTCCCCCTCTTCTACTCTCTTAGGCCCTTCTTTCTCTTTCTTTTATCTTCTTTCTCTCTCTCATTTCTTATACTCTTTCTTGCTTCCTTTTGCTTCCCCTTCTTTTCCATTCTTTCTTTTCTTTCCTTCCTGCTCCCCTTTCCTTCCTTCCACCCACCCTCTTTTCATTTCTCTGTCCCTCCCTCCCTTCCCCCTCTTCCCCCTTTTCTTACTTCCTCCTCATCTTCCCTTCCTCTGTTTTTTCTTTCCTTTTAGTGATTTATCTTAAATTGTTAACACAGAAACACAACTACAGAATCTAAGGAATTAATGTCTCAACTTTCTTTTCCCCAAATAAAAGGGCCTTAGAAACCACTTTGGTCAATTTTTAGTTTATGCTATTTTGTTGTACTTTCCAGCGCCCACTGTTTTCCTGTTATTTGTTATTTATTAGTAAGAACATGGTATTCTACAAGGATTATGAAATGAATTGATGTCCTTGATTTTTATCATCTCCTAGGAGTGCTCCTTCTTGTTCCTCAGAGACAACAGTTTTTCTTCCTAGTGTGGTATTTTTTTTCCCCTTCCTGTTGTTCATCTCCAAATCTCTAAATAATATTCTGCTATAGTTACAGTTTTTATTTCTGCATGTAGCACATCAACCTTTCACCATGACCTATAGTGACTTAGCTCTTTCACTTCCCACCCTGCCTCAGAGCCCCACCTTTTCCTTTCCCATTATAGACTCATCCTACTGCTGCTTAGAGTACTGGGATTAATGATTATAAAGTATACACAGTGATTTCTATTCTACAGCAGACTAAGCATTTAGAACGCAGTACTGTGAACTCAGTTCCATATCAGGGAACACACAATCTGATGAGGATCAGATAAAATTGATTAAATATTAATTTATCGTAACTGTTAAGGTGTATAAGTTATTGAAGTAAGCATATTAAGTGATAGGATTTCAGGCAGAGGGAATGATGGTTTTAGTGACTCAAGCCAGGAACATACCTCCCTTTGAGAACTAGGCAGAAATGAACACAAGGCAGATATTAGATGAAAAATACAACAAGTATAAATACTGGTCAGTTCCTATGTGTGTTCTTAAGCTAGAAACAAATAAACATTACTTCTTTGGGCTCTATGCATCTCTTTTGCAATGGTCCAGCTGTGCTGTTCTTATGTGCAAGCAGTTGTAGAAATAGATTAATGAGCAACTATGGCTGGATTTTAATAAAACTTTATTTGTAAAACCCCTACTACAAGCCATTGCAATGGGTTTGTATTGTTTCATCTTGACCAGTCAAGAGGCTGCCAGATAAACAGCTGGAAAACTGTAAAGAAGCTAAGCATGAGCTTTACATTTTAAAAAGGTCATAACACATGTGTACACACACTTACATATGTAAGTGAAGAACATCATATAGAGACCATGAATGAACATAAAGCCTAAAATATTTACGACTTGACTACTTACAGGGAAAAATCACGTCTGCACTAAAGTGAGATGCACAAAAATGCATTCTCTCTGCCTACTACACACAGTTTTTATTCTTTAAACTATCAAGAATGATGTTGTTTCAAACACAACAAATCAAATATATGTCTCACCTATTTTATAGTTTTCACCAGGTATATAATAATCTCTTTCTTATGGAAGTCTTTACATTTTAAACACATTTCCAGAACTGGAAACCACATGTGGCTAATGGTTATCACATGGTGCAATCTGCTTCTAGACTTTCTAATGAGCAGCCTTCACATTCAGCCCCACCATCCATGTGTGACTGATATTTGTGTGGGGTACCAGGCAGCACTCCTAGTAAGGATCCCCAGTAGTTGATAGGATCTATGGAAGATCTTCAGGGTTTCAACATTACTCTGGCCTTCTTGGCAAAGAAGACATAGTGCTGTGCTACTGGGACTGTAAATATCTCCCTGGGGACTTTGCCAACACAGCCAGAGACCTGCCTGCCAGTTGTTTCGTGGCCCTTGTCATGCCAACAAATAAGAAATGGTAATTTTAGCTCTGTTTAGAAATACCTCAGCTCATGTCACATTCCAATGAATTGCAACTGGAGAAATAATTATGTGTTTGGCCACACATGAATTATATAGCAATATTATACACATGGAGTAGACATCTCTAGTATAACTAGCTGCCACAGTGTATTACACACAGGATGCTTTTAGAGAACTGGGGCCATTCCTTGAACATAGTAAAGATTAAATAAATGGTCATGGACAGTCTCTAAAATGTTCAAAAGAAGACAAAAAACAAGAGGAAGGCAATAAATTTATTTGCTTTGAATTTATTTTTATGGCACACACATACTTGAATACCAACCAAAATCTTAGATTATTAGGTTAACACTAGTGATTATAAAGGCTTGTTAACCTTAAAGGTAATTCAACATTTTCTTTGAAACCTGTATTTTTGGTAAATTTATGGGTGGTTCAAAGAGATATATTAAGGTTTTTTTTTTATTAGCTGTGTGTAGTTTTGAAGACAGCTTGTGTCTTCGTCTCATACAGGACAGTACCACCTTCTTGGCTATTAGTATAATTTCAGAATTTTTTCTCCATGAATATCTATTAAAATTGCCAAAGAGGAAAATGCTATTTAAAAGTGGAAGAACATTTTTCTTCTTCAGAATATTTCCAACATCCTGTCTGAATAGTACCTCAGTCTCACTAGTCCAACCATTTATAATTTAATTAGTCATCAAAGTGTGGTGCCATGGTAGGAATGGGACTTTGTTGCCTGGGAGTCTTGGTCTTCACTTTAAACTCTTATTTCTTCTGAATTAATGTTCCCCTTTTCTGGAAACAAAAGCTTCCCCTCCCTCTTTATGCTCATTAATCAGGGGTATTGTGTGAGTAGAACTTTGGGGCAAGAACAAGAGAAATGAAACAGAGTGGGAGAGCATGTTATTTTCCTTTTTGAGGAATTTGGACAAGATTAAGAAAGGGACATTTCCTATTTATTATTTTTTTTGGAATATATAATAGGACTATATTAATTTGGCTTTATAAAAAATGCTTTACAAAAATCAATATACCCAAAGCAAATCATAGAGAATTTGGGTAGGCCATGTGAACGGGTATTTGTATGCTAAGGCAGTCATACCATGGATATTTTCTCAAGTGAGGTCCCAACAGAAAGGTTCTAACATTTTCTCTGACTCCTTTCCAATGGTTATCCACCTTCCCCCAGCTGTCACCCCCACACCCTCCTATACCCCCCCTCCTCCAGCAAGGTTATTTCCTGCCTCTGTCACCTCTACCCTCCTGCACCTCACTCCCCTCTCCTCCCTCTCCTCCAGCCAACCTTTTTTCCACAGAGATTTTCTGTTTGTTGCTTTTATTCAGAGATTCAAAAGCCTATTTAATCATGGGTCTGAATGTAGCTTCAGGATAACGATGGCATTGGATTCTTCTCATTAAATTCAAACCACAGAGACCCAGAGCCAAGGCTGATAGTCAAGATTCCTTTTCTTTTGGTATTTGGTTTTTATAAGACACTTGGTTGGAAGTAGAAAGTTTTAAGTTTGTTTACTGTTTTTAGTTTTCTCAGTGTAAACATTTAACCCCGGTTTGCAATGTTAATGCACTTTTATATGTTTAAATTTCTTTTTAACTGATAGACAAAATCAAATGCTCTGTATATTAATAGGGTGTTAAGTTTCAGTGCATGTGTTCATTGTAGAATGCTAAATAAGATTAAATACTTTCATCTCCTCAAAATTTCATTATTTCTTCACGTAAAAATAATCCTTTTAGCTTTATGAAATGGACACTGTACTTCTGTTATAGTCACTGAGAACTTCTGGCTTTGAGCTAACTAAAACTTAGTACCTGTTGATTTTAATACATCTTAAATTTATAATCATAATAGCTTATAGATTAAAAAAAATATGCTTTATAATCCCCTTACTTTCTCCAACTATTATATTGTGAATCCCTTCTCAAGCTTTTTCTCTATGCGTGCCTTCACGCAATTAAAAGTATTGCCTAAGATTCAAAGTAGAGTCCTTTTTAATTTAATGGAGCAACATGCAAAAGTCCTCTAGTTAGTTCAGGAAATCACACTGTGCTGACAAGAATCAGGAAACGACTGTTTTCTGCATTGCGATCTTTCAACTTCTCAAACTCAGACGGCGATCTTAAACACCAGTGTACGACAAGTCGTAAGAAATAATTGTGTCTGTTCATGTGGAGCTGTGTGTAGCCACGGTTCTAGTGTGCAGAAACTTTCTAGCTTTGTAAATATTAGATTTGACAGTGTTGCTAGGAAACACACACCGAAAGTAAGCAGAATACAAATTATGAAGTCTAAACTTTGCTGTTGCAAACAATGTAGCCCTTAGGCACTTTCTATTGTCAAAACAGTTGTACATACAGCATTTTTATGCACGCATTAAAGTTAAGAAGCAACTCCTTGAAGTGAAGTAATCGTTTCCTGTTTTATTTTCCACTTTCTTTACTCTCTGAGAGCCGAAAGTCACTGAGACAATGTCTGCTTCCAGTTTACTTCTTCCGGATTGGCTAAACCCCCCTTTCAGAGTGTGCTTTGTTCTGGGAAATGCTTTGGGTCACTTGAGCAACACACTGCTACTGTTAAAAAAAAAAAAAAAAAAAAAAAAAAAGCTGAGTAATGTTGGCGCTTTCTCAAGCTGGAGCTTTCTCATGTGGCTGATGCAAACCTGGAGAATTTGCATCATCATGTAGCCCAGTAAGTTGGTGTGACAGGCGGTAGCATAAATACGAGCCCACTAGGAAGCTGAGCTGGTGTGTAATGATAGGGCAGCAGCCGCGGCTGCAGCAATCTGCTCCAGGAGCCCGTGTCACACAGGTGCTCCCGAGGAGTAATTAGATAGCCGCCAAGGCAGGAGCACACCTCTGAGTTTTCACCTGTGGACATAATAGTGCTGAGCCACTCAGTGAAAGCCAAGAGGCAGCAGAGACCGAACAGTGATCAGTCACATCTAGAGAAACCAAAGTTGAAAGTTTTTTTTTTCTTTTCTTTTCTTTTCTTTCTCTGTTTTCCTTTTGACTCCCCCTCCCTTGGTGTGACACTGCCATGGTCAGAAAGCCAGTTGTGGCCACCATCTCCAGAGGAGGTTACCTGCAGGGTAATGAGAGTGGGAGGCTGCCCTCCATGGGGGACCAAGAGACACCTGGGCAGGAGAAAGTGGTTCTGAAAAAGAAGATCACTTTGCTGAGGGGGGTCTCCATCATCATCGGCACCGTCATCGGATCGGGCATCTTCATCTCCCCCAAAGGCATACTCCAGAACACGGGCAGCGTGGGCATGTCACTGGTTTTCTGGTCTGCCTGTGGAGTACTGTCACTTTTTGGTGAGTGCACTTCTTCTTCGTGGGTGTGGCTGTGTGGCTCTCTGGGAAAGTGTGCTCTCTGGGAAAGCAAAGGGTTATTTCTATTTCAGAGGAGTAAATGAATGGCAAATACTACAGGAGATGTTTTGAATTTTTGCTGTTGTTGTTCAGGTATGTGCACTACCCAAATACAGTGTCCACTGTTGGTATAAGCCTGAATCCTCTCAGATTCCTTCCTTCAGGGTATACTCTCTTTCCTGAGAGACGGACTCTTCTGTGACTTTTCTCTGGTATAACAAGAGCAAAAACTAACTTTGATGGCCCAGAAAACCCTGCAAGACTTCTATGCTGAGGGTTTGGGCTTTGTTAACGCATGCTTAGAGCATTCTGGCAGCAGACTCTATGAATGAAACACCTGTGAGGTGCAGCCTGCATAGCCTGTTTACACATAGAACTGGATGTTCAGAACAGTGTCGTGGACGTTTTATTAGCTAAACAAATGGGTGGTACTCTTTGCCTTTTTAATATTCTTAATGCACGGGCTTGTCTGTTCCTGATATTATGCTTCCAAAGTCCTTGGAAAGTTATGTGTTTGTTGTGACTCAGTCTCTGTAGATGATACTATCATTATAGCTTCAATCTCCCCTCCCCCTTTTTTTCTTAATCCTATACATGTTCTCAGTATGCGTATCCAAGCTTCACTTGGGTGTCAGTCTTCCCTCCTTGCCTGGATCTGTTTTCTTCATCTGTGTTTTACTTAGTCTCTAGGGAGACAGATAATTTCGCTGCCTGTTCACTGAAGTTTATCTGCAAAAGCTGATATTACTATGGTTATTATTATTTTTCTTCAAAATTTATGTTTCTCTGATTGGTATGAGATTAATTAATACTGCAGAGAAAATAGCTGATCCGTGACCAGGAGGGCAAATCAACACAACCCAAAACTCCTCAAGTTCATTCGTAGAGGCAATAAAAACTGGTGAATGGTCAATTTATTTTTATTTGGCTTATACTATGGAGTAATGCTGTAGTTCCAAAATAGCCCACTCTTTAAAGTAGTTTTTAACCTGGGACCAAGTTACTCCAGGACCAACTACTAACTCTTGCTCCATTCATTCTTTCTGCTCAGGTCTTGTGATATTTTAAATCACTGGGGAAAGTTACCTTTCTAGGGAACTCAAGTGCTTGCTTTCAGGAAGGAGGCATTTCAAATAATTTTGAAATCAGTCTTATTATAGAAAGATCTATGGAGAAATTACTTTAAGACTCTGGAAAACTTGGTAACATCATTCATGTCCGCAGATAGTGTTGTATTAAATGTTTGGTGACAGCTGTGTGCTGTCCTGTTCTAGTTCCCTTCATTCTTTTGGAGTAATACAATTATCAAAAACTTCTTACCATTATCAAAAATAATCCTTACCAATATTAATATTAAAGTGGCTCTGGCATATGTAGGTATAGATAAGCAAAGAGAAATTGAATTGTTGATCTTAAATGACTGTGTACCCTCAGGCGTTAAGTGTCTTACAGTACTTGATATATTTAGAATAAATCAATATCTAATCAGAACAACTACAACCAGTTTCTTGAACTTTGCATACTTACATACAGGCAGCTCCCACTGTGTGATTTGATTTTCACACACAATCAATGGTTGTTCAGATGCTGTAAAATAAATTAGTTTGAATGTTGAGCCAGTTAAAGACATACTGACTTGTTTGGTGAAAATATGCTCATATTTAAGTGTTCCATCTTTGGTGGAAGCTCAGGAAAGTATAGAGAACACTTAAAGGAGTGCTATGTGGGCTGGAATGGACATTTGACCAACTTCAGAGATGTGCTCTCATACTATCTTCACTTAAATTACTGAGAGCTTTTGTTTGTTTTGTTTTTTGTTTTGTTTTTCAAGACGGAGTTTCTCTGTTGTAACTCAGGCTGTCCTGGAACTCGCTCTCTAGACCAGGCTGGCCTTGAACTCACAGAGATCCACCTGCCCCTGCCTCCTAACTGCTGAGATTAAAGGCATGCACCATCACTGCTTTTACTGCTCAGCTTACTGGGAGCTTTTTTGACATAAAATCTTCACAAATAGGAAGCAAAGCAAGATATAAGGAGAAAATTTTTCTATTACTTAAAGCTCTAGAACTCAAAGAATACAAGTCAAGAATGTGGGCTTAGATTGCCCCCAACTTAAGATGGTTTATGGTATGAACTTTTTTTTTTTTTACTTCACAGTAATAGGTGGTAACAATTTGCTATCCAATAAATTACTTGAGATATTTTAACATTTATAAATGAACTTTTTGTAGGATGATTTTTGCCTTGCTCAAGGCAAATGTTTAGGATGGTCCCTAGGCTGTGTGTGGAAAATGCAGTTCCCCTTGACTGGTGTTTCGAATGTACCATGTTTTGGGAGGCAAAGTCACCCGTCAGTAAGGGGAGCAGCACCTGTATTTGGTTTACAGCTTTTTGAGTGCTGAGGTCAACACATGGACTGCTATAACCTGCTTTGAACTTCTTTTCATCTGGGCACATAGTTATGGGGCTTGAGACCTTTAAATGAAAATTCCATTCTCCCAGAACTCAATTTAAACCTAGGGCAAAGCATACAGAGGTCTGGGTATCGATTTCCTGACAGTAAATTCCGAGGTGCTTAAGACTCTTTCCAATTACAAGGTTATATTAGGTGCTTTTCTGGACAACCTACAAACATGGAGACTCTTCTTCCAAAGAGTTTTTACTTTACTCTAGCTTTACTATAGCTATAGCATACTATAGCTAGTTGTCTTTAGTTCTAAATTAATTAAATCCTCCAACAGCCCTTAAATGGCACCTGCAAGTTCATTACTGTAGCATCTGTGAGCACTGAAGAGCGCTTGAGATTCTTTGCTCGTTGGGATGGATTCTGGACTCAGAAGATGAGTCTGGGATGTGGTCTAACAGTTTTTCTCATTTTTCACTCTTTAATTTCAAAAGCTTCCCTAGGTGACTCTGAGATAGTGATAGATGCAGGAATCAGAGAAGTTAACTCATATTTCACTAAATTTCCAAATTATATTTATTTTGGGTGTTCTATGTGAGACACTGCGGATCAGCAATTGCTTTCCACACGCGGAGCTTTTCTTAGGTGTTTTGGTAGAAACACGGTTACCTTTGAACACTAAGCAATGTAGACAGTTGTTTTTTTTTAAGATAAAATTAAGATTTATTTTTCATAACCTTCATAATTAACTATGAACTGGTTGAAAGTACAGAGATATCATGGGGTGTTTGCTGGGTCAGGATCAGTCCTGTCTGTGGTACACTTTGCCACATTTATACCCACAGATCTTTAATGAGATGAAAATTCAGTTTTTCACTTCACAGGGAATGAAACTTAGGGTTTGTGGAGTTTAAATAACTTTCCCTCAATCCCAAATGAGTATTATTTCTAAACACTCACATCTTAGTTTACAATTAATTTTATGTTACATACATATACATACACACACACACACACACACATAATATACAAAGTGATTACACATACACACATGCATATATATGTATGTGTGCATATATATATATATGGAATTTCTTTATAAAATAGTTCTTCTTTCAAATGCCTGGGTGCACATTAAAGAACATCCACAATAATCATTTCTAGGAACAGAACAACCAAATCAAGCTTCATTTTGCTGACAAAACATTTCTTGTCAATTAACTGAAGTCTCACAAAGTATCAGGCCATAGTTTCTCAAAGAATTTTGATTTGCCACAAAATATTATTTATTAAAATATATTAAAATGCCATAGTAAGACCTGTTTGAGTGAATAACTTTTCTCAGAATGAGGTGGTGTTATTATTCAAAGAATAGGTCAGTATCGTTGACATCTGTCATGTCTTTTACCTCTGCCCTCTTGCTTCTGACCACAAATTCTAAATCATGTTTGTAGGTACTATTTCAAACAAAATTTCTTTCTTTAAATTTTTCCGTTTCAATTTATTTGTTTTTTTTTATGTGTATGGGTGTTTTGTCCATGTACATGTCTATACACCACATACATGCCTGGTGCCCAAGGAGGCCAGAGGAGGCCATTAGATCACCTGGAACTGGAGACATAGAGGGTTCTGAGTCCACATGTGGGTGCTGAGAATTGAGTTTGGGTCTTCTGGAAAAGCAGCAAGTGCTTTTACCTGCTGAGTCATCTTTCTAGTCCTTGGCTTTTTTTTTTTTTTAAATTAAATTTTTATTTTTATTTTTTTATTTTTAGCATGAAGTAGGTCTCAAGTGTGAGGAAGTTAAAAGAGGAACTTGGTGGGTCTCACTTATGACATGATGAGTATTGTCATGAAGAAGGACATTCTGACCAAAACAAGTAGGCACATGTCATGCAACCCAAACACTGCCGCATTGATTCTGTCATGAGTCTGCTTGATTGTGTGTCAAATTTATACCTTTTTATTATAACCTTTCACAGGAGCCTTGTCCTATGCTGAATTGGGTACAAGCATAAAGAAATCTGGTGGTCATTACACATACATTCTGGAGGTCTTTGGCCCTTTACCAGCTTTTGTCCGCGTCTGGGTGGAGCTGCTTGTAATACGGTAAGGACGTGGAAACAATTAAGGGAGAACAAGCCTATTCATCTCATCACTTTTCTCAATCACGTTGAGTATTGTTGACTAATTACAAGTGTGTGTCATGTGACTTTGTTGGAACCACGGAGACTCTAAGGCATAAAAAAGTTTTCGCTGAGCCCCAACTTTGACAGATACATGTTTTTCTAGGAAGATCATCTATTTAAGAGTAGGGGAAACTTCAAAATCCACCGTGATAAACTGCTTCTTTGATTAACCAGACACAATTTAATGGACAAGAAATTGGAGGGTTTATTTTTTTTTTTATTATTGATTATGTCACCAGGTGATTTAACTTTACTCTTCTGACTAAGAAATGTCTATGTCAAACAACTTAGTGTATTATCAAGTCTTATGCTTTACAAAAAAAAAAAAATCAAGTTTACACACCATGAGTGACTCACTTCCTCACATGAAACAAACCAGCGATGTGCAGTTGCAAAAATCTTTTGATTGTATTGCTCTAAGACTCTGTCCCCCCTTCCTGATTCTCTTGGCACTGAATTGTGCCAAGTCACACTGAATAGCAGATTTCCTTCAATATTTGTGGGGAATCTGTGATGTCACATGTGTAGCGTGTGTCACAGGTGTTCTGTGCTAACTGCCTCGCAGGATGTGACTTGCACTTTCTGATCACAGAGTTCAGTAGAAGTCACCAGGGATCTTGCCTCTCCCTGTAAAAATGAGATATTCAGTGCTGAAATCTCAGGTGAGTTTTCATCCTGCCCCTGACAGAAGGGACAAGGGCAGAGCTCTTAAGTGTCTGTTAACAGTGCTGATTTTTACAGTGTTAGTAAGGAACTTCACAGTGGTGCATGCTTCATATGACAATGGTTCTTTGTTGCTTAGAAGTTGCTAGTATTAAATGATGATAAAAGAGTGTTTTTATTGCTTTCTTAAGATCCCCTGTCTGGGATATACGTCTGTATGCTCTCTGTCATCTTAATCATATATACTCATCAAAGTTTATTTTTTCTCCTTTTTTTTTTTTTTAAACAGTTAATTTCTGGTTTATCCCTAGTTTGCAGTATTTCTTTCATCTCTTAATTCTTCTGAAAAAAAAAAGTAGCCTTTACCTCCCATTTGACATTGAACTAATTATCTTGTATTTTATTTAATACTTTAACTATCTATGTCATGTTTCTCCATTAGAATTGTGCCTATTTAAAGTATGTGAGAACAGATTTTAGACCTTTTATTACTTTCGTACTATTTATACCAGTGCCCCGTGTATCCTAGATATCAGTTCTTTCTCAGAAAGTGTCAGAAAGCGTAAGGTTATATTAAACATACTCAGCATGAAAAAAAGAAGACTTACACAGAATGCAACCTGAACGGCTGATGAGCTTTCCAGACTGATCTTCAATTTCACTCCATCTCCATCCATGAATTTGTTGTGTAACTTTACCTAATTGCTCAGTGTTACCATGAGGGTCACCATTCCATTTGCAATGGACAGATACAGTGCCTTTTCATTAATTCATTCTTTCTGCAACCTGCTGCTGAATGGTAAATAACAAGATAAAGAGATCTAAATTGGAATGAGCCACAATTCCTGCTTTTAAACACTTGGCAATCAGATGTTGCTTTAATTTTGAAAGAACTGTTTTATAGTGTGTGTGTGTGTGTGTGTATGGAGCCAAGTTACCTAAATAAATTCTAGAAGCTTTTCAATGCATATGTATTGCCTTTTGTCCCACTGGACTCACTTTGCTAGCATAGTCTTTCAAACCTGCACAATAACAAATGATGTGGAAAAGGACATGATTCCCGAAGTACATAAAAGCTTCCTGTTCTATTAATAATACTCATGGCATCTAAACAGTGATATCTGTGGTACCTAAATGTTTCCCATTAGAGTTATACTTTCAAATTAAGTCAGTATCACCAGAAATAACCTGCAAAACTAATTCAATTATAGTCACCTAATAGAACATGACAGGGACTTTAAAGTTGAGCTTACCCTCTCACAATAGGTTCAATACCTATTGTATTTCTACTGTATGGCAGACATTGTGCTAGCCACTGCACTGAGATAAATTAGGATGGACACAGTCTTGTTCTCATAGAATTCAAAGTCAAGTAGGGGGAAAGAGTTCCAATCTGGGAATCACATTAAGGAGAATAAAGACCCTACTATGATAAGCAGTTTGGAAGGGGTGGGTGTATTGTTATATGAGGATAAATGGACAGATCCGACCCAGGCAGAGGGTTGGAGACTTCTTTGGACCAAGACTGAACCCAGATCCAAAGTACAAAATGTAGCTATTTGAAAAGGCTGTGGGCAGAAGAGTTTCAGATCTTGTCCTGGAAGGAAGGCAAGGGGAGAGGTGGGAGAAGCTTGGCCTTGAGTGGATGTGCAGATCCTGACCATGGCCAGAACACATTTTAAGGATACTGAAACGACAGAACCAAATTTCATCTTACAAATCAAAGACTCTTACAGATGACAGAGAACAGCAAAAGCATCCCCTTTGGAGAGAAGAGGAGGGAGTGTATAGGGAGAGAAGAAAGTCGTGATGTTTGAGGTGACTGGAGGTAGGGGACCCCGGTTGGAGACAGGTGAAGGCAATTGGCTCCTGGATCAACTGAGTGTTAAGGACCACAGAAGGAAGAGAAGCTGAAAGGAACTCTTTGCTTGAGCTGTTAAGCAATTCTGTGGATTTCCTTGCATGTGGCAAGAAACTGCAGTCATATTTAAGAGGAAATGGGATATGCATTTTTTCCCTTTGATGAACTAAAGTGGGATGACTTATTGTCTAAGTAAGTTGCTATATTCTCAGGCTGATTTTGTCTTCTCATTCCATGGTTCTTTCTATATCAATATTCTTATGAAATTAAAAATCTTCATTTGGCTTCGATATTTCTTTTCACTAGAAAATTAAGAATCAAGAATCAGTATTAAATATTTAGACGCATGTTGGCAATAAACATTTATAAGTACTAGTTTTCACAAAGATTTTTAAAAAAATTACTCATGACTGGTATAGACACTATCTCATTTGGAATGTATGGCATCTTGATGAAATATGAAGTTCTGAACATAGTAGACTTTCATGTTAAATGTATTCCATATGTTATGTAGTAAGACCTGAAGATAAAAAATTTGAGTGAAAATATTATTTATTGTTTCCTGTAGTTAACCTAAATACATTGTTTCTTAGCCCTGGAGCTACTGCTGTGATATCACTGGCTTTTGGACGCTACATTTTGGAACCATTTTTCATGCATTGTGAAATTCCTGATCTTGCAATCAAGCTCGTAACAGCTGTGGGCATCAGTGAGTATTATAACAGAAAAGATGAAAGCAATGTAACAAAGTGATTGTAAGCAAATACTCTTTAGAGGTTTTGCATGGTATCCCCCAAATTGTGTCCTGCTGTGTCTACAATTTCAAATCTGTGTTGGAAAATAGAGACAGGATCACAAGGTTTGAAGTGGCCTCTGCTATTACAAGATTGCCAGCTGTATACGGGATCAACAGATGTGAGAACTGATCTCGTAAAGTAGACAAAAACTCCGTCCTCAATAAAATATTAAGTGTGTCAGAAGAGACTCTTAAGGATGAAGAAGTTTGCTGAGGAATTTTTTGAATTGGAAATTACCCTACCCCAGCAATATCTCAATTAGTACTCACGAATGGTCCTGGAGATATGTTTATATTCTGGGTGTGTATGTTGTGTTTGTATAGTTTATAGTGATGTTAGCCATTGCTCTCAATCTTATCATTTTCTCTGTCTAGTTTTGGATATGATAAGAATTTTATCTTAACATTTGAAAGTTAGTAGCCTTTCTCAGCTAGACAATTTCTATATGGGCTACAAATTAGGAAGTTATTCATTTTTTAAATTAATGGGCAGAGATTCCTATTAAAAATTGAAGAAACGGGAAAGGAAAAGAGGAACACACACAAGATTTCATAAGTAATACGGAGCCAAATCTGGTTGTTATTTCCTATAACATTTTAGAATGTCGTAGGAAAAGATAATAAATGCTGAATGGAATCATTGTTTTCTGAATCCATATGATCATTGTTGACTAAGTTTAACAACTCAAGAGAGCTACTCAGGAATAATTGAATTGCACACTCAAGGAAGACTGTTCCTTGAGTGTTGCTCCACAGTGGCTTAATAGAATAGCACAAAGATCAATGTGTTTTTGATAACAGATGGCCTAGTGCCTAGTCTGTAACAAAGTCTTAGTGACTGTATGTAAAACCACGTCTGGTACGACATGTATGGATGTCTGAACTAAATAGCTTAATCCTAAACACGCAGTTGTCTGTGACAACTGGAAAGACAAATGAAATAGACACTTTGGAGTTCTGGGGAGTTAAATGTAGCTGGTTATGACATCCTTCCCTCTGCACACATCTCAGATAGCACACGTGGGGACAACTGACTTCACTTCTCTGTACCTCAATACTGTCCTCAGATAATTATTCGAGTGTTGTGGGGCTGTGAGGATCCAGTGGTCAGTGGAATGTTTATAGTGATGGCTGCAACTTATTAAGAATGCAGGGCAAGCAATAAATATTTATACTTCTGTGGAGAAATGTCACTGGAATTTCCCTGGACCAGGGGCCTTCCCAAAGACTCCATTCCCAGCACCTCAATAGCATATAGGCTGCTTCTTTGTGCTCAGTAACTGTCTGTTATGGATTGACTTTATAAGAAGTCTAAGGATTTTTTTCTTTCAATCTAACAGAAACACTTGTAATTTGTGACCTGTTAAACATTAAGTTTAGGTAACTTCAGTTCTCAGGAATCAGGGAGATTGGTGGTCCAAAGAAACACTCTGCTAAACAAGATATTAGATCTTTTGTGGGATCAGCTCACATAGTGGTTATAATTCACTGGAGGCCAAGCCAAGAATCTGGAATTGGAGCAAAGTGTCCTGGTTTCTTAGCTATGTAATCTTGGGCTGTTAAACTTATTTATGCGTCTACTTTATTGATTGATAAAATGCCTATGAAATGGATATTGAATGACGGTAGAAATGTGAAATGATATCAGAGTTTTAAGACTCTGAAGAGGTCCTTGTACATAAAAAGTTCTTGATGACTCTGACGTTGCACTAAAGGGTTAGGCCAGCGTTCTCAACCTTCCTGATGCTGTGACTCTTTCATACAGTTCCTCATATTTTGGTGACCCCCCAACCATAAGATTATTTTTGTTGCTACTTTATAGCTGTAGTTTTGCTGCTGTTATGAATCATAATGTAAATCTCTGATATGCAGATGGTCTTAGGCGACCCACAAGTTGAGAACCACTGGGTTAGACTAACAGCCATTTTTACATCTACCATATTCTCTTTTCCTGAATGAGATGGAATCCCATTGCAGTTGTTTTATGAAGACTGAGAAGAGAAAGGAGTATTTGAAAGAACTCCATAGACTAACAGTACAAGTTATTAATTAGAAGGCATAAGCTGAGATCTTAAGGTAAATCATGGTATACAGATATTTACAAATCCACAACTTTTACCTTCTTTGATAATGAAATTAGATGAATAATGACGATACGTTTGTATTTTTATTTTTGTAAGTCTGAATGACTCTGTTGTTAATCCCAGTTTCGTTAACCTTTTTAAAGCAGTATTTAAAGTATTTTAGGGATTTCAGATTTCAAATCTCCCCCAGAAAACTTTAAACCTATGGCAAGAAAAGGATCACTGAGCTGTGTCTGGGCTCACATTCTGAGGTAGAGTTTGGTGGAGGAATGGGTAAAGAGCCTGAAGGCTAGAAGGAACTGTGATGTTTCCTTCTGCTTTTGCCACTAGCTTGAATATTGGTTTGTAAATTCTGATGTAAGCTACAGATCGTGATAGGGACCAAGTTCCTAAACTCAAAAGTACTGAAAGAGAATCTGGAATATTTTCATGACTCAGTGGGAAGTAATTTAAGTCAATGGCCTAATTGGAAAAGTCAAACTGCCTGTAAGAGGAATTTAGCTTTAATGGAGCAACAGGGGGTGGAGATGGAGGTAGAGAATGAGAAATTTACCTGGGGACAAATCTCTCACATACTTAATTTTTCAAAGTGAATACAGGTGGTGTTCTGCCTGTTATTGGGGAAAAGGTTGTGGAGATGTAAAAAATAGAGTTTAATTGCATAAATTGCTTCCCTGAGTTCCTTGAGGGGAATGAGAAATTTAAATCTCTAGTTAAGTATAGAAAAAGGTCAAACTTCAAAAGAGTTTCAAATTTTGTGAAATATTAACCAACCATTTGAAAAAAATAATAGAACAGGGGAGGGATTTATTTAAATGCTAATTTACCCATATTTTTCAAAGTACCCCACTTCTGGCAAATAATAAAGATGAGATGCTTGTGTTTATCCAAAATCCAAAGTCCATTTTAGTAAAAATATTAGGCATATCGAAGTGTAGCTGGAAAACCTTGTAAGTTCACTTCGGCTTATGCCCCTAAGCCCAATTCTGACACTATCAGTAGCCTTCTCTGGAAGATGACAAGTTTCACTTCTCTGATAGTTTGAAGGAACAGGAACATATATTAAGTATTTAAAATATTGAGTCTATTGATCTGGGTTCTAAAGCTGGACCCTAAAAAAGCATATTCTCAAGTGGAATATTACCATAAAAATATTTTTTCCTTATGTTGTGAGACCTACTTACATCTATCCCTAACACATCTCTCTGAATTTCACAGCCTTTACCAGTTTGTTTTATATAGATAAAGCTGTGTTGTATAGCTTAAATGTTGTAGGAGTCATTGGGAGCAGCAAAGAAAATGATATTTATGTATTATAGTGAAAAATAGCTCGAGGCTGAGATGATGGTTCAGTAGGTAAAGTGTCTGATAAGCAAGCATGAAGACCTAAGTTCTATCCATCCCCAGCTTATAATTCCAGGGCTGAAGAATTACAGATCGGAAGATCTGCAGGGCCAAACCCAAACTCTGAGTTCAATGAGAGATCCTGTCTCAAAAATAAAGCAGAGAGCAACTGAGAATGATGGTCAACATCTGTCACTGGCCTCTTACCGTGTGTACACATATGCACACACTTGTACAAACATAAAAACACGCATATACAGAGAAAGACAGCAGGCAATTCCACAGATACGTTTCTGTCATTTCTGTTTTCCTGGCATCTTCAAATTATAGTGAACATATATGACTAAACCCTGTTGGCAATTTAATCAGTGTGTGTGTGTGTGTGTGTGTGTGTGTGTGTGTGTGTGTGTATGTGTGTATGTGTGTGTGTGTGTATGTGTGTATGTGTGTGTGTGTGTGTGTGTGTGTATGTGTGTGTGTATGTGTGTGTGTGTGTATATGTGTGTGTGTGTGTATGTGTGTGTGTATGTGTGTGTGTGTGTATGTGTGTGTGTGTGTGTATGTGTGTGTGTGTGTATGTGTGTGTGTGTGTATGTGTGTGTGTGTGTGTGTGTGTGTAGGGATGTATCTCTTTAAATCTGAAGCCTAGGTATGCTTACTCTTTTTCTCCATTAGCTAAATCACAGAACAATAAGGCTGACTCTTTGGTAGATATGCATAGCACGATATACGGGTGCCGAGGAACAGAATCCATACTCTCCAGGGCGATGATAAATAAAATGTGGAATGCGTACCCTGAGATCCTAAGACAGACATGCACCCTCCCAGAGAACTGAGAAAACAAGTTGTAAAGAAACTGTTTTTATCAGTGAGCTCACACATATCTCTCAAGAGCTACTTCCTCCTTGTTTCACCTGGGAGCTGGTGCTAAAGGCATGAGCTCAGGAGCTACCCTATCAGCCTTCTAATCCTAACACTTACTGCCTGTATCTGAACACCTGAAAGTTAAACAGAACCCGGAGTTTCACCTGCTCGTATGAAATGCTTGACTGACAATAGCAACCATGTCACAGAAATGTGAAGAGTCACAAACATTATCCGTGGAAGTCTTTACACAATGTCTGACGTAAGGTAATTGTTCACATTAATTCGGTGCTGGCTGTGCTTAGTCCTAAGAGCGAGGTCACGGATACAGAGTTGGCCCTCTGCCTTCTAAAGAAGGAACTTTCTGAAATCAGTGCAACCAGGAAATGGATGCTCCAGATAAAGGAGGCAGCTGCTGCAGGAACAGTGGAAGCGCCCACTTTACCTCATCATGTAGCATTCATATAGCATCTGTATGTTTTAACAGTTTAGCATGAAGTGCTCCAGAGACGGAAGCCGGAGAGAATACGGCTCTGAGAGACAGCCCAATACTCTGTAACCTTTCTTGTCAAAATGAAAGACAGTGGTGAATGGCGGAGTGAGCAGAAACACTTGTTAGTCCTTAAATCACAACACCACTCCCCAAGACTCCCCTAAACATCCTTTTTAAATACAACTCCTTTGAAAAACGAGTTCCTTATCTACAGGATTTAACTCTACAGGATTTACGGATATAGCTTTCCCAGCTGCATTTTAGCTTCTAGGAAACTGCATCATAAATAAATAAACGAAGCCCATGTGTTCTTGAATTTGGTAAAAATTTGAAGTAAGCCCAAAAAAAAAAAAAAACCAATTTCCTCATGTGTGAAATTAACAGTTACTCGAAGGAAGTAAAACTCAGGCCAGAGCACTGGCTCAGACTTTCTTATTATTACAATATACCCATACTGACGGTATGTACTTAAGAGGTAGATACGGTTTATGTCAGAAACTCAGAACGCTCCCGTGTTTACCGGATCCACACGCAGCGCGCAGTCTTCAATTCCGCTGCGTAGACACAGGATAAAGCAGCAGTTTGAGCAGAGGAGAAGCTCCTCTGCACTGCCCCACAGGCGGCCTCGTTACTGGCTAAGCTGTGCCTCCAGGTCATCAAGGTCCATCTCCTGGAATATGGTGTACTTACTAATGAGTGCGATGTCGGATGCTCAGATAAAGCCAAGTCTGGAGGAACTTTTGAGGAAAGTCAGCCTTACTAAGAATTCTTTTCTCAGCTGAGGGGGAAGCGATGTGAAGGGATCACTTTGTGATGATGTTTGTTTGATTTTTGTCTTCCATCTGCCTGGGAAAACTTTAGAAAATAGAGAGTAATATTCTAGACCCTCCTTGTTTCCCTGTTTTAATGAGCATCAAGTTTTTACATTCGTTTGAGGGTAACAAATACTCTTTTATCAAATAAGTACTTGGTCAGTTATTCCTCAAATGAGGATGTTTCTTCTTGCCCAGTGTGTCTGTCTGCTCTTTCCTTTCTCTCTTTCTCCTTTCTTTTTTCACCCAGGGCCTTTTTTTCTACTTTGGACAGACCAGAGGCAGGGAAACACAGAGCTCCTTTGTGGCTGATGAGAACTAAGGCCTTTTTTTTTTTTTTTCACTCTCATGTCAAAGTTGGGCCTCTAATTAAAAAAAAAAATTATCATTCTCACGTGCTAAGCCATTAACCACACAGGAATTTGCATACAGGATTGGATACTCATTAGGTAAATTGGAGAGAAGCAGGGTCGTGTTTGATTATTTTCAATATGTAACTTCTCTGGATGTACTGGAGACAGATAAATGATTTTATTTTTGTCATCATTGCTGATAATAATGCCTTTCTTTAAGCACTGACAATGGATCCATTTATTCCTTCATGTATTCAACTTCAAAGACAGCCGACTTACGACGCCCCCAGCTCTGGCCTTTCTTACCAGTCTCATCATTCTTTCTTTGATAGACTTCATTGCTCCTTCCTATTTTACTTTCAGTGGACTCTTCCGATCCTACCCCATTTACTTGTTAAAATGTCTACCTCTAAATAAAACCGTATTATTTGAGTATGTGCAATATGGTGACTTCATGTGCATATGCCGTGTGACCTGTTTACTAGTGAAAGTTTGTTACTGTGTTCTTCACCTCCTGCCACTACCCTATAGTTTTGTGGAGGGAAGCATGTACACTGATTTATGTACATAGTTTGCTCGTTGACTGTAGTCACTACAATGCTATCCTCTACACAATTTGTTGAAATGTTACTGTAAACTAAATTTCAAATTTGAGGAGTTTTTGATGTTCTGCCACCTATAGATACTTGGTGTTATTAATTATATTGTAAATATCTCTTCAGGCACTCTTTTCTTCCGTCTCTGACTTCACCATCTCCCCATGCATCCATCAATGATACTTAGCCTACTTTGTGGGTCGGTAACATATTGTAAATACCTTTTCATATGATACATACTTGACTATGTGTTGCTTTTCAATGGCTGTCCAAAACCGTTAAAAGAATGTATATTGATTAGGCTCTGTTACAGTATGGATTGTTTTAACTTTTCCCATTAGTTATTGGGTATTGATAATATTTCACCAATTCCTAATTATGGAAATGAGCTAATGATGACATAAGACAAGGAAAGCATGATGACAGCTCCTTACTCTACCCCGATTTGGACAGTAAGAATTCTGCTAGTTCTTTTTGTTTTAATTCCCTGAGGAATAATTTTAAACATTTTTATCTTTGTTAGGGGAGAATACATCTTTACAAAAACAAAGTTTATTGACGAAAACCGTAAATGTCAGGAATGAAATAGCTGCTAACTGTTCTTGGCTACACTGTGCCTAAGTTTTGGCAAGAACATAAAATTGAAATTCACTGTATCGGAGAACATTCCACCAGAGAAGAAATGGAAAGTCTAGAATATCACCTTATAACTAAAATTTTGCCTTAACATTTTTAAGAACCCAGTTTATTCACTCACTCATTCATTCTTTCTTTCGTTCATTCATTCATTCATTCATTCAACAAAAATACATTAGTTGTCTATCTGAGCAAGGAACAGAACTGATTATGGGCAATGCCAGAATGAATAGCCCTTGTTCACACCTTGATGTGGATGGGGTCAGGGTGGCTCCTTGGGAAGCTATCAACAGTATTATTAAAAGGAAAATCTCCTGGCTTCAGACCCACTGTGCATCCTAAGCTGAAATATCCCAAGACTGAGCTCAAACAGCCAAACATACCCTGGAAACCAACATTTGCAGGGTAAGCTAAATCTTGCCCCTCATTTTCTAGTTGGAAACCAGGGAGGAAATCCAAGGATAATTTTGGGTAAGGCTGGTGAAGAAGAAGATCTCAGACGCAGCATTTCTTACGCTTTCTTGAGTCAAATTCAGCACTATAATGGCCCACTGGATGGCTTCAGGATGAAGCATCATGTTCATATGTTTATTCTTACTAATGTGCAAAGAACAAAAGGAGGATTCCAGCAGGGCAGAGGTTTTCTCTAAGCTTCTCAGGCTTGAATGTATATCAAAGGGCAATCTTAATGCAGGAGAGACTGGATCTGGGGCAGAGCCTGAGATTCTGCACTTCTCAAGTTCTTGTAGCTCATGCCAGTGCTGCAGGTTTATAGATCACTGACAAGGACCTAAGACATCGTTGTACTCACGGGGGTTTGCCTTTTGTAACTTTGTCTATTTGTTTGCAGCTGTGGTGATGGTCCTAAATAGCATGAGTGTCAGCTGGAGTGCCCGGATCCAGATTTTCCTAACCTTTTGCAAGCTCATAGCAATTCTGATAATTATAGTCCCTGGAGTTGTACAGCTAATTAAAGGTATGGACTGAAAAGTAAATGCATTTTAAACTGCGTATCTGCTTCTGGTCTCTCCTAACACTGACTTTCGCTTGTCTAGCAGAATCCTTAATTAGTCTTTGCTTGTGGAACTTAAACTCTGTGCTGTCATCTAATTGATTTGAAAGGCTACACTGAGGGTGAGATGGTATTTATAGTCGAATGGCAGCAAGAGAATTAAGACTAGTCCAAGCAACAAAAATAAGGTGTCTGAGAATTCTCTTGGTATAAATTGCTAGAGTCAAGACCCAACGTGAAAAGAAAACAAGAATTTGTTATTTAGCTTTAAGTACAGATCAATATATCCATGGCAGAACTTTTCAAAAGCAACAGCAAATATGAAAGATAAAAATATTTCTGGAAAACAACCAATATTTTTTCTCATTTGTATTTTTTATTTGTATTATTTTTTATTTGTATTCTTTATTTTCTCATTTGTGTTTTCTTACTCTGAGGTTAGTATCCACAGAAGAGCACTGAAGTTTAAGAATAGCATTCCTAAAAACAACATCCTTATGTGACAATAAAAAGAGTTTCAAACATGTAGTTTTTATGGTTACCTTATTTTCTATGTAAAATTTGCATTTCTGAAGAAATGGGACAGTTTATGGATTTGTAATGGAGCTTCCTATTTAATAAGATAAGAATTTGAGGGATGATACCACAGAGTTATAGTTTCCCTAGTAATGACAGCATGTGCATTCACTTAGATTTGGTGGAAATAGTTGAAAGAGAAAGAAGACGCAAGGGGTTACTGAATTTGCAACAAGAATTAATGAGAAATGATAAGAAAGAATCAATTGGAAAGGGGTTAAGTATTATGTGGACATGTTAAGTATTTATTGTTTACGTAGACATTGTCAGTTCCAAGAAAAGGAATTTATAGAGAAATTTAATAACCCTACAGGAGGAGAACTACAAGAACACAAAGGAAAGGGGCAAAGTTCAGCAAAACCATTGCCATTGGTGGAGGCATCAAACAACCACAAACACTGAGAGCTTGGTCACTCTGGCTGAGAGACTGAACTAACTGTTCTTGTCCATTTAATCAGCCTAGTGGGTGATCTTTTAGTCCTGCCAGAAAAATGCTTTCATCAAATCCAACACACTCAGCCCTAGAATAAACACAATGAAGTACAACAGTAGAGCCTGTGTGAGAGAAGATGTGGGCTTGCTGTCCAAATTCACCATGGCCTCCACTGAGCTGGCCTGCTCACATTCTGTTATGAATAGAGGCAAAATTATCCACACCCTCAGCACTTTCTTCTCCTGATCTGACTTTCTAGTCTTCTGTAGGGAGCTTTGCCATGTCTGCAAAGTAGAGGAAGTGTGAGTGTAATCCTAGATATGATAGGTAGTTACAGTCTGTAGTTGGTTTTGATCCCTCCTTTTCATATGTGTGCAAAATGGGACAAGGTTAGCAGTTGATCTTGTATTGCGAATTCCTTGAGAGCAGGGACCATGATGAAGCCCCTGAGTCACTTCTGTCAGTTGCAATACAGTGATATTTTAGCTATTGCTTATGGCATCATGACTTCATAGGACGACCCTAATTCTCACTTCTCACACAGCAGAGAAATTTCCTGAAGCTATTACTACATTTGAAGCAAATTTTAGTACTTGGAAACCAGGCACAAAATTTTATGAAATTGAGATTTAAAAAATTAGTAGCACAATCATTTAATTTTTTCACCTTTCCCTGAGACCTCAGGAAGAAACAAGACTCCACTGATACACGTGGGGTGTGTAAATCTACTCTAATCAGATGCTGATTGTAGTTGGATGTTATGTGTTCACTTAGGAAGCCTGGAACTTCTCTTTGAATATGTTACTTTTCTTCTCAAGGCCTGTGTTATACATGCAAAATACTCTTGAAGTTCAGAAACAAGGTGCCCCTTTTGCAACACTCTCAAAATGTCACATTTGAAGAACTGTGTATCCGTCTTCACAGTTTAGATCTTTTGTCTTATTGTACTAATTGCTACACTCTGAGGCATATTCTCTCATTAGACTAAGGAGACCATAGATCATAAAAGAATATGCAATAGATGTTTCTTTCTTTGAAAAAATATTTTATTCTTAATTGTGTGTGTGTGTGTGTGTGTGCCTGCATTTGTGTGTCTACAATTGGTCATGTGCACAATAGTACAGGTTCCTGCAAAGTCCAGAAGAGAGCATCAGATGCCCTGAAGTTGGGGTGATAGGTGATAGGTATAAGCTTTCTGTCATGGATGCTGGAAAGCGAACTCAGGTCCTCTATAAAAGTAGTCCATGCCTTTAGCTATTGAGCAATCTCTCCGGTTCCAACAACGGATGTTTCTTTTCTGAATTTTAGTGTGAATATTTTCTTCCTATTAGGGTTTAGAGATGTTTTCCTAAAATGGCATTTCTGATTAATCTTGTCAAGTTTTCATAAAACTATATTTAGAAATTGGTTGTTTTGAGAAAAACATCATTAATTGTGTGACACAACCATCTCCGTTTTGGGCCTTGTCCTCATATCATATCACTATGGATACTGGGTCTCATGATGTGGGCAACCATTGACACTTGACTTATAAGAGAGTGTTGTATATACATCGTCTAATTCCTGCCGTCCTGTCTCCCATATATAAAGGCCAATTTAAAAAATAGGACCATTTCCCATTTGAGTACTCTCATTTGCTGTTTTTTGGGGGGAGGAGGGACTCAGACACATTTTTTTGGGGGGGCCTGTCATTAGTAACACACTTCTGATTTTGTAACTTCTTAAACTACCCAAAGGATTCAAAGAAAAAGGTTCCCACTGTTCACAAAATGGAAAAAAAAAAAAAGATCGTAATGGGTGAAAGTGTCCAGACCACATGTTGATGCCAATGTTAATAAAACTTGGTTCGGGGTATAATTTTTTTTTTTCTAGAAGAAAATGGTGACATGGACTAAAACAGGGCCAATAATTTATCTCTCTAAAGAAAACCCTGTACCTAGTAGGATGACTTATCACAGTTAATGACACTTTGCTGCTGGGTCACATTGTATTAACACCTTGCAAGTGAATGGGCATGGCTGTGCTACAGGGAACTTTTATATGAACCACCCTTGTGGGTTTCCATGGTAGATTTTGCTTGTAGTCTTTCCCTGCTTTAGGAGACAGGTATCCAAAGCCACTACAGGGATAAACAGTGAGACGTCAAGTGATACTGAGTGTTGGGTGATGTGGGGAGGCAGTGCAGGAGTTTCTTGATGCCTCCTCACTCAATGCAGACATGGAGATTTGTGTTCATCTCTCACCAAGTCATGCGCTATCTTCTAAGGATTTTGTCGAACTCTTAAAACTTCATTTATAGAAGGGGCTTGAGTATACTTCCGTGGCTAAAACAGAGGCTGGCCAAGCAAGGGACGTGGAGTGACCTGTTTTAAGCAGCACTTTAATCCTGATAGTCATCTACAAAAAGTTTTAAAATGTTCTAAGTGACAGGTATGCATTTGGGATTCCTGTCTCAGATTGTGTGCAGGATTAACAGGTAAAGTTGGCCATGAACAGAGAGTCAGCACAGAGTAGCATCTCCCAGCTATGTATAGGGTTGAGATAAATAATAGCCAATTCTTTGCAAAGCTCTAAAAATCTGCCCATTCTAATTGCAGGGCAAACACAGAACTTTAAAGATGCATTTTCAGGAAGAGATACAAGTCTAATGGGATTGCCCTTGGCTTTTTATTATGGGATGTATGCATATGCTGGCTGGTAAGTTAATATCTCCAGATACTTATATTAAATGACTTAATTTGCCTTTTCTTTTGTTAATCTGTCTTTTATCCGAGGAGTGTCAGCTTTGACCTAATAACAGGTGAGGAAAATGTTTTTTTTTTTACTATATTTTCATTATGTTATATGCATAGTGATTATTTAGCCAAAGGTTCAAGTAGCATGGAATTCTCAGAAATGAAGACATTTATGGCCAGGAAAAAAAGATTTTTTATTGCCAAAGGATATAATGCAATGAGAATAGACTGGAAGGAAACTAAGTGAGGTCTGCTCAGATTCTCCTTGGCTTCTTTGTGTAATGTTTCCTTTTCCTGGGAACAGTATAGAACCAAGAATCCTACGGATGTATTGTGAGACAAGGTAGAGCAGAGAACCATGCAGCTCCCTTCCAACAGAAATGCAGGAGAAATTGGGAGACATATTCCTAGGTTTTACGGTTGGCTTTGCGGGAGGCAGGTTCTGGTCTCTATGATCCACTTAGGGAGGATAGATTCTAGTCTCTGCACTCACCTTGGGATGGAAAAGAAGCATGAAGGGAAGCTGGGAGAATATTAGAAAGATATTCTTCTTCTAAGGTCCTTTCCATTTCCTTCAGTGTAGCAAAGCCTATGAATTATGCTGCCATTTTCTGAGCCCCCAAACAGTGAAGGTTACTATTAGATCTAGCCCAGTGTCATAAAAATGAACAAACAAACAAATGCTGGGTTTTAACAGACAATTTAAATTACTTCTAATTATTCACCAGTGAGGGCAAAATAGTGCCACGGGGTCCTCGGGATTAGTACTTGCCTTGTCAAAAGGCCTTTGTGCTAGAACACCAAGGATATTTATAAAGAGTGGTTAATGAATTTTCTTCTACCCTGTCATAAGGAAGAAATAATTCAGATGTAGAAATGGGATGGTTTCAGGAGATTAAAATGGTTCATATGATAAAGGCAGGAAAGCAGAAATCACAATAATGAAAGTCAACTGGCCAAATACAATGCAGCATTTTCAAGGGACTTTATGCATTTTATTAAAAGGTTTCCAACAGCTGAAAATCCAAATGGGTAGCAAACATGATTGGTGCCATGATGCCATGGATTTGTTCATTTCCTCATGCTTGTCTGCATTGAGGGGCATGAGTCACAGTAATCAACCATTGGAGATGAACTTCCTGCCACTCAGTTTTATTGACTTTGTAAGCTTTAGTTAAAATGACTATTTCAGGAAAGCCACTAGTTACAACAATGTTACTGAAAAATCAGAATAATTGAAAGAGGATAAGTTTTCATTGTTTTGGAGTAAAAATGAGAGTAGTTCTTTGTCCATACTTATAAAACCAGTAGTTAAAGCTCTGATAACATTGTGTGAGCCTAAAAATACTATCACAAAATTTTCCTATCTCAAAAAATTATGCAAATATGTCTATAGAACAAATACAATTTTCTCTTGTTTCTTCTCCCCCAGCTCTTCTGGATCTTACCTCCCAGGGAATATTAAAATGCATTCCAAAATAAATAGAGTATGCACCCTATTAATCTCACAAATTGTGAAAATATGACATTAGAAGAAAATCAGCAAAGTACAGCAATGTGGTTTTAACATAGCTTTGAAGGAAAATGTATTTGAAGGTCGTTAGATTATAGCATAAGAAGATCAGTGTAAAATATTTGTATACCCGCAGAAGATTTCTGCAGCCATTGTGTGCACGCTTTAGTTTTATATTTCTCAGTGTTTTTGAAGTCTTTTCGCTTTTGTCCAAATCACAATGTGGTGCTAAGCAGAGAAAAGAACTGAGTGTGATCACACTGTTAGAAGCAGAATCAACTCTTCTATGTCTATTCAGCCTGGATCAGGGCTCCGTGCCCTGGGGCAGCAGCCAAGCCACTCTGAGGGTCCCTGGGAGCCTCAGAGCAAAGTAGGGGAGAGAACAAGAGCTTTCAGCTTCAGCTGGGTGCTGGGAGCCTGTTGTACTCTGTCAAGAATGTGGAATGTGGTGATCTTCACGAGGCAGATTTGATTAATTCTGTTGAATGGAGTTTCTTTTGCCTGTGAGCACCATGCATCTGTTCCCACGGAATCTTAAAAGCATTTCTACCCTCACAGCACTACTACCCGACACTGAATATTCAGGTCACCTGCTTCATGGACAGCCAATTTTCTCCACTTCTGAGGTTTCTGTGGGGTGGTGGATTTCTCTGAGGATAAAGACTCTTTTGTTCTTGATTTACCCTATTAATATTGCATTTTACTGATGCTGACTCCAAAGTGTCACTGTTTTCACTGGTAATGGAGGTTTACAGAAAACATTACATATACATTTGCCTGTTCAATCCTTATGTCTTTACCCTAGTTTAAAGAGCCAGGAACCACCAATTTCTTTGTGTTCTTGAGGGTTCAGTCACAGTATCGGTAAGGAAGTCTAGGGTTTTAAATGAGATGTTATCTGAACAAGTGGCTTAGGGAGAGGATGATAAGGAACTGTTTAGCTGTAATGAGTTGTGACACTGGCTGAATGCCGTCTTGCGAAGAGAGCAAATGATCTGGTTATTGATCTATGGCCCCCAGTCTTAGAAAAAAGAAGCACAATTAGAAGAAAGAGTTTCTGGGTTGGGCACTCTGGAAGTACAGATCAAGGTGGAGTCTGAAATCATTTTCAAATACTAGAGCATTAGGAGAACAACCTTTGCTATCTGAGTTCTCCATCTTTTACTGTATTATTGCAAAACTGGTTTGCAAACTTACAAATCGGGACTGTGGACTATAAATGGCTACCACTCCCTGCATTGCTGTGGGACAATATTTGACTAAGGGAAAAAAAAAACCCACAATGTGGAGATATTGTAATGAGACAGAAGTAAAGCAGCTATGATCGGGAGTTCCTGGACAATGTGCTGCCTGTTTGGACAGGCAGCATGGCCCTCTGCTGTCCTAGATACCTTGCTCTAAGAACAGTCACCTCCAGCTGTTTGGCTGAATAGGAAAGAGATACCATCAACCCTTGGAGAACCTGAGTGGAGTAGTTTTGGCTCTGAAGAGCACAGATACTACTCAGAATGATGAAAACTCCTTCACAGAAACATGATTATGGGAAAAGAAATCATTAATTCAGTTAGGTCACAGAGTTGGGTCAGAACAACTTTAATATTATTGCCAATGTCCATGTTCAGAGAAATACATCTATCTGCCAGTCTGCCTGTGGCCTTGGGGAAATCAACCAATTTCAATCCTGTATCAGGGTCTAAAGCTAAGCATAGCATGGTGAGGCTTTTTTTTTCCCCCTCTCTTTTCACCGTGTGATAGAAAATTGGTTTTCAGTGTCTTTTGTCGCCCTCTTTAATCGGATCCTCAATGGATTTCGTCTCCCTGAAGCATCAGCTGTGATTATTGTACGCCTTTGTGTCAAATCTCACCTAAAGAATCTACTTCTTTTAAAAGTCATGTACAAGGTTCGGTGTTACAATGGAGGCCAGCCATCACATTTTATGTACAGTCATGGGAGATCTGGGACAATAGACCTTGTGAGTATCCTCTAGGGGCATTGAGAAGAAAGGCAGGGGAGAGAGATGCTGTGGCTTTCACACTAGAGAGCAGACAAGCACCAAGGAGTATTTCCCACAGTGTATGGATTTCCACACTTTCAGTATGGACTGAAATGATCTGCTTTCCTCCTCTTCTCCCCAATCTCTACCCAAGCACTTTCCTTTCTTTTATTCTCCAGGGCCATGGAAAAATATGTGAAGTCGTATTCCTTTTCACAAATACTTTCTTCTTCGCCTTAGGGTTGTTGGAAAAGACTGGTTCATCAACTATTAAGAAGCAACTGTCTGCCTCTGACATATAAAACCCAGCACTATTCCTTAATTCATGTGATTTATTCAATTTTGGGGGTTACTTATATATGTGCTTATTTATTTTTATTTGGTTCCCCGATATTTCCTGTTGCTTCGGGCTTATAACAAACATGTCAAATCTATCTCAAATAGCAGATTCCACAACACTATCTCTGGTACGCTCAATGCAGGCAGTAGTAGCTCATTTCCAGTCCACACTTAGAATTCTGTGAGACAGTCTTGCATTATTTGGTGAAAGATGGAGCATCCACATGGCGAGGATTGCACTGACTCTTCTAGAATGACAACAGGATGTACATTTTCCTATATGCACATTCTCCTAGAATAACAACAACTTCTGTTTTTAGAAATTCAACTTTCTAGTTATTAAAAGGCGTTTCTCTCTGTATATGTATTTATGTATGTGTGTATGTATACACTTTTTATATCACCCTTATTGCTTCTGTTTCTTCAGTTGATACGTTTCAAATATTCACTTAAACCACTTAGACCTTAAAGCTTTAGCCACCTGATTCTTGAACATCAAGCGAATTCAGATAGGATTGTCATGAATATGGGGCAAGACAAGCTTCCCTCCCCTCTCTTGGAGGCTGTGAGATACTTTGCATGTGGCAGGTGATGAGTTAATGTTCTGAATATTTGGTTTTAGAGAGAAGAGAATTTGACTTTCAGACCTCTGATCTCATGTGCCATGCAAGAGGCTGTTTCAGCATCTCAGAAATACTAAGGCAACAGTAGAGTGCATGACTTTCATTCTCTCAAAGTTCTCCAAGCTGATAGAATGAAGCTAAAACAAGTTATTTGTTGTTAACATTCAGCTGTTCTCATGAGGACTCTTAATTTCCTCGTTATTGTGATCCAATGTCCTCTACTCGTATTTGAGAATAGAATTTCCTTCATCCTCGCTTTGAGGAGATTTAGGAAGAACTTGGTAGGGTTTAAAGGTCCTGTAGCAGCTCCTTTTAGACGGAAAATGAAATCAAAGATGCAGGGCAATCATTAGCTATCCCTGTATGGGCTTAGTAGAAGCCATGTGAAGGAAAAACAGAATTTCTCAGGCCTTGACATTAGGGTAAGAATTTGCGATCCCATAGATCTTGAAAGTGAAATATTTTGTCCTTAAATTGCTTCCTTTCACAAATAATTCCCAGTAAAGTATTACAGACTTGGGAAATGTTCAAAATTCCCTGCTTTTTTTTTTTATGTTGTTGTTGTTGATGGACAGAGTAATAAGTTATACTGTGCCTACAATTAATGCCCTAAGCATACCGAGATGAGACCTCTCTCCATAGGCTTGTGAATCGGGTTATGTGGGGTAAACTCCAGCAGTGACTCTAAAGGAAGAAGTGTGAGTAGAAGGTTTAATCTTTTTATAAATTGGCAAATTATATGTACTTCTGAGGTACAAAGAAATTAGGTTATAGTTTATGAATAGAACATGAAATAATTTAAATCGAAGTAATTAACATTTCTATAACCAAATATAGTTTTTAATTTGCTGTGGCAGAACATTTGAAATTTACTATTTTAGAAAATTTGAAACATATAATAAACTGTCATTTCTACCATTTTTGGGTCCTGCTCACAGGCGGAGTTCTGTGTAGGAAGTCAATAGCGGTTGACTGCAGTCATATAGTTTGGATCCTTTTGTCTCTAACTCTAAATTTAGTCTTACAGGGAGCACAGGCCACCTTAAACTTAATTCCTCTGCCCACGCTTTCTTTCTCACTTGTGTGGCAGAAAACCGTATCAACCCTCCTTTCCCTGTACACAAGCATTGTGCCGCACTTTCATGATTCAGGGCAACCGCATCCCGTAATGGCCTCACAACACCTCACTAGGGTAAACGCTTCGCATTCTTAAAGGTTTGTGTTGGGAGGAACTTCCCCAGAAATGCTTCCTTGACCTTGGTTCCCGGCATAGTCTTCTAGCTCTTCTGCCCTTTCCTGGTATTGCATCACGTGGTTCTGAGCCATCCTGTAAACTGTGAGCTCGCCATACAGAGTCCGGGCTTTCCACTCTCCTGCTCATTGGCTCTCTCTCATTTTATTGTCTCCGCTATGACTTAGTAGAAAACTGTTCTGTGGGAGTTCTTATTGGTTGCCTGGATTCATCTTCCTACACACATTTTTATGTAATTTTCATGATTCTTAGTTTGATTTTAAGAATTTTAAAGTGTGAAACGTTGGATTGTGGTGGTAAAGCATGCTAATAGTTATTTGTTTATTTATAATACAGGTTTTACCTCAACTTTATTACTGAAGAAATAGAAAATCCTGAAAAGTGAGTAACCTTGTTTATTATGAGATTTTTGTTAGGAAAAAAATTTGAATTTTCTAATTGAGTAATAGTCTTGAAAAAGACACCCAGTGTGGGCCAGTCAACTTTCCTGTTGTAGCTATCATTCTTTTAGATGAATTGACTTAAGTTTTCACAATAAATTACACACATATATGCTATATTAGCGAAATAAATATATTATACATATAAAACCATTGAATAAAACTATATTCAATACTAAATTGCCTTATAGTCTGTGGGAAAGATAAATAAAAAATAAAGATAAAGAAAAATAAAATTATCTTTTATTTAACCTATTTTACACAAACATATACATATAACCTAACATGGACTCTTTATAAGTATCATTTCAACTAAAATGTTGATTATTTCTAGCAATACATGTACTTTAAAAAAGCTATGTAATTAGAATAATATAATCAATAGAAACTTTGTGAAGTAACTGAAGGATGTTATTGGAACCTGTAAATTTAGGAGCTCAGTGACTTTTTTTTTTCCTTTTCTTCCTTAAAGATTTGACAGATGATGTGATGCTAAATAAACATTGTATCAAAATAGGCTGCAAAATGAATTATTTTCATTATTTGTGAGTAAACATTTGACTTTGTGTAAAAAAAACCTGTGAATTACAAAAGGAAAATTTAAGAATTATGAAATATAATGTTATTTAATTCATCTTATCTCCTAATCATTGTACTAGGAGCCTCTTTCAGAATTAATGAGGCTTGTTTTTCAGCATTTTATTGTGTTCTTCATGAATGGAATATGTGGAAACAAATGTGTAATATAGTGCGGCTGACACCACAACACAGTATTTATGTAGCAAAGGCAAAATTAGAAATTTTTAACTTCATCCTGGGACATAGTTGCTTCTCAAGTGTCTCGAGTAAGTGTCCCCAGGTAAACAGAGAGAGGTGGGAGGAGGAAAAGCCAGAAGTATAGAGGTGAGAAAGATTACGATTGTGAAAAAGGTTGGAACCAGAGAGTTTGCCTAAAGGTTGACAGTTCAAAATAAGATGCACTATGAAATTGTGGCATCAGGTATATTGGGAGATGGTTAGCTGATTGCATTTGGCCAAGTATCAGAGATATCAGAGTTTAGATACAAACAACAATGGAAGTTAACAGGGTGGTTCAACCGCTACATAAATCAACATGAAGAAGGGCAATTTATTAAGAAATATGGCCAATTTGTAAAAATATTTTCATATTTATAGCTGAAATTAAAGGGAGAGAAAATATGTTTTGGAAGCTAGTTCTTACATTTCTTGGAAATGGTAAGCAAGCTACCTAGTGACTCTAAGCACACTGATCATAGAGGTGAATGGATAGGCTCATCTTTTTAGTTTTGAAGACTCACTAGTGTGCATGACACAGAGGGAGGACAGTTCCTAGCAAATTTTATGTAAAGTATTTATTGAATTCCCATCATGTGAAACAAATAACTAGGGCTTAGTGTGATATTTAAATCTAAATTGCTAAAACCTAAAGTAGAAGAATGTTTATTATGAGAAATAGCAAATTATTGTTTGTGGACATGTTCTAGATCACAATATCAGTGCTACAGAAGTAATTCATATTCTTGGTTGAGTTATTTAACAATTTAGATGGTCGTGTTTGCCAGGTACATGCTATTGTGTGTGTGTGTGTGTGTGTGTGTGTGTTTGTCCATGCGTGTGCATATGGGTCTTTAAGTGCTTCATACTGCTGGTGTGTGTTTCTGATGTGTCCTCCTGGAGTGGCTCTCAGCTTAAGAAGTCTCTTCCTTAATTCTATTTTATCTCTTAGTTTCAGACACTGATCAAGTCCATGCTTCATTGTTTACAAACACTACAGAAAAGCTGATAGTGATGCATTGATTCAGTATGTTTTTTTTTTTTTTACTGAAAGGAAATTTTTTTTCAATCTATAAAAAATATGAAAATAGGGCCTGGAAAGATGGCTCAGCAGTTAAGAGTGTGTGTTTCCTTGCAGAGGACTGGGGTTCAGTTCCTAGCACCCACATCAGGTGGCTCACAACTGTCTCTAACTCCAACTCCAAGGGATCTGCTACTTTGTCCTTCATATACACCTGCATCCATGTCCATATGCACCTACACAGACATGCAAACATGCACGTGGTTTTCAAAGATTAAAACAAATCTGAAAAGTGAAAATAATGATAGTGTGTGCCTTACTGGGTGTGTGGAAGGACATGGAGGAAGGGAAGAATGATAAAAATATAAATTTAAAAATTGCTTTAAATAATATAGTATATAATAAAAAAAGCATGCTCTTCCAAAGGACTTGATTTTTTTCATTTCTAGGATTCATGTCAGGAGGTTCACAACTGCCTGTAACTCCAGCTCTAAGGGCATCTAACACTTTTGGCCTCTGTAGACACCTGTACACACACACACACACACACACACACACACACACACACACACACACAAATACACACACACTATTAAAAATAATAAAATAAAATTTTTAAAATTTTATGTTGAATTAAAAGTGCTCTACATAAATTTAAGGAAGAATGTATCATCATCAAAATCATCCCCTCCAGCAACTGACAGTATTTGATCCAACATCTTAAAATTCTAGTATTTCTTGGAATTCTATGAGATTCATGATTGAAACTTCAGATATTCATATCCCTCAAAATTTTGTTTTTATTCTAACACATACCCAGTATTAGAATATTTCTACCTACCCAACTTTAAGTACTTTCTCAATCCCCCAAAACAAAAACCCAATATAACAACATCCCCGACAAAAACCAAGAAACAAAATATGCCCCCTAAGAAAAAAAGACCACCACCACCACCAAACTGTAACCAAGTAAAGGACCCAAAAAGCAGTAGTGTCCACTTACATGTTGACCAACTGCTTCTGAAAGTGAGGGCGACCTGTCCTGGAGCGGTTGGTATACCCAGTATTACGTCAACCCAAGCAGGTTAGGTTTATGGGTTGTTAACCTTTACCATAGTGACTAGTTTTCATTCATTCATTCAATTCATTCATTCATTTAAAAAATATAACAAAATAAAATATAGCAAGATGAAACAAAAACAAATCACATCAAAGTTGGACAAGACAAGCAAACAGAAGGAAAAGAGCCCAAGAGAAGATACAAGAGTCAGAGACTCAGTCCTTCACACACTCAGGAATCCCATCAAAACACTAAACTGGAAGTCATAATATGTATGCAGAGGTACAGACCATGCAGGCCCCTGTGCATGCTGCTTCAGTCTCTGTGAGTTCATTTGAGCTTGCTCATGGTGATTTAGAGGGCCTTGTTTTCTTGGTATCCTCCGTCCCCTCTGGCTCTTACACTCTCTCTGCATCCTCTTCTGTAGGGTTCCCTGACCTCTGAGGGGAGGGATTTGATGGAGACATTCCATCTAGGGCTCGGTGTTTCAAGGTCTCTTACTTTCTGTGTAATGTCTGGCTGTGGATCTCTATATGTGTTACCATCTGTTACAGGAGGAAGCTTCTCTGATGGTGGCTGAAGAGGCACTGACCTATGAGTATAGTAGAATATCATTGGAGTCATTTTATCATTACATTTTTTTTCTTTATATAGATCAGTTTTATTTGGTTTTCCCCTAGGTCCCCAGGTTATCTAGTCTCAGGTTCTTGGTCACCAAAGAAGTTGGATATGGGTTCCATCTCATGGAGTGGGCCTGAAGTTAAATACTGGTTGGTTACTCCCACAGTGCCACCATTGCCCTAGTATATCTTGCAGTGAAGACTCTATTAGAGGTAAAGAGCTTGTGGATGGCTTAGTGTTTTTGTTTCTCTTTTTAGATTACACAGAGTATATTCCTGTACCAAAAATGCTGGGACATAAGGGTAAAAGCTTTATGTAGGCACTGTCTTGATATCTGCATGTTCAATAAGTTGTGTAAATGTTGTCTTCAGCAATGGGGCCTTGTTATCAGTTAGTAGAGAGCAACCTATAGTCTTGGGAACAGTTTGGGTTGTTTGGGGATTTTCATGGGACCCCTTTGGCCAACAACTCAATTAGATGTAATCAGACATGCACTTAACTGGTGTGAAATCTCTCTAGTCCCTTACAATAACACCTTACTTTAAGGTCTTAACATTTGGGATTTCTCAGTGCAGGTTAAGCATCTCCAGAATTTTGGGGTCAATATAATGAGACAAGTTGAAGAATGAAAGCTTTGATCCCTTTTTTCTTCTTTTACATGGGATGCCCAGTTAAGTCAGTTCTCATTTAGAGGACTCTGCAAAACTTAGCTAATACATTGATTTTCTCAAAATTCAAATACGATAAATCTACAAAATTTCTTAAGTACACAGTAAAAGTTAATACCATGGTCTGTATTTATCAACTAAAGAAAATGGAGTTTTGATCATTTTCGTTAGTGTTAGGTTTAAAATGACATCTCATGACCATTTTAACAGGTAGAGAAGGTCTTTTCAATCTGCATTTTATTTTTAGAACACAAGAATGATCTGGGAAGTATTTCGAGCTAAGTATCAAGAACAGATGGCACAATTATGTGGATCTGGTCCAAATGTGTACTTTATATTATTTTCTAGGTGGACACAGGTTCCAAAATGTCTTTCATTACAAGGGAGAGTAATTACAGTTGTGTCTCCTTTGTGATGCGCCAAGATAAATGTGTTTCCTAATCAGTCACCGGTGCGTGCGCCCAGGTGTGCCGAGACATGCAACTTGCTGGCAGCTGGTGCGATGAATCAGAAGCCAAGGGTATAACCCTTTTTCTACCTCCTCCGTGTGAGCAATCAGATATTCCCCTAACTAATGGAAAGAGGGTGATAATTAATTTAAGTCAGTGGAAACAGTGATGTGATTTTAAGGAGGTAGAATGCAGAGTGAAGCTGCATGATCTCAACTGACTACTCCTTTAATGTAATCTCATTTTGAGACAACTCTCGGATTACCTAATATGACACGATGAACTCATTTCTGAGCTATCATAGGCATGCCTCATAAAACAGTTCTTAAGTGTTGGAACAAGGGAGAGAGCAGCTGAACACAAATCTCTGTTTGCATTTACATTATGTTACAGCTGAGAAATTTTCTCATGGCCTCCTTACTCTCTCCTCTGTAAATATTAGTGCTGGTACATACACACGAGTGTGTGTGTGCATATGGTGGCCAGAGGTCCCTGATGGATGTCTTCCTTAGTCCCTCTTAATAATATTTTTTTTTGAGCCAGGTTCTCTCACTGAATCTGGTGCTCACCAACTGGCCAGGCTGGCTGGCCATTGAGCTGCAGGGGTCCATTTGTCTCCATCTCACCAGCATTAGGATTGCAGGCACTTACCAGCACCCCTGGATTTTACACAGATACTGGGGATCTGAACTCAGATCCTCAGGCTTATGGATAGGCACTTTACCAACTGATCCATCTCCCAAACTTCATTAAATTTCATAACTATAAAATAAATAATAGCTTTGTAGTATTGTCTTTAGGAATTATCTGGAACCTGTTGATTATCTCCACAAATGTTTTAAAATAAGAATACTATTTTGGGGAACATTAATGTGCAATATTTGGACCGTGAAAGGCATAGAATTTCAAGGATTACAGTTTCAAAATATAATCTTCCCAAATGGCATGTGGAGTAATAATGACAGATGGCATATTGGGGTTTTTTAAAAGTGTGCTTTGGGAAATATAATGAGTTTTGCCTTATGACATTACTTTTGTAGGGACTACATCACACAATCTGTCATTGTTCAAAAAGTTACACAGTACAAAGAACATATCATTTAGATGTATAATGTTTGAAATCCTAATCATCGATTGATAAATCATGTCTTGTGTTGATGAGAGATAAGTAATGAATTGCTTTGGTTTGACCTTGGGGGTCTGAGATTAGTCCGTCTGTCTATTAGACTTGTTCTCGTGTTCTTCTCACATCATTTGTTCCTTCTGTTCTGAAGTGTTGGAAACCACAGATATAGAGGGAGTCAGTAAAGCTCGATACCATCAATCATTTTTGAAGAACAGACCATCACCGTGCTCTGAATGATCAACTTAAATAGAAGGTTTAAATAATCAGAGTGTCACGTTTAATTAATATCTCCCCTGCTCCCAATTTATATTAATTGGTACCTCAAAGTCATCACTCCTTGTACCAGTGATAACTTAGAAGAGGAACTTGGTTTGTGGAAAACTCACTGGGATCGGCAAAGCAGTATGATCCTCTCTATCAGCCCGCAGTGGTCCCCCAGACAATCTCGATGTTTATATTTGGTTCAGATGCTACACTCTTAAATTTTTAAGATAGGCATTTAATTTCTTACTGACTGTTTTATTTCTTATTACACTGTTTTATATGGCCTGTAAGTACCAGGTTATATAAAACCATTAATCTGGTTAAAGATAGCAAAACAAAGCAAGCAAAAAAACCAATCTTGCCTTAATTTTTTGTAGTGGAGTTGCATGAGAAAAGACTGAAGCTGGGTTTGGAAATTTTTTTTTTATCTTTCATTTTGGCATTTTTAAGATTCAGCACTGTATGATCAAAATCTTCTGCCTCATATGCTTAATTAAAAATTTCAATTCATTAGAAAATAACAGCATGTTTTATGCACATGTGTGTGGATTATTGTAAAGTTTGTGAAATTGTTTACTACAAAGTAATGTAATTTTACACTCCTAGAATACTTCCAAATTTTTATTACATTACTCATGTTTTATGATATTTTATTATATAAGCTGATTTTTATAGAACATTAACTCATTTTAAATACATTTATTGAAAAACATATATTATTAAACCACTATAACTCACAAATGAATTTGCCAGGTGAATCTCTTAAAAAATGAAATTTCTGAGTAAAGGATTTCAAGGATTCAACGCCATCATAAGGCAAATTGCTCCTAAACCTTTATTTACTACTTTTAAATGGACGGTAATTGTCCCAATTTTATAGTTCTCATAAGGAAGAAATATATGGAAATTTTAAACTGTGCAGAGTCTGACAAGTTATACAAATTGCAAAACTGAATTTATATCCAAGTCTACAAAGATCTGCCCTATGACAAAATGAAACCTTTTCTGTGTTGATGTCAACACGCATGAAGATTCATCTTAAATCAGGACACTGCTGCTTTTCAGTTTTGAAATAATTAACACCTAAATTAAAATGTTTCCATGTTGTGATTTCCCGGGAATGAACACAAACTGTGGTAGCTCCAATGTGTTTCACCATAGAAATACAATGATACTGTGGGGGTCACTGAGGCAGACAGGCCAGTGTCTAACCACAGTCCTAGAAGAGACTTTGAACCTTTGTCAATGAGGGTCATCAGGTTGCTCTTCCTTACTGCTGCTCAGTCTCAAAGTTTCTCCCTAATGGAACATGGGTTGATGTACTTTGGGATCAAAATTCTGGCATTTCTCAGATTCACGTATGCATAAAAATACATTTAGCTCCAAGACCCTGAAGTATCAGTGATGCAGAAATTATAGGATTATATTATAATATTTTATCATGGGGTAGCAACAAAGACAGATATTAATCCCTCAAGTGCTTTGTGGAAGAAGGCACAGCACTTTTTTTTAAAATTCTGACCAAATCAAAAGGCAGAATTTTTAAGGAAAATGCTTTTGGTTTCAGTTCAATCTTTTATGAGTTCTATTTTTAATCCCATTGAACTTTATATTTGGCATCTAGAACAGAAAAAAAAATCATGTTTTTAGGATCAAAGCAGTGTTTAATTTATCTTCACCCAATTTTTGTCTCTTTTAGCCCAAAATAAGAGACCACAAGAGGCAGAGTGAATAGAGTGATAGAACGCAGGATTTTGGAATTAGAGGGTAAACTAGAGATCTTCTAACTTAGTTTAGAACCAGTAGCATGAAACCGTTTCATCAGAACTTTAAACAGTAGTGATTAGTAAGTTACAAAATAAGAAATTGACTAGAATCAGTGTACCTTAATAATAATAATAGTAATAATAATAATAATAATAATAATAATAATAATAATAATAATAAAAGTAATAATAATAAATAGAGTTGGGATCTTACTGTGTAGCTCTGGTAACATGGACTCACTGTGTATACCAAGATGGCCATGAATTCACAAAGACCTATCTTTCTCTGCTTCCAGAATGCTGGGATGAAAGGTTGTGCCACCATGTCTGTGCCTTTTTATGTTTTACTTGTTCATATTGACTAGCAACTTCATGATTTACAGCCATTTCTAGTTTGGATAAATTATTGTTTGAATGGTATAAGCAGGATGATTGTTAATGCCTTGATTGCAATAGATGTTACCCCGAGTGAGGAATGAAATAGCTCACACTTGGACTTGTATGGTCAGAGTCTCTGGAATCCAGAAGCTCATGCTGTAGTAACATTCAGTATCTTCTCTGGTTTCCATATACTCATCAATGTAGATATTCCCTTCATCTTCAGAAGCATCAAGTCACCCATTAGCTGGTCCTCCACTTTGGAGGTAACATGTTCACAAACCCCATCATCCATTTCCTTATTTATGAAAATAATCTACCTTCACCCTTTGCTATGTCTACATTTGAAAGCCAAGCAACTGTGCCCAAAATGTGGCTCAGAAGTAAATTTTACAGTCTGGGTTGTAATTGAAAATCTTCTTAGAACTGTAAATTGTAGTCTACCACCTTGCTGCTTAGGCGCCCATGTTGACCAGTGCTACTTAAGATTCTCACTACAACAGAGTAAACTTCCACCTGATTTTTTATAGGTAGATGCAAGATATGTCATTATACTGACTACACCTCATGACATAAGAAAGTCATTTTGTCCAAACACATCATGTTTCAAAACTGTTTTGATAATTTGTTCCAGTCATTCAAACACTGACTCCATTCATCATTCTAGACAGGAAAAGAGACAGTGCTTGAGTTTGTACAGTCATGAGTAAAACCTAATCCCAGTGTACATCTTAAAGAACCAAAGGAAGTAAGGGCTTTCCAGTGAGGAAGAGGCAGTCCTTCTCTTCTGTGAACTAATCTTGCTTACATCGCAAATAGTGCTGGTATAGAAAGGCAGAACTCAAACTCCACCTGACCCCAACTAGCTGTTTGACTTCTGACAGACCTCACATTGCTTAGTGAGCCTCTGTTTACCACTTTAATATGGAAGGTAATAACCCTCATCTTATACTCCTCTCAGGGTTTTGAAGGTAAATATGTGAAATTCAAAATATGTATGAGCTCAACAAGTAATATACAAACACCAGCTGCAATCCAAACCCTATATTCTTTGAAGATTAGAATATTTTATAAGCATAAGCTCTGAAAAAAATTAAAAGATTAACATAATTGTTTCATGAATAGTGGAGGGGTGCCTTTTCTATACACGTGACCTAATAATCAGCTTGGAATGCCATTTGCACCATCAGCAAAGCACTCAGTTATTAGTTAGAAGGCTGAAGGAGGGCAAGAATTGAGCTCACGTCTCCCCCCACCCCCACCCCAGTCAGGTGACACCCAGCTCATGCTTCTGAGTTGGAAAGAATTTTTTGGAAGACAATTTTTTTCCCTTTTGTGATGAATATTAGGATGCGCACACCCAGATCGCCACTGTTACACTGCTGATTGATAGGGCTGATGGAATGAATGGACTGCTTGCGTTTTTGACTAGAGTTGCCTATTTTTTGGCTGACTGTCTTATCAAGAAATGTTTTTATGAAGTCTGTGAAATAAGATCCTGGTCTGAGTGGCTTACATCATGTATTTTTAAACATTTGATTCTTACTTTTTCCAGTAGTGAAAGAAGCCATTTAGTATGGTACACAAGGATGCAAGCAAGCTTTGTGAATCTTATATAATTTAAAGATGTAAAGCCTTATTTTGTGTATTTGTTTTTTGAGGTCACTCTCATTATATTGTCCGGGCTGGCCTTTGATTCCCTTTCTAGCCCAGGTTAGCCCTGAATTCAGGGTGATTCTCCTGCCTCAGCCTCCCAAGTTTAGGTATTATAAATGTGTGTTACTACACCCAGATTAAAAAATAGTTGTTTATTAAATATGTAAACAGCATTCTAATCTGGCTCATAGATGAGTTACAGGGGTTAGTAACTCAGATGATTTTCTTTCATAGCTTCATATGTGTCCTGTGCAGAAGAGAAAGCTGGAGCTCAAAAGAGTGGAATGCATTTTATGGCTGTTCAGTTGGCCTCTGAGAAGATTAGGATGGTAATCCATGTCTTTCTAGCTCCAGAGCTCAGAGTCTTTCTAACACACCAGTTAATCCTTGGGGGAGGAAAGACAGAAGTCATTCTTGATCATAGAGGGCATTGGTGCTAATGAAAGATGCAGCTTTGCTGAAAAAGAAGAAGTGAAAAGCAGAACAGAGAAATGAAGGTGTCTGAGGCAGGGGCTGGGCATGCTCAAAGCTGTAGAAGAATGAGTGGTTCCAGAGAATAATGTGTAATACCCTCTGTGTAGGACAGGACGTGGGTGTTGGGTTTCAGTGAGCCTACACTTCCATTGGAAGGCTTTGAGACCTCATCTAGCAGCCGATGAGACTGGCAGGGGGTGCAGAGGAAAGTCTCTGGGGAATAGGAATCAGTGGAAAAATATTAACTTGATGGCAAGGCCAGCAGGTTTTCTTCCTGTGACGCCTGAGTTTAGATGGAGTTGTAGTGATGGAGATATTCTTTAATCTTCTTTTGTGCGTTTGGTCATATAAAACAGCATCATTGAGAAGTTAATTACCTTTTATACTTGTTACGCTGCTATAGTGAGGCACAGTGACACAGCATGTAGCAGACATTCTGGCAGAGAGCATCATAATCACCACACTATCCTTGCCCTTAGATAGAGGCTCACTTGCTCAGAGAATAAGATGAATTAACACCGTGTCCATGTACTCTCTCCACAAATACGGGCCTGTGGGTGCTTTTCTTTAAGTGGAAAAGGTTTGTCCATCTATCCTCTCAGCCACTGGAAGAACAAATGGAAAAAGAGAAGATAGTTAATTTATAACAAAAATTAATCACACAAAAGTATCTAAAGGGAATTTGGTTAGGCATGGAAATATGCTGAAAATATAAATGAAAAAGATTCTTGTTCCGTGGTATTCTTGAGATATTAGGGTTGGACAAATGGAACATGCTCATGCTTAGCTTTGCTTTGAGTTCTATGATATTATAGTTCTACTTTTAGATGAGAGAACGTAGAGAAGTCAATAGTCATGTTGATGGCTTGTTATTGGAGATGGGGAGGTGCCACAATCTAGTGAGGGAGATGGAACCCTAGGGCTGGAAAAATGGAAAAATGGCTCAGTGGTTACGAGTGCTTGCTGCTCTATCAAAGGATCCAAGTTCAGTTCCCGGCACGCATGTCGTGTGGATTGCAATCACATATAATTCCAACTCCAAGGGCTCCTTTGCCCTCTTCTGGCTTCCGTGGACATCGTTACACACAGTTGAACATACCCACACAGATGGACATCACTACAAGCAGACATACCCACATCCACACCTAGAGTTTTACTATTGAATTGGAATCTTAGGTTAGAGTTTGGAAGCATTTCAAGCAAAATACTTTAAAGATCTGACTGCCACTCATTTGGTATTCCAGGGAAAAGGTGAGCATAGGAGAAGAGAAAAATAGCGGTGTTGGCATAGGACAGGAGCCAGGCTGGTGACTCCCTGAGCTTCACAGTGCTGCTGTGCTCATAGACACACATGAAAGAGATGGCCAACCTTCTAGATTTTTCGGTCTTTTCTTTTTTTTCTGGGACGAGGTCTTAGTATGTAACCCAAAATGGTCTTCAATATAACTTTCAATATTGCTGCTTCAGCCTCCCCCAATACTCGGATTACAGGCACTGGGCACCACACCAACCAACACACCATTTCTGTTTCTGGGGATATTTTGCCTTGCTGTCTGTGTTCCTTGTTCTTTCTCAGCATCTTGCTCATTGGAGAGGGATGCTATGGTAGCAGGCTCTGCCTCTCCTTTCAGCTCTAGCATACCTCGTGTTGATGGCTCAGATGCCAACTGTGCAAGGGAGAGTGGGTCATCATGGAACCAAGCCAAGAGATGAGACAGAAAAAACCCTCCTGCAGTCGCCACAGTTAATTTCAGAAGATGGTTAGAGGTTTAGATGAGTGAACGGGGAAAATGAACAAATGTATTACACCGTAAGACTGAAGGCCTCGTCCAGAAATCCAACTCAGTGAGGTCACCTTCAGGACAGGGCTTGAGACCTGTGAGTGTGTCAGGAGGAACCGAGATAACACTTGCGAGGAAATCGATTATGCTGTGTGATGAGGAATCCTGACTCCATTTATTTTCTTTATCAAAGATACGCAGGAGAATCAGTGCTTCATAAACCTCAGTGGTCCGGAAGATTTTTAGTTAGCATTTTGCTGTGTGCTTTACTGGTTTTCTTAAAAGCATAAATACAAGCAGGAAAGGATCTTTGAACAAGTCTCCTGTGTTACTGAAGTTGTTTTCAATACCCCAGTTAGAATCTTATTATTTATTTATACTGGTTAGCCTCAAAGAATTGAGGAGAGCGCTTTGTCATAATTTTCACAAATATGTACAATCTTGTTTTTTACAAGTATTAATCTGCTGTTTGTGTGCTCTCTCACCTAATGCAGTTCTTATGTGAAATAAGGATAATACATATCCATATGTTTGAAAATACCATTCTTACAGTTGTACAATAGACACTTATTTAATGATAGACCATTTGATTTTTCTTTTCCTCTCTCTCTCTCTCTGTCTTTTTGAGACAAAGTATCCTTATTGTGCAGCTGTCCTGGAACTCACTATGTAGACCAGCCTCGCCTCAAACTTAGAGAGCTTAACCTGTCTCTGCCTCCCAGGTACTGGGATTAAAGACCTGCACCACCACTATCAACCTTGATTTTCATTTTTCTTAACGTGTTATTAGCTATTTGCAACCCTAAGGATTACCAGGTCAGGATTTCAATACATGATGAGCCCTTTCTTCCTCTTTCTTTTCTTTCTTCCTTCTTTCCTCTCTCTCTTTCTCCCTCTCTCCTTCCTTCCCCTTCTCCCTTTCTTCTTTCCTTCCTTTCTCTCTCTCTCACTCTTTCCTTCTTTCTTTCTATCTTGTTTTGCCCTAACTTAGTGTTCAGTTTGATGCTCATTATTGTAAGGCAAATGACACTCTTGTTTGAAATAGCTTTCTCTATGAATCAGAATTTGCCTCATTTTCAGAGTTGAAATCTTTGTAATCAGCATTTGTAATCTTTGACATAGAGGCTGTTTTACAAAATCATAGACTATTTCTGTACTTGGCATTCTAAGGAAATGGGATTATGGTTCTGTGAGTTTTCTGGCTATTTTCTGCTATCCTGTATTTTCTTTCTTTCTTTCCCTCTTTCTTTATAGAAGTAAAGTAGATAGTTCTGCCCATGGGAAAGACATACTTCTGCTCAGCCTTCCTACACAGTAGTTGCAAATGCTATAATCAAATACCTTTGTATTTTGCAGAAGTCACACAGTACCACATGGAAAGTTGTTTATGAGTTTAACTTTAAAGTACAACATTCAAACATGCATTAATATGTGAAGGGCAGAAACTTAAATATATACTCTTCTTACAAAATGAAGGTGGCAGGTTAGGATGCATGATGCTGTAAAGGAAGCTGTTTCTAAGGCCTGAGATGTGTATGTAATACAGATCTTTTATAGGCATCCCGGGTCCTACTTTTCCAATGTGTCAGCTCGGTTGGTTTTTCATTATGCCATTTCTCCTTCTGATTCTGCCATTATTCTATTCCCATTCTCTCAGGAACAAATAGCAATGTCTCAAATTCTTCATATTATCACTCTGTACAAATAGTTCTATATTACTTATCTTCTTTTACTCCTTCACATCGACATGACTTGCATGCCTTAGTTTATTAAAGAATCCCCTTGTCATGATTAATCCGTGATAACTTACTGGAGAAAATAAGTCACACTGGTCTATAATGTTAGAGTTAAAAGATAAACATCACAAATCTAAGGCAGGAGGCCACGGTAAGATTTTAGCCTTGAAACTAGATGGTGGGGAAATGTCACCATTAGATATGTCCCGTGTGGCATTTAATAAAACTGTTATTAAGACAGTACAATCAGTAGCCTGGCCATTAAGCTTTCTAAAATGGTTGCACAAACAGATGATGGATGTGGTACCTAGAACAGTAGAAGCAAGTAATCTATTCCAGGTTATTTAGCAAAGATCATGAGATTGCAAGATTTAAAAAAGAAATATTATAAAGAGGGATGCCAAAACTCCAGACTACTGTAAAGGAATAGTGATTTACTACTATCTCCAGAGTCTTCACAGATACACTGCTGGCTCTTAAAAGATTCTTGGTATCTCTTTGAGTGGCTATCTTTAATTTTTCTGTTATCGATACTGTAAAATATGCACTTTCTGTATTTCGTCCTGGGGGTAGAAATAGAAAAACTGATACAGAAGACGTGGTTAACCTTTGTCTCTGTCTGAAAACGACAAGAGAAGTAAGAGAGCTGGACAGTGAGTGGAGCCCACAGATCCGAGGCCCTGTTTTATAACTGTGTAGGCCTTAGGTAAGAAAGGTCAAGTATGTCCGGAATGTGTATGTGTGTTTAGATACTCAGTCCTCCTGATGCTGTTTAGATACTCAGTCTTCCCGATGCAGTTTAGATACTCAGTCCTCCTGATGCTGTTTGGATACTCAGTCCTCCTGATGCTGTTTAGATACTCAGTCCTCCCAATGCAGTTTCCTCTCATTAGGAAGAGGTGACCAAGTGACAGTGGTGGGAGAAAGCAAGCACACACTGAACTAAGGGATGCCATGCTCTGAGTCATGGGGCTTTTCTCTTAGACTAAACCCACAAGCTGAGTCACGAAGCCGGCACGGAAGGAAGCTTCACTCTGGGTGTCTAGGTGCTGTTTAGACCTCCAGGTTGATGATACAAATCTGCGACTAAGCAGAGTAGATAGACCCCTGTTCTCTAAACACAGTGTCAATGAAACTCTGGTTGTTGCCCTCTCTATAGAGACAGCTGGGTGGAATTGCCAGGGCTCTACACCCTGCCTGCCCATTCTGCTCTTCTGAACAGAGAAACTTAGATACTCAAATCACCCTGGTTATCTTGTTTCTGTATTCTCTTAATGATCACATATTATTTATCCCATTTTGAAGTAGCTGGGACTGAAAAAAAAAGTAGTTGTAATCCAATAATTCATTTGGTCAAATGATGAAAAATTTTCTATGTATTTTATACTCTGCTAGAAGAATGAAAGTAACATTTTCAAATAGCAAGAAAAATGATTTTTATTAGATTCCCAATATGAGAATGTACAGTCTTTCTCTTTAATAATAACAGGTGGCCCAATTTGAAAATTCCAACATATTATGAAAGAGAAATGTAGAGTCACCAGTAGTCTGGGAATCATACCGAGTCGAGGTAGCACTCAGTAGGTTAATTTACTTGGTTTCCCTATCCTTGTCTGTGCGTATTCATGTGCACTTGATTGTGTTGCTTGAGATAAAGATACATATACATTTCTCTTCACAACTTGGGGATTCTGGTATTTGTCTTTTGTTTATTTATTATTTCCCTGAGGTGTTGTCTACGTCATTCATACCCCATTCACAGCCTTGCCTTACAGACCAGCTGTGTCGTACACTCAGCTCTTTCTACTCAGCTGGCTACAGATTTGTCCCAATTTTTTCATCCCACACTATTCCCTTTGATTTCTGTATTCCTCATTTCTTAGTGGTCACCATTTTAATAGAGGACAACTTTTCTTAGAGCCATAATGCTAGGTTATAGATGTCCTGTATAAATAAATGTTTACATCCAACTATTTCTTTACTACTGAATACTGGGTTGTATCTACTCTTTAGTATGCAACGAGCATTTTACAAGGTCACTGTTTGTGTTGCCAAAATGCCTTTTAAAGAAGAGACACTGGTTTCCTGTTCCCAGCACTGGATGTTACTACTTTCTGTTATTTGTTCTACTTTTCTTTCTTTGTAGTTCTAGGGCCTAGGCACATGTTTTCCCTGTGTCACTCTTGTTTAAGATGTCACCTTGCAGAACTTTTGCATTTGTATTTAAACCTGGTAAACATTTTCATTCATGTATGTTACTTTTGTGGTGATAGCCTTTAGAACACATATGTGTGTGTGTGTATGTGTGTGTATGTGCGCGCACACAGGGAGATACACACATACAGATCTAGATTTTTCTCCCAGAATTCTCAAAAACTCAGTTTTTTTTTTAAAGTAGTAATACCCCTTAGTTTATGAAGCTCATAAATTTGTTATCTTGAAGGCATTATCACTTGTAATAATACCCCCACTGTACAGTTTGTGTGGCAGATATCCTTTCCCATACATTCCTTTCTTTGTCTACCATGCTTAACTATTAAGTTTGTTTCTTTTTGTCCCCTCAGATTAGAGGAAAATTATAGAATGAAAGCTGTGAATGGCATTAATCTTTTTTTTTTTTTTCTTTTTGGCCTTCTTGACCCTCTAAAACACACTAATATAGCAATTTTTAAACATGATTTTCTAAATTCACAATACTTTTAACAAAACAACATGCCAAAATATTAATATGAAGAAATATCACTTATGACATTTGTAATTGCTAACATTGCCCATAGAGGATTAAACATTAGTTAAGTTTATTATTAATAATATATCCAAACTCTGGTTTTGTAATCATGAGAATTAATCTTTCATCACATGTTGGAAAATAATAAACATATTTCCAAAGCAATTAAGTAGATTCCACTCTACATTAGAAAGAACAACACAGGCTTTTCTTCTTGGTGTCTTTCTTCTCTTTCAAGGGAAGGATCTACTGAAAAGATATGGAAATCATATTTTTCTGATTTTTCTAACATGCTTGTCACTTTTCTTATGAAGTGGTTATGGTAATATTGGCATTTCATCACCAGCCTCTTTCCCCATGGTGGTTCCAGGGTACTGATATATTAATTATATTTAGAAAAAATTAAACACAAACAAGCGCAGTTGCGGTTTTTCAATCTCGAATTGTTGACAGGGAGCCTTGCTGTAGTGTGGTGTATCCTTGTGCCCCTTCTGGTCCTAGTGTCCAGTCAGGCTGTGTTTTATGGAGGGATGTTTGTCTGGGGTTGCTGCATGAATCCAGGAGGTTCCTGCTTTTTATTAAAATGATCTCGGCCAGGAACAGTGTTAGCCTGTTCATAAATCAGGTGTTCTGCAAGATTTTATAATTTGGAATGCACATGATGCTTTGCTAGGATGAACATTTCCTACTCCATTAAAGCTCCCTCATGGCTTCCATCTACTTTTCTGGAATCTTCTTTTGGAAGCTTTGCTGAGCTATCACCTGGTTGTGAAAGTCATATAAGAGTATGAATTAAGAGAATAGGGTAGTTTCCCTAAAAGTGATTTAAATTCACCTTGTTTTATGTCTTCTTGCTACTATAAACTTAGTTTTATTTTAATAGATTAAAAAAACAAAAAAAAACCAAAAGTAAGTTGTAGCTTCCAATGGAGTAACTGTATCTTCTTGTTTTAATGAGATTTGTTTTCTTCTTATAGGAGATATCCTAGAAGTACACAAAAAGTTTAAAATTTAACAGAGGCCAGGACTGAAGAGATAGCTCAACAGTTAAGAGCACTGGCCTCTCTTTTGTTGTTGATTTTTTTTTTTTTTTGCTTATTTTTCTTTTCTTGTATAGTACATCCCAATACCTTTCCTCCCCTCCCTTTACTCCTCCCAGCTTCCCTCATCTCCTGTCTTCCACAGATCTACCCCCCTCCATCCTCCCAACCCTATCTTCAACTCTCCTCAGAAAAGATCAGGTCTCCCAGGGTTACTGCTCAAACAGGACACAACAAGATGGAACAGGGTCAGGCACTAATCCCTACTTCAAGGGTGGACTAGGCAACCCAGAAGGGGGAGAAGGGTCTCAAGGACAGACAAAAGGTTCATAGACCCACACCCCACCCACTCAAGTCTGGATTAATTATGCAAGAACACCAAGCCAGGGAACTTCAAGACATACTTGGGGGACCCTGCAGGTTACACATCTGCCACTTCAGACTCTGTGACCCCTTAAGAGTGCTGGTCAGTTGACTCCATGAGGTTTGTTCTCCTGGTATTGTCAACCCCTCTGGTCTCTTCAATCCCTTTTCTACCTCTTGTGGGGCTCCCATATCTCTCTACTTTGTTTGGCCCTGGGCTTCTGCATCTGCTCCCATAAGCTGTGAGAGGGAGCCTCTCTGATGAAAATTGGGCTAGGCAGGATATCTTTAGAAATCTGGCTATCCAGTCTCTAGTTCAGGGCCTGCCCTGGGGTATCAGTTATGGGTGTCAATCAACTTGGCCAGACATCCTCAACACTAGAATAAGACAGCCAGCCAGTCTTACAGAAAACCTGGTGGGATTTCCATCTCGTACTTGGGGACTCACCACTATTTGTGACTCCAGTTTCCATGGGATCCACCATCCTCTTCCTGCCTCCTCAGCCTCTGTAGCCACATGGAAAAAACACGTTTTAGTTGTTTAAGGTTGTTACCTAGGATTATTTATTTATTTATTTATTTATTTATTTTTAGTTAACAGAAACCAAAGAAGCTGAAACCCCTTTCTATGTGTGGTTAGAAGTGCCATAAAAATATACTGTACTTGGGCTGGAGAATGGCTAAGACCTTAAGCGCTTGCCTTGCAAATGTAAGGACCTGAACTTCATTCCTAGAATCCACTGTGGCGGACCTGGACATAATGGCTGTCTTTGTTAGGTTTCGGTTGCTGTGATAAAACACCATGACCAAAATCAATTTGGAGAGGAAAGGGCTTATTTAATTTTATAGCTCTCAAGTCACACTCCATCACTGAGGAAAATCAGGGCAGGAACTCAAGGCAGGAAGAGAAGCAGAGGCCATGGAGGAATGCTGCTTATTGGCTTGCTCCTCTTGGCTTGCTCAATCTGTTTTCTTATACAGCCCAGGACCATGCGCCCAGGGGTGGAACTACCCACAACTGTCTGAGCCCTCCTACATCATTCAGCAATCAACAAAATGCCCCTACGTGTTTGTCTTCAGGACATCTAATAGAGATGTTTTCTTACTTGAGGTTTACCTACACAGATAACACTAGCTTGTGTTTGCCACATTTAACCAAACTAACAACAACAAGCTCAACCAATCAAACAAACACATTTTAAAAAAAAAAATCCATATACTCCAAAAGCAAAAATCTGAACACGATAGTGACATGATCTTGTAGATGGTGAGAGACAGAAAAATCCATGGCAGTTGGCTGGCCAGGTAGCCTGGAACACTTGGAGAAGTTCCAGGCTAAGACAGACCCATATCAAACTAAATGTGGAAGATGCCTATGAAACTATACTCAAGGTTGTCCTCTGGTCTCTACACACACATGCACAGACATATGTACACATACCTACAAACACACACAGACAGGAGCATAAAATCAGTTATATTTGAGAAGGACAGACAGTCCTGAAACAGCCTTCAAAGATGTTTTCATTAGAGACTTAGAAGAAATCCTTCAGGTGCTTTAGAATGCTCAGGGAATACTCTTATTTTCTTTGTGGGTTTTGTTGTGTATTAATACATAAAGAAAGACTTGAAGACACAGTTCAAAAGCCCACTTAGAAAAAGAGAAGGAGGGAGGGTTTGCTGAGGGGGACACTTTGATCTAAGACTAACTAGAGTGGGAAAATCTGGGCTAAACAGTCTTCTAAGGAGATGGTTCCCCTGCCCCTGGTCCTGTTTGAAGTTTAGATTCCACTAGTGAAAGAATTTCTATATGTTTGATATCTTAATCACTTTTCTTATAATAATTAGCAGAAGGTATTTGGCTAGTGTTGGGCAAATGCATAAGTTTGGTGTCAGTTAGCTTGCTAGACATAATTGGCAATTAACCTTAATAGTATTGCTGTGCATACTCTCTTGAAATTCAGATGATAATGATGGACACAATACAGTTTTAACATTTGCCAAGGCTATAAAATACAATGACTTATGAAGCCCCCCATGAGTGTCTATGACGGTATGGTCCATGGAGGTCTGATTCAATCACAGACAGTCTGTTTTGAATCTGGAGGCTGGAAAGCTCACTTATCCACTAAATTATCTTTTGTGATGATCATTTTTCTTTCTGCCAGACTGGCACTTTGAGATGGTACTGATGGAAGGTGCTTTGCTGTGTCATGTGCCTGCTAAGGACAGCAACTCGTCTTTAGAAGATGAAAGAGATTGTAAAGTTGGTGCCTGTTCTGTTCTCTGAGGGACAGAAAAAGCAGAGGCAAAACTATATTCTGGTGCTCTGGCTTAGGAGCACGAACCTACCTCACTACTTCAGAGACTCCTCTGGGATGCCTTTTTCAAAAATCATGTAGGAAGCAACATTCCAGAGAGGGCGTCTCTAGACTCCATCAAACTAATACCCCATGTTTCTGCTAGTGACAGACACCTGCAGTGATGGACAGGTGACTGATATCCAGCTTTCAGGCTGGAAAGTAGAAACTTTTTAATGGTCCCCTGAAATCGAGTTAGAACAAATATCAAAGGCAGACCTGAAGTGAAATTTAAACACCCCCCCCCAAAAAAAAACTATTACACTGACATTAAATATGTGGAAATTTTTAGTTCTAGGGATGTGAGAGAGGAGCTGAGGGGAATTATGGGAGAGAAGGGACATCAGGGATCAATGGTTGTGTGCATCCGCTCAGTTTCCCATGAGTCATGTGTCACTGAGTCGTTGGACTCAGAGAGAGGTTTGCCTGTGAGACTGTGGTCTAAGAAAAGACATTAGTAAATATAAGATGAATGCACGAAAGCGTAGCTTTCAAAAGGTTTCATTTTTTGCTGAAAGATGAAAGATCACAACATTCTGCTTCTTCTGGGAATATGAATCTTGATAGCTGGACAGATTGAGAAGTGTGGAGGGAGGGCTTGACCAGGCTCTGCCATTCTATGGGCCTCTCTGACCTTTTCAGGCAGCTGTCAACCGTTCTAGCCAGGAGTCTCCATCCTCACTTTCTTGACAGTGACATATTATCTCTCCGAACTGGCAGGGTGCTTAGCCTATCAACTCTATTTTTTCTTTCCCACCTTTCCCTAAGCTGCCATGTCATGTGCCCTGCAACAGGGAGTTTGCCACGTTGACTAAAAGTAGACCATAGCTATTGGCTCCTTAGTCCACTTTATACTTTTCTTGCTAAGATTAGCTTTGTCTACTGTAATTATTTTTCCTCAATGACTATAGTAGTAAAATTATTTTCAACTTTACAGTATTTTAGATATATACAAATTATGTAATTCTTCATACACAGGCATTTTTAAAAACTAAGTTATATTTTTAAGATGTATATTAGAAAGCCACAGTTGAACCCAAAATGTAAATTAAAACATAAAGAAACTTTCTAGGGCCACGATTGTAAAATTAACTGTAAAATTCTAGATCACATCGTTTTAACGAGAATTCTGCTACATAGAAACAACAGCGACTCAGAGTACTCCATTACTTTGTCCATTGTCCTCCTGCCATTCTGATCCCTAGAGAATCCAGTTTGAAAACCAGTTGTCTACTTGACTGCCAGATGTGAAAGTTAAAAAGATTGTTACTAATTTGACCTGACAGCATTGGTTAGATATATTGGAGACAGCTTTGGTGGCAGGAAATAGCAGTTCATTTGTTGAAATTGAATGGTTACATGTTTATTGGTTCCGTTTCTCATTGCCAAATACGTGATTAACCTAGTTTATGTGCATATAGCACGTTGTCAGTTCCTACTAAGTGTATATTTACAGCCTGAAGGAATTTTCATAACAATTTGCATATACCATCCGGCAGTGGTAGACTCAGCATATACCGCCTTGATTTTAGCATTGGCGTTTATTTAATTGTGTATCCTACAGGAGAAGAGTGGTAACTGTGCTTTTCTCTTTGTTGGATTGGTGGCAGTTTTCAGGAGTTTAAAGATTTTGTATTGCCTCAAAATAGTGAACAATAAGGCATGTCTTTGCTGATTCTGGGAAATTTGAATAACGATTCATTTTTCTCTACCGTAATTTGTTCAGACAAATATCCATTTTATTTGACATTGTCATTTAAGCCATTAAAAATTTATGTCATTTGCTCATCTTTTATAAACTAAATAATATATTGTAGAATAATACTTAATGAGAATTTTTTTAGTCTTTTCTACCCTAATTAAAATCTATAAAGAAAGGAATCCACACAAAGGAAGTTCTTTATTCTTTGATTACTTAGGTTAGTGCTTGTTGAACAGTCAGCCCAAACAGTTTGTGTGGCTTGAAGCCACCAAAAGGTTACTTCTTAAATCTTATAGCATCCCATTTTGGGTATGTCTGGCTCCCTTGTAGGCGACTGTCTATGTTAATTCTGTAATTCAAATTTCCTTCCATGGTATGCCTTCTTCTGGAAATAGTCTTGCTGTAGTTTGCAGGATGAATGTCCTCCCAAGGCCCAGGAAATAAAGACTTGATAATAGTATGGTACCAGTAGGAGGCGATGCAGTCATTAAGAGGTGCAGCCTTATTGTGTGACACTATCCCTGGGGAGAAGTAAACAAATGTAGGGAACTGACAACAGACTAAAGTCTGGCCATTGCCAGAGTCCAGCTTCATGAACCAATGAATTTATTGGGCTTACTCACAGGAATATGGTTGGCAGGTTATTTTCTGAGCAGAAAAGACTCAAAGACAACTGCGTCACCAAAAGCCCATTCCAGCGGAGGGTTTTCACAAAAGCTTGAAACCTGGACACTGCAGAATCTGCAGGCAGCCTGACAGCCCGACAGGTTGGAGAGCATCTCTTCTGCAGGCCGCTCAGCTGGTCTCCATCTCCTATAGGCATCCAGAAGTGTCTCAGATAGTCTCTCGGTCTCTTCAGAAGGAGGGACTTCCTGCAGCTTTTAAGTTGTTTACTTTCTGCACGTTAATGGGCTTCCCTGAAGGATGGAATTCTCATCTCCACTTAGAGTATCCTGAGTCTTACTGGGGCTTCCCTTCAAGACAGAATTCTTTCTTTATCCAGGAAGAAACTACTACACACAGGTATCCTGAGAGGTCTTTGGGTCAATGAGAGTTTAGCTTTGAAGGAGATTATGGAACCTTGTTTCCTTTTCGTCCTTTTTGCCTCTGTTTTGTTCTTTGGCCATGACATGAGATGAAAGGTTTTGTACCATTATACACTTCAGCCATGAAGTGATGCCTTGCCACAGTCCCAAGCAACAGAGTTGGGTGATTACACACTGAAATCTCTGAAACAGTCCGTCAAAGGCTGCTCATCTCAGATATCAATCCCCAGGGGGAGTTTGCTCAGGGATGGAGCATCAGCTAACACGGAAACCTTGCAGCTAGATTCCAGCTGGGTCAGGGGTAGTAAGCCATCTTCGCTTCTAACTCATCAACTCACATCCTGGTGTTAGGAATGAGTCACGTCCCCTCCAACAGATGAGGAAGCCTGCTGACTGGGCTACTTCTCAGTAATAATGTAGTTTTGAAAGAGGAACACAAACTGGTGTGTAGTTACGTGCCTTGTTCATAAATCTGAATTTCAGGGATACTGCTGTAAAAAAGTGGTTCACTGAGACCCCAGTGTACTTTGGGTCAAATAATGAGGAAAATAATGAAATTTTTAAAGAATATTATATGAACATTGTAACAAAAATAAGAACTAACCACTATTGTGGAATTTAATTTATTACTATTAGGATATTTCATCCTATGATTTAATTGCTAGCATTTAATTTAAAGCCAGTTTTGTCTTTATAAACTAGAACTTGCCTAAAATGCGCCTGTGTTTGTTCATGATAAATATAGATAACTATGATGTATCCAGAGGACACACACTAAATCTTCAGAATATGAGAAAAAATGAGATGCACACAATGCAAAGTTTTTGAGATTGTATAAAGTGGAAACAAATGAAAATTTATGCTCATGCTACATTTTTTCTGTATAATTTTATTTAGTCATGAATTTATTCTGGGAGCAGGGCAAAAAAAAAATAAAGTATTTACGGGATAAAGTGCTTACATTTATGTTTGTGATTGCTTATTACCCTGCATTTCTGTGTTACAAGTTTGCATTTCTCTTCATTTTTCCTGTGAGATTTTGGAGAAACTTGATCGCTTTTAGCCTCTTTTCTTTGTTCTTTTTTTCTGAGCTCCCCCTTTATGCACTCCTGTATGTGTGTATTCTCCTGAGCCTTTTGTAGCCTTCCAGCCTTAATCTGTGTCTATTAATCACTCAGGTCTTCTTGAAGGTCTGTTGTCTTTTCTTTCCGTTGATGGACTTTTTCCTCCATGGACATAGAATGGTGAGACTTAGATGAGACAGCAATGGTACTGTGTTTGGAACCTCTCAGCACGGTCTTGCTGTGATCCATGGGAGTGGCGGCAGATAGGATTGATCTCCGTGGTGACATTGTTTGCATTTACATCACAAGGCGCTTGCTGTGTTCATGTGTTTGACCATGCTCCAGAATGGTCATGAGGCATGAACACAAATCCTTTAAGAACATTAAACAGGTTCATCTAGAATTTCTTCCTCTTGATTAGTTTGTTTTTCTCTTTCAGTCAGTCTACACTGCCTCGGTTGCTTGCCACTTGTCCTCAAATGTGTTTCTTTTGTGCTTTCCTAATGTCCCATTCCCACTCTAAATTGATAGCTAGAGACGTAGCTGTACTATACTAAATGACAATGAGGCAAAAAGGCACCACAAGGAATAGCAGGGGACACATTTGAACTCCAACCGTAGAGAATTGTCAGTAACAGTTATAATTGTCCCCTTGCTGAAAGTGTGAGTGAGCACGTGGTCACATGGGAGAGTCCACTGTCTGGGGCTTGCTGAAGATATTGCTATGAGCAAGACTCAGGGAATGCAAGTAATGTATGTGGTGCAAGATCACATGCATGCAATATGTGGAAAGCTTTTCCTTGAAATAAACATACTAATATTTGGTCTGCAATACACAAAGTTTGAAGAATAAAAAAAAATAGTAGTGATAATGAAAGAAATGAAAACTCTACAACAAAGTAAATTGATGAATTAAAAAGAGAGAGGTAATGATGTTTGAGTTGTTTCTTGGTCAAATCTGTAGGGGGAATAAAAAAGATAAATCTTTCAAAGTCCCTGCAGGGTCACTATAGAGAAAATCTGAAACAAGTTCATCTCTAAAATAAATAGTTAGAATTGGAAGATACTTAATATAATTATAAATACTTTATGTTGTGATGAAGCATGGTTGCATTTCAATTACATAAGAGCAAAGTCTTCTATTTCCTAGCAGATTAAAAATCCTTGAAAAACACTGGTTTTCCCTTATTTATTTATTTATTTATTTATTTATTTACTTACTTACTTACTTATTTTTGCCTTTCACCTTAAGAAGTTTGCCATTCTTTTGTTCTTCTTGATAATGACATTTTTTGTTCTTTCTTTTCCCGAATGCCAAATACATGCATTGAAATATTAATACATTCTAAAGGGAAAGTTGGAACATGAGCCACTTAGAAGGTTCCAGAGAATACATGAGTAGGGTGTCTTCTTTTTGAATAACTGAATTGTCTGCCACTATGCCCAGGTGCTCATCTCAAAAATAAGAGCACATCCCTAGGGGGGTCACTGAGGTCAGGGTCCTCATGGTGACTGAGGATAGCAGGCTTGGTTCCTAACAGTTTGGGAAGATTTTGTTCATGTTATGAAACAATCTTGGACTATCTTAAATTCAAATGATTAGGGCATTACTCCTGTCATTTGTGTGGCAAAATTCTCTTTAATTTTGATGTTTCCTTTAAAATCAAGAGTATCAAGCTGGGTTGACTCATTCTGACTTTACAGTGGTAGCGTCTTCTGGCCAAATTGAAATCCTGGAATCAGTCGTTATGGTGCTTAGTCATAATGTATTTAAAGGATTCTCCACTTGTGGTGACTGGGGTTCATAGTTGCATAAACATGGCATACTGTGTGTAGTGTAACAATTGGCCTCACAATGAATCACTTACAGGAAACATAATGTGCATCTATCGACATGCTAGGACTCAATGGGTCATGAACTTGAGATAAAAGCCAGCACTAAACAGTCAAGATGTCATTGCAGTAGACATTCTGGGAGTTCGAGGCTCTGGGAGGGCTGGGTGAGTTCCAGCTCTCCACTCACTTCTTCTGTGATGTTGGTCCACTAACCTCTGTGAGCCTAGGCTTCACTGTTCAGAAGAATATGGAAGGTACCTCCTACTTAAATATACGGTTGTGAATTTTATTTATTTGTTTTATATGTCATTCCACAAAGGTCTGAAATGCCATGAATCTACTTCAGTATCAACTGTCTTTGTGGGGGCTATGCAGATTTTTAAAGGATAAATCTGTACCCGTCAATTTTGAAAGATAAACCATCACCCATAACAAAGTGAAGTAGAAAAGGAGCTTCTGAATGGGTATTTCAGACTTCCAGTTTAGTAGTTTCAAAGAATCAAACATCCTCCCTTGTATGTCAGACTGGCTAGAGGTACCAATTTAAATTAAGCAGGGAGAAGACTATCTAAGATGTTTTTGAAGACAACTTTCAAGTAATGAGAATACCAGGCACACACACTTCATGCCTGTTAATCGGAAAAGGCATATGTAATGATGGAAGAATACTCTTGAGGATGAAGGAATGCTTCTCACTAAGTTTATGTTTTGTTGACCATAACAAACATATTCAAACACTGGAGAAAGAGGAGGGCGTACAGGTGTGTATGGTTCATATTCATAACCAAGTTAATGCTTTTATTGCCGTGTAGGATGGGTGGCTACCTCTTAGTAATTCAGAAGCTTTGAAATGCCCATGGCCTCTCCCCTATTTCCTCTAATTCCTTTCATTTCCTGTGCCACTGGCCTTCCTTTTGGGTTCCTAACCATGCTTATCTGCCCTCTGCATCTAAAGCCTCCAGAAAGATCACTCTGGCGTGGCCTAATAGCTTTTATCAGCTCACCCAGTGTTTCTTGGGCTTTGAAGCTTGTAACCAAGAGTTAACCACATGGTTCCCAGTCCTGATCAAGTCAGCTGCTTGCCTTTCGATGCTATTTATGCCAAGGCAACCACAAAATCTGCCCCATCCCTTCCCCTTCCCTCAAAGGGGAAAGGAACCTGAGGACAGTCTGTAATGCTAGTGGCTTTGTAGCTTCGGTGTCTAATTAGAGAGGATCATGGCATATTGTATTCCACAGCATACCCTCTTGCTCTTTGGACCCTTATTTTAGGTGCTTGTGGTTGCCCCTCCCAATAACTAACTACTTAGCATATTCAGCTCCATAGTATATTTGTTAATAACTCATTACAACTTATTTGACAAACATGGCGACTCTTCTTCTTCTTATATACAAACCTGTCTGGGGAAATTAATCAAGTGAACATCTTTTCTTTTAAATAATAATAATAATAAATATTATTATTATTATTAGAACTATGATGATGATGATGATGATGATGATGATGATTACCTGTTTCATGAAAAGAGAAAGTACCTGATAACATTCTCCTGACACTACCATTTGTGCTCTACAGAAACATGATAAAAATCTCTGAATGTTTTCCCCTTCCTTTACAGAGTACCTGTGAGAAATGTAGTCTTGATAAGGCTTTCCCGACCTACTTAATATTCTACAGTTTAATTTTCATGAACGTTAATGGAGCTGAGGGAGCCACACTTGTGTAAGAGAGTACACAGCTCAGGATTAAAATGATTTCAAATTAGGCCATGTACACAGCTGAATCCTGGGTTGTTCTTACCAGCTGGTTATCCTTGGACAGTTATTTAAACTCCAGTGACTCCATTTCTTCATAAATAAAACAGTGCTGGTGTTTCCACCTCACAGGAATTTCAAGGATAAAATGAGGCAGATAATGTAATGCCTGATAAAATGTTGAGCCCAGTAGCAGCTCAATGGCTGTACCTGCTGCTGCTATGTTTGTTAGTGGCAAACTGAGACAGAAGAGAGGCTAACCTAGAAGGCCGACAAGCTAAGTCTACCCTCTGCTAAGATGGATACTGAAAGCCCCATTGAAAAATACTCATACCAAGAGGACCAGACAGCATGGCTGACTTGAAGGTACAGGACTAAGAAGCTCAGTTCTGTGCTGGGAGGACCACAGTCCCTAGTTTCAGATGTCTTTCTCTGTTGTTTTTCAGTATTATGTGATGTAACGTTGCTCCCTATCTAGCACAAGTTAGTCACCCCGCTGTCCTGAGCAATGCCACCTCAGTTTTATTAATATAACCTTGACATGCCTTCATCAACCATGTGCTTAGAAGGAATGGAGAGTCTGTTTTGCCGCTTGTCTGCGTCTCCATCTCTCTTTACTGAAAGTGTATACTCTCCAGGTGGGGCTGCTTTACAAGCTGAAGGAACCCAATTTCAAAATAATTCAATGAATAGTGTAGAAGGGGAGTATCCCCATCTTTGCCTGCTTATTCCTTTGCAATGCCATCCAGGTTTTCAGAGAGATAGAATTCATCTTTAACGGATTCCTTCCCTTGTGTTTCATTGGCCTAGTGATTCTTTTTTTTCCTTTGGATTTAAATTTAGCACATATCCATCACAGCTAGCAAGGTCTGTTATGGTGCTCACAGGAAATTCCACAGGACCCTCTTCACACTGGGGATGGGGAACATCTGCTACTTTCATGTTCGGATGCCAGGATTTAGAGGTCAAGGCTGAAGGCTTTGGGGATCAGGGGAAGTGTCGGGCTGCAAGAAGCATAATGAATGGCAGTTGCTGACTGACTGGCTTTGCCTGATCTCAACAGGGGATATTGCCATTCAGTATAATGAGTTGGGACTGAGTGTGTTAAACACATCTAGCTTGACCAGTGAGGCCAGCTATGCCTTTCCCCTCTTGGTTCTGAGCTGCATTTTCATTTTGGAAGAAATTATACTGAGGTCTTCATTAGTGGCACCCAGCAGGGTAAAGCTTCTATGAGGACTGATAAGCAGGATGGCAAAAAAAAAAAAAAAAAAAAAAAAAAAAGACCAGCTTTTGTGCAGAGAGTTGAAGGTTTAAGTTGCCTGAGCTGGAAAGGGTCTGAAGTAGCGATTATGTTAAGCAAGTAATGTGGATCGGTAACATGGAATCAAATTATGAGGGTCAGTAGCTTCCTGGCTTTCCCACTGCATTAAATGAAGACATAATATTGCATTTGTGCCGGGTATTTCTTGAGGCCACACAGTGTCAGCACTGTCCAGTCGTCCATACTTCACAGCATGTCACCTCTAATTTCATGGGATTATCTGCACGGCTGCTTTATTAGATGCTCATGATCTTGAGAGTCCTTTGAACTCACAGCAGGGCCGTACAGAGTCATGATTGTGAACGCTTCTCTTACATACAAAATTCTTATTGCCATCATCTTACGAAGAGAGAGGCCTCCCACTCTCTTGCTTCTAAAAGTCTTCATGTACTTGTTTGCACCAAAAGCTTCCCAAGGGGCAAACACTGAATGTGAGAGATGCTTTGGAGGACTCCTTTTAGAAAACTGTGAGTGCCATGGATTCATTATAGAAAGGTCTGTGATCCCCAGGTCAACAGCACCAGGGTCACTTAGGAGCAATGGAGTGATGCTGTTTCCATTAAATCAGAAACACAGGGATGGGCTCAATGGCCTGTGCTTTAACAAGCCTTCCAGGTGATTGTGAGCTTAGCAGAAACGTGGCAGTAGCATTCATGGAGTAAAGAAATGGGTAGACCTATATATTCAGGGACAGAGCAATAGACAAGTTATATAAACTACCTGCTTCCATGGATCTCATTAGATTGCAATGGTACTTTATTCTGATAAAATGTTTCTCCATAAGCCCACAGAGCCTTCAATCATGGTTGACACCATGACACCCTTCCCTGGAATTAGTCTTCTATATTCATTGGTGACAGAGGATGAGTAATGACTCATAAGTGATGTCTTTGTGTGTTTCAGAACCATCCCACTTGCAATCTGCATTTCCATGGCCATCATCACCTTTGCCTACGTGTTAACAAATGTGGCCTATTTTACCATCATTAGTGCTGAGGAGTTACTGCTGTCCAATGCTGTGGCTGTGGTAAGTCCACTTTCGAACCATGCCAGTTTGAATTTAGGTTAATGAGTTGATGCAGCTGGTGGTTCCCTTCAGCAGAGAGCTCTGGAAGTCAGTAATCTTTTCTTCCTGAATGGTAATATTTTGAAAAATTTGAGCATACCTTACTTAGCATATGCCATATGATATACTCAAGCTCTGTGATGTGTTCTGTCTCCCTCTCTTTCTCTTTCTCTCTCTCCCTCCCTCCTCATCTCATCTCTTGGAAAACACTTCCACATACAATGACTTACAACTCCGTCTAAGGTTTCTTAGAAGGAGGACTTATTTTCCCAGCGTATCTTGAAGGACAGGTGGACAGTTACTAAACGTAAAGAAACGTAGGTTTAGATTTGCAAAGTGTAAGCCTTTGTACTCAAGTCTGCTCATAAACTTTTCAGATGTTGACATGGATCCTCTCTCCAAAGTATCATTCTAGAAATTTCAGGAGGACCATGCCAATTTATCTATAGCATAGCCTAGGGATAGTAGTGTTGGGGTATCCATAAACTTGGGAAAATAAAACTGGGAACACCTTGGGAATCAATAACAATTAAATGTTGAAGAGATGTTGCTGTAAATCTTGAAAATGTCATTGTGCATTGTAACTCCCTAAGAAGTATATAATTCTAAAGCATGTCCCCAATTTGACACAGGACTATTTTTGTTTCCAAAGGTCATGTTAGGAGACTGCTTTTCAATGACTCATACTTTTATTTTGCTCAAACATCTTAGCTTGTAAGAAAGAATTCACTCATCAACTCAAAGCTAGGAAGGATGAAAAATTAAAATATCCAATGGCATTCTTGTTGACGAATGTCAATTCTTTTTTTAAAACAGTATCTTCCTATCAGCAACACCCACAGGGGATAATCATCTCATTTTGTATGAACCAATGTATGATTCAGTGTAAGAAAAAGGCTTTTGTCCACCGCTGCATGTGCTATAAAGCAGTGAAATGTGCACAACTTCTGGTCTCTGGTCACTCACCTCGCCTTTCTAGGCAGAGGGCAGCACTATTTTTTTTTTTTTTTTTTTTGGCAAGCATAATGGGGTCTGTTAATTGCATAGCACCAACTGCATCAAGGACAATGAAAACAATTCTACATTTTAAAAAATTGTTTCCTTCATAGAAATGTGAAGGGCTGCATGTGTGACAGTTTGGAAGAAAATCTCAGAACTTTGTCTGCCTTTTATATTTGCTGTCACTTGTCAGGATTGGAAATGTGTTCTAGCTTTTTACAGGAAACCCTGGAAGAAAATGACAGCTTCCTAGGGTGGGGGAGGGCTAAAGCCATAAACAGGTTCAGCTGGTATGACTGTACTGGGGAAAGAGCGTTCAGACCGGCTCATTCATACGACATAAATGATCAACCTGTCTATTGTTTTGATTTATCCTCTAGCACCAGCGTTGATATGTGAAACAAATACTTGTAATGCTTCTGAATATATATCTATACCTCATCATAGAAAGGTGGCTTTCGGGGCTAAAGAGCAGGGATTGTGCAGAACGCGTTCTGTCTCTAAAAGGAGAATTTCCGAGTTGAGTCTCTTCACTGATCAGAGTCTGAGACGATATACATCATAGTCGATAAAGATTCAGTAAATGGGTCGTTGTTTTGAAGGAAGAGAAAAGGCGACTGTTTAGACCTTTGCCACAGGTCTGCAACAAGCAACGCCATGGTACAGGCTTCTGATGATTGTCTGTGGAGTCAGTTTGACCCTAACCAAAACGAAAGATTATAAAACATTCACGTAGCACCAGGCTAATAGAAAGTCAAAGAGCAAGTTTGGCCTAAATTGTTTCATTTTATTCCACTTTCTGGGAAAGCATTAATTTGCTTCGTTCTTTCCTTCCGCAGACCTTCGCTGAGCGGTTGCTGGGAAATTTCTCATTAGTAGTCCCGATCTTTGTTGCCCTCTCCTGCTTTGGCTCCATGAACGGTGGCGTGTTCGCTGTCTCCAGGTGAGTGAGTTCATATATTTTCAGAAACACATTTCTGTTTTAAATATTAGATGTGATAAGGATAACTTTTAAAGAGAAAAGCAATAGAGCCTCCGAACCTGTTGTTTTTAAAGAGATATGCAAGCTTGAAGATCGAAGTGAAGCCTGTGCGCTTTTGTCCAGTAGAGGGCGCTGCGTGTCTATACATCGCCCACTTTGAGCAGGGCTTGCAGCATTTTTTAGAGTCTGTCTACAGGGTCTAATAACAGCCTTTATTTCTGGCGATAAAGTCTTTTTGTTTGTCTGAAGGTGCCACGAAAAAGAGTAAAGTAGAAAGCAGAAATCACCATCCCACCATCTGTAACTCCATTGCTTTGTTTGATGGTACAAAAATCTCTTTCGTTTCCTATTTAAATTTCCAATTTAAATCAGATAAATACAAACTCTACACATCAAATATAGACATGAACTTTTGTACATATGTGTGCAATGCATGTGTGCTAGCTTGGATTGACACTAGCAATCTAAAACTGAAATTGCCACCAGCTATTCATGTGCAGAGAGAGCTCCACTCGCTGTGATATTTCTATTGTTTTTCCTCAAAGCGTCATAAGATGTGTCCCAGATACTTTATGTCTCGAAATGAGACTCCTGGTGATGTCAGCCCTTTGCCTGAAAAGTACAACACAAATGAACAGCTAAGAAGTGCAACATGTCCTCCTTGAGAAAGATGCGTCGGGGGTTCAGAATGTTCCCCCTTTGAATGATTGATTCTGTAGTCAACTCCACCCACATTTTTCTCCCACCAGGTTATTCTATGTTGCATCTCGAGAAGGACACCTTCCAGAAATCCTCTCCATGATTCATGTCCACAAGCACACTCCTCTGCCAGCTGTTATTGTTTTGGTAATGCATAGTAACAAGTATATGTAGCTATCACTTCACATCACAAAATGGTTAGCAAAGAGGGAATCAAGCAGACATCCTAATTCCCCACTCAGTTGGTGCTCTGTGTATCATGTGTGGGAGCCCAGAGATTTTGCCGAGGCTTCCTTTGAGTCCATGTTTCTGGTTTGTACCCAGTGCCCTGCGGTCTGACCCACCTCCCTTCTGTTTTACCTCTGCAGAAATCTGTAAGGTGCAAAGGGAAATGAGTACTGTGGTTTCTCTCCTTGGCAGAGGACCTCAAAGGAAAGAGGGGGAAAAGCCACAAGGACGTAGTTTCCACTCCTGACTCAGAGTTTAGCTGCAAGCATCGCTGTGCAAAAATTATCCATTGTCTCATCCTGGCTCCCGTCATAATGAAACACGCACAGTGTAATTCAAAGCATAGATAAAACATTGAGCAGTGAAATGATGCTCCACTTGTAACCGAGACCTGTGAGAGAGCATGCCTTTCAGAGAAGAAAGGAAAACCCCAAATGTAAATTGAAGCTGTGGAATTCTCTATGGCGGGAACACTATTTGTGAAAGGTGGGATACGAGAGACTGTAAAAGGTGTAAGAGCACTCAAATACCCATCGGCAGTGCTATAGTCATTTTATCCTCTGATTTTAGTAACATTTTTTTTTTTCTCAACCGGAGTGTGCTGTTGAGAGTGCCCTAGGATGCATTGAACATTTTTTCTTCTCCATGCGTTTATTTCAGGGCGTTTCCTTGAAATTTCTTTTTAAAGTACGCACACACTCTGTGCAGAATCTGGAAGCGAACGTCACTTGTGGGAACAGGCTGTATTATTCCACCAAGAGGGCTTTTGCTTGAAGCCTCTGCATCAGGCCATGCTGTCCTTGGCTTTTTCAGCTGCAGAGGCCTGCTCTGCTGCTCTCCATGCTTCATTCTCGCTTCATTCTTTCCTGGTCTTGAGGCTCACATGCAGTTAGCACAAGGGGAGAGTTGACCTGGAACAGGAGAAGGTCAGTGTTTTGCATTCAGGAGCCAAGAGGTTCATCTTCACATGGATTTTTCCTGTGTTGGGGTCCCAAGAGCATCTCAGAAATCACTTCAGAGCTTCCTTTGCATGTTCCAGTGGAGGCTGCATTTAGTATTTATGATTGGCACTTACTGATAATTTGATGTCGTTTTTCTTTTTGTTCTTTGAAAACGCGTTGTCCTGGGGTAGGAGGTAGCTGGTACGCTGCTAGCCTTGCAAAGCATGAGACCCTGAGTTTAGTCGCTCAGACCCATGTTTTCACAAATGTTGGTGTGCCGGCTTTGCGTTCATAATGCTGGGGAGGCAGCAACAGGGAGATCCCTGGAGATCACTGGCCAATGGGAAGCCCATATCTCACAAGGTAGAAGACTGTGGAATGACAGGATGAGGACAACAGCCAAGGCTGGCCTCTGGCCTCCACATGCGTTTACAAACATACCTGCGTTTATATTTATGCACACATGTACCTATGGCACAGAAGGACACATACACACAAAAGCAGAACAACAACAGAAACCATATTGTCTTCTCTCCGATGACAAAGGTACTGACAAAGGAACAAAACAGCAAATTCATATAAAATTCCAGCAGAAATGGGGGTGATGACAGCATCCTCCAGCTGAGGCCTAGCTGCATCATGAGAACAGAAGATGGAAAGAAAGTCTGTGGAGTCTAGACTTTGGTCAGAATGATAGTTTATTATTACGAATAACTATCAGAAAGGACGCTTATAATGTGAGCTGATGTTATTGTTTGGTGTTACCTGTTCCCTCTTAGTTCCTGTGTTTACTTTGTCTCCCCTCCCCCACCCCCAGCATCCTCTGACGATGATAATGCTCTTCTCTGGAGACCTCTACAGTCTTCTGAATTTCCTCAGTTTTGCCAGGTGGCTTTTTATGGGGCTGGTGGTTGCCGGGCTGATTTATCTTCGATACAAACGCCCAGATATGCATCGTCCTTTCAAGGTAACCTCTGCAATCTTGATGGGTTTACATAAATCTCTCTCCTAATACCTAGACCACTCTTTGTCATAACTTGATGATGGGGAGGTTGGGCGGGTGCAGGGTTCTGTAAAATATTTAACTTTTGCAGGTAATGCCTTCTGTTTCACTTCACTTAGGAAAACTGTATGCATTTTAAAGTATGATATAGTGAATTTGTCACACGTTTTATCTGTTGAGATAGTGTTAAAAGATGCTTTTTGTGTTGGGTTTTCATGATGTGTGCAGAGGGTGTATACTTCTTCATACTAAATTGTTTGCAAAGAGCTGGGCTGTGAGAGAAAGAATATTTCATTAATTAAAACTTGGAGAAGTGTGCTGCTTTACAGAGTGGGTGTTTTAGTACTTGTAACTTGTTAACTTGTAAAATTTCTCCCCCTGTATACTCTAAAGAAATATGAAATACCAAAGAAGAAGTTTACCACCAAGTATGATGATAATTAACTATAAGCAACATTTTTTGGGAGGAGGGCTGGAGAGCAGGCTTGTCGGGTCCTCGGCCTCGGAGGTCCCTGGGCCAATGCGATCTCACTATTTGTTTGCTTTAAGACATAGCACCGATGATGCTGCCAGTCATGTTGTCAGAATTTGCTTCTAATTGTATTCATTGCCACTCACTTGGAGCATCTTTATTAGCTGTTGAATAGGAGTTGGCCTGTTTTATTCCCATCAGGTCTCATTGTGACTCCCAACAGGAAATCAATATTCGCTGAAAGGCGTTAACACGTAGCAAAGCCACTGGCGCTCTGGACTCCCTGTGAAGGGTTCTGATCATAACTATGAAAGGATCAATCTTTTACGATGGAAAATGTAAATCATAATGATACTTTACCAGTAAAGGAATTTGAATGGATCATCCACTAGGAACCATACTTTTCCTAGCCTTAGACTTGGTTCAAATATTCCAAAACAAGTTAAAGAAACCACACTAACCCGTGCTCTGTGCTGCTGGAATGGGTTGGGGCTTAAGACCTGGTCACATGACTAATGTTGCCTCCGCTCCTAGTCCCTCGACCTTGTGTGAAGCTGTTTTCCTCTGCTTGTGTTCCAGGTGCCTCTGTTCATCCCAGCACTGTTTTCCTTCACCTGCCTCTTCATGGTTATCCTCTCCCTTTACTCGGACCCATTTAGCTCTGGGGTTGGCTTCCTTATCACGTTGACTGGGGTCCCTGCGTATTATCTCTTCGTTATATGGGACAAGAAACCCAAGTGGTTCAGACAATTATCAGGTAAGACTTTTAAACATCTTGGACCTGGTGAGAGACCGTGTTGTAGAAAGCCCATAAAGGTGCACACATCAAATATGAATCTCTTAAAGCTACAAGTGGCACAATTGTTAGATGAAGAAAATTACTGGACTTTAATTATAGCTGTGCAGAGAAAAGGTTGAGGCTGAAGACAGTAAGGACATGGGCAGTTTCTTTAGGGATAGCGATGAGAGCTGAGAGACGTTGGAGTGCAGGTCACATTAGTAGGACCAAGAGGAAGTTAATAGCATTAAGGAGGAAAAGCTAGCTCAACTTGGTAGCCAGTTAATATGTGGAGGAGGAAATACAGATTGCTAGGTCAGAACAGTGGCTCCGAACAGCCTCGGTGTCTGGAGCACTCATGAGCTCTTCCCCAGCTTCACCATCTCACATCAGTTCTCTGTAGGACATAGTGACAAAGATTCAAGATTCTGTCTCCCCGCCCAGGAAAGGACACCAGGGCTCAGCAAAAATCCAAGGATCTTGTAGCTCTATACCCATGAAATCTCAACAATGTGGTCACCTAAATAAGACCTACACAATGACAACACAAGGTTATATGCCAAGGAGATAGAGGAAATCTCACAAGGCCTCCTTCCTAAATGAAGAGCTACAGGCACTCAAGGGCAGATGAGAGAGAGTCGGTCTTCTCCTAAGACCTTCTCCTAAGGCCTCCTGATAGGTTATACAATCCCAGGTGGTCAGCCGGATATACATATACATATACAAACATACAATACTAAATGGTATGTTACACACACACACAGACACACACATACACACGACATGATAAGAATTGGTGGTTGAAGAGGAAGGGTAGAAATAATATAAATACAGTACTGATGCATGAAATTCTCAAACAAAATAATTGAAAGTCTATGGGAAAGTTTTCAGTAAGTAATGTGAGTGTTGGTATAAAACAACAGCCAAAAGATCTATGTGTTGAATTTCTAATATATTCCAAGAACTAATTTAGAAACCAGCCATTTAAAACAGTTTTACCACGACTCTTTATTAGCTCTCAATTGGTATTTGACATCTTCAGATATTCTACCACTATTTCTACTTGGATTTTTCTCTCTATCTAGCAACACTATACCTGGAAGAAATGTTGCTAAGAAAATTAGGATTCCAAGGCTAACAGAAATATGCTGATTAACTGAGCCTGTAGCTTCTATATCCTACAAAGCTGTATTTATTTTTCTATAGAGTATATTTATTTAGGTTTTCCCTATTGGAGAAACTGAGTATAGATCTTCTGAAAGGAGAATAAATTTTGTTAAATGAGTTACGATTAGTGGTACTTGACTTCTTGCTATAGTTTAGGGCTGAGTTAGGAGTTATCCCTTAGACGGAGGTACACAGACAGTTGAGAGACCTTGAGCAAGGCGGAAAGCCCACTGCCTAGAAGAAAGAGCCAGCAGAGAGGAAGTGTGGAGTGAAGAAAGGAGCAAGCTCATCATTTTGTCCCGCCCAGAAGGCGCTCATTTCTTCCTCGTGCAGTCAACTGGCTCTGGACCGTCTCTCCTCTCACTAACACGGGTATGCCCAAAGCATGCTGCCCGTTCATATCAAGCATTTTCATGCGTGATCTTTCTTTGTTGCCCTTCTTTGCTTTTGGAGTTTTTGCTATTTTTTTTTCCCTGCTTCCAACGATGCTTTGAACATCTCCAAGGCCGCTGAATTTAGTACCAGTCATTTCTGCAATGAACTTCAGTGAAGGGACCCGGGATGGCTGTTTGGTTCTCCAGGAAGCTGTTACATCTTACCAGGGACACAGCCATTCCGCTTTAAACTGTGATCATTGCAACGCTTTATCTTTATAGACGTTTTGAAAGGGAGTGGGGGAAAACAACAATCCTCTATAATTCTGTTTGATTGTCCTCTTAGGCAGCGTTCTTGTAGTAAAATAAAGAAAATTCATAATATTTATTGCTGCAGTAGCAAGTATTTTCTTAGCCTTTGGCCAAAACAAAACACAGCTGAAACAAGAGAGTCCTGCAGCAGTACCCGACCCTTCCCCCAAAGACACACTTTCTGTTAGAGAGAAAACTCCACATGAGCTTGGAGGCAGGACAGTCTTGCTTGGATCAGTTTGTTCAGTAGTTTAAGGTCATCTTGTTGTGCTTGGTAAAACTCTCCAGTTTTTATGTTATTTTTTTTTCCCTTTAATCTTAATATATGTGAATGGATTAACCCTGGGAAAATGTGACAGTCTAACAAAATGCACCTTGCCTAGACTATTTCCAGAAGTTGTAACTAGACATCGTTCAGAAATTGGTGCAAGGCTAGTTGGCACAGACAGGCAAGGAGTGCTCCTAGCCCAAGGATGTGAGATTTCTAGAGATTTGATGAATATCTCTGGCCACAGGATGCCAGTATTGAACCACTTTTTATGTGATAGCATTTCAAGGGCTAGAAGACAAAGCACTCTTTTAAGGGGGTAGGCAAATATGCAGAAAGTTTTCTCCTCCATCTGTAACAGGGCAGTTAATTCTTCTGAGTGGTCATTTCTATCATTTATTTATTTACAGACAGGAAAGCTTCTCACAGGAGGAAAAAAGGGGGCAGCTTCCACCTTGATGTGTATGAATACACAGAAGTACTAGACCCAGGATGCCTAGGCTGTTGAACTTGGCAGCCTCTAGTTATCAGTCCCACCCATTCCGGCTGAGAGCCAGTAGGTTGACTAGCAGTGGGTCCCTCTTGCTTAGGTAGAGATACGGAGGCAGCCATATTTAAACAAAATCTTTGTAAAAACCATTCTGGCCGACATGAGCAGAATACCTATAATCCATCTTTGTTTACAGGAAGCTCACAACTCCAGAACCTAAAAGCATATGTTGCCCTAAGTGTGTCAAGATAGCTTCATTTGGGAGAGGCCACTGAAAGGTGGTTAATGCATTTGCAGGCATTTCCTGAGGATTAGTGTCCCGTTTCAATTCATTAAGTTTGACTGTTAGGGGCTCAGAAGACATTCCATTGAATAAATATCACGGATATGAAAGCATTTCAAAATGCTTTTTTAAAAGAAAACATTGTTTTTAATATAATTCCTGGGGCAGGGTGTCCTTGTACTGCTTCCCAAACTCACTCAGTCTTGGCTGTTGCTCCCTGTGGATACCAGGTGTGATAAGATGAGTGAGATTTTGCAAAGTCAGTTGTACCAGTTTACTTCAAGAATACCAAGGGAATGTGAAAAGTAAAACTGAAATCACTGCATTGCTGTAAAGTTCTGAAGGTTATAACTATGGAAATCTCCAACTGTAGGTCATCAGCCCACCTTTATTTAAGGAGGGAGTAATATGGTTTTGTTATTGTACAGCCACTAATCTTATTGTGATGGTGGATAAGATATACATCCCTTCAAAGTAACATGCTCTTCAGTGTTTCTAGAAGCTTCTTTGGCTCTCTTAAACACCCATGCCAGCCCCACTGTTGTAGGATGTCCTAGAAAGGAAAGTTGGGAAACCAGTGAGTACTTAAGGCCAAGGCCAATCTCTTGCTGAACGCTACCTCATAATAAAAGTTATGCCACTACTGCAGCCCCTAAGGGAGAGCTTTGACAACTCCAGGGGAGAATGTCAACAGGGCAGGGTAGGAAGAACCATATACTTGGGGTCTCTCTGTCTTGCTCTGCCAAAACGAAAATCCAAATGGTGATTTCAGAAAGACACACGCAAACGGGGGCATCCAGTTGCTTCGGTGTGTTTGGAGTTGATGCAGAGCTCCCACACCAGAGAGCAAGGGATCTAAGAAGGCAATGATTTGGGTACCCACATTATGGGAAAACACTAGGAAAAGGCTTTGATGCCAGGAGTGGAGGACCAAGGCTGAGTGAGAAGACAAGAATGCATTGATTAGCTTAGGGGGTCACACAGATTCGCCTTTGAAACCTGGACTCGAGGCCATGTTTCCTTAACCCCGTTGCTTTTCCTTACAACTCTTGTTTTTCTTTTATTTTGTAGCCTACTATCAGATGGCTTGGCTCCTCGTCTGCATATAGAAGCCGCCTTTCCTACACTCTTGATAGACAGCTTTCCCAAGCCTGTTTTCATAGGATAATTATGCCATGTCCCTTTTTTCCCAAATAATACAGTTGATTGTTGTTTGCAGAGGAGAGTAGATTGTTACAAAATACAATTTTTTAAGGAAATATGTAAGCTTTATCATTTGATAGGACTACACATAAGAACCTTTCCAATAAACATAGGACAAAAAAAAGAATAATGTGCTCAGGGATAAAAGGCATGGCTGTAGGAGTTTTGTGAGTGACTGGTAGTATTGTCTGCAGTGAGGAAATAGAAACCAAGCAGAGACCTCATAGGAAGTAAGGCTGGGTTATAAAGTCTTCAAGCCTGTCCGTGTTAACCCCCACTCTCAGGGGGTTCCATCCCTAAACCTCCCACAGCCTTCCTAAACAATACCAACAGATGGGCACCAAGTATTCAAATACATGAGCCTGTGAGGGCCATTTAACGTTGGAAGCACAGTGATCAGAGAGCAAAGGATGAAAATAGCCTCTTAAATGTAATTAAATGCTGTTTACAAAGGTCTGTTAGAATAATGAGTCACCAGAGAAGAGAAAGACTGTCTGGAAGAGAGATGATTTGGGTCTGCAATCTTTAAGAGGATGGATGATCGTAGGGTTTTCTAAGATCGGGATATGTTTGAAGACATTCTACAGGGAATGGTGACGATGAACAAACAAGAATAACCCTGAGACCATCATGCCAGAGCTCAGCGCTCTAGGACTGTAGATAAAAAGTGTCCTTAGCAATAATATAACCCAGGGGTTCTTATATCTTAGTGTTGGTTGGAGATACCTTTTGCTGGGTTAAACCTTCTGCTTCTAAATTAGGAGACTAAAGATTGGACTTGAAGCAAAATTGGAATTGTGGAGGATGCTTCATGTTACTGGTCTAAGGGCCAAACCTTAATGACCCATTTAGTCCAATTTTCTTGTTCTATTCATGAGACAGACGAGGCCTTGGTAAATCAAGTAATTTTTTCAACAATACTACAAATTAGACTCTGGAAATGATATTATTCTCCTGACTGTCCTGAGAAATTGGTTTTCATCTCCTTTGTGAAAAAAGAACAAACTCATTTTGAGCTAAACATGGAACATATTTGTAAACATTTATTTATATCTTGGTCCCATTGCCTCAAAATATTTTCAGCCTCCTGGTTCATAAATAAATGTTCTTTTTGAATGCAAAATATTAATATATTCTTCCTGAGAAAGCATCATGGGAAGTTGTAGCAGTGACAAGTAAATTAATTGAGCATGATAGGATTATAATGAAGTAAATAATTCTTGAAAGTGCGCTACAAAGAAGGTGGCTGTGCACTCTCAGTATTCATCCCCAAATAATTCACATTTTGCTATTTTTATGCCATTCTGATTTTCATGCATTTTAATCTCTCCTTATTTCTTTGTAGACAGAATAACCAGAACATTACAGATAATACTAGAAGTTGTACCAGAAGACCCTAAAGAATTATGAACTTAATGCATCAGAATCTTGGCCATCTGCCCAGAACTGAGATACAGAAACGGATCTTTATTTTAAGAAAACACAAATTTGGTGATGGACTAAAAGAATCAGTTATTTCTATTCATAGACTGTAGTATATTCAAACTAATTTCTGAGCAATTTATTGCCAATTCTAGGTATCTGTAGCAAGCTAAGATGCAAGTCGAACGGTGATGCAAGCTCACGGTTCTACAGTCTGGTGTGTACCTGTTGAGGTGAGGTGAGGGGAAAAGACTAAGGGTTGACAACTGCGATATCATTCTCTAGTTCCTTATCATGTCTGAGAATCTTCAAGTAGAAGACCAAAGTGTTTGCTGTATATATTGGGTCTGTAAACATAGCTTTACCTACTGGGGACATCTATACTGTGAAACATGTTTTCTATTTTTCTGAGAAAAAAAAAATGTCACTATTATGGCAACGGGGCCAGAAATCACTTTATTTTACATTGACCTTAGATTGTTTTCCCTTAGTGGCCAATATGGCTGTCACTTATCTTTCAATGGTTTATACTCAGAGCATCAGAACAAAAGTTGGAGGAGTATGGTGTGTGTGTGTGTGTGTGTGTGTGGTTTATGTGTGTAGCTGGGGGTTGAACTCAGGGCTTTGCAAAAGCCAGGCAATCACTGTACCATTGAGCTTTATCCACATACACATATCCACATAATTTTCTTGAATGCATTAAAGAAGCATTTCTAGGGGCTATTATTTATGAGGCAATCCTAGGAACCCTGCTTGAATAAAAAAATAATCACTGAGAATTTGTTAGTTTAAATATGTTTAACTCATTATCAGGAAATTTGGCATTTATAATGCCATTTTGTTTTCCTACTGGTTTGTTTCTTCTGGAAAATGTGTGCAGTTTGGTATGACATTTTTTGATGAACCATCTCTTTGGTAATTTACTCCTTGATGAATAAAAGTGTTTTAATCATCACAGTCCAACATTAGTATGGGAGAAATTGCCTATAAAACTCCAAATATCAGGCTTGATCTCTAAAGTCAAATTTATATGCAGTGTTAGTAATTCTGATCACTTTTTACTTTGTGGCTATTTTTATATTGTGATGATTTTTGACAGTATGTGCATTCCCTTTACAGTTCTGTTAAAATATGTCTCTAGATAAAACTACCTGGATCAATTAGGAAAAGCACAGGTTTAAAAAAAATTTCTATGTCTAAATCCAGACTCTTGACTATTTCCTCACATTAGTTATATTTCTACTTGCAAAAGAAGTAATTGCAAACAAACCTGTTGGAAGGAGAGTCTTCAGTACTGTGTGTTCAACTAGGTCCCATTAGGTCACAGTTAGAAAACTCTGGGAAATTTTCAAATGGGATTAATGAAGTGACGGGATTTAAAAAACTCTTATTTCTGACATTCAAAGATTAAATGCTCAGCATGGCCACAGTAATTTTCACTTCTTTCTGACCACTTAAAAATAAGATGTTTTAAAATTTTATCCTAATCAATAAAATTATTGAATTTGTAGATAATTGCCCAAAGTACAAATGATGATTTTAATTTAGAACAATTCACCAATTCAGCTTTTTAAAGCTCAATAACATTTCATATCTACCCAAAGTTGCCTTTTTTTTTTTTAAAGGCCAAACCAAGTGTTTGTTTCCCTAAGGGAATTAATAACAATTCCTTCTGTTTCTACTAACATGAGCTTTTCAAAACCTTATGTCTATTCTCTGGAACCAATATAGTATTCATTTGTTGACATCTATCTCTAGCAGCTGTTGCTAGAGGTGCATATCTCTTATATTGTTATTTTTACACTAGACCCATAAGATTTAACAAGGCAGCTTATTCGTCTTCCTTATAAGGTAGAGTGAAGCCATGAGAGGATCCTGTGGTTCTCAGTTCTTCCTGAAGCTAATATGCTCCTCAGATGCTTGGTCTGGTTGTGTCATCTGCTCACCTTTCCTTGTGCAAGCTGGTCAGGACACATTTTATCATCCCTTCCTCTCTTTTCAAAGATAGTTTTTGTATTGATAAATTTATAATGCCATTATGATACCATTTTAACCAAGCAAAAAAATCAGTATTTTTTTAAACACTGTCAATGAAGTTGCATTTCTGTTTATTTTGAGGTTATTCCATAAGAGGACACAGCATTTCTTAATAATGAAAGTCATGTTCATATTTTTTAGTGGTATCATGTAAAGCATATTTTTATCCAGAAATACTCCTCTACACTTGTAATGTGTTTTTATACAAAGTAATTTTTCCTCGTATTTTAGATTTACGTATAAATATACACCTGCAATTACGTGTTTTAATGTTTGTGTTTGTGTATATATTTGACTATTTATATGAAAATGTGATTTGATTACTATAACACAAAGCTAAATGCAGCCCAGTTTAAGAAATATTTTCAAAGATTTTTTTCTTTAATATACAAAACCTCCAGCATGCACATTTTAAAGAATCTAGTAAAGATTTTCAAAACTTAGGTGCAATTTTATTCTCCTTACACAATTACAGATATTTCCATTTTTCACATTCTCATGCTGCATTAGATTTCCTCCTTTGGATTCAAATGGCTCTTATAAATGGTGGGTCTGCTTAGCTAGCAGCAGGACCTGCTCTTTTTTCTCTTGAGGAGATTGAACATTTGTCCTAGCAAACATGACTGGGTCCAGTTCCACTTGTAAGATCATGAATGTATACCTACAATCTGTGCATGATCCTTCCCCAACCCTGGAGGCACAGGGTCAGGACAGCCGACTGGGTTACGTTCCCAGTACTTTACAATTTCTATAATACTAAAGTATGAATATAGAAGCAACTTGTTTTTCAGATCGCTTTATATGTCTGTTTAAATTGTTTTCTCAATTGCCATTTGAAAAGCAGCAGATGGTTACCATGAGGACGGTTATATAACAGAAGTCTTCATAAGCTGGGATCAGTCTTTGGCAAACTCACTGTTTTATCTCAATCTACAGGTGATTAGGATGCTAAGAAAGTAAGCATCCCTCACTTTTGCTGATGTCTTTTCACCGGGGTGTGAAAAGACAACTCAGTCAGGGTATCAGGAAGTGGAGGGAGCCTGCGGTTAAAGTAACCAAGGTTCCTTCACAACAAAGTCAGAGAAATTTCAAAGCTTGTCTGTTGGATGTAAATGAGTATCTTGAGAAGCTAAATAGGCAGGAGCTTCGGTGCCTCCCAAGCACCCAAGCTTCTATCAAGGTCATGTACCTAGCACTGCTTTGGGAAGATTGTAGCTTTTTAAAGACCAGGAATTGGAGCTGGAGAGATGGCTCAGCTTCTAAGAGCACTTATTATTCTCGAAGGGACTTGAGTTCCATTCCTAGTCATTATCACAACCGTGGATAACTAAGTTCCAGGGAACCAATGCCTTCTTCTGGCCTCCATGTGCACAAGGCATGCACATGGTGTATTCACATACATGCAGACAACACAAACACACACACACACACACACACACACACACACACATATATAAATAAATTTTTTAAAGACTAGGAAAATTGAATATACTTTGGACACTGTGATATCTACATTTTCTTTACAATCAAGATAGAGTTCCCATTAAAAGTAAGCATAGAATATTTGTAAAACATTTTAAATATTTAAATGCTGTATTAATTGAAATGTACATGTAAGAAACTATTAGTGGCTTTCTCATAAGGTATATGTGACACAGAAAACAATGGTTTCAGTTGTGTTGTGTTGTGAATAATTGAAAAGCAATGAATGAGGTTTTATTTGTAGTTCTTTTTCTTATTTTGGAGAGAAATAGGTTTGAGATTACAATGAAAATGACTCGAGAAACATACTTTATTTGAATATTATTTGCTTCATAATGTGCTATGTGTCGGTGTTGATATAGTGCAAGGTAATACTTTATGTCCCTAATCATTCAAGCCAGGAATTAAGTCATGGCATTGTGTAATGGCAAGAAACTCATAGAGGATATAAATTACAGAAGATAATGATTCATTTGCATAGCTTCTGTTTACATTATATATGGATAAAAGAATTATTGCCTGCATATGGAGTTTAGCTAAATTTTCCTATAAACAGTATTTCAAAAGTCTATCTCAATATGTTTAATAGCTGTAAATGTGACCTGTAGGAAGGCCACTGATAACATTGTACTTCAAAATAGGTGATTTAACAGCCAATTTTTACGGGAAATCCTCTATTTTATTGAATTTTCAAATTATTTGGTACCCAAAAATTAAATGCTTTATCTGTTTTTATGTTACATACTGGTGCAAAAGCATGAGTTATGGGTCCTAGAAAGTTCACTGGTTTCTTTATTGAGACCCTGTCTTTCCTTACCAACTCATGACAATACTGTTACTTTTTTTCTTTTTGTTTTTGACCATTTCCGTTTCCTTTTCATAAAGTAGCAGTTCACTGTATTTCATTTTTTTCATGCTATGCCTTCAAGATGGTAACTATAGAAAGACTCACTTCCCAAGAATTTCTCAGTGAAAAACCCTCCACTCCCACTTATTTTCTTGGGGTCCTCCCTTCTCTTCCTTATTTCCAAATGGCTTTAAATACAGAGAATGGTTACAGCATCCAAATGGCTGTCCGCAACATATTTCAGCTGGTTTGAACCAAAGGTACTTTTATAGTATCAACAACTGCCAACACAGTTTTATAGACAATATTTTCAAGGAAACAGCAACTCATTAGGCATTTGAGAGCCACATTGATGGATGCAGCAATTCAAAAGTGAACATACTCCCCCACCTTGGCCTATACACTACTGATTCTGAAAACAAATAATTATTGATTAGATAACCTGCTTGCTGTGTCCTTGTTCCCACTGCCACTAAAGGCGGTGTTGAAGGCTAAGGGTAGAAAGAGAGGACTAATGTTCAGTTACCTCTTTTGCAGCAGTAATTGTATTTTGAGCACTTCATGTGATGGTACTTTCCACAGCATCCTGTGGAAACATGTTAGATCTTTGGATGTTATAGCCGTAAGTGGGTTGTGCATGGTCTGACTAGAATGTGCTTCGCGAAGGTTGACCTCACATATTCTTACTAAGGAACCTTAATAAGTGCAGACCCAGAACTACTGTCACATCCCACCAGGAAACAAAATGTTGTGGGTCCCTGGTCTTAGGTTTGAAGTCTCTTGTTTCAAAGAATTTAGAAATTAAGCTTTCCCTAGAATTTCTCCATCATACTACTTACTAAAATAATATAATCAAATATTTTAAAGTAGAAAAATACTTTGAAGAAATAAAAAAAACCACATTATTTGCAATGAATGAATGGTTATAACAGGAGAAATTACTTACATATAGTTACTTTGCATTCTAATTATTTCAGATACTAGTCAATAGCACTTTTTATTACCCCGAAAGCAAAAAATTCTGCATCATTGTACCTGTATTTACGTATATCTATGTAGATACATGACACTGATTATTTCATGAACCACCGGAATTCTCTTATGATTCTGAGTAACCTGACAATCTTCTGGAGAAACCTGTTAGCTAACTGTTTTCTCTGAGAATTTCATTACTGCTGCTATAAAAAATGTAACTAAATTTTTTTAACTCAGTTCTTCTTGATATTATCCATGTTCAGAGAGTTTCACTCTTAGGAAGTTCCTAGAATCAGTAGCTTGATTCTAGAATCAATATACTTGATTTTAAAAGCTCGTATTGTATATTTTGAATGAAGACATTAGCCCCAAATTTCTATTTCTTTCCTTAGCTTTCAGCACAATGGTAATGAGAGTCAGTGGTAGTTTTCAACGTGCAGAAATTTTGCAGGCATAAGCATCATATACGTTTTCCACCTGTGCCAAACAGGATAAAAATATATAGTTTTGTCTTAACTAATGCTGTACTGGATGCCTGTGGTTTTATACTAAGCACATTCCAGAGAACGCACAACAACTGGCTTCTTGTGTTGGATGTCTGGAGAACTTAATTGGTCTTCCCTCTCTGATAAGACTTCAACCCTGAATTTCATAGAGTGTAGTTCTTTTTGTAGCAAGACTTACATGGTAGTCATGCACTGGGGAAGGAAGGATTTAGTTATTAATTCAGAAGTCTGTCAATTCAGACATCCTGCATGGCTCTTTGTTTTAGTATATCTGGATTTACTTTATTAAAATGTGAGTTTGTATATTTTATCTAAATATTTGACATAGCAAATATTTTTATTCTTTGGTCAAGGAGTAGAAAGGCTCATATGTGTGTTGGTATGTTCATATTAACATATTAGGCACTATAGATATATGCATTTAACTTTCCTTTCATTCTTCTCCAAAAATCATAACTTATTCTGGCATGATCACTTTAACCCACTGGTAGTCAGGTTACCCTTAGGGCTGTGTTGAAAACTATCCTTTTATCTGTGCTCCAGTTATAATTTGCAAACATGGTAAGCCCTGTGTTGTATGTAGACTGTATTTGCCATGACCTCAGATCATTCTGCACATTGCAGGAGCATAGTAGCTTTTTTCTGATGATCTCAGTACAGAAGTAGAAGCAAGCTGCTGAGACAGAATGGTGTCCTGTGTTCTCTGCAGTCCTCTCTCGCACTGTTCTTTACTCTGGCACCGTGACAATGAACCTTGGTGAGGGTGATGGATATGTTTTTCACAAACTTCACACAATGTCTTACCTTATGTGGTGAATACTTAGCAGGCAAGATGGCTTTTCTTCAAAGATTCTGAAGGGTGCGTTGTGAGCAGTGCAGAGGAGCTGTCATTTGTGCATCGTGTTGTGTCTTAGAATTCCTTGGCACCAGTGTTGTACCAGCATGTGATATGTGTAGTAAAGTAGGTTCTTCTACAGCTAAATGATTTCCCTCTGGGGAGAGTTCTGCTGTATTGAACTCTTTGCTACATGGTATTTATGGGCTGTTTTGCATAAGTGGGAAAGCACAGTGAAATAAGTGTGCTTTCTGATGGGAATGCCTCTTGGTCATCTTTTCGTACAGAATGCATTTTAGTGCAATATGATGTCACTCCTCCAATTTGCATTGAATTATATTGCAGCTGTATTTGTGTAACTGCCCAGTTGTTATGCTTCTGGCTGCTTCCATCTTTGTATATCTGTTTTATACGTGTTTTTACTTGAAAATACTTAAAGTGGACATTTGAATAAATATTTGATAGTTTACATACTAAACGTATGTTGCTTTCTTTTAAATAATAAATACTGCTTTAAACTGAAGCTTATGATTTTAATGATTGAATTTGTCTCACTGATTATGTGCACATGTTGAACCATCTCAGGACATCAGTTCTCTACATGTAAACTAACAGTGGTCCATCTTTGCAACATCCTCCATCGTCCATATATCTCTGGCTTCTGCTCTCACCTAACATTGTATTTTCACCCGTGGGAAAAGTTTTGTTACCTTTGACAAGGGTATTCTCTCTCATTTTCTTCTCATTCAGACTCAATGTATTTGACTAGAATATTCTTTGTGAAAGTAAAATCAGGTCACATTTTCAAAACCATTTTCCACTTACTTGTGGGATGTTATCAGTAAAGTGTGTGCAAAAGGCCCTATGTAAGAAAAAGCTAAGTTTGTCTAAAGAAATGCATGAGCTACAGTGTGGGCCCAGTGGTAAAGCCTAGTACGCTCAAGGCTCTGGGTGTGTGAGCCCCAGTACTGCAGAAAAAAAAAATCAAACAATACAGAAAGAGTCTTAAAGAAAAAATTTAAAAGGCAATATGGCCCAGTCTATGTTCTTCTTTGTATCAAGAAATAACTGCAATCCCAGTGTAGCTTAAGCCCTGGGACAAAGGACAGGATGTGTCTCGAAGAGGGACAATCATAGGGCTTATGAGAAAATGCTCCAGACTTGAGCCTGCATCCAGTGTAAGGGAAAGCAGCCAGCAATGTTCAAAAGGAATACAGATGCTGAATTACATCAAAACTTCACAAGTAGACTGGGGTGTGTGGGGACAGAAGGGGGGATCAAGTGGGACCGAGGGGAGAGTGCAGGGAGAAAAGATGGCTGGAATTGGGGGGGGCCTTAAGGAGGAGGTGTAGAAACTTAGCACAGTGGAAACTTTCTGGAATCTATGAAGGTGATCCTAATGAGGACTCCTAGTCATGGGGGGTTATGGAATCTCAACAGGCCATCTCTTGTCGCCAATCGAGGATTCCAGTGGCAGGACTGGGTTGCATTCAATTGAGTTGTTGGACAAAGAGGCCCCATGAAAATCCCCAAACAACCCAGGCTGATGCTAAGTGAAGGGTTGTTCTTTGCAAGCTGTCACTGGGGCCCTATTACCAAGAAAAACACACACGCAGCTCACTGAACATGGAGCAGTCAAGCTGGTGCCCACTTGGAGCTTTCATCCTTATGTTCTAGCTTCTTCGGCGAAGGAAGATATTCCTCAGGCAGCCAAAAGAAAAATGTGGAAGCCAACCCAGCCACAAAGTCTTTCACCTATAATTGTCCCGCCTGCAAGCTGCGCTAGGACAGCAGTAGCACAGAACTTGTGGAAGTAACCATCCAATGTCTGTCTTGACTTAAGGCCTACTCCATAAGAAGTAACACATACCAACGCTGCTTGGGTAACCAAGAACCAGAGACTAGATAGCCCACAGACCTAAGGTAAAGTCAAACACTTCTGATCTACAAGAAAAAACGTTTCAGTAATGAGTCCTAATGATATTCTGCTATACTCACAGAACAGTGCTGTACCCAGCCTGCATCAGAGGAGCTTCCTCTGGCAACAGATGGGAACACATGCAGAGACCCATAGCAGATATTAAAGAGAGAGAAAAAGAGAGAGAGAGAGAGAGTCTAAATTGGATGTCTTCATCAAATTCCTGCCCTTAGAGCTCAAGGAACCCTGTGAAAAATGAGTCAGAAAGATCGTAAGAGTCAGGTGGAATGGAGGACACCAGGAGAGCAAGGTCTTCTGAATCAATGCTGCAAGGCACATAAGAGTTCATAGAGACTGAAGCAGCAAGCACAGGGCCTACAAGGGTCTGCACCAGGTCCTTTGTGTATATATTATAGGTTTAAGCTCAGTGTTTTTATGGGACCCCTGAGTGTGAGACGGGTCCCTGACTCTTGTGCCTGCTTTTGGGACTCCTCTCCTCCTGTTGGGTTGCTGTGTCCAACTTTTCGATATGAAAGTTTTTGCTTCATCTTATTATATCTCATTTTGTCATGCTTGGTTTGTATCTCTTAAAAAAGACTATTCTTTTCTAATGAGAGACAGAAAGGGAGTGGATCTGGAGGGGAGGGATATGGAGGGTAACTGGGAGGGGTGGAAGTAGGGGAAGCTATAATCAGGATATATTGTATGAGAAAAGAATATAGTTTCATTTTTGTTTTGTTTTCGAGACAGGGTTTCTCTGTTGCAACTCTGGCTGTCCTGGAACTCACTCTGTAGAACAGGCTGCCCTCAAACTCACAGAGATCTGGCTGCCTCTGCCTCCCAAGTGTTGGGATTAAAGGCGTGCATCACCACCTGACAAAAGAATATATTTTCAATAAAAGAAAAAAAAATTAACATCCTTCTCTCTCCCAATGCCTCTAGATACAATTATTTTTAAAAAGATTTTTGAGGTTTACTTCATTTTTATCACTATGTTTTGCTTAATTAGTTCACACTGTCAAAAATGTTTACAAACTGAAATACAGTTTAAGATACATATTTTGAAAGAGGAAGTAAGCCAAATAATTACGGAACCAACGACTGTGGGCAGTCTACTTTCCAGACATTTTACAGCTGTCTCTCTGGGCACATTTGCCTTTTGCCTTCCAGGTTAGGTGATATTTGATTGATTTTATTGAGTACTTACTATTTCTTTAGAAATAATGGTCTGATGTTTTGTTAAACCTAATCCTAACTTCCTAAATCTATTCAATCTTAAGACTTTTTTTTTTTCTTTATTTATCACAAGAAATCATTACTTGACTAGTGCTTTTCAATAAAGCATTTTAAGGTAATAGAATTATTTAATAGGATTTATTTTTTGCTACTATTTCTTTAGAAATATATATATAAAAGATTTGTTTTTGGTTTTGTACTCTGAAACTCACATAAAAAGAAAATCAACTTCTCTGGCAAGAAAACAAGAATTTTGCCAAAAATATTATAGAAATAAATGAAAAGTGCTATTCCATCAAAAACAGGGATTTTCTGACATCATGTGTTAACACTCAGATTTCTCTTACCTGAAGCTCATTAGCAGATATTTTTGAAGCACTTACAATGATGTATTGATTTCTTTAAAAGAATAATTTCTTACCATCCAGGTGTACCTAATGATAAGAAAAGGTTAATGCAGGAAGCCGATGGTTATTAGTAAAACACTTTATCAGATTAAAGTTCTCAAATTTCAGTGACGGAGAATTGAATCAAAGCACTGAAAGGACAGTAGAAAGTGAACAATGGTTCAATTTTATAATGGATGTTATTTATCATTTTTATTAAACTTTGTATTAGCCATGTGCCTCACATCGACTAGGGCACTCCTCACCACTCTCTATGAGTAAGACAGATGACAAGCCTTACTTCCATTTTTAGATTAAGAAAATGAATACAAAATCACTAAAACGGTCTGCCTGGAGCAATAGGGAAAGTCAAAGAGGTCAGAGTAGAAATTGTGATGATTAAATTACTCTGAAATCTCAAAGTCCTGAACTAAGCTGTCTTTCAGGTGAAGACAGTTACTTTGTTTTTATTTATAAGTCAATCAATCATTAGAATTTTTTTATAGCCACTGTGTGATCATCAGTAAATTTTACGACGTGGGGATGTGGCTCTGGTTCTTCAGCCACAGAAACTCATATTACTACATCCTGGGTAAAGATGAAACTGCAGTAAACCACAGGAGTACCCAGTTTCATACAGTGCGTGATTAACTGAAAAACTACATTGCAGCTATAAAAGTAACATTCAAGGATGGAATGTTGGGCGTCCCATCTGTCCTTAAATTGTTGGAGGAGTTAGGCAGAGCAGAGAGGCTTATTTGAGGTGATGATGTGTGGGTGGATTACAACTTGAGCAAAGCCATATAGCAGAATCATTGCTTCATAAAGTAGTTCAGTCTGTAGAACTGGGCTAATCGCTTCTCTGCCTTTGGCTATGATCGAGTGCGGAGGGTAACACAAGCTGCAGAGAGGGAGGCAGATACTATGTGACTTTTCCTGTGACTACGTGAATAAACATCTCTCACCCCAGGCAGGGTACTGATAACGAACCAAAGAAATGAGTTTATCTTTCTGAACTAGTGAGCTTATTGGGGTTCCTTTCAATGATATAGGCAAGAAGGCTCAAAGGTAACTCCATGACCAAAAAGCCCTCTCTGAGCGATGACTTACGAAAACTGCATTTCCTGAGCTCCATGTCTGACTAGCAGGCAGCTCTGCAGACTAGAGTGTCTCCTTTCCCATGTAAGGTTTACTGCTTGGATAAGTTTTGGGAAGGACCCGGTAAATTTTGCAACTTTCAGAAGCTTTTGGAGACGTGCAACTTTTGTTTACTTTAAAGCCCGCTGGGTTTCATTTACTTCTAATCTTAAAAAAACCCCGCCCAGGAGGGAATGTTTCAGTTCTGAGGAAACATGATATATTTCCACGCCCAGGAGTGTTTTTCTAGCTGGGAAAATGATTTGATTTGGAGATGGAAGCTGCTGAAAGCAACTCTGAAGGGAATGATGTGCTCAAAGTAGCATCTGAGCTGGGTTCTGTGGCTACCGTTGCCAGAAGAACTAGAATCAGCAAAATCTAGCGTGGGAGACTGGGGAGGGTGTGACGTGTGGAAGTCTAAACTGGAACCTAATGTGAAAGTACAGATAGATGAAATACTGTCGCCAGCAACTCGGGTTTCAATCTGAAAGATTTGATAAATGAGGCATTTTGACTAAACCAGAAATGCTTGGTGCACACTTCCATTTCTATTTTAAGCAGAGATTGGATACTGGGGGACACTTTTATTTGTGAAGTGCTGAACTTGAGGTAGTGAATAGTTCAGCTGGACACAGGTCCTTATTAGATGACAAGACAAGGTACTTGGTGAGAGGGCAGGGCATGAGATATGCATTGCTAATATTCTAAAGCCAGCTTTCATTAGTTCTCTCTTCCTTACTCAAATTATAAATCAGTTAAGATGTGTCAACATTCATGGCAGATTGGAGAAAAACATGGCATCCTCCAAGAGAGATTTCCCTTTATGCACCTCTGTCTACATGGAAGTAGACACCACAGACAAGACTATCTTTTCCTTTCTCTACCTCGTCACACTTATGAGTAGCTTCTACAGAGGTGGATTTAGTTTCAGAACTGTGTCTTTTGCCCAGTGTTAGCCCAGCCTAATTCAAGTGTGGTATTTGGAGACACTAATGACTTTAGAAGTAATTTGGATTAGCACAACATTTTGATGAATTTATTTGATTAAATAAAATTGATGGGGTGATTGTGAACCAATGGCTTTTCATTGTATAGATTATTAAAAAGAAAAAAAACAAAAACAAAAGCACAAGCTCACATACACCAGGGAAGAAATAAAATGGCCTAAAGGAACCAAAAAGGGACAGGACAATGAGTCCCTAGTAAGACATTTTACATCTAAGATGAATGGCTCTTCTCAGTGATGACAGAACTTAACTGTTGTTTCAGACAGCTTTCATCGATGTCATTTCTCAAATTTTGTTCAAGTTGGATGGATGGCAGCTATCCAGGCTTTGTGGTCCAGGTATGTGTTAAGTGAAAAAAAGATGCTGAGCAGTGAAGACTGAGTTAGAAGCAGTCAAAGACACGTTTCTCTATGATCAGTTGCATACTTGTCTGGTACAATGTAGACACAAACCAGCTGAAGGAATTAAAGGGAAAGCTGTAGATGCTGAGGGTATAGTCATGCCTTCAAGACCTGTAACCAAATCAGGCTGGCTTGGGAAAAGGCTCCAAATACAGAGATAGAAACCAGGCAGCAGTCTCTTTCTCCTCTCTCCTTATGTCTCTGTGTGACTCTCTTATACGTCCATCCTCCCATGTTCCACTTTCTCTACACAATGCCTGTGGCTGCGTATCTTTCCCAATCGAGACAATTATTCAGAACTCAAATTATGCAGTCATAATTCCAAATACTTAATTTGAGTTTACAAAGTATGGTCCCTAAAGCCATAATAGCTGGGTGAGTGGTTTGGAAGAGTTTAAATTTTGTTCTCTCATCTGTAAACACTTAATTTTCATTGTATTCATAAATATTGGAAGTTTTTATTAGTGAGCAAAAGCAGAAGACACTTTACTCAATGATAAGATTAACAGTGACTTCTCAGATGTGCAGACATGAATTGGTCCCATGGCATGTTAGTGTTTACCAGGACAGTACCTCATACAGCTCTGGGGATACAGAAGAGGAATATAGAATTATCATTGGGGAGGGTTTTTCACAACAGGAAGCTGAGATCAAGTTATAATTTTCATTTCCATTCCCTAACATGAAACCATAGCTTACAAAAATGACTTAATTTCTAATGAGCAATTCTAGTGGCTTTGGGTTCTTGTTTTTTTTAATGGTTAGTATTGCGAGTAGGAGGGGGAAGAGGCCAGACTAGTGGGAGGTTTGAATGAATTACCCAATTTAACTGGAGATTCAAACACTTCTCGGAAATTGTTTAGATCAAACAAACAAAACACAAAGAAACAATGTTTGAGTGTCCACACATATATAATTAAGATTTACCCATGCACAGTATACATAGTTAATACCCAATTAAATATAATTTAATATTCATAGGCCAGTTATTTTTTAACGTTTTTTTTTTTTTCTGGAGGATTTAGTTGTATTGACTGTTTTTCTTGTTACTATGAAAAACACCTAACAAAACAGCTTAGGGAAGGAAGGAGTTGTCTTGGCTCCTAGTTTGAAAGCCTTTGTCCATCACTGTAGGGTAAAGAAATCAGTGGGACCCCAGAGCAATAGTCAGTTTATATCAACAGTCAAAAAAGCAGGTTGAGATGAATACTTAAATTATTATTGTTTCTGCTTTACTTCAGCTCAAGTTTTTGCCAACAGACTAGTATCACCCCCATTTATGGTGGGTCCTTCCTCATCCATTAAACCTCTCTGGAAACACCTTCAGAGGTGCATGTTACATGTGATTCTAAATCCAGTGACGTTGACAATTCAAGTTAACTATCAAGGTGGGAATGTGGCAGATACGTTACTATCTCGTCCTGAATCCTGCACAAGAATTATGCTGGAGGTTTGACATTGAATTACAATGATTTGGTATTATGGAGGCTGTGGTAGCAATACAGCAAAATGATGAATATGGTGTAAAAGGATGCCTTACACTTCTGGCTTTGTACAAGTTAATAAATAAATGTTAAGAATTTTACAGAAGAAAAGAACCCTTAAAGTATTTAGGAATAGAAGATAAAGAAGAAAATGGCAAGCTTCCAGGTTTAAGCTATAGTTAGAACTGTTTGGAAGATTTGGAAGGCATAGAGATGGGGGTGTGGTTATGGGGAAAGAACGATGGTGGCTGCACAGTCTAGAGACTGAATGAGTTCATCAAGAAGCTGGGGGCTGCTGGGTGATATTTTAATACTTTAAAGACAATTGACTGGAAGGAACTGCATTGAGTGCGTGAAGAGTACACTGTATTAATATTGAGTTTTAGACAGGAAAAGAGGGTATTTAACAGGAAAAGAGGACAACACCGAGCAGTTAGAAGTGTGTGTGCTGATAGAAACATTGTCAAAAACCTTGCAAATGACCAAATTTCTCAGTAATCTGTGAAGGAAAAGAGGAAAATAAAGAAAAAGAACTAAGATGCCTAGTCTGCTGTTTTAGCAAGAAGTCCATTTCACAAGTAGAAAGCCACAAGTCCCAGCTTCCCTGTTCAGGGAATTTACTAATGTTTTCTGGGTTATAGAGAAAAGCCAAGTGTAGCTTAGCCCTGCTCACTTCCCAGATTCCCTGGTAGGATCTATGGCCTAATAATCTGCGGGGCCCAGGTAGAGTAATTTTCAAGTAAGATATCTCCCACAATTTATTTCTCGATCTGTAGTGAATGAAGCAACATAAATAAGGCCCAAGAAGGCCCTATTAACCTTTTAGCCATATAATACAATGAATGCGGCAATGGGAGATCATTATGGAGCATTTCATTGAATTCCAATATGAATGCAGATTTTAAACTATGCATTATCCTGCAACATCTTTCCCCTTCATTTGCTAAATCAATTTTACCAGGATCATACAGACACAATGATTCTCCCCCCTTTTCCCTCTCTCCCTCCCTCCCTTTCTATCTCTGTCTCTTTCTCTCTGTGTGTGTGTGTGTGTGTGTGTGGCGCACACGCGTGCGTGCACGCGCACACACACACACACACATGAGCAGTAAGTAGTATATGCTTGTATATATTAATGCCTGTGAATACATGTGCAGAGGCCAGGGGGATAGTCTCTTACTAAACACGGGGTTTACCATTTTGACTAGATGAACTGGCCTTTGAGCTCCGTTGATCCTCTTTTGTCTGCCACACTCAGCTTTTACAAGGATGGGTGGGATCTGAACTCAGGTCTTCATGCTTATGTAGCATTTTACCCACTGAACCTATTAATTTGTATTTTTGAGCTTGAAATCTGCCACTGCAGTCCTGATTTCTTTTACACCATTTCTTGCTGTGCAGAGGTTTTGCCAGGATATAAATGAGAGAATAGATTGTGACATTTTATTAAATACATTAAACATTATTTCCCTGGTGACAGATATTTCTATCATAGTTTCTCAGTATTATTTCAATTGACTGTTAAATAACCCCCTCCCTTTGCTAGAAAATAATTTTACACAATATGATATAGTTTAATTCAATAATTTAACTCATTTCCATAGATAATAAGCAACTATTATATGTCAAGGTGTATGATGTGAAATTGGGGATAAACTGATTTTTCCCTAGTAATTATTTTATCATGTCTTAAGTAATGATGAAAGACAGACCCATAAATAGATGTGTACAAAGTACACGGTAAAGGAACTGGAGAGACATACATGGAAACATCTTGTACTCATACCCATGACATCTGTGAAACCAAGAGATGAGACTCTGGAGGGATCATTAATCACCAAGACCTGAAAGGTTCACTGTGCAAAGTACTATGAAGAATTGCATTGTGAAAAGCATCCTAGCTATCTGTTGCAGTACTTGTGAGTCAAGGAGGGACATATGATGGGTTTACAAATAAGAGGAGAAGATATGGATTACTGAGCAAAGTGAAGGGAGGTCATTAGGAGTTCTTGTATGATTGCTTGGGTGGGTTACAAGAGAAAGTGTTCAGAAGTCTCTTTACTATGTAGACTATTGATTATAGAGAAACCACTGCTAAAAAGGCTAAGAAGGGTTACAGTGGGCTGGGGAGATGTCTCAGTGGTTAAAAAGCATTCTCTATTTCAGAGGATCTAAGTTCAATTCCTAATATCTACGTGACAGCTTGCAGCCATCTGTACCTCTCCTGTCCTCTTCTGGCCCCTGCAGGTACCAAGCATGGATATGGGGTACAGACATACATGAAGGGAAAACACTCACATAAAGTAAATAAATGTAATATTTAAAGGAAGAATTGCAATGAAAAGACTGACACGTGTTCTGGGAAAGGCAGAATATAACCAGCACTGTGGGTACAGATTGAGATAAGGGAATATATACCTTTCTTATTGCCTTTCTGATTATATGTTGAGTGACTTGAGACAATTAAGATTTACTACCTTTCAATTCTAGGGGTGGAAATTCCGAAGTGAGTCCATGGGCTTAAATCAGTATTTCAGTGGAGCTGTGCTTCTTCTGTTTGCTGGCTGTTTTCCAAGTTTCTCCACTTCTTGGCCCACAGCCTCATCATCACACTGGCCTGTTTGTGTGATCACACCCCTTTCTCTGACTGATTCTTCTTCCTACCTCTTACAAAGGCCGTTGGAGTTACACTGAGTTGTGCTCACCCAATGGATCTCAAAGACTCCTTATCTCAATAATTTTAACTTAATCAATTGCATCCACAGAACCTCTTGTATGAGCTCCTGTGGTAAGTCAGCAAGGAAGTCAGGGAGGCATATTTCATAACTGCAAACCCTGCCAGACCTCAGCAGAGGGAACTACCATCATGGTCAGTGCCATATTCACAGTGGAACCCTGAGTGTCTGAGCGCAGGTGTTTTTATTCTTTCAGAATTCTTCAGGTATTCTACTGATAGCACGTGCAGATCATTAGCAATCAAACATCCTCACAGAAATCCAACACCTGCAGGCAATACAAAATACCAAAGCCTATGCATCGCTTTTTCCAACCTAGCACAAAAACAATTATTTTAAACACAAATATATTTTGTGTTTAAATTAAACACCAAAACTAAACTTCTATAACAGTTGTTCAAGGTACTACTCACAGCATTAGAGCATGAGAATGCAAATTCATTTGGCGGACTGGTATGATGTCTAGTAAAAAGCCTGAGTTGAAAAAAAAAAATATTTGGGAGGGTTTGTTATTTACTAATGTGGTGCTAGATAGTTAAAAGGTAAGTTACATGACAAAAACAAACACACGGACTAATAGAAATTCCTTGCTGGTATTTAATTTCATTAATGACAGGAATGGTAGTCTCATTCAGTGATTACTTATGTGGGGGAAAAATCACTTACAGTTGAGGACTGTGATATTGGAGCAGTAGAGAGTTAGGTTCTAGGAGGTATGACCTCAGAGCAGAGATTTGATTCCATGCTTTTCAAAGCCCTCTTTGCAATAACTACATTTGATAAGAAAGGGGAATAATAATAATTTCTTACAAACATGAAAGAGGCTATGTTTCAATTCAAGCTATCGGCATGTCTTTTTATAACATTCTGTTTAACTGCTGGGTTTTCTAACGCAGTTATATTTGTATTGTCGGAACTTTTTGTCCAGAGAATTTGATGTGGGGTTAGTGACAAATGTCCCTTGTCACTGGACCAGAGCACAGTGTGACAGTGGCCACGAGGATGTGCTGCTGCTGGCTTTGAACGACTCCTGCCCTCAGTGATGAGCATCTACTTCCCCGCCACGACATCCCTACTTCCACTGGGTTTGCACTTCTCTAGACTCTGAACACATGGAAAAGCGTCCATCTCTGTACTGCAAGAATAAAAAGGTAAGGGAAGTTTTATTCGCCAGACTTTCTCTCGAAGAGAAAACTGCCTGTCTTTAGAAGAGAGAGGCAGATATCAATCAACAGACTCAAAGAGAGATGCTACTATACTACAGTGCAGGAGGAGGGAGTTGGATGATATGTTCTTGAGGAGTGGGAGATAGAGGGAAGAAAGAACACAGAGGAGATGAAGGGAGACAGCAAAGGAGGGGGAAGCTCTCATGATTCTGCAGATTGTTTACTGTCACTTGTAAATCCATAGTTTTTATCTTTCTTTTAAAAATCTTGTGTGTGTGTCTGTGTGTGTGTGTCTGTGTGTGTGTGTGTGTGTGTGTGTGTGTGTGTGTGTGAGAGAGAGAGAGAGAGAGAGAGAGAGAGAGAGAGAGGGAAAGATGCATGTATGTGTGTATGTATGATGTATGAGTGCAAATGCACATTGACCAGAATACACATGTGGGGATCAGAAGACAAACTCAGTCAACAGCCCTTCCCTTCCACCCTGTTTGAGACAGGTCCTCTGGTTCACCCCTGCATTCCCTGGTCTAGGAGGCCAGCAATCCTCCTGTCTCCACTTCTTCTCATCTTGTTACAAGAGCAGCAGGATGACAGATGGACATGACCACACCCAACTTCACTTGGGTTTTGGGATTCAAAAATTAGATGCTGATGTTTGTGTAGACAGTACTTTACCCACTGAGCTGTCCTCTTGGTCCAGATACTCTAAATTGTTAATTGAGCTAAAACAAAATTGAGACTGTGTGCATACAGAGCTATCTGAAAAATATTCCGTGAAAATAGATTATCTGGGAATTCAAAGGAACCACAAAGAGGCATTCAACTGACATATAGAGTCTTTGAAAGAGAATTTTAGAGCACAGTTGCCCAGCAAAAATCTAACGATTCACAAAACATATACAAAAAATACAATGTTTAATGTTATGGAAATAACATTTAAAGTCAAAATAAAACTACTGACAACTAATTTATGTAACTTTTAACTTAATACCCTATAACTTTGCTGGTTGGTTTTTTGTCAACTTCATATAAACATAGACATATCTTTGAAGACAAAATCTCAAGTGTGAAATAGGCCATCAAATTGGCCTATAGGTAAGTCTGTGGGGCACTTTCTTGACTAATGAAGGTAGGCCCAGCATATTGTGGGCAGTGCCACCCCTGGCCAGGTGGTCCTGGGATATATAAGAAATCAGGCTGAGCAGCCTGGGAGCAAGCCAGAAGACAGCGTTCTTCCACTGTATTTGCTTCAGTTCCTGCCTTCAAGTTTCTGCTTTGAGTTCCTGCCCAATTTCCCTTCATGATGAACTATACACTATAAGATGAAACAAACTGTTTCTTTCCCAAGTTGCTTTTGGCCCTATGTTTATCACAGCAGTATGTAGATGTCATGAAGTCCTGAGGCTCACAGATAAGGACTAGAACTGTGGTTCTCAACCTTCCTAATGTTGCGACCCTTTAAAACAGTTCCTCATGTTGTGGTGACCCCCAACCATAAAATTACTTTTGTTGCTACTTCGTAACTAAAATTTTGCTACTATTAAGGATTGTAATATAAATATCTGATATGCAAATGGTCTTAGGTCACCTCTGTGAACCTATTTTTCCACCCAAAGAGGTCTTGACTCACATGTTGAGAACTGCTGCACCAAAGAAGCCAAGAATGTAAATCCCACAGGCATTTCTTTCAACAGAAGGAATTTACACCTGTTTTTCACCCAGAAGTCTGGGAATAGATGTTGTTAGTAACCTGGTGATCTTTTGTGTCATCCAAATCCTCCAGACTACTGAGCAATTGTTTCCCACTTTTATGAGAGGACCTATGTACTTTGTGATAGAGTTTACTACCAGGTTTATTCCAGACCCTTTCTCCCTAGACTCTTACCTTCCTTGAGCATTGCCAGCCAATGAACCCATTCTTAGGGGAGAGGTGACAGGCATGTTGCAAAAGACATGTATCTGTTGCAAAATTTTGATGTAGTATGTCTTAAACTTTGCTGTGATAATTGTCAAAAGAAAATTTCTTTTTTGCAAAGCTGTATTATGCTTAAATATATCAACAATAAACTGCTCAGAGTTAAACTATAGAAGTTTGAGCTAGCACCAGTTACTTAAGTTGTGCTGAATCAGATTTCTTTTTACCTCTTGTGGATCATTCCTCTGCACACTGTAGCATTGGCAGGGGCCCCCTCAGCAGTAAAACCAAATGAAGACAATATCTAAAATGATATTATCTCAGTATACTGTCTATATGGAAATAGTTGATATGTTTTACATTCTGCCTTGGACTGTTTTGGAGATCTGGTTTATATATTCTGTACATACCAGATGGTCTCTGTAACATTAAAACTTCAGGACTCTATAACATAGATAACTCTCATTGAATATTAAGATTTCACTTTTCAGGACTTCTTTTTGATTGATGGACTTGGATCAAACAGTGAGCTTTATCTCAAATGACAATGAGAAACACATTCTCCCCATTACTGTCTAATGGTGGATGCTTCAACCTAACGTCAGTGAACATGGTTTCTCAAATCAGAAGAAAATAGTTAAATGTCAGGTCCTCAATTCACTTCTCTTTCTTAACTTATGAAATGTCTCCAAGAGAAAACACAAGTAAGCTTTTAGAAGTTTTCTTATCAATATAAGCTTTCCAGTTATTGATTTATTGAGAAATAACAGTGATACTATGTAGGAATGGCAGAAGTTTGCCTATGATTCTACTTTGAATAGACGCTACTAAAATGGTGTGCTCATGTGGTTTGATAACTCATAGGAAGAGAATGAATTCTATAGAGATACGATTAATGGTTTGATTGCAAATATGTCTTGGCTATTAAGCAAGTATGTAGTACCTAGTAAAGGAGGACTCTTTATTTTCAGTAGCAGTGACTTTGTTTTATATGTACATAGCATATTTTGACCATATTCACCCCATTAACCTTTTTTTTCTTCGTCTTCCAACCAGTAGCCTCTCTAAATAGCCTCCTTTCTATACTCATGTCTATTTATTTTGAGAATGTTATATATTAGTATAATATTTACATCATTTCCCCTTTTTTTCTTCCCTCCAATTCCACTTGTGTTGGCCCCCTCCCTCTCAGATTCATAGACTCCTTCTCTTTATTAAGGTTGCATATATATGTTGCAGAAGTTTATTTTTAGTTATGTTTAAAATGGTTGTTTTGTGCATTGTTGGGTGAAGGGCTGCCTAAGCCTTGATATTTGTATTATCTGCAGGCGTTGGCTTTATGTAAAAGATGTTTGATTCCTCATGATCTGCATGTGGTATTACTAGAACACCCGAGGAGCTTAGGTATCAATAAAAACCCTGAAATGAGACACTCAGGGTTCCACTCTCCAGTATGGCTTTCGCCATGATGGTAGTTCCCTCTGCTGAGGTCTGTACTTATGAGTTTGTACTTATGAGTTTGTACTTATGAAAGTGCTCCCATGTTTTCCTTGCTGAGCTGTCACAGTAGGTGTACAACTACAAGTGGTGCATCCAACTTGGGGCACAATATCACCAACATCACATCAGCCACACCCAACATGGAGACAAGGAAGAAAAAGAAACTCCAGACTTTGCAGAGTCCTTTTTTTTTCTCTTTTCTTTCCTTCTTTCTTTCTTTCTTTCTTTCTTTCTTTCTTTCTTTCTTTCTTTCTTTCTTTCTTTCTTTCTTTCTTTCTTTCTTTCTCTGCAAACCTGACTACACGCAGTCCAGATACTGGTAAGGTGGTGCCGGCAAGACACATCAGCTGTGGTGATGAGAATTCCATCCCATGAGGGAACCCTTCCTGAAGACAAGGTTACCAATTGTTTTCTTGTAAAGCAGTCTCCATCTTAAGATCTGGAAAGTATCTCTGAAGTGTCAGCACACAGGAGCTGTCTTCCAGAATTGGCTGAGTTGTATCTCACGCTGGCTGCCAGACTTGGTAATGTGTAAGAGTTACCCAGGTGGTACTAGTTTTGAAGGCATGAAGGGGTCATTGCAGAACAGCTGAGGCTTGTCACTATGAAAGGCTAGGAGAGGCCATTGGTGAAGGTAAAGCCTCAGTAGCAGTAGAAGGCCCAGATTGAAGGGCTCATGCAGAAAAGCTGAGACCTGGGACCACGAAGATGGCTATTAGTGAAAGTACAGCCCAGTTGCAGAAGGGGCCCCAGCAGTTTTGAAGATGCCAGTGCCATGGGATGACCACCAATGATAGCAGCAGCAGCAGCAGCAGCAGCAGCAGCAGCAGCAGAAGTAGAATGGAGCCATCTGTGTGTGCTGCAGAGGCCAGAGTCAAGGAAGCAACCCAAGCCCTTTGGAGGAGCCCAGAAGATCATGAGTGAATTCCAGATAATGGACATTGATAATGTTTTTCTGCTGTCCAAAGATATTATGAAAAACTTGATAGATATTTGGTTTTATTTAGTCCTGTCCTTGTGATCATTCCTCTTGTAAATAGTTTGGCTGGTTTAGTGTTAAATTGTGTTATAGAGATAAAGCAAGTTTTTTATTGTCTTATACAGAAAAGGGGAAATATTACAGAAGTTTATTTTTAGTTATGTTTAAAATGGTTGTTTTGTGCACTGTTGGGTGAAAGGAAGCCTATTTCTTGGCATTTGTATTATCTGCAGGTGTTAGATTTATATAAATTCCTCATGATCTTCATGTGATATCAATAGAACACCTGAGTAACTTATGTATCAGTAAAATCCCCTGAAATGACATGCTTGGTGTTCCGCTTTCCAGTATGGCTCTTGCCATGATGGTGATTGTCTCTGATGAGGTCTGGCAGGATTTGCACCTATGAATATGTCTCCTTATCTCTCTTGGGGAGCCCACACAGTGGCTAACTACTACATACATATGAATTTATGAATACAACCTGAGTCCCTTTAGTGTTACTCATACGTACATATATTAATCCTGACCACTTTGGATGTCTTAAATAAAGACCACTAGCCACATGGAATTATTTAAATTGAAATTGTTAAAACTTCAGTTCTTCACTTGCTCTAGCCCACATTTCAAATGCTCATCAGCCACACAAGCTTGTGTCTATTGTTTGGATGAGATGAATATAAATCATTTTGTTGTCTCAGAAGATCCTATTGAAAACTCCTGTGCTAGAGATTAGAGATTGCACTGGGTGCTATAAACTAGAAAGAAGACTTTATTTTTAGTTAGAACATTCCAATGAGATATGGCAGAGATGTCAGATATGAAAGTAAGAAAGCAATTTGTTTGATCTTGAGAGAGGAAGAAGAATGGGGAAGAAGAAAGTTGTAATAGACAGATATGGAGAATTTAAAAAAAATGACTAAAAGCTGGACATCCTGCCAAAATGCTTCATTATTGTGAATACACATATTTAACAGCCTTAATGAACTAGAGAACTAGAAGAGATGTGTATGGGGTGTGCCCGTTTCTTGTTAAATGTTTTCTTGTTAAACAGTTTCCTTTTTGAATGGATCTGCAAGTACTGATGACACCAAGGAATAGGAAGTCTTCAGAATTACAGCAACTATGAAGTAGCACTGACATTTTCTAGTTGCTTTAGGATTTGCAACTCAGGCCTTATAGCTATGTACCTAAGATGTACAGGAAGATGTGCTTGAATTTTTAGGGTTTTGAGTATATGACAGGGTGTTTAACCTAAAGCGGAACTATAGCTAAATGGTAAAATGTGTTAATCCATAACCAATTGAATTTCTTAAAGCATGTTCATTCACAGACAACCGTTGCAGTTTAGAAATTAATGTAAGACCATCTTTGACATGTTTTGATTTTATGATGACAGCATAAATTTGGATCAATCCCAATTCAAATAGTTTTATCTTTAGAAGCTGAAAGGTTGGTTAACTGGACTGAAGGCCAGTTAACCTCCAGAAGTTCATAGTATTTCTTTACTTTAGATTTATTGCTATACTCAAAACTCCAGTGTGACTAAGTCAGCATTAATTTCCAGCATCTCCTCCTACAGAGCAAACCCAATAACTATTAAGGGACTCTGAAGACAACCATGGCATCGAGAAGAATAGAAAGCTTATGACATGAAGATTTTTACCCTTTTAATATACCCAACAAATACAATTCTAGAAGGATATCTGACTAAGTTTTAATCTCGGAAAACCAAGATTTGACTTAAGTGTCAGATTGTCTTGTCTGGAAAATAGTTTAGATTCAATTATTGCTGAGCTGTATAAAGACTTCATTAAGTTGGCTTTCATTCTATTTAAGCCTTTGTCATTTCTTTCAATGTTTAAGTGAAAATAACACATAAGGAATCCTTGCTGACAGGCCTAGAATTTGTCTTCTATTATTTATTGTGATACTTCTCTCCACCCACCATTACACTCTAACAAGTCAAACACCAGTTAAAGGGGTGTTTACGACCTTGTAATTCACAGCATGGTGTCTGTTTTGACTATATTTAATGGCTGGCACTTACTCCAAATGAGTTAAAGCATGTTACTGTGTAAGTATTTATTTTCACTACTTTACTGTCTTGGTAAAAAACATTTCCCCATTTCTCCTCTGCTTTTCTGTTCTCTTGAAAGTTTAAATCACAGAATGGAACAAGTTAATAAATGGTATTAGCACTGTGCCAACTGGCTTGCTGAGTATAGGACATTACCCCTGTACTTACGAACACATAAACAAATACCTATATGTCATCTCCCATATCTGGCTTTTTTTCTGACCTCCATCTCTATATGAGATTTTCCCCTTTCAGTTCAAGTCTCCGTACGCTTTCTTTCTTTCTCTAGAGAATAATTAGCACTTGTCTCATTGTTCAAGCCAGAAATTTAGCCGTTTCCTTAACTGCTCTCCAAATTTATGCATACATAACTATTTGTAAATTTGGTAGTTATACTGCAGAGAAGATCATTTGACTGATGTTAAGATTTCTCCTTTTACCCATATTTATAATTATCTAGATGATATGCTTGAAGGTTTGTCATTTATAGACAAATTGTGTCTGTTTTTGTTTTTCTTTAATTTCCAGTAATTTTCACAATAGTTCAGTGTGGTGCTTTGAATGCGAATGGCCTCCATAGACTCATATGTTTGAATGCATAGTCACCAAAGAGTGGAATTCTTTGTTAAGATTAGAAGGATTAGGACATGTGGCCTTGTTGGAGTAGGTATGGCCTTGTTGGGGAAAGTGTGTCATTGTGGAGTAGGCTTTGAGGTTTCAAAAGCCCATGGTAGGCCCAGTCTCCCTCTGCCTGTAGATCCAGATGCACCTCTCAACTACTCTTTCAGCACCATGCCTGCCATGCCTGCCATGCCTGCCATGCCTGCCACATCTGCCATACCTGTGTCTGCAATGCCTGTCACTATGCTCCCTGCCTTGATGGTGATGAACAGACTCTGAAACTGTAAGCAGGTCCCAAATCAAACATTTTTTCTTGTAAGAGTTGCCATGGTCATGTTGTGTCTTCATAGCAATAGGACAGTGACTAAGATAGTTAGTCCTAATCTTGACTTGTAAAGCCACATTGCACGTAATAGTTTTATTTCTTGAATATGGAAGGAGAAAAATGAATCTACCTATATTAGAATATTGGCTCCTGACATTTTCTTACATTGTGTTCTAATGAACTCTGAAGAAAGCCTGGCCACTTACATCAAACATAGACTAAAGCTAAGTTCAGATGCTAGACTTAGATTTCTTATAAATGGAATGTAAACATTTATGCAACCACTGCAGGTGTGACTTATTGACTTTTGATAACAAATGTCTCCTACATGAATGTCCTCACTCCCTAGCTCTGGCTATTTTCCTTGGTTAGTCCCTACAGTATTTATTCAGAGTGACGTAGCCATTGCCTCTGGAACTCTATCACTGCAGAGAGAAGAGACATAGATCAAGTGAAAGTTCAAAGCCCTTGCCTCTAATGAAGCACATATTTTTATACACATTGTATTTGTTATAGGTCATACACGGACTTCCAAACTTAACAGGGCAGGATGCAGAGACATCACCCCAAAAGGTAGGGAAGTAATAATGCTTGACCTCAGAATTAACAATCACTTTCACGTTTTATTTCACCCCTCTGTCACACTGGGTGATTTCTGCCATGACTTCATGTTACCATGCCCACCTCCAGATGTTTATGCAGTTAGGGTACTCTTACAGTGATGGCAGTTCACACCATTCTGTCATCTCGTAGTATGATTTCTGCCTCTCACAGGAAGTCATATCATTTTCCTACAAAATTTCCTGACTTCTTACTCAGGAAAGATGGTGGTACTTTACTCAAACGAGATCCGGGAGATGTTGTTCCAAGCTGCAAATGTCCTGCGATCTACATATGAATGGCATTCTCTGAGCTAGAGTGCTTTGATGCTAACCGTGGTCTGAATCATTTTCTTTCTCATAGGTCCTGGGGCCATTTATGTTTGCCTCATCTCTCTCCTGAATCTTTTCCTGGGCTGAGAATAGAACCAGCTATCTTTTGAGGTAACCACGGAAGACCCATTTTCTTGAGTTTCTTGAATGTATTCTCTAGTCTGTTTTCTTTCCATTTTCTTCCCCGTCTATTTTCCACAATCTAGCTACCTTTCTATTCATCAAATAGAATCTTTTTAAAGCCTGGGCGCTTTAAAAAATAGAAATGATGATTTTTTTTTTTGTGGGTTTATAAATGGTTTGAAGAATTTGAGATTTTACTTATTTTTTAATAACTTTCCAGGTTTTCCAAATATTCATTTTATAATAAGTATTTTTTACTACTTTTGTAGTTATTAAACTATCATAAAATTATTTTCAAGAGAACATAACAAAAGAATGAAGAGCCCCAACAAGAGACAGCTTTCAGGGAAGCTGGAAATAACTCGGAGCCATTTATGAGTCTGTATAAATGCCTCATCACTTTTTTTCCTCATCGTTCCCAGGTAGAAAGGTGTGAGCGTGGTTATACAGTGACATTAATTCTATTGAGTGCACTTATTCAGAGTCTGTGCTAGACTGATCAACTCTATTGTGCAGTTCTGGGTGAGGATGAACAGAGAAACTAACGCAAGTGCAAATACTGTAGATGTTCTAAATATCACATTACAATGAGAATTCCAGAGTTACCCTGAGCTGAAAGGATGGGGAACATTTGGATACAGTACAGACTTTTCAACTGAAGACTAGGATAAAAAAGCGTCTGCGTAGCCTATCCTGTTTTTCCTTGACTGAGGCACAACAATGTTTAAATAGTCGGACTTCAAAGCACAACTGACAATAAGCAGAGTATAAAATCGCAAAACTTTTGTTTCTTTTTATTGAAAAAAATATTTTCTTATATATTATATCCTTATTACAGTATTTCCTCTTTCTATTACTCCTAGTTTCTCCCCATCTCCCGTCTCATTTGGACCCATTCCCGTTCTGTCTCTCATTAGAAAACAAGCAGGTTTCTAAGGGATAATAATAAAAAAATATAATAAGATAAAACAAAACTGACATATCGGAATAGGACAAATAAACAGAAGGAAAGGAGCCCAAGAAGAAGGCAGAAGAAATAGATGATAGACCCGGAGATCCATTTAGTCACACACTCAGGAATCCCATAAAGATACTAAACTGAAATCCATAATATATGTGCAAAGGACCTGTAGGGTAAAAAGAGAGAAAAATATAAGTAAAATAAAATACAAAATGAGATTTAAAAAAGCTGTGACACAACATTATGAGATAAGGAACTGCCAAAGATGCCACTGAGTGTTTTTTTTTTCCCCTGTTGGCCATCTCTGGCTGGGCATGCAGCCTACCCTTAAGAGAAGTTTGTTTCCCCATGAGACTCTCTTGGAGAAAACTCAATTTGCATTTTCAAGTAGTCATCAATCAGAGATTGCTTCTGGGTTAGGGTTGGAGGCATGTGTCCACACCTCCTTTCAGCTCTAGGTCCTCATCAGGTTCAGACCCATACATAGCCTTGTGTATGCTGTTTCAGTCTCTGTCAGTTCATATGTGCAGCAATCCAGTTGATTTAGAGGGCCTTGTATTCTTGGGAAACACAAGACTTATTCTTAACCTTGAATGCTTATTTCAAATGTTTCCTTGGACGGAGAAGGTTTTGAAATTGGAGTCTATTTTCCTAGTAGAGGTAAGATTAAGAGAGAGAGAGAGAGAATCAAAGACACAAAGAGCAATAACAGCACAGAGAATGATCCCTGGCGGGGGCGTGGGGGGGTGGGGAAGAACCCTAGTGGTCAGCATTAAAATGCATTCACTCATTCCATGGTAACAAATCTTGCTCTCCTTTGGAGAAGCTTGCTCGCTTGCACATTCTGCAGCCAACATTTAATACAGTTGTTGACTGTTGAAGAGATGGAGCTTTCTAATATTTCAAATGAAGAGGAAGCAGGTAGAGGTTTTCTCTCTTGGAGAAATATCACCCTCGGCCTTAGCTGATTACTGTGTTAAAACTTTACTCCAATATAGTGTCAAAATGATCAGAGATTTTTCATGCATAAATTCATTTAGGGAATACCAATAAACTGTAATATGTAACATATTCAAAACACAAACACAAATTAATACACATAGAATAGGCAAAGCAAGCACATCAAGTAGAAATATGTTAACATGTTAACATGTTAACATGTGTCTTATTATTTGTATTATTTTACAAGTAGCTTTCAGGAATAACATTGTTTCCTAAAACAATGCAAGCCTCATGGCTTTTTTTTTTTTTTTTTTTTTTTTTGGCTGATACAAAATTCTCTTTTGAAAACAGTTCCAAGTTGAGTCAAATGTTTTAAACTGAGACAATTCTAAATGCAGACCTGACCATGTAAGATGTGAATACAGTTCAGTGAAAGTAGAAAAGTAAAAGCCGTCTTCATGAGTTTAAAAGGGGAAAGCATTTCTGCACAGAGAAAGAATTCTTTACCACCTTAATCCATTATTAAAGTTGACCATTCATCCTTGGTAATCAGATCAATTTGTGCTGAGAATTTAACTCCATATATGTGAATTGGAAGTGATTTTATTAGTGTTCTACTACATCAAGTTTGATAAAATCCCCAATCCATTTCGGTTAAGTTTCTATTGATCCACTTAAGAGATCAATTTGGACTTATATGATTCTTTTGTCAAGGGATTTCATCTGGCTTGAGTTTAACGTTATGAAATAAATGTGATTTACAAAGGTAAGGGAGAATGAAAAAGCGTTCAGATGAGTGTTGACAATTGTTGAAATGTAAGTATTTGCATGTGAGCATTTGAAGTGGGGGTACCATTTTGAAGCAGACTAGGGAAGCAGGATGAGGTGGTCAGAGTGTGCCTTTCAGAGGGATTCCTGGGTACCTCTTCCCTTACTCCAGTAGTGAATATGCTTCCAATGTTATTTAACTTTCGGGTAGTCACAGTACAGCTCAATTTTTATCCTTAACTGTTTCATATGGATACTTATCAGTGTAGCAAACTCTTTCTCTCACTCCTACTTTACAGTTTTCTATTACTTTCTATGTTTTAAGTTAATGTTTCCCAGAAGACAAAACTAGATTTGAGATTCCCTGATGAACCCTGAGCAGTAACTGGAGCTTTACCATCCAGTGATGCTCTCTGCTTACTCTCCTCTTCTGGAATAGTTTTAGAAATTGCCTTAGAGGAAGAACTGCCCAGAAATATGTTTCTTTCTGCTGAAATTATTTTCTTGTTTATAGGATAAAAATCTCTTACCCATCCTGCTCCCCAGAAGGCAGGCTTTGAGTCTCTGGCATTCTTCTTGGTGAAGAATAGATGTATAGTGTATCATGGAAGTTCAGACTAAAGTGAAACTCAAAAGATCGAAAGAATTGGGGTCAACCTACTACATAAGATCATCGTATATGCCAGGTTTTAGCAGAAGAGCCACTTAAATTCTGCAGGAGTAAAAGAGAACTTCTTTGTGAAGTTAGACTATAACACATATAGGGCTACTGTGAAAGTCAAGGTCTGGAAAGAAATTTTGAGATCAGAGAACTAACTGTGTAGAAATCATGCCTGTACAGGTCACATCCTGTACAGTGAGGGTCCATCATGCATGTATACAGAGCAAGAGACAGGTACATACACTCTCATTCACTCATGTCAGAAACATTCTACTGCCCTTAGAAATAGGACAAAGGTAGAGGGAAAAGATGAGACCTTAGTAAAGGACTAAGATGCCTCATTTCACCCTCATTTTATTTTAATTAGTGCTAAATAACTATTAAAAGTTAATTTTAAATACTTCTACTTATCATGTTCATTTGTTTATTGGAAAAAAATCATCAGGCTAAATTTACAACAAAAGGAATTAACCAATGCTTCTTTTGCTGTACTTTATTGAAAGGCATTTTTGACTTAAACCACTGAACAGGTTTCACATTTTAAAGCATTTTGATCTTACACATGGCCTTATTGACATTTATTTTAGCAAGTCTGGTTTTCATGGCTTCATCCCTAGAAGCTGGATAGAGCTTCTTGTTTCCCCAGAGACCACGCTGTAAGAGGAACATGACAAAATAAGATTCACTGCATCCTTGCAATGAAAGAGTACTCATCCTTATTAAACTTTACCTAAAAAGTCTAAGAACCCGTGAAGGCAGGTAGCAGAGCGCAGTGCCAAACCCTGGCATTAGAGAGACCACAGCTTTATCCGATTCCACTGAAACAGTTTGTTTCCTCATGTTATATTCAACTTCCCTCACAGTAAATTTGTAATGATTGAAATTCTTGCCAAAGAGACCAGATTGAGCATTCTGCTTAGATTTATTCCTGTAACCAGAAAGGTGGTATAGAAAGTAGAGAAATAAAGTAAATTTTTCTCAAAGATGCATAACAAGATAGCAGCTATGGGCCACGTTTCCACATAGAAAACTTACGTCTTTTAGAACAGGATCGCATCATGAGCTAGAGTCTATCATGAAATTTACAATTTAGAATCAAACTCTGCTGGTGCCGTAATACAAATGGGAACGCGTAGGTTTTTGGTCCACTGAGGACCTGCTTTGCTTTCCATTTTCAGGGACTCGTAAGACGGCCTGAACAAATTACAAGCAAATTTAGCTGTGTTTGTTGGTTTTTTAGCTCTTACTTGCTTATGACAGGTAATGTAGTAAGTTGCTGATGTCTTTGATTAATGGTCATGGGAGCACTTGGGAGCATAATCAATCTTCAGAACAATTTATTGTTTGTACAGTTTACTGCCAATGCTGCAAGAAAGATTTTTCTTTTCATACATTTGAAATCACAGGAAAATTGCCTTTCTTTTTGAGTGGTGCACAGTTCCTTCCTTGGATTTCCAGAAGAGGATAGTGGGAGTGAGTAACTGCCAGCCTTTCAGTGAGCTTCTGAAGATGCAGAGTCCATGGTTAGTGGTTAGTGGCTATTCTACCATCCTGTTTCTTAGACAGGGGAAGGTTTGAAAGCAAGATGTGTTTGGGCAAATGAAAATGTAAGCAATGGCTTACATATAGCATCAATGTGTAGGGTGCAGTTATTGAAGAGAGCTGGCTGAGAGGAAGAGGGCAATGAATATGTGCCACACACAGACTTGTCTGCCCCAGATGGGGCAGTTCTTGAGTTCTTGCTTGATTTCTCCTGATTCTTATTGCTAAAAGTCTCAGTCTGCACTACACCTTGGCTTGTATACATCCTTATTTCCATTCAGTAACTTTGGATCCTCAGTTCTGTCTAGTGGGAGAAGTTTGGCAAGTGCCTGACTTTACCTTTAGTGTACACAGGTGCTGATGGTTTGGCTGCTGTGTAGCTGGGACAAGCACAGGGAAAGAAGATGGAAAGAACACTGTGTATTCCCTGAAACCAAAGAAACAGGGTCATTGTCTTGGTGATTTAGGGGACTTTATGAACTCTTCTTCTGAGTATGTGCCACACGAATTCTCTCAATGTTCATTTCAACCAGCTGTCATGGAGAATAAGAGAAAATAAGTTGGATGGGCCATGTATGATTCTTTTGCCCTCTTGAGAACATCCATTTCACTGAATTTACAATTGTCTCCAAGTAAGACTAAAGAATGATAAAATGATAGGGAAATATAAAGCACAAGAAAGAATGTTTCCAGGGATTCTGTCATTTATTATAAAGAAATAAAAGGACAGGAATGACATCAACCCCTGTTGACCAGGATTCTGACCAATCAGATCATAAGGTCATGAAATAGAGCCTATGAACCAGTGAAAAGGTGTTGGATTGAAATGTGAACCCTACGTGGTATCATTGTGCCTGCTCTTGGTGAGGAAAGGCATTGATTTACTGTATCCCACATGCTAAATCACATACAAATTTATACATTAATTCACATAATTACAGTCTTGAAAATGTGTTTTTAAATCAATAAATAACATTTGTGTATGTTGATGGGCTATAATGAAATACTTTGGTTTATGCTGGGGGGCCAATCCCAGGAGAGTATTCAGTGATCCAAGAGGGATGGGTGGATAAGGGAAATAATGTAAAAAATCACACCTCTTATAGATAGGATCAGACTTCTCTCTTTATTCATGCTTCTTCCTTCTCTCCTTTCATTTCTTAAGCCTTTTCCCCTCTATACAATTTCTTTCTCACATTTAAACTTATTTTCTACTGTATTTTTTCTATAAATATCATACATACATCTTAAGCACATACATACACCTCTTGCGGGTGAAGGCAAGTTTCAACAACCATATTCTTTCCATTCCCAGTTAAAGCACACTTATTTACACATTTATACTTACACATTCGTTCATTTTTCTGGATGAAGCAAAGCTTCAACACACACCACACACACACACACACACACACACACACTTACGCATACATTTTGTAAGCTTCTACCTCCTCCTAAGTTTTACATCTTACCCATATATCTTGAAAGCTTGCACGATATTTTTTCCATATACCATATATGCTTTTTAAAGAAAGCACCTTGTATAAGAAGAAATCACATCATAATCACAAATCCTATTTTTCCTAGTGAATAATTATAAGTTACATATTTAAAGCACAATTTGTTTCCAAACACCCACACATGATTAATCATGAGTACTCAGTTTTCCATGTACTTTTTTTTTTTTACAATAGATGTGTACTCCAAAACAATAATTTTTCTATTAACAGATAAACAGAGTTTAAGCTAGCCAGGTATTCTCAGAGCCAGCTTCTATTGTAGCTGACAGGTAGCACTCTTAAAGAATCAGAAAATGAGTATATGTTATCCAGCCAACACAGAGAAACAAGTTTTTTTATTAACTAGAAAACTTTGAGTCAAGGTTTTTTTTTTTTTCTTTTCTTTTCTTAGGTAAAAGGAGAATCTGCCACACAGATCTATATCTTCAAGGAACACACCAAAGCTCATCAGTACATCTAGAATTGTAAAAACTAGGAAAACAGCAAATTAATTGTGGTCAAGGAAGTTCAAACTTAACAATGGGCACTGAAATTCATTGTCAGAGGCCTATCTCTCATAGATGAAACTCCCGAGCCCTAGCAACAAACGTTCCTTTGTTCTTGCTCTCTAAACCTGAACAAAACAAGTCTCTCATCAAAAATATATTTTCTTACTTTTATGTTATTTCCTAGGTTACTCATGTTTCCTAGATTACTAATTTCAAAGCAGCTAACAAAAACACGCTGATCTAATCCAATTAAGTATACATGAAAAACACCTAATTTTCCTAGCTATGCATGTTTCTTATTTATTATTTTTAATGTTTCAATTGAAACATTAATTTAACTGAGTGGCATTGCCTTACCTAAGAAGCATTGCTCAGGGAAAATCATCACTACCATTATGTGTGCCAATAACACTGCCCAGTGAGGGGTTAGAGATCCATTTTGAGATTTAATGTGGTGACTATGAGATTGATGACTTCAAGGATGCCAAGCAGCAGAAGGAGACATTCAGGAGTCACATAGTTCTTGGGACCCTGTCCTTTGTGAGATACACCCATTGTGGCTATGCTAACTCTTCATACCTCAATGCTGGCTGCAATTCCTCTGACATGCCACTTGTTTGGGCCCATAATATCCAGGCAATGGATGCTATCAGTTTGGTAAAGTTCCTGGCTCCCGTTGCCAGAAATTGGGGCTCACCAGCTACTTTGCCCCTTCTCCCCTTTACTGTATGGTGACAAAAAAAGTCTCTCATCAATAATAATGTCTGCATTGCCTAATAGTAAAAACTCAAATCCATCCCTGAGCTGGCTATTGTTACTGGAAATCTGCCATCTCCTCTATAAGTAATTGTAATAATTTTACTGACCTTAAAGTCCTGGCATGTATGAGAACTACTCATGCTTGCTGCAAGCATCTCATAAGAAACTATTACTAGCCAAAAGCTCTACATAGAGACAGAGCCCTCAGTTAGATAAGAAGCAAAGAGCTTAGACAGTAAGTCAACAAGCTTGAAAACACAAACAGTTTACCCCTGAATGCCTGGTTCCTTGTTAATAGTAAGCATATACAGAGCTTAACTATTCATTAAGTATTCATTAATGAAATAATTGTGTTAAGAAGTCTTCTCAATAAAAGTAACCTTGAAGATTAGAGCTTGCAGCTGCAGTCTGTGAAGAACATACCTGCATACTTTGTATCTGTGCCAGTTCTTCCGGGATAAATAAATAAATAAATAAATAAATATAAAAAAACTGAAAAAGAATAACTAAAGAGAAATAGACAGAGAACTTTGGCTTGGGAAGAGCCTTTTGCTCTCTCCCCAACATGTATATTGTAAGTCTTTTTATTAAAAGTGCTTTCTGTGTCTCATTAAAAGCGTGATTGAGCATGTCATGAGGTCCCAAGAAAGAACAAGTGCCTATGCTTGTTTGTCATTTTTCTGCACCGTATGTCCTCTTTCATGGAGTTTCGTGGACACTGTTGTGGATAAGAGCTGGTCTCCTCCCACAGCCACTGGCAGATTTATGTGCATGTTTTATATAGAAAAATAACATAAAGACCAAATGACACACCACCTGAACAACCCATCACTTACTTATTTAATAATTTATTGGTGAGTGTTGAAAGTCTACTATTCTAGGACTTTGAAATATACACTATGTTGCAGTAATTATGTAGTAAGTATGCAGGATATAGACCCCTAAAATTTCTCCTTATAGGGTAGCTTAAATTTTATGCTTATTGGTCATATTTTTACTTTCTCTATTCCACTCCAATGCCCAGCTTCTGGTAACTCACTCTTTGTCCTTGAGGTCAACATTTTAGATTTCTGCTTAAGTGAGATCACTTGATATTTGCCTTCTTGCTTTACTTAGTTCCATTTGAACAGAATTCTTTAGGTCTCTCTATGATATTGCATATGATTCCAATTCTTCATGTTGTCAGACCAAATAGAGGACACAGAATTCCACTGAGCGCACAAACCACATTTATGTGTCTGTCAATCTATCTGTGGCCTCTGAGGTTACTTCCATATCTTTGTTATTATGAGTGAAAAACACAGGAGTGTAGGTCTTTCTGATGTACCACTTTGACTTTCTTTGGTTATGTAACCAGATGTAGGTACAATGACAATTTTAAGATTCCTTTCCAGGACTTCCTATTCCACAAATTCTCTTCTGTTTCTCTGGCTTGGTAGTTCTTTTACCACCCATCTCTTCAGACACATTCATCACTTCTTTCTAACTTACAGGCTATTACCTGTTACATTGCTTTCACTGTACGCTTTAGAACAACCCTGAGATCCTTGAAAATACACATCAAATCCTTTTAATATTTTTGTGATAAAACCTGTCATAGTGCTACATGTACTATTAGTGACTTAAACATTTTTAGAAGGCTGAAAGAATGTTATTAGAGGCATAGTTTTATTTTCTATTTTATGACATGCCATGGCTTTTACACTCATCAATCCTTCAAACTAAGGCTGTTTTACAGTGAATGCTTTGTTTTTGAAGAAACAGTAGACTCTGAAATGATGATAAAGAAATATAGTTACAGAAAATACATAATCCACTAGCACGTATATTTGTTACTGATATCAGGCATTGTTGTCTATAATTATACTACTAAGTTTCTATGCAGCTACCAGTGCAGGGGCTTAGTTTATCTCTATATCACTAAGACTCAAGAAATGTGTTGTGACATCAGTTGCCATGATTCCAATATCATTGAATAATAGGGATTCCAGTTCCATTGTAGTACTATCAGAATACCATAATATTTTTGGTCTGTCATTGACTAAATACTGTCATGTGATACATGACTATGCTTAATATTTAGCAACCAAAGAGAACTTAAATAAAAAATTAAGTCCAGAAAGTGGGGATGGATATGAAGCCACTGGCATAGTCCACCTGCATTGTGTGATCTATTGAGTTTTCAAATCCAGTGTACAATCAGGGGACCATAGAGCTGAAATGAGAGCACAACTCTTCAAGCCCCTGTGATGCAAACAGTTTGAAGAATATATTTGCTGTTAGAAGTGGACCCACAGGGACGAATGAGTTCATTTCTTCAATATTCCTTTTTTTATGACCAAACATAATTAATTCCTCCATGTGACAAGTTCTAACTTTGATATTTAGAAGTATCATTTCAGTCTTTACTCTGGGTACAGATGGTGTTATCACCTTTAAATAAAAACAAAGAACAGGAAGGCTGGAGTGATGGCTCAGTGGTTAAGAGCACTTATGCTCTTGAAAAGGATCTAGATTAAATTCCCACATGGTGAAAAGCCTACTTAACAGAAACCACAGTCTGTAGGTGCTCAGTTGCTCCTGTGAGAGCCTGGCTCATGATATTCAGTATAGGAAGACAGAAAGCAGGACTTTGACACACTTATTCAAGTTTAATAACAGACTAAGTGTCTTGAGTCGCTGATTTCTTAAAGAAGCTTCTGTTCTGAGAGTCATTGCATCTCAACATGAAGAGGCGTGACCCCTTTTGTGGATAATTGTGTGCTATATGTTCTAAATTAGTACAATGTCAACCTCTTCCCTTCCCAGCTAGGAGAGCAGAATGGTGGTGGTGGCAATATGAGGTAAATCTCTCATATGATGACACTTCCCTCACTTCAGGAGTCACTTCAGTGTTCTCTGTCATGCAGCAAGAGGCTTCATTTGAGCCATTAGTAACATTGGGTAGCTTCATACACAGCTATATAGAAAGATTGACACGTTAAAAAGGGGAGGGCCTTCCTGTTCTTGACACTTCTTATTTAGCTTAAGCCTTTTAATTCTCACGTTCAATTAAATGCTAATTTTGATACATTCTAATTAGAAATGGAAATCTGCAAATAAAATATTTATATGTGTGTGTACCTCATAATATCACTGACAAAAAGAAAACAGGTTAAAATGCTACAACAATTTGGAGCTTCATACTCTGAGTTTTCAACATATTTTAATGGAAGAACTATGCATTTTAAAGTGGGGTTTCAAGGAGAGTCTATTGAACACAGAATGGTCCATCATGAATCATGTTTGTGATTTATTTCTTTGATGCATTCCTGTGGCCTTGGAGAGTACCATCCTTAATGAATGGGAGCACTCTGGATTTTTATATTCTTCTTGCTCTGTAAATATTAAGAGGTATTTGAAAAACAGACTTCCTCACATTTATACTTTATATGACAGAGTTACAGAAATGAGGTGGATGGTTAGACAATAGAAATGAAAATGAGGTAAAAGGAAGTAAATGGCTTGCCGCAATGTTAAAGAATAAAACAAGGTATCTATCAATATAGATTTTTCTGGACTCCTCATTTTGTTTTGAAACCACTTTACTTTACATTTTTTTCTCTTTAGATAACATATTTTTTTATTCAAAATATTTGACTTTAACATATTGAAGTATAAATAAGAACAGAGCTCTTGAGTTTTGTGTTTATTATTTATTGTATTTTATATTTTTATATTTATAGTCATTAGATGCTCATCATTTAAGTATTTAAATAAGTTTGTATGATACCAATCTTTAAGAAACTGGAGAAATGGAAACCAGAAAAAATAAAGTGAAAGTTAATATTGAGTGAGAATATGCATTTCATAATGTCCAATAGATTTTGCAGAAAACTTAACCTTAGTTTCTTAGTAGTTAACATAGAGAACTTTCAAGAAATATTTTACTTCTAATACTGAAGGACTTCCCTGTGTATCCTTCCATGAAATTGGATTGCTTACATATTCCAGTATATACTTCCAAAATGGTGTGTTTAATTCATGGTTAAGATAGCGAGAAAAGATTGTTAAATCAACTATGGAATTAAGCTATATTTAAATCAAAATAGAAAGTCAATTAACCTTGGTGTCAAGAGTTTTTGGTGGGATAAGATGATCTCCTGGTTGTGCCAAGAACACTTGAAGAGAATATATATTATATATATGTTGTGTCCAACATTCCTTATATGGCTTGAGATGATGATGAATAATTTTACCGTTATAAATTATCAGATTGACTGACTATGTCAGTGGGGGAATTTATATAAGCTGAACAAATCGAGTTATCTCAATAGAACATATGGGAGAATGTGTAACAGTATTGGGTAACTGGGAGAGCATCCAAGGGTTATATTGGACCTTGGCACCTTTTTTTCCTCCTGTTCCACAGAGTATGCAAATAGTTGCTCTCTCCAGATGTAAATCATTTCTCCAGATGTTAAAACCATGGTAGCAATATTTGTTGAGTGGCAGGTGTATGCTACAATCCTTAATTGGTGCAGTAATATTAAGATAGCACATCTGCGATTTGTAGTTAAAAGCCGTAGCAAGGTCTGAGACAAATGACTGCAACCCACAATGTATTAAGCAAAGCCATCACAAAGTATCAGGACTGTTGGGTGGCATACAGAAGAGGAAAGTGCAGGTTTTTCTGAAGGAAGTGATAAAGATTTTCAGGAAGCAATGACATCTGAGGTGGGTCTAGAGGAATTGATAGAATCAGACCTGGAAAAGGAAGATATACTGTGCAGAAAACATTCTGTGAGTATAAGCACGTGGCTGTTGTCTTCTGCCCCACTCCTGTCTTTATTTCATTCTCATTCACCAAAGTAGTTGCTACAAGAGTCATTTCGGTTCTCTCTTCTGCACAGCCTCAGACAGCATCTCGGACTCTGCTCTTTGACCCACATTTTTGTTCTGTTTGTCTACCTGGTTCATTATTGGATTCTCAAAATACTCGCTGAAGTGCGCTGCTCACTTAGGTAGGCATCATTTTTCTCTCACCCGTGATTTGAGAGACATGCAGATCCTTCCCTCAGTTCCATACCTGCCATCCATTGACATGGTTAAATTACACGGACACTTCTCTAACATTCACCCCCCTGATGCTTCTTGAGGAGAGCATGTAACATCCCATACTCCAGAGTTGAGTGCAGGACCTAATTCATTGCTAAACCAGGGGATAGGAGAACAGGGTTGGAAGGCAACAGAGGAGGTAGGAGCTGTGAGCAATTTTGTTTACTAGGAATGAGACACATATAGGAAATTGGTAAGCCATAAACTTGAAAGACATTATAGCCTCATCTTGTAGAGACATTTGGCAGGCTGAGAAAATTGCATTTGATTTGATAAGAGATGGCTATTTGATAGAGAGTTTTTCGAAGGGTTTGCTGTCTGCATTCATCTCTGCTCCCTCCTCTCTCTCCCTCCCTCCCCGACTCTCTGTTATTACTGTGCATATGCACATATGTCTGTAAGGGTGTTTCCCATAGTAGAGTGTTATAAGAAAAATATTTGGGGCTATTGTTTTATCTTCCCATGATTCCATCCACAGCTCTGGGCATGTGAGAAGGGCTTCATGAAGAAGAAAACTGATGATGAAAGTTGGGAAGGCTTGCTTCTTTCTCACAGTGCTCTTCAGAATCTTATATTTACAAAGGGCTCAAACATCTCTCAGAGGGAGATGTATTACTTTTGACAAAGCAAGTAGATGACACCATTACAACTGGGACACTGAACATACCCCCTTAGAAGTCTTTTCTTTGAACTCACAGAGACTAGATGGAAGCTAAAACAAATCTCCGAGTTTCATGCTCTGCTGACAGCAGAGGAATGCTTTAACTAGCTTCTAGCCAAGTATTTAAGGGAAACTGAGATGCTTCCAGTTTACAGTGCATCTGGCAGTTCTCTAGTGGATAATCTTTTTTTTTTTTTTAAATGTGTATTCTGTTTGGAAGTGAACTCTAAACCAGTTGCTTTAAGGAGTATTTTTGAAAAAATCTGTTGCTGTGTTAATTATAGCAGGAACAACAGCAACACAATCACAGACTGATGCAAATGTTTTATTCAATGAACCAAAGCAATATCCACCAGGGCTGTATAGAAATGGCAGTGGACTGAAAAGAATCAAATATGAATGAGTCTAGGTAGCCAATGGCGCTGACAGCTTATGAAGCTGAACACTAGGAATTTTTCCCAGCTGCAGTTTATGTGAGAGTCACTGAAGTAAGCAACCCCTGGCATGATTATATTTTCTTGTGGAATGTAACTAATTTCACAGTGGAATAATTTTGACAAGAGTTCTTAGTTTCTTCCCATATGTTTTATTTCATTTTCTTGAAAAGTGGTCCTTGCCCTGGCACATTTGGCTGCTATTGAGCACTGTAGAAAAAAAAATTATTTTTTTGTGCAATCATCAGTAACTGACAAAAGAGGTGAGTCACGGTGCATTGCTTTTACACAATTGTGTGTAGGCAGAGACCTTAAGACCAAACAAAGCAAGATGCCATCTTGGCTTCTGTGCAAGACCTGAGGCAAAGAGAAAACTGAAAATTACAGATGAACATGTAAACTGGGATTCCATAATCCGTCTGATATATATGTATCTATGAATGCTGAGAAATTACCTTGTTCTCATTCTAGGACAGAAACACTTGAGAAGAATAGCCTAATGGGCTAATGTTCAACGATAGTCTATGTTTGCTTTTTCTTTTTAAAAGATATCCTACAAATGTTTTCTAGAATATGTACAATGGAAAAAAAACAGGGAAAAAAGTCATTGAAGGGCAAATCTCTGACTTACTTCAAAGCTATTATATATAAATAGCTTTCTGGTCTGGATGTTGGCACCAACTCTTGAATATCTTCATTGTTTTATAGGTTAAAAAATCAACCAACTTTTAAATGGTTTATGTGAGTTTCCCTTTTCTACCTCCACCCCTTACACGTGAAGATACATATACATATAAATCCACATGCAACTTCCCTTCACCAACACACGCATACACACCTATATTCCCCTCACCCATACATAATCCACACACCTATCTAGCCCCACACCTATATACCCTTGACCTATATACACCCCACAACTGTATACCCCACACCCCTTTTTTGCAGAAATTTAAGAAGTTATACAATAGATAGAAATCAATTTGTCAAAATTTTTCTGTTATTTACAGGATAAATATGATTATTCTCTCTATCCTTTCAGAGTTCTCAGTTATTATGTTCCATAAAAAATATAGATTAATATGTGAAAGATGAACAGAAGTTTATTACTATTTATTTCTCATATGTTTATGGGAGCTACTCAGAAATAAAACTAAATCTTCAAAGTACATAGTGTTCAAGCTTATGTTTAATACTCAAAATAACTTATGCCAAAGAGGCATGTTTGGGGTTGGCCCATTATGGGCTCCTAATCATATTCTGACCTACATTATTCACCATTTGAATATATACAAAATGGGGAAAATGGAGCTATCAGAAAGTTAAATTTTTCCTTCTACCCTCTGTAAAAAACAGATATTAGACAGACCAACAGGAGAAAGGCCCATGAATTTATCATGTGCCCATGCACAGGAGACTGACAGAATGCAGAACTGGAAGAGAAGGCAGATGGTTCGAATATATACAGCATCCAAATCTATAAAGGAGAAGAAGGGTTTAGAGGTTCTGGAACTGGTGATGGGTCACAGGAGGATAAGGAAAGAAGGCTCCTGGCATCTAGTCAGATAAGGTATTAAAATTAAAGAAAGATCCATACCATGGTTTGAGTAGGAATGAGATGTGAAAGACAAGAAATCAGAATCTGAACTCAGGAGCTTGACTTCTTTATCTCAAAACAAAAACTGTACCCGAATCCCACCACTTGGGTGTGTTGTTGTCTGAGTGGAGCAGTGAGATGTTAACAAGGCAGGGTCATAACTTCTGTGAGATACGCTAGCACCAATGGAATCACTTGTAGCCATCATGGCAAGAATGAAGAAATTCTAAAGAGAAACATCTCTTGTTCCTTTGACTATCAGATATTTAAATAATTGGGATTTCCCAGTAGTCTGAGAAAGGAAATGGTTGGAACCCTGGTGGAAGCTAGAGGGGAAACTTGACTCCTAGAATGGTATTTCAAACAGTTTGGGTGACATGTCAGATCACATTGCAAATACAGTAGAGCTGAGACAGTGATGATGGACAGAGCAGCTTGATCCGCTATACGTCAACTTTATTCTAGTGGCCAGCATAGACTTGTAAGTCACTAGACTCCATTCTTTGTTTCTCTAGTAATTATGACTGTACTAAATCAATCATCTCATTGATTCAATCTTCCAGTTTTTAACTATTACTCATCTCTTTAATTGACCTATTCAGGATGTGTTGCCAGGATCCAGTTTCTGACCTCAAAACTCCCAGAACAATTTCAATGTAATGCTAGTTTAAGATAAAAAAAGAAAAATAGAAAAACAACAATGATTCATTCAAAGATAATTGAGTGCTGTCATTTTTAACACCTGACAGCATGTTAATGGTCAGAAGACAAACAACTGGACATGATAATACATTTCTTGAAAGCTTCAAAGTAGAATAGAAAATCCACTCACAATTATCAAATACTATGATAAGTTCTGTAATAAATTAATAGTTCATAGGTCATGATAGAACTCATGGTACACTACACCCTAAAGCAGAACAGAAAATGCCACTCCAAAATATACCTCTATAGCATATTGATTATTTTGAGAAACAGCCACTGTTGAATCTATAAAGTTACTTACTTTTAAGAGAAATTGACATCTATAGAGGAAAGCTCCATTGTGTGTGTTTGTGTGGCTACGTATGTGTGTATTCCTGTGTCTGAAGGTACATCTACATGTGTGGGCATATAGAGGCTAGAGATTGATGTGAGATGTCTTCTTTAATCATCATCGTCATCATCATAATCATCATCACTACCATCACCATCACCATCATTAACATCACCAACATTATCATCATCATCATCAACATCATCATCATTATTTTGAAATAGAATCTCTCACTGAAAGTGGAGCTCACCAATTTAGCTAGATTGACCAGCCAGCAAGCCTTGGGGCTCCTCAGAATTGGGATTACAGGTGTGTGCCATCATGGCTGGCTTTCAGATGGCTGCAGGCGATCCAAACTTAAGTGTTCATGCTTGCACCATAGCACTTACTGACTGAGCCATTTCTCCAACTCTGGAATTTTCTGTTTTTAAATTTACTACTCTGAAACTTCTGCAGAGGATGATGAACCAGAGAAGGGGTTATCTTAGATCTATGGAAAGAAGCCTGCCTTGGTCTAAGGTGTGACTACTTGGTCATCTAATCCTTCCTGGGCATTTCCCTCAATCCTTTCTTTGTTTTAAAGAACAATGCTATTTAAGACTGAGGTTTAAATGTTTTCTTTCAGGTTGAATTTAGAGTTTACACTCTTTTCCTGAATTCTCCCATGTACCTAAGAAAATACGTGAGCTAATAAACCTTAACTCATTTATTTCTCTTATTCATTCATTTGTTACACAAGGTTTCTTTTAGCTATGAAACATATAGAAAATTAACTTTTCCCTCATTACAACTAGATAATGAGGATGATTACAATATGGAGAGTCCAAAATCCAAGAGCACACACTAATAGACTTGCTGTTTCTATACCAACAATAGCAACAAAATCTAGCTCCCCAATCTGTAAAGATATTCTTTAAATACACAGCATTAATTATCTCACATAACAAAAGTGAAGATAAAACACAGTTCACTAAAAGGAGATATGGCTATCTCCTAAAATGTGAACATGACTCTTCACCTCAATCATAACAGCCTTTGTGAAGAGGAAAATTATATGAAAGTAGAAACTCTTTCCTACTTAGATTGACAAAGATTCCTGTTTAATATACCTTGTGGCTAAGAATGTGAGAGAAATGAGCTCTTCTCATATCTTAGCAGTGGCTGTTGTGAATTGGCCAGAGCTCCCTCCCTGGAACTTGCCCATTTCTGGTGCTCCTGACACTCCCCACCCTCTGGCCAGGTACTGCCCCTGTGCCTGCCCCCAGACAGGTACCTGTCCTGCTTCATCAATCCCATATAATCCCGGTGAGCTTTGGGCTCCTCCTCTCTTTGGATCTCTCTCTGTGTCCTGTGTCCCGTGTCCCTCACCCCCCCCTTTGCCCCTCTTCCTCTGTTGTCTCTCTCACTCTCCCCTTCACCCTTCTCTCTTTTCCTCTTCCCTCCACTCAGAAGCAGACACTCCGTGCCTCACTCCACCCCAATAAACCTCTTGCATGAGACCCTGTTGCATAGCGTTGTGCATTTTTCTTTCAGTGGCTACCCCTTTGCAGGGTGTGCACTGGCTTTTGAAAGCATTCAAAATCCCAAAGAGAAGCTGCACCCAAATGGTCAAGAAGTTAATTGCTAATCCCAGCACTCAGCAAGTGGAGATAGGAGGATCTCAAATTGAAGGTCAGCCTAGGCCATGTTGTCACAAAAAAACACAATAGAAGAAGACAGCAGACCCACTCATGATCTGCATGACAGACTCTGCATTCGGCTTCCTTCACAGTCCTCTGTATTTCCTTCCTTTCCCCTGAGATAGCCTGAGTTCTTCACGTATGTGAGTTTCCTAACATTGTTTCATTGAGATGGTTTGTCTTCTCTGGGTGCTCACCCTTGATTAATACAATTTTCTTCCTATTTGCTCTCCTTTTCTGAGTATTGGCTTGAGATAGTCTAAAGTTTGGTAACAACATTGCTTGAAAATTGGTATAACATGTATGAAGAACAATTGAAAAGTTATTAACGTGTCATGCTTCTCAAAGAGAATTTCAATTTATTCTGGAGGCATACTATTACACATTTGCAAAGTGACATGTGTACAATGCTATTAATTTCATGATTGCTTGTAATAGTAAAATTTAGAAACCGCTTGAGTTGCATTAGTAACAAAGTTATTAAATACCACATATCATTATACTATAATAGAGAACTTCATGTTTGCCAGGGAATGACATGGAAACACTCTGCTTTCAAACATGTAATTAAATGGGAATAGAAACGTAAGGAACATACTTTATCACACCTTATCATTTGCATTAGAGCAGAGGGAAAATATGCTTATCTCTGCTTCTTTATGTGTAAATATCTTTGGGAGCACACACAGAGAAAATTAGTTGATGAGAAAGGAAACTGGGTTACATTAAAAAATAGGACAGAAGAAACTTTTCACATAAAAAATTAAATATATATATATATATATATATATATATATATATATATATATATATATATATGAAGTAAGAAAGAAACAAATAATCACAGTCTGGATCCCTTTAAACAGGAAGTTTTATTTGAGCTGAATCTCGGAAGATAAGTATCTCAAGCAGAGAGGAAGAAAGAAATGAATACCATGAGAAATTGGAGGAAACACATGAAAATCTTTGGGGGGGGTCAGCAAAACCACAAAATGCCACTTAGCAAGAAGGTTCAAAGAGGTAAGAAAAGAGCCATGATACATAAAACAAAGAGAACAGAAAGTTCCAGAAGGAAGATCTGATCATTAGCAGCAAGCGCGGCAGGGAGGTCATGCAAGGCTGCAGCTCTCCCGTGGTTATGTGCCGTTGATGTCCTCTCTCCGCTCTTCGCTCTTTGCCTCTGGGCCCTGAGGTTAAGGGTGTTAGTTTTATTTCTAGCTTCACTAACCAAGGATTTTCAGATTGTTTGCCATGTGCGTGCCTCTTTGTTAGATATAAGGGGAATACGAAAGTATCAGGAAACACAATACAGGATTTCAACATTTTTTCATCTATTCTGTGAGAGAAATCGTGTAGACTTAGGAACAGGTGAAGGATCGCGAAGCAGTGAATCTGAATGTGCAGAGCGCAGATGCGCTACTGACATTCACATAGTCAGTATGGTTAGATTCGTGTAGGCTAGAATCCTGTGAGTTCGTGTACATTCTAACAATCCGTTGTCACAGGCGATGTGAATAATCCACGTGCAGACAATGGCCTTGTTCGCAATAATAATAATGATAATGGTGACTCTAAGATGAGTGCTTCACCCCAGCTATGTCTTGTCCCTCCTTCTGAAATCAGTGTTTTCACACGCGTTTCTCTGCACATCCCGTAAATTGGTATATACAGGGATGAAAGAGGCTTGGATTCCCAAAGGGATCCATGGATTTAAGCTGGGAAATGTGAGTAGGCCATTTAGTTAGGAAAGAGGATGTGGGCGATGTTGGCAGACGGAGCAACAGAAATCAGGGTCGGACTCTACTGAATGCTTGTGACCCTTTCTAGCCTCACTGAGCAGGAGGACTCTGCACCTCTGACCTGAAACCAGAAGAGCAGCAGTGACCTAATCAGGTCACCCCTCCCAGTTTTAGCATACTTGCCTATAAATAACAAGAGCCACAGATGGTTTTCATTTCTGTGCTAGAAGTGAAATGCTATTCTCTGAGAGAGGACAGGTCTACAAGGCTAACAGATAAAGCTGTGGTAGCTGATCAGGAGTGGGTATCTGCTCTGCTAGCCTTTGAGATGCTCTTTGAAGAAAGTGTCACTGTGTATTGAAGAACTGAATCAAATCTTCTTAGGGTTCCTTCACATGCTAATCTTTTAATTGGCTTTAATATTCCGAGAGCCTTATAGAGATGACTAGCCTAAAGATGAGATTATTCTAGAAAGCTTTTCTGGGGGGGGTGTTTAAATAACACCTCTTGAATAATAATTAGAGCAATGCAATGATTCTAGAAAGTTGTGTGGCCAAATATTACCACTTGGTTTTATAAATGCTTGCAATTGACAAACAGTTCATCCTTTTTACTGAGTATTGTAGGTAGGTACTATATTTTTCCTTTTGGAAAACTTGCTATGCCACTCCAATGGCTAATATTTTAACAATTCTTTAAGAACAAAATTTGTGCACAGTAGTTCATCAACTTTGGATTCTAACAAAGCCATTTACCTGATGTATTAGCTGGATTCACAATGCTGTAATGAAATACCTGATATAGACAACATATGAAGCAGAGAAGTTTATTTTTGCTCAAAGTTCTGAAAGCCTAGTTCAAAATTGGGTATCCTCATTTGCTTGAACCTCTCACAGGGGTAGCCCTTTTTAATTGGAGTTTGCTTCAAAGGAAGAACAAGCATCATGAACCTCAAGAGAGAGAGAGAGAGAGAGAGGTTAGGTGAGCTCCCACAATGCTTTCCAAAGGCATGTACCTAAGGACCATTCATGAAATCTCAACTTTTAAAGTCCAGTCCCTCTTAATGCTGCCACGTAGGGGACCAAGCCTTTACATGTGTTTTTTGGGGACATTCTTTCAAACCACAGAATCTGGTTTTCATCATCTTACTTAGATACATATCAACTTCAGAGTCTTACAACTCGAATATACATGGGAATTCAGACTGGACTACTGCTCAGGTCACATCCATCTCCAACAGCCTCTTTCTTACAGTTGCTATTAAAAAAAAAATCAAAGCCCAATCACATCCCAAGGAAATCACAGACTTCAGTCTTCCAGACTCTTGGACATCAGAAGACAGCCTGTGATATTGTATCCTTACCCTTTCAATGGCTATACCTCAGCTAGAGTCTCCTCACTTCCTTCATATCTTCAGAGTGGTACACTTCTTCCCCCGGAATAAAGGTTCCCTTTACCACCACCCGGGTACCAGGGACAGCCTGGCAGACCTGAGCTATAGGCTACTCACCAACCCTATGGCATGAAACCTCCTTCTTCCTATGACACCTGTAGGGAGGGAACCCCTCCCTACAGTTGTGAACCTGAACTTTCATCAGAGCTCCCACCACGCTGCTGTCTATGGCATTAATAACTTTTTGAATTAATATCTTATCCCAAAGATTAATATCCACCTCAATATTCCCCTTGAGCCTCAAACCAGAAACCATTCATTGAGGACCAGAAGCTATGCAGATTTCAAAGGCAAACACAGTGTGAGCCAAGCCATTGAAAATAATCGCAATATCAATTTACACCTATGACATTATTACTCTTCCACATTACATTTACAGGAAAAGAAATAATTTTGAACAGTAGCAGCATAATCCAAAGTTAATTTTCCTCACGGCATGGATACTTCTCAATGTGTCATTAATTATGCCCTATGTACATTGAAGGATCACTGTATTAGTTGGAGTTCTCCAGGGAAGCAGAACTGATAACATACACATATATCAAATAAAATTTATATAAGGAATAGACTCCCTTTATTATAGACACAGAATAGCTCCATGGTCTGTGGCCTACACATTGGAGATCCACAAAAATTTATGATGTTGTTCAAAGGCAGGAGAGATAAACGGCTGATAGTTTTAATTCCAGTCTATATGCAGTTGATCCATGTCTTAGTTCAGCCCTCAGGTGGAGAGGCAGCTCAACCTTCCCCTTTTAGTTCTTTTGGGGGACCTTCAATGCACTGGATGATGCTGTCCTCAGTCGATAAGGTTAGCTACTTACTCAGCTCATCAGTTCAAATGCTGTTTTGAAATCACCTTCGCATATATATTAAACAATAGTCTTTACCTAGTGTGCTGGGTGTCAGTTGACCCAGCTAAGTTGACAGGTAGCATCAATTGTCAGTGACATGAAGTTTAAAGCTTTTGTGGAGTCATGCTTTGGGCTGAGCTAAGTGCTAACCAGATGTTGTTATGCCTAAGGATTCACTGATATGTTTCTAAAATCAGTCTGTGTGTCTGTGTCCAGAGGACAGATTAGGATTCTCGGGTGCCTCCCACCTTGTTCTTTTCTGTTTTCTTTTCTTTTCTTTTTTCTTTTCTTTTCTTTCTCTTTTCTTTTCTTTCTTTTTTATTTTCTGTTCCTTTCTCTTTCCTTTCTTCCTTCCTTCCTTCCTCCCTCCCTCCCTCCCTCCCTCCCTCCCTCCCTTCCTTCCTTCCTTCCTTCCTTCCTTCCTTTCATTCTTCCTTTCATTTTTGAGATAGGGCCTCTTCATAGACCATTTTAAAAATTATTTTTATATTTTTATTAATTATTTTGTGTGTTCATATGTGATGTATGTGGGCACAAACGCCCTGGTGCATGTGTAGAGGTCAGAGGACAGTGTGATGGAGTCAGTTTTCTTTGTATCATGTGGGCCCAGGAATCTTCAGGCTTGGCATCAGGCATCCTTACCCTCTGATCCATTTCAACGGCCCTTAATTGGACTCTTAATTTTACCTTGCCAGTTAGTCTATTTTCCTGATTCCTCAGCACAAAGTGAGCTGACACACTTCTGCTAAAACAATCAGAGGCAGCTGCAGCCACCATGGGCTTCAATGACCAGTAGTTAACCCTTTCAACTCAGTGTTGTAGAATGAAAAGAATATTGAACATTGTGAGTTGTTCTAAGCAGTACATGCTAGCCTCAGAAATTTTCCAGGCTACCAATCCAGGGCTAGTATTACAGTTGTGCATCACTACAGCACAACTTTTTTCACAGGAGCTAGGAATTGAACTCAGGTCCTCATGCTTACCAGGTAAGCAGTTTATGAACAGATTCATTTCTCTAAGCCTGACTCTTCATGACTCATAACTTAAAATTGATAAGCGGGATTCTTGCTTCCCAGAAAAATGTGCCTATGTTGCCTAACCTGAAATGACTCACTATTTTCAAAATGTTAATGTGGGTTGTTGAGAAAAAAAAAATCACAGTGACCAAATCTCACTTTGCTCAATCACTTTGAGTGGGAGGTGTTAACTGCTGATGAGGGATGACAGTGGTGACTGTTAACTGCTGGTGAGTGAGGACCATGGTGATTGCTAAATGTCAATGAGTGAGGACCATGGTGACTGTTAACTATTGGTCTGTGGGGACTGTAGTAACTGCACCTGCCTCTGATTGTGTGGATAGATGTATGTCAGCTCACTTTGTCTTGTGCTGAGGAATCAAGAATATCCCCTTCTATGCATGCCCAGGGCTACCTCCTGTTGCTGGACCCAGCACAGACACATGCTGTACAGTCCTTGCTGCTTCTCACAAACACTGGGCATGATTGGCAGTACTGTAAAAGGCTGCAGCTGGCGAGGAGACAGAAGGGAAGGCGAGAATGATACCAATAGCCTCCACAGGGATTTATTTTAAAACCTGCCATCTTGTCAACATTGTTTCAATACGACAGCTGAGGTTTCCACCAAGTATTGAACATTTGATCCCATTTGGCTCGTCACCTTAAGCTGTTCCTTATTCTAAATGGAAGGGCTGACCCTCTGAGAAGCCATAGTCTGAATCTGAGTTTGGTTCGTCACTAAGTTCAAGATGATTATCTGAAGTTTGTTTGAACCTCGAGGGAGAATAAAATTGAACTGAAAAAAAATCTCACCCGAGCAAATTTCTCCAGTGATTTTTGGCCTTTCAGCTTCTGCTTAGAAACGACATGAAAGCAGCTTTTGTCCTCTGGCCATTTGGGACTAGACTGCAGATTCTCCACATATCATGTGCCATTCTGGCGAGAACTGAGCAGGGAAAAAATAGTCAATCATTTTTGAAATAAGAAGTAGGATTCAGAGTTTAATCTCAGGCTTAAACATTGTTTACCTCTATTTATTAAGATGATAGATATTATCTCAGTCAACAGTTTAATGCATGTCATCTCTTACAAACTAATTTTTTTATTAATAAAACTTCAATAGCTAAAAAATGAAGTTGATAGCCTTAGAAATAGTCAGTGGGAGGTTGGAGAGATGGCTCAGCAGTTAAGAGAGTACACTGCTCCTGCAGAAGAATCAAATTTGGTTGCCAGCACCCGTGTCTGGTGGCTAACTGCTGTAACTCCAGCTCCATGGGACCTGATACCCTCTTCTGGACTCCAGAGGTACTGCATCCACATGTGCACATTCCCATGCACAGACATTTTTATGTACGTATATAATTAAAAACAAAATACAACTTCAAAAAAGAATTGAAACATAAGATCATAAGCTTAGACTTGGGTTTAAATTTTGGCTCTTTTCATCAACCAAGGAGAAGTTATTAATCTCTGAACCTCAGTTTACTTATCTTGAAAATACATTTGGCAATATCTCCTACACAGATATAAACCAAAGATTATGTAGCCTTTAAAAAAGTGTCTAGAATCTAGATTCTAGATCATGGATACCTTTTCCAGAAATAGTAATAGTTTTATCATTAGTAAAACACACAGTAGGTGTGTAATACATGCCCTTATTTTACAAGCTAGATTTTGTCATGTTTGTCATCATCCTTTCTAAAGCAAGAAGGAATACTGTTGAAAAGAATAATTATAGGGACAAGTACCGTGAAGTTTTTACCCATTGAGCCATCTTCCTTGTCCACATTTATATTCACATTGGTGATTCTAAACACAGAATTAAAAAATATATATTTTTAATGTTTCAACTTAATTGCATGCCTCTATCAATAAAATGAGGAGGCATCAAATATTTGAGCAAGGAATATTAATTTTGAGTAAAGAATGCAAATTTTAATATGATAATGGAAGGGAAGACAAAGAATCTGCTATTATATAGCATATTATGTATGTCTGATTTTGTGAATGTGGAAATGCACATCAATGCACTTGACTCTGAAAGTTCTATTATCAAAATACTTAGAACAAAGTTATTGTTGGGGTTATTACTTGTTGGGAAGGTTACAATGAAGAAAAGCACCCATATAAATTAGAAGTAGTTTCATTGTCTAATCAATCACGTTCCTTTTTCTTTTACAGATCCTACTGTTTCTTTCACTGAAGAAGTTTGTTGCTTCCTTTATACACCAGCCCATGCTGACCACTTTCTGTGTCTTCAACAAAACTGAAAATTCTAAAATAAAGTGCTAGAAACTCTTTTAAATTCCCTGTCAAAAGAAAAGCTCCTGTAATTAGTAGCTGGTAATTATGTCTTCCCAGGCCCCCATAAACACCAGTTGACTTTCATAGGAAAATAACACAGTAGATGCTTTGATTGTCTTAGTTCTCTACAAACAGGAATTTAATTTCTTCAAAGCAAAAAGAACACGTTTTCCTCCCTAACGTTGACTCATTAAACGCAGGAGTAATCAAAGTAACCAGCACCGGAGGAAAAGGCAGTGGTGTGATTTGGCCCACTTACTGAGTACATGCATCTATTTCTAAACTGTATTACACAGCTCATGCTAGGACAGGTCATCATGAATAGGGCCATAAGATGGGTGGCATGAAACTACATGGAGCCAATTATAGTGCACGCTTTTATAAAGACTGGAAGAATGGCCCCCAACCTTTCAACTCAGTGTATTTTCCTAGTTCTAGCTTCAGTGTTACATTTTCATTTGTGTATGTGTTCATGTGTATGAGGGTGAGCATGCCTGTATGTGGAGGCCGCATAGGGTGCCTTATTCAGTCAGCTGCTTCTTCATCTTATATATTTATTTTCTCATTAAATATATGCATGAATGGTGCGTGTATATATATATGTGTTTGTGTTTATGTGGGGTACATGCATGTGTGTGTTTGCATACATATGAAGAAGCGAGGCTGATATCACATGAATTCCTTAGCTCTTTACCTTAATTTTTGGGACAGAGTCTCTTGTTGAACCCAGAGCTCTCTGATTTGGCCTTATTGGCTAGCCAGAGATCTCTGAGGATCCACCTGTGTCAGCTTTCCTAGTATTGGGATTATGGACATGTACCACCACACGTAGACTTTTTATGTGAGCGTAGAAGATAGTAAAGTAAGTCCTCATGCTTTAATGGCAAGAATTTTATCCCACTGAGCCATCTCCCCAAGGAATGTTCTTAGGAATTTCAAAAGCAGATTTGTCATTTCCTGCTGAAGTCTGTTCTTATGGCAGCCTGGCTCCATGCTTGCTATTCAACTGCCTTCCCCACACCTAAATAAGATACCTCCATCTGTTCTCTGGATTTGTTAAAGCTTCTGTCTTCTATAACCTGGGGAGAATAAAATGACCATGGAGCTTTGCCAAATTCCTAATAGTTCTTTATTTACCTGTCCAGAGGAAGGTGCCTACATTCAGTAGCAGAATTGTTTCATTGCTCTTAATCTTCACAAGCAGTTCCAGTATTGGTCTTGCTGTTTTGTTTTGTTTTTTTTTAAACAACAGCATTACCTTGTTGGTAATTATTTATTTTAGACTCCTTAAAAAACATTCAAAACAGTATTTGTCTACACTTTATCTCTTCATGATTGCTTTGCTGCTTTAGAGTTTCTTTACCACTTAAATCAGTGCTGCTCCATTTGCCCCTTCTATGTGCATTGGACGGTGAGCTACCTGAAAGGTTAAAAGACTAAGACAGATTCAACTTTAACTAAAGCATCTCTGGATATTTTATTCTTTTTATGCCTTACTAATGTGTAAGTTCTTCTCTCAGAAGGGGATTGTCTTCCCTCTTGTTGAAAGACAGGTGATTTAAAAAAAAGTGACAGGCTCTATTACTCTTTAACATTCGTGTGCGAGATCCCATTCGCCTAGTTTAGTTTTTAATGTCCTCCAGGCTTTCTAGTTTACTCTCACGGTATCGTGAACACAGAGGCAAAGGTCATGGATTTTATGAGCTACTGTGAAACACAGTGAAGGGCCATGGAGTGCATAGTACTGAATGGCTTATGCACTCCTAAGATTGCTGTTCTGAGAAAGGTCCTGTTCATACTGTGTGGGAGCTCCATGCTGAATTTTCTTTCCACACATTCCTGTAAATCTTTGCATTTCACATCACCAATATGCACTGAATGCTTTAGGTGAGGAACTGTAACACTTTTCCCACTAGATGTCTTGGTATCTTTCTCTTCATCTTTTCTCTGATGAGGGTTCAAGTTTTCATTGACCTCAGATCCAGGTAAAGAGGTGGTTGTCACTTTAGGCTCTTAATAGTCTTCCAATGCCCCTTGTCTGTCTCAATGGCCTCTTGATACCTGGGTCATCTTTAGAAGCCATCATTCTATTCCCCCTGTTTCTACTTTGAAAGGAGAGATGTTGTCTGGAAATTTAGAATCCCTTTTCTAAAAATTTAAAAGTGGGAATCTTAATGTCAGTTATATGGCTATTTTTTTCCCTTGAAAATAGACCATTACAGAACATAGGAAAATGATTAGTTTGCAAAAGCAAACAACAACAACAAAAACAAAACAAGAGTCAAATTTAATCAAAGAATTTTTTGCGTCAACAAAATAAAAATATGAAGTTTAAGAAAAGCATGTTTTTCAATTTAGAAAAAAAAGTTCATATTATGGGTCTAGAGAAATTCCTTTTAAGACAGTATAAAAGTTATAAAATACATAATTATTTCTCTACTCTAAAAATGATTTATGACTGAAACAACAGAGTAATCCTGGGACAAAACCCAAATTGCTTCCATTACAATCCAGCCTTGTCATGAGCCATCGCCTTCTCTAGCAACCAAAGGGCTATTAACTTACCGTGGAATTTTGAAGTGCCCTAAATACCAGACTCTGTGAACAGCACGTACTACATAGAAAATGGAATTTCAACAACCCAACATACAACCTTCAGACTTTGCCATGTGGGAACGATAATTGACAGAATTAATGAGCATATTTGATTACACACAGCAATTTTCATCACACGTAGAGCACCTCACTAACCATGAGTCACATTATAATGGAGGCCCTCTCAGAAGGAATACAGACTCTTGATTTATTGAAACTAATCTTGAAATCGTGGTACCATACCTGCTGACTACTGTAGAAATAATTTACAAACATTAATTGCAGGAAAGAGTGGAGCCATTTGCTTCAAAGAGCCCATCAGCAAGCTGTCCTTCCTGTTTTATCAGTAGGCAAAGCTGAGAGCAAATAACAGATGAAAGTGTCCCTTGGTGGCGGCGCAGAGCACTCGTGAAATATAGCACAATCTTCCTCCAGTGTGTTATGCTTTTAACAGTGGAAGATCAGAAGCAGGAGAGTGCGGGCTAGGATGAATGACTCTGCGTGATGAAACATCCCTTTCTTCGGGCAAGATTCCTACAGCAGATTGAGCTCAGGCCGTTGATCTCAGAAGCTTGATACAGTGTCATTACCAAAATGCATCTGGAAGGGTCTCAGCAAAAAGAGACAAACCTCAGAAGACCAAGGTGAATCTGAGGCCTGTTCTGTACTCTTAATGGGTGGTTAAATTCTGATTCCTTGAGTAAGCATAAAAGACACCACAAAACCACAGTTAAAGCTGCTATAGAGAGCTGTATCTGTTACTCATTTATATAACCTGTCAAGAGTGTCTCATGATAGTAACTACGTGGGTGTGTGTGTGTCTGTGTGTGTGTCGGGGTACGTATGCGTGCATCTTAGGTGTATGAATGTGTGGCTATAATCCCCCCTCGGATTTGTTGTGGGTATAATCACATTGAAAAAGGTGATTACTGAGGTAGTTGGGTGGAGAGAATACTGTTTTTCCTAATGGAAAAATCTATCAGTCCAATGTCAGTGACTATTATTACACAGCTTTTAGGCAATCAGATAGGAAGTGGTTCTTCATTTCGCTAGATCTTTTATTCATGCCTAGTTCATTATCACTTTTTATAGTAGTGGTTCTTAATGTTTTCCAATCACCCAGGTTTCCTTCCTTCTCTTTTTTTCTCTTCTTTCTTTTCTTCTTCTTCTTCTTCTTCTTCTTCTTCTTCTTCTTCTTCTTCTTCTTCTTCTTCTTCTTCTTCTTCTTCTTCTTCTTCTTCTTTTTTAAATTCTGCTTCATTCTTTGAACTCTTGTACTGTAGGATAGCCTATTGAGGTGGAAAGATCTAGGTGTCTTGACTTCCTTTAATAAACAATAGCTACCTGCCCCCTCTCCTTGTTTTATCCATTTCTTCTCTCCTATGCTAAGGGGAAAATCACTCTTTTCTATCAAGTTCATATACATGCACTGTTCCGGGTTTTATCCAAATGCATTTGTTCATCAGTTTATTCCCTTAATGACTGCAAAGTTAAACTTATTTCTTAAATGAAGATTCTCATTGACTTGCATGCAGTTGTGGCAATGGAAAAGAAAGCATTACTTCCAACCTGTATTGTCTTTCAAACTCCTATCTCTTTCACGGATACAAAATTCCTTAGAAGATTAGTCTATGTTTCCTACCATTTTTGTTCACTTAATTTAATCCTTTTTTTTTTTTTTGTAGGGATCTCACTTTCTTCTTGGCCACTCTGAAATTTTCCTCTGAAGGCATCCAGCTCCTGTCCATTGACTGCAGTTGTGATAGTGTTAAACCATTTGGCATAAGAATGCCTTTTCCAACCTGGGTATTCAAGTCTTGGCAGGAGGCAGGGAGACGTGCATAAGCAAGAGCAGATCTGATGCACTGCTTTTCTCCACTTAGACAGTGAGGTCAGAGGCCTATAGTCTCCTCTTGGCAGTGAGATGATACCATCTGGGGATAGAAAAGAAATCACCCAGAGAAACATAGTAGAACCCACAACAGAAGAAGCTGGAAGCCAGTTGATGGTGCCGACTGTGGAATTGATGGTGTTCTAAATACAACTCTTCCTGCTGTCTGGTCCACCTTTGTCCTCATCTATCTCTTTTCTAATTTCTATGTAATTCTGAGAGCTAACTAACACGTCTGCTACAATTCACCCTCTTTCAATTATATCATGGTTGGTTTAACTTCCTTTGGGTTACTCACTTCACTGATGCAAGAACTGGTACTTGAGTTGGGCATCTAAGTAGTGAAGCCTTAGGAAAAATGATCAGAGATGTGCATGCGAGGGATTGATTTTCAGACTGGGAAGGGACGGGACTCAGGGACACTTCATCATTCTTTGTGGACATGTCTCTGGAAACCCATGCTTGTGGTGGGGAGAGGGAAGATTAAGTAAGGTCCGAGGTCTCTGAAATCAAAGGCTCCCTTGGAATGAAATACCTATTGGAGGTGAGGCACTTGAGAAAAACAGGTCACCACGGTCATTAAACAGATTAAAGATTTACAGGATTTCAGAGGGATATTATGAGAACTGAGAACAATCGAAAAGGGGATAAGTAAGTTGATCCCTCAAAATTCTTCAGTGTGGCAAAGACTAAACTTTGGGAATGAGATCACTAGCATTCTCCATTCTCCCGGCTTCTTTAAACTTCTGCATAGTTAAATATTTTTTTCTCAGAGGTTAATATCAGTGTTGTCAAATTAATCTGTGCCCTGACCGTTCTCTCACATAAGAGTGACAATGGTCACAATGTGAGGGATCCTGGACATCAGCATCAGATCCTGTGAGTGGTTCTAGACACTGAGTGTGCCTGGGATGCATGACGGCTCTCCACATCGCTGTGCCAGGTTTCATGGCGCTGAGAAGCCAACTGCATATATCTCTTCCCAGCTTTGTTCAGTGATATCACGTGGACAACTGCTTATGGCAGAAGGATTTCAAATGCTACAAATCAGAGATCACCTGTCCTCTTTTGCTGAAGAGTGGGCTGTAAAACATTTCTGAGTTTATATCTACTCCTGGGAAGCATCAGAATATGCTCTCCCTTCTTTGATGTATATATTTTCTTACTCAGAGTCTATGTTCCTGTCTCTCAGGGAGTTCTTGTTTAAATGTAAAATGGCTTGAACACTTGGTCCCCAGCTGCTTTGCGATGCAATGGAAACTCCAGGAAGTAGCACTTACCTCGAGGAGTACGATATTGCATAATTGCTCTTAGGGATTGTACTCTGAGCAACCCCCCCCCCCCGACACACACACACCATTTCCTGTACTACCATGAGTTAAGAGTTAGATATTCTCACACTCACATGCTGGCTACCATGGAGCCATCTGTCGGCATGCCTTCCCTTATGTAAACTATATCTCCTTATGTCCTGGTCTGAAATAAATCCTTACTCCCTTATTTCTTAACTGAGTGTTTATTACAGTGATGGGTGAAGAAATTAATGTATGGGCCAACTGTGTGAGGGAAAGTCAGTTCATCTTGAAACGGCCCTGAATCTATCCCATCACCTTCAGGCTTTTAACTAGTGGGCAGATCCCAACGTGTCAAAGAGAGTCAATAGCATTGTAAAAGCTAGCTGGAGAGATTCTTTTCTTTTATAACAAAATTGGAAGCTATGTGTAAGAATAACAGTAATTTCTAAGCAGAATTGACCTTGAACATATCTCAGTGTCAAACTTTACAAAGGGGCTAGTCTTTGAGATTCTGCAGTGTACGTGTTAGTAAGAGTGGCAAGAAGGAGTCTGATAGTGGCTTAGTTTTTGACTAGAGAATTGATTCAGCGGCAGTTTTGGATAAGATGGCCAAGATCCTAGGAGTCCTTCAATCTATGCAGTTCAGGAGAGAAGGATGTCCTCTGAGGTGAAATAGCACTCAAACTGCCCTCTGTTTATTTGATCCCAAGAGGTCTGGAAGATGTTTTTAACTAAGGTCTTGGGAAATGCATTTGTCAAAACAAGGACAATTTTGAATAGGATCTGAGCTTTTGTTTTCTCCCCTCTTGGTAGATGCTTCTGTTGAAGTGGCTTCCCTGATGACACTGAAGATGAGACCATTCCAGGGTAGCAGCAGCCAATTGACACTACCTACAGGCAAGGGACACAATTGCTTTGGTCATCACAAGGAGCAGCAGGGTAAGCTCCTGTTCCTTAAGCTCTGAAATGCAGGCATCTTTGGTAGTCATCAGAAAGAAGTGATGGTTCAATAGTTCTTTCTGATTTGCATTATAGAAAACACTCCATCCCTGGGAAGCATAGGTCTTACCCAGGTCACTATGACAGGGAATGGATCACTCTCACTCAATTCTCAGATGTGAGTTACACACAGAGGTAGAATTCTTTGATGATGGACTCATCAGCAATAGCACTGTGTGTGCAGTCAATCTTCCTCCGGCCTTCGGCAAGGGATCTCTGGCTATTTACTAGCATTGCAGATAAATAGCCCTTAATGTGGTCAGCCTATTCTTTGTTCTGGATTTATGCACAAAGGATGTGACACTCTGTCCTTTTGAAGAAAGCATTCTAAAGAGCTGACGCTCCTTTATACCAATGATCAGAGATATTACATTCTAAGGGCAATGTGCTTTTAGGGGTCAACATTCACATAAACATGTTCAAGTACCAAATGTTATTGTTTTGACTTTGTGACCAAAATAGACTGCTTACATTTTCAGGTCATGTGCCTAAAATACATCCTAGATCTGGCTACACAGACATTTTAAGTGAGGCTGTTCTCGGTGTGAACAGAATGCCACAGGATGCTAACAAAATGCAAAGGAGCCATAAGACTCCAGATAGGGAAAATATGCCGAGCAAACATGACCTGGGAAAGGAAGATGACCTGAGATATGAGGTATTATTAAACACTGAGTCTGAGATACTCCGATTCCAGCAGACTTGAGAAACACTTCTGTCTCTACTGATCAGAACAACAAGTTGTACTTTGTGTTATAAATTGAACTTTGATCTCAGTTGCCCTGTAAGTAGTTGAGTCCTGTGATTATTTCCTGACTTCGTAACTGGAATGGGTCTCTCAAGCAATTGGCAGAGTCCTTAACTGGGACCCTGAACCATGGAGAAGGTTGGTATGATGAGAGAGTTGTCTACATCTCCTAAAGGACTCAGATCCAAAGCAAATCACACTTACCAGCGACTCAAAAACAAAAGCTGTTTTAAGGCTTGAACGATTCTGAGTAGCTGGCTCTTCTCATATCTCTATTTCAGCCATGTGCAGCATTTTCAGGCTATCAGTGGGGGAGTGTAGCTCAAAGGCAGAGCACTTGCCTAGCATATGCAAAACCCTGGATTCACCACCCTGAATCACAATAAACAACCAAACACTCAGCTCTAAAAGAATATGGAGAAGCTTGGAAGATGGAGAAATACCGAACAATTATAAATCAGATCTCCAGGTAACAGGCCAATGAATTTATGCTCATTATCAATCAAGGTCAAGATTCACACTGTGCGCTAGGTTTTGGGAGGATCCTGGAGAAGAAAAATCCTGACATGGCTTTTTTTTTTTTTTTTTTTTTTTTGATAGCTCAGATGTTTTGGTGGTACAAAATCATTGCTGTTTGAGATAATTCTATGAGCTTGTACTACAAGGGGACCTGTCTTAGTTAGGGTCTCTATTGCTCTGATAAAAGCCTATGGCCAAAAGCAACTTGGGGAGGAAAGGGTTTATTTGGCTTATATTTCTATTTTAAAGCCCATCATCAAAGGAAGGCAGGGAAGAAACTCAAGCAGGGCAGGAACCTGGGGCAGACACTGATACAGAGGCTGTGGAGGAACACTAATTACTGGCTAGCTCCTTATGGCTTGACCAACTTGCTTTCTTATACAACTCAGGACTACCCTGCTAGAGTGGCACCAAACACAATGGACTGGGCCTTCTCACACCATCATCAATAAGAAGATGCCCCACAGAATTGTCTGCTGGTAATCCGATGTTGGCATTTTCTCAGTTTTGGTTATTTTTTCCCAGATGACTCTAGGTTGTGTCAAGACAAAACAAACAAACAACAAATCCAATCCAGGGAAAGATCCCTGTGTTGAGTTGGTGTTGATGAGTATTTATGTACAGTGAGTTTTGGAGGAAGGGGCACCTTTCTTTTGCATGTGACACCTTAGACAAGCTCTCAGATAGAGGCAAGCATTACCAAGGCAAATGGAAGAAGCTAAGATGTCACTTATGAAGGAGTCTATAGGAAGGAAAAGCTGTGGGCAGAATTGTAATTGTATGCTGCTATGTTGGCTCAGCATGGAAGACCTGGGGGCATTTTCATATATGGAATCCCTGGCAGACCTCAACAGAGGGAATCACCTTCAGCGCAAGTGTCATATTTGACAGTGGAACCCTAAGCATCTGAGCTGAGGTATTTTTAGTGATTCAGAACTCCTCAGGTGTTCTACTGATAGCAGATACAGATCATGAGCAGTCAAACATCCCCCATACAAATCCAACACCTGCAAACAATACAAAATGCCAAGCCCTAGAGGTAGCCCCTCACTCAATAGTGCACAAAACCATTTTAAACATAGTTAAAAAAATAAACTTCTACAACACAGAATAAGGACAGCCTTCCTGAAATAATAAGGGTTGGAACAAAAGTGGTATAAGGGAAAGGAGTGGAACAGCAAATGGTGGCCAAGCTTCAGCAGCTGCTCCTATCTTCGGAACAATGAGAAGTCAAGTTCATAGTTTTAAGGAAGGAGATGTGCTTAGATACTTAAAGGTTTCACTAGCTGCAGTAGGAGCGTGGCAGGAGAGTGGCAAGATAAGACGCTGAGTGTAGCTGTAATCCAAGAGTCCACTGTGTGTACACAGGAGCAGGGAGGGATATGGGATACCGAGGAGGGTGTTTGAATGGACTACGGATGATCGGGTGGTGACAGATTGACGGATAGTAGGCAGGAAGCAATTGAAAAAGTAAAGTAGTGTGCTTGTATTTTTGGCTTGCATAGCAAGATATATCTATGATCTCTCTATCATCTAACTATAATCTATGTATATCTATCATCTATCATCTATCTATAATTTATCATCCATATATATAATTTATCATCTATATATAATCTGTTATCTATTATCTTCTATCTATACTACATCATTTATTATGCATTTATCCATTTATGTATCTATTTTCTGTCATCCATCTATAATCTATCATCTGCATATCATTTATCTTTTGATCTATCAATCTATCTATCCACTATCTATAATCTATTTATGTATCACCTATCTTTCTATCATTTATCAGAAATCTATCAACTATCTTCTACTCTCTATCTATCGATCCATCTATTTATCTATCAATTATCTATCTATTTATCATCTCTATATAATCTATCTATCTCTCTGTCATCTCTTCGTCCTGTATTTAAGGGGCCTGAAGCATTCCTGTGAAGATGCTGAGTGAGAAACTGCACATAGGAGTGAAGAGTGAGACTGTTTAATGATGAAATAATTTGGAAGCTACTGGTCTATCCGTGGGTCCCCCAGGTACGTTAATAAGCTAGTGTAGTCTGCACATATAAATAAATCCTGTGATGCAGAGCAAAGACTGAGAGCTGAGCCTGCGGCAGCCGATAAGCTAATGTTCTTCAAGAAAGACACATAGAAAATATTCATGAAACACGATGAGCTTAAAGACAAAACAGACTGGTAGAAAGGGAAGCACAGTTCAGGAGTTTTCATTTCTTAATAGCTTGGTGTACAGTAAGGAAAACAAAACAAGGCATAACATCCACAAATCTCCAAACAACCCAAAGTCCATTGTGCTTGGCTAAATCCCTCTGCTCCTGGAAATCTTGGGTATTTGATTAGATAGTTCAATCAACATGTAAAATATTTCTTGATTATCAAGGAACATTTTGACAATCTCTGCTTCAACCTCATATCTTCTTTTTTGTGTGTATTCTTTAGTACAGGCCAATTGCTTTGCTTAAGGTGCCTCACCTGGGAATCTGTCCCTCCGCAGCCTGGGAAAGGTGTCAAGGGGTCCCTTAGTTCAGTTCACTGATGTGTCCTGTGGTAAGCGGTTCTGTTTTATTGAGGTTTGATTTATTTAGTTTTCAGAAATACACTTTCATTCTTTAAGTAAAAAAGAAAGTGAGGATAGAGATAATTGAACACTTTTTTTGCTGCAGTAAAGTCTCCAGATATTTAAACAAAAACCCTTTATATTGGTTGTTTTAAAAGTACACGTCAAGCACATTATTAAGTCTGTGGCATTTGCATCTTAACAGGCACATTTTTTCCCCCAGAATAAAAATATGCATTTCTCAAACTAAACCACTTGGGGGCAGCATAGCGCAGAGCTAGCATTTCATTCATCTCTGGCATCCCAAGCTCTTCAGTAATGTCTGTCTCCAAAAAGCAAGGGCTTGGGTTGTGCCATCCCTGTGAGCAGACCCTTTGCCAACTGTCATCATAGTTTCTCTTTGTCATGTTCTTTTCTCTTGGTTTTTTTTCTTGGGGTCCTACATGGGTTAAGAGTTTTGAAACTTCTACTAGCTTAATTAATACACACAGAAACTAAGTCGAAGCTGGCCCAGTGCCCTTTCTTGCTCAACCACACGGGCATGCCATGGGTAATTGTAGTTATTTACATTTGGCATCCAACTGACTCCATGAACTGCATTGCTTTCTCCCCTGTATGAGTACCAGGGCTATCAAATTAAACAGGTTAATGTGGCTACAGCATCCACCCCACCCCCCCTTCCTCACAGCTACAGTAAATCTGCCACCTGTTTATTTCCATAAAAATTCAATTACAGCACCAGCAGTTATTCTTCTTATGTGAGCAATTAACTTCAAGCAGTTTCCAGCCAAAGAGAAAGGACAGACTGGCCGGCCCTTTCTTTCTTTCTCTTTGATCTCTTCAACCGCTGGTTGTTTCTTTTGTTAGGTGACTGCGCACTGTTAAACCAATGAAAAATGAACCGAATAAACTAGACTATGGGGCACCCTCAAGCCAGTGAAGAAACAGAACTTGAAAAAGCGCTAACAACCCTCTTGCCTCCCTCTTGTCCACCAAGTGCGGAAGCCTGGGAGGAAAGGACCATGAGCAGCCTTCTGGGTCTTTAGGAGCACGATGTTCCCTACCACCTCCAGTAATATTGAAATAGGGGTTGCTTTAAACATTGTTCTTTTCCGTTTGTTATCTCTGTAGAAAATGCAACAGTGGAGGCTTGGCAAAATGCCACAGCATCCTGGCTGAAGCAACAACGCAATTTTGGAAAGATAAAAACCACCTTGGTCTGTGCATCCTGGCTGCTGATAGAAGCAAAGGTGTTGAGAAGCAGGTGCATTTCTTTGGCTCTGTAAGCGGAATCAGTCTTTCATTTCAGGCTGCCACTTGCAAATACTGGCATTTTCCTTTTATCTGTTTAGTTTTTCTTAAATGTCTGCTTCTCTGTGTCGTATTTCTTTTCATTCTCACAACCAGGCCATGAATAAAAACAAGAGGGCCAAATCTTACATCTGGTTATTTCCTACTGGGCCCAATTATTCAACACCATTTTGGGTTCTTGCTACCCTTTACATACCGTGGACACTGATTTTCTTTAAAGGTGTGAAATCCATAGTATGTATGAACTATTTATTACTATTATTCTGTTAAATGGACGTGGTAGTGAACCACCCCTAAGTTCTTACATCTAAGTACATCTAAATTCTGCCCTAAGATATGTGTGTGTGTGTGTATGTGTGTGTGTATCAAAAAAAAAGCTTTAAAAAAAGGTAATTAACATAGAAACCCCACAATCTTGACTGTGGACTGCTCAGATCTAAAGGGGAATCTCTGTATCACTCGTCTATTACCTACCTTTCTCCCACCCAAGGCTCAGGTCATCATCGAAGAAGAAGGGGCAGAGAGCTTATATGCTCCAGGCTAGTGGACATCTACAGCAAACAGTATTTGTAGGGTGTGATGGGAGCCCTGCCCACATGGACTCCCAGAGGCTGTGACTATGTGCTCAAGACTGGGACAATATCAAATCAACTAAGATCCCAGCATGGATGGGGGATGGTCTCTTGAAGCTCACCCCTAGCTGAAGAGCTTTTGGCAATTGCTTGTGGCTGGCAGAGGCAGAAGTAGTTTTCTTTGGGACTGTGACTCCAAAGAGGTTGTACATGCTCCAGCAGATGGCCCTAACCCACACACATACAGTCAGCACTAAGTGGGCACAGTGTGATTAAAAGACAAAGAGTGTGTGAAAAAGGGTGGGTGGGATAAGGGAGGGATTGGCCGAGAGGGATTAAGGGTAGATTTGATAAAATTATATGGAATTCTCAATAAAAATGTAACTTAACCAAAGAGCCAATTGGACTCATATGATCATTAATTAAACCATTCCCCTGTTTCAGATTAAAAGAAAATTTCCATAAGTAAGTTAGTACTCAGTGCTCTCAATTTATTACTAATAAACTCAGAAAATAACAGAAAAAAAAACCCCCACCACACACTAAGTTGTAATTAGGTAATAGTGCCCAAGGAGACTCTGAGCCCCAGAGCAAGGGCAGGTGGGTGGGCTGGGGCAGAGCCCTGGTTTCACACCAAAGTTGTCACAAGCCCAGTTGGACTCTGAGCAGCACTGTAATACTGCTGAGCTTCATGTCACATGCCAGCCATTCTTAAAATACAGTGAATAAATGATAATAAAAATAGAATCATCCCTTATCCCTGCGTGCGAGGTGCCCAGTGTCTGCCCACTAGCACTCGGATGCCTCTGGGGTAGAAAAGTGCAACAACGTGATCTTTGAAAGCAACCTGTCACTAGGAAAAGATATGGCCTCATTGAATTTAATCTCTTAAATAGTTACTCAAAGGAGATCCTCTTTTGAAAGTTCAAAAGGACATGTATAAATCATCCCAGGCGAGTGGCCCTACTGTGGGCTAAAGTGTGGCACTGAGCAAAAGAGGGGACTCTGGAGTCTGTGTTTCATCTTGGAAGGCTGAGGAGGCTTTAATGAGGAATGGCCAGCATTCCCTGTCCCTAAGAACACATCCTCCACCATCAAACGGACGCAAGTTCCCTGTCTTGAAAACCGTCTTTTTCCTACCTTCAAATGTTCTCAGGAGTCCTTTTACTTTTCAGTTCAAAGTAGGCATTAACATGGGTTTTAAGTGTTTAGTTTTCATCCTCAGTTTTGGGCAGATGCCTAATTTCCATAGCTTTTCTTACCTCCTGAAGAGTTCCGGGCTTTCTGCGTCTGCCAAAATGAAGCACATGTACGGCATGGTGCTTTGAAGTCTGAGTTAAAGCAAAACTAAATGGTCTATGTTTATCGGATCAATTAAAGGCATCGCCTACATCCTCAGCACTGATGTTTCTCATTTAGGCAGCATTCTATACAGGCCTCAGGAAATTAACAACAGACATGGAGCTTGCGGAATGGAAGTTATTATACAAAGAAACGCAGGAAAGTGTGGGAAAACATAACCAGGCTCCAGCATGAGGTACGTGAACTGACAGGACTCCAGCACCAACTGAGGAATGTCTTTGTAGAGGTAAGCCTGCAGAAAAGCATTGAATAAAATTGCGCAAAAGAGAAGTTTGATTTAGAACATCCATTATGAAAAGTGATCTTCTCAATCCAGGGGCTCTGCTATGATGGATGCTCTTAATTTTTTGAAACTTATCTCTCAGATGAGAATATGCACAATTCATGCTAACCATAGTTGGTCACGGGAACACTATAAATAGCACCGTGCAAAGCAAAGCCTGAGATAGAGATGAATTTAAAAGAACATCCACTAAGAGTCTCCTTGTGGAGCTGGTGTCATGGCTCATTGGGTAGAGGTCACCTAAGATGATGTCTTAAGTTTAATTCCTGGAATCCCCATGATAGAAGGAGAGAATCAACTCCCGGAAGTAGGCCTCTGACATGCATGCATGCACACACACAAACATTTATACACCAACATAGACACATGTACAAAATAATTTCAAAAACTTTCCTTCGGGTTTTTAGCATTTCTAGTCAAATTCATAAACACTTATCAATTAAAATGAGATGAACAGGAGATAATTAACCCTCAAAGTCTATGAATATGCTCATCCCCTCTCTCCGGTAGGAGTTGTAATACATCCTATGGTATATAACTCCCATTGCGGTTAGTCCATGTCCTACGCGCATGACTTGCTCCAGAAGGCAGTTGATTCTATTTCCCTAGAGATAGTTAGGGTCTGATAGTTGTTTTTGTTTGCTTGTGTGTTTTGTTTTTGTTTTTGTTTTTTGGAGACAGGGTTTCTCTGTTGTAACTCTGGCTGACCTGGAACTTACTCTGTAGACCAGGCTGGCCTTGAACTCACAGAGATCCAGCTGCCTCTGCCTCCCTAGTGCTGGGATTAAAGGCATGGGTCACCACTGCCCACTTTAAAAAAATTAATTAATTATTTATTTATTTATTCATTCATTCATTTATTTCCTTGTGTGTTTAAGTGACTTACATTGCCCAACTGGCATCAGCAGATTTGACTTAAACAGCTTGAGGAGAAAAGCTATGTTTGTACATTTGGCAGACTTCAGGGAGCTTGCCCTCTAAATTCAAAGATCTGTTTCCAGCACTGTATCTTGGTAAGGAAACTATCCCACAGTCATGTCTTATTTAGTGGATATCAGTTCTAAAGTCAACTTGGACAATGAAAAGTCACTTTCCTGAAAGTCCAAATTTCAAATACTTCTCTCTGTGACAGGGAAACATGACAAAATAAGCTCACCTGTGTGACCCATTGCCCCCGCAAAGTTGCTCTTCCCCCAATCTGATTTTCTACATCATTAATTTTATTCATCTACCTCTTTCTATCAAGGCAGAGGATGTCTGTCTAGCTACTAAAATGGTAATGACTTTTTAAATTGATTTATTAAATATTCTATATTTTAGAGATAATGGGAATGGAGACTTTTGTGGATATCTATAGAAGAAAAATTACCCTGGAAAATTGTTTGGTTTTAAAAAATCTCTCTCTCTCCCTCTCTCTCTCTCTATATATATGTGTGTATATATATATCATAATATATAATGTATTATATAATGTATATATAATGCATTATATATATTATGTGATATATGTGTGTGTATGTGCATATATATCTATATCTACCTATATCTATATCTATATAGTGTCAATTACTAGAAGCTGAGATTAACAGAAGTTTAGAGGATGGGGAAGACCACAGATATTACACTTAAGAAAGAAGCAGTAAGTTTAATGCTCTACAAGAAGCAATGTGAGTACTTATAAATACATTGGAATATATGTTTTCTATGTCTGATGAATAACTATAGGAGAACAGTGTTGAAGGCTCCTAACACAAAGAAAGAAGGAAACTGAAGTGTAACTATCTGATTTGACCAGTATCTATTATATGTCTATATTTATGTGTCACATCTCATCTATAACTATGTCTGATTACGTATAACATGTGTGAATAAAAGAAGGATTTTAAATGTTTAGGGAGATGTATATGTTAGTTGATTTTATCATTCTGCACTATTTATTAATGTAGAATTATCACACTGAACCCATAAATTTGTATTTACATATACATATATATAATATGTATTATACAAATATAGCTATAAAAATGCTGGTGGTAATCACTCTTAGTTTTAAAAGATGTACATGAGAGAAAGCAGGTGACATTTGAGTTTCTGAGTCACATGTTACTTAGCAAATTATCTTCCAGCTATTCTGAATTTGTTACAAATGATAGCGCATCTTTTTGAGGATAGACATTTTATGTCTGGGGATCTGAGGCTTAGGAGTTAACTAACCTTTTGGATATGGTCCATAAGGGTGATGGCCCTGACCCCAAAATAGGGGATCTTGTCCTTAGCTCATTCTATGGTTTAAAGTTGTTTCCTAGACTTTCCACTTCAGATCCTGGACTACTTGCTATAATGTTGGCTTATTTTTACCTACTTGAAAACAAACAAACAAACTTCCTTATACTAAATATTTGTCATTTCACAAATGTGATAGACATTTATGGGTCTGTCCTGGAGCTGAGGTGGACATTTCTGAGAGCTGAAGGTGTTAAGCTGTTCCTCCACTGCCTGCTCTGACAGACCACAAGCTATGTTTCCTACCTTCACAGCAAAGCACCACCCCCTCAAATGTATGCAACCTGGCAAATTGTTAACCTGGAACTGTAATTTATTTCTCCCTATATGACCATATAAGGTCTCTCCCTCTGGTCCCTGTGAAAATACCTAGGTCCAGGCTGCAAGCCCCAACATGCAAATGGGGCTGTCCTACCTGAGCTATTCTAACCAATGAGTTTTCCTGATGTCCCCAGATACCAGAGACCCTTCCTCTAGATATAAATGTGACCCTGTTCCTGCAATAAACTGAGATACGCCCGCTCCTGTGTGCTCCCAGGAATTCAGTATTTTCCCGAAGGCTCTGGGTCCTCTGATCAAAGATTGCATGGTCCTGTGGACCCATGCCCTATGACTTCCCTCCCTGGAGTTGTATTGCAGGTCATGGTGGAGCTACTTTGTGGGGATGGGGATGGGGATGGAAGCCAAGAAGAAATCGAAGAAATCCTACAGACATTCTTTTGTGGAAGAGTAAAATTCCACTGTACTTTTTTTTAAAACCACATTTTCTTATCCTTTTATCTATTGATAGTCATAGATTGATTTTTATATCAGCAATGAACACAGGAAGCTGTGGGGTGAACTGGAGCTAAAAAAGGGTTGAAGCTTGATTTTAACCCAAGAATTCTCACCCTGAGAGCAGAGGTCTTCGGCTACTTCCTTTTCTTATTCTGACAGACCCCAGACAGCACTAACAGCTAGCAAAGCTCCTTCAATGCTGCTATGTTTTATGACACACAGCACCTGATAAGATCTTGCCTCTCCAAGGAATCCGGTCTGGTTGCTGCTCCCCTGATCACTGTGGCTGGAAGGCCCTAGGCTGGACTTCTCCTCTCTCTATATGAGCTGATAAGGTCTCTTCCTTTGACCCCGTATGAGACCTCTGCCTATGCAAAGGAAGCTTCATCAGGACTTTGGCCCCAGCCAATGACAGTACAACCACTCAGGTCTGGTTGTGAGCCTCTCATATGCAAACGGAGTTACCCTAGAATCACTGCCTCAGCCAATGACTAATCCCCACAGAAGGCATCCCCCCTTTCCTCTCTGACTTATATATGTAACTACCCTTGCTTCAGTAAACTGAGCTGTTCACTGAAATTGCTTCTAGGGAAGTCTGTTTCCTGCTGGCTCTCAGCCTCCACCCAAGAACTTCTCAACCCAGATGGTTCCTGACTATGCTTCTCCTTCCCAGAAGCTGAGCATTAGCACTCAAGACTTGACTGCCCTGGGGAGGGAATGGAAAGCATGGAGCCACAGGAAGCATGGCAATTCACACCGGCAACTCAGTTGTGATATAGCTGAATCAAGAGTATTGACTGATAAAGTTTGAGGCCAATTCGGACTACAGAATAAGACCCTGCCTCCATACAGAAAATGAGCATGGATGGGTGAATATCTTCATAAAATGCTGATATCAGTATAGGCAGTGACTTTTTGGATAAGACTATAAAAATAAAAGAAACCAGAGAAAGAATAAACCAAACAAACAGTGAAGCATCAACAAAACAACAAACAAATCAAAGAGGTAACTCATAGAATTTTTTTTTTTTTTTGCAAATAATTCACCTGTGAAATAATAATTATTTAGTGTAATAAAGTTTAAATTTTTTTCAGTAGGCCAAAAAATAACTCAATATTACAGAAAGTAGTCTGAGGCCTGAAGTGGAGAGTTTTGGAATCAACTTGAAACCACAGAATGAGCTAAGGAAAGGGATTCACTCTTTGGGGGTCAGGGTCATCATCCTTATGGCCATATCCAAAAGGCTAGTTAGCTCCTAGGTCTCAGATCTCCATACATCGATAGAAAAGCTGTAGCTACAGGGGAATGTTTCATCACAAGATAAGTTAGTAAGTGCTTATTAATTGAAGTTGTAAACCATAAAAAACAGGTCAGATATTAATAGATGACGATTGTGGGGAGTTCGAACCTTGGTGAGCAACTTACTGAAGAAAAAGTTTATTTGTCCAAGGTTTGAAGACAGAGTCCATCATGGTGGGGACGACATGGCAATGGGCACTTCAGTATATGTATATGTATTCAGTATGTGTATGTACATATGTGTGTATATGCGTGTGTATGTATATGTGTATATGTGTATGTGTGTATGTGTATGCGTAGAATGTGTATAATGTGGCTGTATAAGTATACGCCATTCACAGGTGTCCTCAAATTGGCCAGAAGAGGATTTCAGATCCCCTGGAACAGGAGTTATAAGTACTTGTGAGCTGCCCTTTGTGAGTGCTGAGAATATAATTTGGGCCCTTAGAAAGAGCAGTAAGTTTTATCTCTGTAGCCTCTGATTGCAAGGTTTATAAAGCATATTATCAGGAAACTATATTTGATCATACATTTATAAGCTGTATTCATCATTCATAATTTAATTTTCTCACTAAATTTGTGATAATTAACTATTAGACTATGCCCTCACAGATAGCCTTTATTTAACTAACTAGTATAAAATTTGGATAAGTTTTTCTGCAAGTCAGGAAAGTAACTCAGAGTCCGTTTTACTTGTCTCCTGGTGAATGTACAAAAAAAAAATAAGATGGCCCACGGTAGAAACTGCAGCCAGCCAACAACATCTACACTCCTGCATTCCAATTTTATTCAGTGCAAAACTGTGCTATTAGCTAGGACGTGTTAGTGTTCTCTGATGATATTAGAGGGCAGAATCCGTTAAATACAGACTGATCCTGAGCTTAGATTTATTTTTGACCAAATTTAATAAAAGGAAGGTGATATGTACTCATTAAAATTTCAACTTGGATTTGGGCCTTTCTTGAGTGAGTGGCGGGTGATACGATATCCTCTCAGAATGCTGTGGAGGGCAGAGAGCTGCAGCAGTTGCATGTGTGCACCAAGTGTAACACCTGCTATGCACTGTGCTGCTTCATTAGGGTATTGTGTTTGGTGGGTTAGGTGTTTTAGATGCATTTTCATCTTGTGCTGTTTAAATGTACGATGGCTTTATTGGTATGTACTAACATAATACATACATATACAAATATATATATATATATATATATATATATATATATATATATATATATATATATATATTGGCATATAGGAGTTTCATGTTGCATTGGATTCATTCAACTTTGGAAATGTTAAAAATCATATATATTTCAGAAGATGAAGTATTTTTAGGACTCATAATGCAAGATAAAAGTTCCCCCATTTACCCGGGAGCAGAATGTAACCTGTGGAGCTGAGCTAGAGTGAAAAGATGTGAGGAAGAATATTGAACTTCAACATTTACAGGGTTTAAATTTACAAAGATGGAGATAGGGTGGGGCTGAGATGATGGCTAACAGATAAAAGTGCTTGGTACTGATGTCCCGAGTTCAAATCTTCAGCACACAATTAAAGGGCCCAGTGTGGCCAAGTTGGCACCTGTGACCCAAGTGCTGGTGGCAGGGGACGGGTAATGAGGACAGAAAGGAGGGTAGGGCTTGCTGGTGGCCAGTAGCTACAGATTCAGTGAAAAACCTGTCTCAAAGGAACATGGAGGACCACGGTACTCTCTGCTTCTCTGGCCCCCACGGGCATGTATGAATGCATGAACTCATGCAGACACATGAAAATACTTCACACATACACCCCCACACACAAATTATTATTGAAGTTTGCTTGTTGTGTTCACATTGGGAAGATATTTCCTCCTAATGTGTGGGTATGATAGCCTCTATTATTTCTGACCTGCTGAATGTGCATTCACTGACAATGCACTCCTGTTTTACCTTAGTGAGTCATTCCTCTCCACCTCTAAGTCCATGTGGTTAGGAGAGGTTGATTCTAATTCACAACTTCAGGAGTGAGATAATACCAGCCAGACAAACAGAATCACAGCAAACAGGATACGTGGCATGAGCCTGTTCTCTGTTGGGATTAATAAGACTGAGGATACCAACACCAAGACGTTACTGCATGTCTTTTCTGTGGGGTGAGAAGAACCTGTCTGGGAATTAAGCCAGCACAATGGGCACTGGAACAGAAAGACAGGTCATGACTACATCCTCTGTCTTACTTTGCAGCATATGTCTGAAGCTGCTACCACATCTGAAATTTTCCATTATATTAAACAGTAAATCCTTTTCTTTGCTTAAATTTAGTAGAGCGGGTATCCTGCTATTATAATGGTAAGGATTATAAAATAAGTGCTCCTTGTATAGGCCTCTCTTGTGTGCTATGTTGGAGCATATAGATGGGCATAAATTGAGATTAGAAGTAGAATCAGGAGAGCAAGGGAGAATTTAACCCAGTACTTTTTATTTTAAATTTAAATGCCATCGTGTTAAATGTGCTTCAGAGTTAATGCTTGATATCTGTTCTGACCTATTTCAGGGACTTAGAGGGCAAAAACTTAATTTTCCACTTCACTAGACCTAAGAAGGGTACAAAGAGAATGCTTTTCCTAAGAGAGACACCAAGGATGAACTTTGACTTACCTGTTATCAGATACAGATTAAAATAGAACAAATATTGCAAAGCTAGAAGGAAATGTTACAGCTCTCCTCAGAACATGCACGTTCTTATAGGTGCCCCCTTCATAGAAGGAAGAGATGCTGCATTCATTGCTAATGTACTTAACAGTACCCGCACAAAGGCTACTCTGTTGGCAGAGTCACTGTTCAACAAAACTCCACGTTTCTCTGTATCTTCCTTAAGTTTCAAGCTCTTGGTCCCATGCTGATAAGTGGGTCAATAGAATGAAGGGACTTCTTATCATATGGTATTCTCTCCTGCTCTGTGGTTTTCTTTGTCTCCTCTTCCTCATCTGTTCTTTTCACACATGAGCTTGCTATTCTCAAGATTTTGATGGAATTTTCTGGTCCTGCTTAACTCAGACTTCATGGTTTATAAGCGAATGATCATGGGACTTGACATCATTGAATCTATTGGTACTCTGATTAACATTCTGGCATTGTGGTATTTGTGACTAAGAAATAAATAGCGTGCTTATATAAGAAAAAAAGAGTAGAATAAATTTTTGTTATCTTATGGATAGTTAGCTACGAGTCAAATATGTGGTAGGAGTCTTGATGATGTAGAGAAATCCTTGGCTCTTGTGATCAGCATTCACAAACTACTGGAGAACAGTCACTAGCCTGCCTTGCTGCCTGGAGGTTTGACTGGAGAAAACTTCATTTGTTGGCTCATTGAGGGATTTATTTGCATGTAGAAATAAAAAGGTCCCTGGCTTTTTTGCTGGAGGCCACTGTCAGAGTTCAGAGGTTTTATCTGTAATTCTCTAGCACATAGGTGTCCACCCAAGGTAGCTCACCATGTTACTGTTGCCTTAAAACCAACATCAAGTCTCACACAAATCTGCCCAAAGGGGACTTTATATGAAAAAATGTCATTTTGCCAGTGACATCCAACTAACTCTGCTGTGTAATGAAAGCTAATCAAAGAATAGAGAATCCTTCATTCCTCCCATAATAATGTGGTCAGACACAAGACACTCAATAAAGAAATGGATAATCTAGGGTTTAACACCAAAGGTTACAGATCATGGGCAGTCATCTTAGAATTCTGCCTTTGGCAATCGATAGTTACAAAAGTGTGCTTCCTTGGAAATTCCTCCCATTGGTTATTCATAAGTCTGTGTTCACCAAGGATCTTGTTCAAGCAACAGATTCAAACAGCAGAAGCAAATTCACACCATCTGAGGAAATGCATAAAAGTTTGATTTTATTTATTCATGGAACTGAGCATCTCCAGGGATCATTTTGGATTTTAGACAATACAATGAGGGTGGAGAAGCATTCTGCTCCCTTAAACCTTTGACACAGTGAGTAAAAGATACCTTGCCAGGAATGGGAAATTATGAGCATTACAGAATGTGTTATTAATTATTTTACCTGTGACACCATGAATGGACTTCTCCACAGTAGAATGTCCTGTTATTTTGGTTGTACTTGGTTTAGCTTCATGTTTTTAGAAAAGTTACTAACACAAAAGATACACATTAAATCAATTAATAAATGCACACTGGATTTTTTTTTGTCCCCTAAGATTTAATAGCTTCTGTGGAATGAGCAGTGTATCCTTGTCAATTGTAATGAGACATTTCTAGTACGATGATAAAGCATCTAGATTCTTAGTTATTTGTTTATCCATTCAGCATTGTTAGCAACAGCTTAGAAATAGAAAAAAAGACAATTGGATAAAATCTATGAACTGTAAAAATTATAGTAGTAGCTAAACTTTGAGTGATAAAAGCAGTATTCACAAAGGAAACTCTAAAATAATGGAATCTCTTGTCCTAAACAGGGCAAATTAAATAAAAATAAATAAACCTTCAGCTTAGATCCAGAAAGTAAAACTAATTCCAAATACCTTCTTAATTAGTTGTGGGATTCAATGTTCAGTCCCCCACTTGCTGGAAAATGGAAAACAGTTTTCTTTAATGCACCATCACTGGCATATGAACTACGTTCCTGGTAAGCTGCATGCCCAGGAGTAGTTGGCCAACATAAAGCAAACTTGAGTTATTTATTTATTTATTTATTTATTTATTTATTTATTTATTTATTTATTTATGGGGGGGAGTTGCTTTATTTATTTATTTACTTTGGCTTTTTTTTTTTTTGTCTTATTGAGGTTTTGTTTGTTTTGGGGAGAGATGGGGAAAGAAAGATGGGGGAGAGAGGGAGAGGGACGTGAAATATGTCCTAGTATGTTCTAGGCTAGGGTGGCGGCAAGGATCTGGGATGAGTCAGGGGAGGAAAATTATACATGACTAAAATATATTGTCTGAAAAAAAGTCAACACATTTAAAAGAAAATCCCTAAATCTACAATTTTGGATTCAGATTGGCTGCAGGGCAAAGCTCAGAAACTCATCTGAGGCATAACTGGATATGCACGTGGTCAATTCAGGTGAAAAAGCTTTGACAGAATGATGGATATTTAACTTGGGGAAGATGATTCCTACAGATGCGGAAGGGATAAGGAGAGAGGATATTCATAACATGTGACACGATTGAAGCAATTTCTCACAGGAGATAAGTGAAATTTATTTGATGTCCTTTCAAAGGGACCAAGGAGAAAAATTGGGAGCAGGCTGGAAGCTTCAGGTTGAGAAATGGGAGCTCCGTGTGAAGAAGATGTGAACGATCCGGGCAGATGCGGCTGGCTGAGAGGCCCACAGCTGTGTAGACAGGTGTGAACTGCCACATAACTACTCCTTAAGGTTACAGAGAGGAAGCCTCCCTCTTTGGTTAGGCACTTCTCTTGCTTGCCTCACTTGTCTCTGGGGATACGCCAGTTTTATAGCTTCCAGTTAAACCGATTTCACATCCCCCCCCTTCTTCTGTTACACCAGATAATCTTCCTGGATATCTAATGAAATGACGTGACATACTGGGGGTAGTTAGGTGCTGTGGAACTGTCAGCTGTGTTGTTAGCTCAGCTTAATTTCTGTAACAAGTTAGATCCTGATGCCACTCATGCCTCATCTTCAACGAACCTGTGTCTCGTTAGTGATTCTATCATTCTACCGTTACTGATTCTCTGGAACTTGCTTATTTTTGTTTTCTGTAAACTGCTTCTTACATAAAGACTAGCATACTCTGAGAAACATTAAACCAGCGGTCATAGGATGCACACAGTGTAACTATAGCATGTCTTAAAATTGTTTAGTTCAGTGTTGGTCATTTTAAATATTCTTAATGCATTTGAAGATGTAGTCAATGATAAACAAATAGGATTTTACCACAAATTTTATAAATTATGTTCTAGTTCAGTCTATTTTAACTGCATTGGTTTTCTGCAGTCTCTGGAAGCTATTTTAGGTTTTCAGGGATAAATCTGAGTTATGCTGAAAGGGCATGGGTTATTGACTTGATGACTCATTATTAATATTCATTCCTAGGCTTAAATTGTGTTAATGACATTTCAAGGACTAAAGAGCCCTGTGTAGCTAATAGATACTGTCTTTCATAATGCCGGTTTACCTTTTAAGTGAGTTCTACACTTATAAATTTATAAATGACACACAGTCTTCCAGGAGTTGTGCCAAGTGAGTGAATCCCCTTTCTAATTTCTACCTACATATCTATATCTATATCCATATCTATATCTATACATCTATCTATCTATCTATCTATCAATCATCTATCTATCTTCTATCTCTCATTCTCTCTTACTCCCTGAAACTGTGCATTTAAAAATTTCTAAGATGTGACAAAATTCCTGCTCCTATTTGGAGAGAAGATTTAGTCCTTCTATGAAGTAGAGCCATCCATAGAATCCAACTTAGATGTACAACTTATTTTTCAGAGAAGAGTTTGGAACATAGTCTGGTGTCTCAGTGTTGAGGTTGATAACCTCTGTGAAATAATCCTAGTTCTGTTGTTAATTTTCATCTCATTACCCAGAGACAATGGCTCTTTTCCTGGTGTAGGCTATATTGTAAATCTTTAATTAATTTGACATCTTACTGTAATATGATTGTAAAGGCTAAGGTTACCAAATACATTTTAAGTCTCTATATTTTTGGATGCTACAATAATTTCTTTTCTTTGCCAGCTAATCCCAGGGCTTTAGACATAGTCAGTAGTCAATAAATGCTGAATTATTCACCAAAGACAAGGGCAGACTTACATAGAATACTCAGTGAACAAATACCATCATGGATTTTAAATTAAAGTGGAAGAATATGGGAAAAATACAAAAAATCATAATCATAAATATAAGAAAATATACTTTGGTCCAGATTGTGCCACTCTCACAAGTAGAACAAGAAAAAGTACTTTGGTGGTAGGTGGATTTGGGTAGGGGTTTTGGAGGTATATCTAATGAAGTTATACACATAAGATATAAAAATATAATACACATAAGATATAAAAATATAATCTGTTCATGTATACATTGTGGAATGCTAGGAAAGTATTAAAACATTTTAATCAACAGTGAGAAATTTATTTAAAAAATAGAAAAGGGTAGCACCAATATGCACACATGTTTAAGTGCATAAGATACACCTGAGTTTATTTTTATCTGAAGTTTCATTTGTATAATATCACTTGGCAGTGCTTTAGTTTGGATGAGACTGAATTGAAGTAAATTGAAAGGTAATGATAGAGCACTGTCCAACCAACTGGGAAAATATAATAAGAGAAAATGTTATTATATATCTTATTCAATCATCTTTAGTTGGAAACAGATAGAGAGATCATGCCAGCCAATTTGGAGGAGCTTAATAAATTGTTATTGCAAATACCAGTCATGATAAACTAATAATAACAATAGACCCAAAGAAGCAAAACTAAAAACTGATATTCTATTTGAGAAAGATATATAACATAGAGCATCTAAATTACAATGTTTTAGAAAATAAAAATGAAAAAATAGGCAATATACAAAACAAGGATAGACAAATATAAAAATAGGGTTTTACAGATTACATGTTTAAAATAAGTTCTAGGAATAGTCAGCTACCCAGAAACACTCTTATTCACCTAGAAAACCAAGTATAAGTTAAAATTTCAGCTATATGAGATTAGCATAGCCATTAAATTGAGAACCAAAGAAAAAGCAGAGTAGAAAAGAACATTAGAGTCATCTCTGATGAAAATCTAAGGGTAAGAGGAGACCTCTTATATTTGCATCTGTAAATGAAATAGCTGTCCCAAATTCTAGCATAATCACTGCTCGTGCTAGAATTAAATGATGCTGCTTGGGTGACCAAGAACCAGAGACTAGATAGCTCAGAGACTCAGGGCAAAACTGAATACTCCTGGCCTTAAAAAAGAGAGAAAAGAAAAGAACTAACAGTAAAATGACCCCTAATAATGTTTGCTATACTCATAGATGAATGTCTTGTTCAGCTGTCATCTGAGGGGTTTCCTTCTGTAGCTCATGGGAAGAAATTCAGAGACCCACAGCTGGATGTTATGCAAAAAGAACCCATGGCTTGAAACACATGACTCTAAAAGAGATATCTCCATCAGACCCCTCCCCTCAGAGCTCAGATAATCCCGAGGAAGAGGAGGCAGAAGGAATGTGGGAGTCAGAGGGGACGGAGGATGCCAGGAGAACAAGACCTTCTAAATCAACTGAGCCAAGCTCTTATGAACTCACAGAGCCTGAAGCTGCATACATGGGGTCTACACAGGTCTGCACCAGGCTAAGTAAAATAAACTAGCGAAATATAACGTAATGTCGCTTATACAGGATATCTACAATTGGAAAATGCATTGAGAAAAAGTAGATTAGAGTTTAAGAAAAGTAAGGCGTAGGAAAAAATGGAAAGCTTTTGTTTGGTGCCTACGAAGTTTTCTGCTTGGGGAGATGAAGGCATGTCCGGAATTGGTATCGCTGATGAGTATGCACCACTGTGAGTGTAATTAATGCCACTGAATTGTGCATCAAAAAACTTGAAATGGTAAATTATAAAAGTGGTAGTAAACTGTGACACTAAAATTTAGGGCAGTCATAGTGGGAAAGATGGAAAGAGAGAAAATGGAAGACAAAGTATATTTTGTCCTCTTCAAGGAGGGTAGAGATAGTAAATTTTGGAACAATTGGGAAACATTTAGGTGAGACTGTGTCAGAATTGTATGGAACATTACTGGAAGAGTAGACATGTGTTCTGATTTCAAAATTAACAGAAGAGAAAGAAGGATGGAAAATGAGTCTGGAGATTTCTAAAGACTGTTGTTAAGGAGGCTAAAGTAGTTAGGACTTGGGAGGTAGGTAGAGTCTTGCACTCTGCTTGCACCAAGTGGGGCTATACTCGAGAAAGTTCCATGCCAGGAGTCTTTCATTAGATATTCACAGTGGGGAGGAACTGGCAAGTGATTGAAAGGTTAAGAGGAAGGAAAAAGCCAACCACCACACTGTGTGTGTGTGTGTGTGTGTGTGTGTGTGTGTGTGTGTACACGTATTTGCACACGCACACATGCACATATGCGTGTTTGCAGCACGGCCTTCAGCAGCAGTTGTATGAGCACTTACTCTGTTCAGGCAGTATGTTTCAGGACAACCCTGGCTGTTTGGGGCACAGTAAAGCACTGGCGGCAGATGCTTCAGCAGGCCTGCCAGCACTCTGCCTGCCTCTGTTCCAGCTGCCAAGGCTGTCTGTGGCATCTGCAGGTAACCCGTGCCACAGGGTTTCTGCACTATGAACAGGAGAACGGACCGTGTATGCCTGTGAAGCAGATTTGGCAATGATTCCAAGTCACAGAAGCATTGTGGCCTCATAGTTCTCCTGGGCAGGGTGGAAGCTGGGAGGGAGCCGGCATCTCTGTGCTGCGCCAGCCCAGTGTGGTGGAGACTAGCAGCAAGGTTCCATCACAGAGAAACTCGGCTTTTTTCCTCCTGGCTACACAAGGCCTTCTGACCCTTTTGTAATTTAGTCTTCGTACTAAATTTCCTGCAGCAGAGCAGTAGTTGGACTTTTTTGCTTTCCCGACTGGACAGTGAATGATGTGGACTGGAAAAGCAGTACTGTACATATAAATCAGCCTCCAACATTCTTTGCATATTGATCCAAAATCTCTTTTAATTTTATAAATTTTATTATAAAAACGTGCTAGTAAATAAAAACATTAAACGCCAAAATTAACGAGACCCAAAGTCAAATTTAATTTAATTGAGTATCATTTATTTTTAATATGACATATGCAGAATAAATTATCGCTGATTTAGTATAGGTATAAAATGTGTAACCAGTGCAAAATAAAATACATCTCAAATCAAATCATCAAATCGAGAGATAATAAATTTTGCATTTATTGTTAAATATATTAAAATATACTATCTTCCTGGGATTTATTGTTGTGTTTGCATGTTTATTTGAGATAGAGCCTTACTCTTAGCCTGAACGGTCTTGGCACTCTCTACAGAGACTACACTAGCCTGGAGTTCATGGTGATCCTCCTGTTTCAGTTCCTAAGTACTGGGGTTAAAATGTGTTACCATACCTGCGTGCTAGAATATAATTAGTTGAGTAACAGTGAGTGACATGGTGACTTAAAATCAGAAATGTATGATTAGTAAATATATTCTCCTTTCTGTTGAAAAATTCATTTTTGGTTCATCTAGAGAAAAAATTATAATTATATTTTTAGACTAGATCCTCTTCCGTAGACTAACTTAATGGGTTAAGTCAGACTTCTTAATTTGTATGACCCATCACAGTGAATCCATTAGCAGGTGTTGTACTTCCTGATTGTAGTTGAGCTTTGAGAGCCTATTTCTCCATGGAGTTACATGAGCTTATAATATGATCTATTAGTCATTCTTAGAAGTTATCCATGTAATTACACAGAGATAATATATGAAAGCAAAATATCAGATACAGGATAGAAGATCAACTTCTAAAAATTCCTGCAGTGACACAGGTGACACGCTGAGAAAGTGGGAAAGCTCTTTAGCGTTTCCTAAGGATTACTAAAGAGTCGTTGAGAACGTTGAAGCTCTATGTGGAATTATAGCTATGTATGTTCCTACACTGTAAATTAGGCACTAGTAACTCAGTATATATACATATTTAGATAGCCTATTGGAAAGGGACTTCTGTTACTCCCTTCCTCTTGTGTGTTGTTCTGTTCCATCAGTCTAAGAGTTCCTAGGTGCCGTTACTCAACAAGCTTAGTGCAGGCTCTGTATGGATGCTGCCTGGGTGCTGCCTGGCTCCCATCCCTGTTCCCATCCTCTCCGATCTCTGCCTCCAATTCCTGTTGTTTCCTTAGCTGTGCAGCCTTGTAGATTAGCTTCTACAATATCTCAGTATCTCCCTGTGTTAAACATTGTAAGAATGTATCAATAATGAATGCGTGTGTGTGCAGAACACTTGCAGTACCAGGCTCCTTCCAAGCAAGACTGGATCACATCAGAATGCAGCATTTGCAATGCAAGAAACACAGCAGTAAATATGGCCTGTGGTTCTACAATACATTTTAGAAGGCCATTGTAGATCTCATGCTATTAAAACCTAGATCTCTCTCTTTGTTTCTTGTTTTTATCTCTCTGTTTCTGTTCTCTCTCTCTATTCCTCTCTCTCTTCCTTTATGTTTTCTCTCCTTTCTCTCCTCTCTCTGTGTGCTGATGTGTAGAGGCCAGAGGTTAACATTGGATATCTTCCTCACTGAACCAACCCCAGCCTCTGGTTCAGAAAGAATGGCTAATCAGTGGTCCCAGGGATCCTCCATACTCTGTCTCCCCCAGCTCTGTGATTACAGATGTAGAATGATACAGTCTAGGGGGTCTTGATTTGGTTCATTTTCTCTGCCAGTTGAAGAATTAAAAGTCTGGAAAATTCTCAAACATAACAGGTAGGAACAGAGAAATCTCCAGTACCATAGGCAGCAGCAGAAAGAATCAGCAGTTGAAGACAAATATTTACTGGGAGTAAAGGAACACAGGCAGAGTAAAAGATTCTCTGCAAAGTGTGTTTGTGAGTGTGTGTGTGTGTGTGTGTGTGTGTTGGGATTTTTTTTTCAAGACAGGGTTTCTCTGCTATAACTCTGACTATCCTGGAACTTTGTAGACCAGGATGGCCTTGAACTCACAGAAATCCAGCTGCTTCTGCCTCCAGGGTGCTGGGATTAAAGGAGTTCATGTGTCACCACATGCATGGGTGGGATTTTTTAAGTCTCTGAAGACTTGTTCTCCCTTAATTTAGGGTTGGCCAGTTTGAAGAAAGATAAGATTGTTGATTGGCCAGCAACTGTTGTGTACCATGTCCTGATCTGGCCTTGAAATTGCAGGCAAGGGGCATGCTGGTGGGAGACAAAAGGTCTTTGTTTTAAGCTGCCAGGATTTTATCTCTGATCAGGAGGATGAGGATGAAACTATCATGGTCCCTTCCCTACCTGTCTGCCTATTAGGAAGTCTAACTCCTCCTTTCTCAATACTGTCCCACTTGAAGAATCTGAACTTAGGTCTTCATGCCTGAATGGTGAATCCTTTACCAATTGAGCCATCTCCCCAGCCCCTGTGTTTTATATGGCCTAGACCACACATGTCAAATAGCTTTCTATAGCTTTCAAGATCCGGAACAAGAAGTTTGGAAGACTGAGCCTGAAGCTGCACTGTGAACTAGGAAGGATGGACAAGGCCGGGGCAGTGTGCCTGTAACAGGGATGGAGACAGAAAAGAGAATCAAGCAGAGTGGAGAGGAGGGGGAGGGATGCTTCCAGACTTCTATGAGGAGTCCTTCAAGTCTGCTAATGTGAGGGAGAACCAGCATGATTCCTGTTCTCTGGGAGGCAAAATTCCATAATGGCTCTGAATGAAGTGTTCACAGGAGTTTATATAAGGGATTTGTATGTTCAGGAAGAAAACAAAGCTTTCAATTGTACCCCAGAGCTCCAAAAGACCCAGTTAGTGTGAAGGACAATAGAGAAATTATATCCTGACTTAATAAAGCATAAGACATCTTAAAAGAATGCTGACCAACCATGGGGAGCCTGGAAATGAGGTAAGGGACTAACATCAAGACCACAGCAGGGCTACAGGGCACTGCATTTTCTCTGTAATATTATTTTATAATTTTATATTTCAGTTTACTTTTTGAGACAGGATCTCCAGCCTTTGCTGGTTTCCAACTCTCCATGTAGATAAGGTGACCTTGAACCTCAATCTTCCTGCCTCTACCTCCCTAGTTCTGGGATTCCAGGCATATTCCATCATGATCAGTCTATGAAATCCTGGGGATCAAATCAAGGGTGTTAGGCATGCTAGACTATCACTTTACCAATTAAGCTACATCTAGCATCAGTTTCAATGCACTTTTACAGAAATTAGTAAAGGAAAATAGATTTATTTATACTTTGGTCATATTGGAGAGAGGACTCCTGATTTCCCCTCACTTTTTCTGTAGTGGTGTGACAATTTCATAGACAAGATAGAACAAAAGCCAGGAAACATGTACATGTCAGTTTTGCCATGAGACAGATGAACTACTTTCTGGGGCACGGTGGTCATGGGGAGACACCTGAGCAGCAGATTGTCTCCATTCTCTGTTTGCAGAGATAAGTTTTATTTAGGTGTGAGTTCAGGAAATGGGATCTTAAAGTTGAAGAAGAAAACAGTATCTTGTAAAATGTAGAATCCCTCCTTTCCCAGGCCTGGCAGGATCCTTTTTAAGTTTATTCCTTCTGTAGATGCAGAGGAGATCCTTTTGTAACTTTTATATGAGGATAGGCTCCTGATGCTAACTCCAACATTTCTCTTAAACTCACTAATTTTGTTAAGTGGGAAAAAAAGGTGGTGATACTCGAAATAGACAGGATAAGAACAAGTACCTCCTTTTAGAGCATCTCCTCTCATGCCAGGGCTCTGGGCATCAGCAAGGTTGTTAACAGTGCAGAGGCAAAGGTAAAATTACCTTTATCAGACAGAAAGGACCAATGTGGGCTTTGTTTCCAGGCTCTCACTCTGGACTTCTCTTGATTTCCCCAACCTGGTGATCTCTATCCAACGAATTCATAGGAGACACAGAGTGTAATGTAGAAGTTGGACAGAGTTTATTACAGAGCGAAACGGGCTACTCTCAAGAGGCGAGAACTTGCCTCAACTTAAGGGACCACTGGGAGGAAAGCAGTCTCATGATCAGAAGATTAGAGAGATCTTTGCACCAGCCTACATTTCTTTATAAGCAGGCCTTATTCTGTTGGCAATGTCTCTAGAACAGACAGCTTTCCTGAGGGGCACTTCCACATCCAGGTGATTGACAGACTCATTTGGGTTGTGTCTTACAGGAGGGGCAACGGCATGTCCTTGCTGTTTATCAAGAAGCTTTGTGCTCTACAGCAATCGTAAAAGGTTGAAAGCTCCTGAAACCTGATCTAGATAGTTATCAACTAATGGCCTTCTGTGCATCTCAGGATGTCTGTCATGTCTCCTCTCAGGGCTAGAGATATGACTAGGGTCCCATTCCTCTGACCAGTAATTAGAATCCTGATGTTCCCATCCTTGGTTTTGTACACTGCTGAATCTGAGGAAAGGATTTAGCCCCAATGTCTCCTGATTCTGTTATATTCCTACCAGTTCCTTAAAATCCTTAAAATGGAAAATGGCTTCTAGGAAATATCAGTTTTACTGGAACCTAAAGATTTGGACCTTATAAGATAACCCCCCATCTCTCTGCTGTTGTGCTCTGCTGCAGTGACTCACGAGGCTTGGATCTGGAAACCTGACTAAGCAGACACTGAAGAAATGATTGCCACACAGAAACAGGAGCAAATCTGGGGACAGGTGGGCTGTGTGTGCTCTGCTAGTCAGCCTCACTTACAGAGCTGTAACCTGGAACCTCAGCATGTTTGTTAGGTGTGCCGCACATGGAGGGATTAGCTAGTTTTGGTGGGAAGTATAGGCCTACAGTCTCAGGCTGGAAACATCTGGGAGGAGAGTGGGAAACTGTATTTGCAGTTTTCGTATACAATGATATACTTGGACCTGAGCAAAAGGCATTGCCAATTTTGAGCCTGACCCATATGGGGAGAGCCTTTACCAATTTTCCCTGAGTCTGATACATTGATGCTCTTCACCCTTGTGTACATGTCAGCAATATTCATCCATTCAGGACTTCACTCAGAGCTTCCTCCACTTCCTCCACTCTGCCAGTGACATTTAAAAAAACTTTGCCATGGAGGGCTAAGACAAGACAAAGACACGGACAGGGACAAGGGGTAAGCCCAGAAGAATGATGGCTATGTCACTGCTACTGCTGGAAAATTATTTGAGTTGTATATCTCAATACACGAGATATCCTTCCCACAGAAAGCTTTCCAATCTCATGAAACAGAAATACATGGAGGAAGCCTCTCCGTATTTCTATGCAGGGTTTCCAGATAGAACTGGAGGTAGGTCTCAGTGGAGAACTTGTGTTTAGCATGCACGAGATCTGGGATGCAAATCAACACAAATAAATACAAACTAATATATAGAAATAAAAGGGGGCTCAAAGGATACATTGGATGTATGGTGGGGAAATTCCTAAGTACACATACTTGCCAGATAGACTCATAATGAATCATTTCAAACCTAATACAAATAAAATCGTCGCAAGCATTTTGCAAGTCATGCTTCTAAGCAATGCACAGTAAGCCGTGAACGTGCAATGGAAAGCAATGGGGTCCTCTTCCAGGGTCTTTGCCCTGCAGTTCCTCTTATTCTTCTTCTAGCAGTGGAAGGCGGGATAGAACTTCATTCCACTTACAGGCTTTCTAAATTCCTAAGCCCCATATTTGAAGCATTAAGAATTCCCTGATTGCAGGGCACTTATATTTCTATTGATTCTCTCAATTATATTCTCCTGTATCCCCATCCTTCAGCTACAGTAGTGATTTCTGTGAGTTTTCTAAGTTTTAAGGCTCTGTGTCTAATGTAGATATCCTTAATCCCAAGTTTCCCACAGGGCAATGTACATGCTGCGTGAGGCTCACTAGGGGGATCATTGTAAATCACCTTTGGCAGAAGGAGTCGCTTTGTACTGAGAACTGAGCTGAAAAGTGATTCCTCATTGCAGAGGAAGATAGCATGTCCTTTTTACCATTAAATGTTCCCTTGCCAGCAGCAGCTGGGAGATGTTATCCTGTAAACATTTTCCATCCAATATCTCCTGGACAGCAAACGTCCTGTGTGTCTCCAACTAAACACCCAATATAGAAGAAGATCAAAGATGCTATTTTTGTCTTATTGGTCCTTTAGTTCTAGATAAACTAAATATTATCCTACCACCCCAAATCCGTTACTTGCTACTCAATTTCTAACAGTGTGAGTGCACTGGAAACACTTGGCGTATAAGTTACTGAAGATGTTAATTTTCCTCGTTGAAGAAAGATGGTCACAAAAGAACCAAGCTCAGGCTTCACATACCGATTTTGATTACCTTTCTTCAAGCAGTTAGAATGTTATTTTCTAAGCTGCAGAACAATTAGTGACTAGAACAGCAGGAAGTATTTAATTGAGTATTGATTTAAGGCCAAGCTGTTGTTTGACTGAGGAATTGCATTATAATTAATGGACCTTAACTGGACTTTAATTTTTCTACACTAGGTTTGATTTTCAAGTATGGTGATTATAATCCTCAAAGTATTCATAGAGGGAGCTATGTGCTTTTCCTACTTCCCTTTTAAAGTTTTGGGTGAATTTGTGTGTGGTGTGTATGGGTGAGGGACAGAGTCAATCACAGGTTTTGTTTCGCGGGTGTTCACAGTCAGGTTCTCACTGTCCTGGGACTTGCCAACTAGGCTACAATGCCTGGCTAGGAATCTGTCTGTCTCGACCTCCACAATGCTGAGATTATGAATGTGTACCATCATGGTGGGCTTTTTGATGTAGGTGCTGAGGCTCAAACTCAAGTCCTCATGGTTTGCTGGCAAACACCACCAACTCAACTATCCTACCAACATTTGTCTGAAATCTTAACATGACCAACAGATTTCTAGGTATGTGGGCGGAAACTTCAAAGTCTGCTGCATTGTGAACACACAATATATTTTCCCATTAAACTGTTTACAGGTTGTTAAAATGTTGGCCCATACACTTTTAATACAGGCTAGTGATGGCAGTGAAATAGTTACGGAGGAGCACTATGCTTCATCCATCCCTGGAGTCTAGTGGATAAAGCAGGATTCTCATCTGTGTGGGATGGGACAGCAATGAGGACTGAAAGGCAGAGGCCAGGGAAAAGTCCTTTCATCTACAGTAACATACAGTGACTGATTAGTCTCTATAGGATGACAGTAATATACGAGTTCATAATTTTTAAAATATCCATCTGGCCATTGTTTGATTTGGCTTGTCACCTACACTCAGAGCCTTGCTATATTTAAGATGAGGACTGGAATTACTTCTATCAGTTTTTAGTAGTCAATTAAGTATGTCTCATACATAGAGCATCTTGGGGGTCTTCAGGGATACAAAGATGAACAAAGCAGAGTTAAAAGTGGCAGCACCTCCCTGTGTGTGACAGCCACTTTTGAACAGAGACCCTGCAGGTGCAGCTAAGTTACAAGTCAGTATATAACGTGTTGTGATAAAGAGTGACCTAATAATTCTGTGCTTATAAAACAAGACAATTACTAACCATCTCATTTTCATTGTCCTACTTTTCAGTCTTTACTTTTTCCTTCCTCTGCGATTTTCAACTAAATCCCCTTAATTTGAAATCTTATCCCTGTTACCCAACAGTTGCTGGGGCAGATTCCACAGAGTACAAGTTTTGAGTTCTTAGAGCTCATCTTGCTATTTTAACATAGCAGACTAGCCATTTGTTTCTGCTGTGGAGCAGTTTGGGTTTGGGAATTTCTTCTAATCCCAGTAGCAATTTTGTATCTGGCAGGTGGTACTTCCCTCTCGAAGTGTGGAGCAGCCACTCTGTGTCAGCTCCCAGGAGACCTGGCACATCAGGGAAAAAACAATGTAGCCCTACAGCTAGGGCTACACTGGCTGAATCTTAAAGCACTTCAATGCATTCAAGACTCCAGGACTTTTTAATGATCACAGAGCCTGGGGAATAATTGGTTGAATCTCTTAGGAAGTAGATGTTCAGGCTTAACCATGCTGTGTTTAGATATGAGTCACCCAGTGACTTTTAATATATTGTGTGTCTTTAATCAAGTGATGTAAAGGGAAACGAGGGAGTAGAATGTAGATTTATTTCTATTTCAGGTCAACAAGGCCGCCTGCTTCATAAAACAGCATACACATTCACCATGCTTCTATTTATAGCCATTGTGGTAACTGACCAGTAAATATCTAGTGTGGGGGAACTGGTGTGGACAGATGGAAAGGCATCGTTTATCTCTTCATGAACATTTCATTTGTTTTATACTGACAAAGGCTAAATGGCACTTAATAATTTCAGAATTAGTATGCTTGGACATTTCCCCTTTTTTCGTGCTCATTTTTCCTTAGAGCAGTGGTTCTCAACCTTCCTAATGCTGTGACTCTTTATTACAGTTCCTCACATTGTAGTGATCTCCAACCATAAAATTACTTTTGTTGCTACTTTATAACTGTAATTTTGTTACTGAGTGGTGTCTCAGTTCCTAAGACCATCCGTAATAGATAATTTCTGATGGTCGGGACCCAGAGTGTTATAAAAAAATGGTCCCAACGGTAGCTTCCCGGTTCCACGAGGTCTACCAGGTAGCTCCACTGGCAGCAGCAGCTCCCAGGTGGAAAGCCTTGGGAGCTTGGTTCTACTGCACACCTATCTGGTCTTAGATTGGAGAAGTGTGAGCTGATGAGAACAAATGAAACATTCTCAGGAGCCAAGGGCACAGGGCTTGTGTGTGTGTAATGGGGGGAAGGGATTACATATTTATAGCCAGAGGAATGCTCCTTCTATCCCACTTGCATATTGGGGTTACAGCTTAGGCTTAGGTATTTTTCAGGGACCAGAGAGATAGACTTTATAAAGAAGGGTTTGGTTGTAACTCCAGACAAACAATTCTGCCAGATCAAGCACCCTTGGAGGTAAGTAGTGTTTTGCTCTGACTTGTGGTTTGTCTTTTGCTCCGGAGGGGAGGCGCAGATTCCTGCTGGCTCTTCAGAATGAGAGCTTGGGGTTCTAAGCACTCTCGACCCACTTAACTGTGACAGCCCCACACCACAGGATAAGAACCACTGCTATAGAAATTACTGGAAATCTGCTCAAATCCCAAAGTTTTGTTGAATATGGTTGTTTATGTGACTCAACTTGATTGTCCTTGAATGTTATGGAGAACCCTATGTAAAACAGGGTGTGTGGCCTTAGCACTTGGGAAGTAGAGGTAGAAGGATCAGAAGTTTAAGACCATTTTCAGCTACACAGTAAATTTGAGGCCAGTCTGGGAAATGTGTCATCCTGTCCTAATAAACAAATAAACAAAAATCATCTTTATTAAGTTCTAAATTACCAGCATGCCATTTTGATAAAACTGAGGTTTTCCCTTTGTGTTAAAAGATTTTCACCATGAACACAAAGAACTACTGGAAATAGAAACAATAATTATCTATTTAATATCTACTATCTAATTAGTAGAACACAACTAATTAACTTCTGCGTTTTAGTAGCAGAGAACCTGGACACTAAGCTTGTTTCTACATTCTTAAACTTAAAAAGCAAGTCCTGAGAGTGTGGGCTGTCACAGGCTCCTGGGAAGATGGCTTCCTCTGGGAAAGATGTGGGTATGTGGGTGTGGCTGTGCCTTGGATTCTGTACTACTCCTTGGGGAGCAATCAGGACAGAAGAGAACAGAGACATGATGTCTTGTTCGATGAATGGGTTAAACATGAAAGACATGATGGGAGAATTGGCAGCTCTGAACTGTTGACCAGATGTCCAAGTAACTTTTTGTTAGCCATCTCTCTTCTCTCGGTTTTCATTGCAGACAGGAGAAACAGAGTCAAGGATATAGTGTGAGTAACAACAGCAGTTATGCCAAAGAAGGACACTTTTGAACACCTGATCCAGATTGCAACCGTTGATTATGCATGAGGCATTTTGAAGAGGCAGAGTGTAAGTCTAGTTACTGGCCAATTGGGAGGAAATACTTTTTTAAATAATACATATCCAGTGGCTTTTAAGGGATGGATTAAGTGAACAATTCATTATTGTTAGTAGAGATTTTAAGGGAAAATTGCCACCATTCAGTAGAGTTGATTTGAGTTTCATAGTGGAGAATAGAGTACATAAAAGAGAGGAATTCCTAGAAAGATAAAAATTATACCCCTCTCCCCCACAAAAAGCAAGCTCCAAATCTCACAATATTTCTAGTTCTTAAAAGGGATATGAGAGTATGAAATACAGAGATGACTTGGGAGCAGATGTAAAGCACGCTATGAACCATTCCCAAGACATAGATCATCACAATACCCCACAATGTAAATGTTCAGGATACTTTCCTTGAATTACCACCACCATAATAACATGCAATGAAAGAAAGGGATCCATATATATGCTAATTAAAGAACAGCAACACAGTGTAGCTATTGCATAAACCATAAAACATTCAGTGCCTGTCTGTTCCGAATCCACAGTGTTTCTGTTTTGCCTTTACAGGTGCAATTTGGCTGCAAAATAGGTGTGTGTGGAACAGATTGCTGAACGTTACTTTACAGGTCCTTGCTGTTTAACTAGGTGTTCCACAGTGATGAAAGGGAAGGGCAGCTCGGATGAGAAAGACTCCTTTAAATCATGTTGATGAGCTTGAAGATGGGTATTGACAACCACCTCCAAACCAGCATCTTTGCTTTGCAAATCACTTTAATGAGTATAAAGGCCATAAAGACTATTTTGTAGTCATTGATCAAGGTGATATATTGAAAAATTGGAATGATCGGCTCTAAATTTGATGGTACCCATTTTTTTTCTCATCTGCAGGTAAAATCCATAATGGAAAGTAGTCATGAGACTTATAATTCATTCCTTAAGTGGCTCCAAATGTAGGCCTGTGAACTGTCATTGCTTTTTGTTTTCTTTTTTTCCCTATGTCTAAGCACGAATTGATATAAGTATACACGACAGAATACTACACGTCCTGCCAAGGGTTAAGGTTAGGTAAAGTGCTCTGACTAAAACATGTTCAGTATATGCTCATCTGTTCCATTTCTTTCTTGGAATGTCAAATTCATTTCATGCTTCCTTCAGTAACAGTCACTTCTTACAGCTATTAGAGTAGATTTTCGCTCTTTTAGAGTAGTGTTTCACTCTTTTGGTTCCCACGGGTGGAACACTTTCTAAGTAGTGTGTCTAAATTACTTTTGGTTCTGTAACTGTAGATAATACCATTTGCATGCTTATGTCTTAAGTTTCCATGCCCATCCCACAGCCTTTCTTGTTATCAGATTGGAAAAAATGGGAAATGGATCAAGACACTATGCTCAGAATTGCTATTTGGCAAGACCTCTGTTTCTGTATGTACCTGCAAATCTCTTATGTCCTGATCCTAATGCTAAGGACACTGTGGACTGAGTACTTTAACTCAATTTCTTCCTGGCTGTAGGAATCTTTCCTTAGTAAAATGAGTAATATGAGCATAAGATTATCTGATGGTGTGGAAGATCTTGCATCGTGCAAATGGTCTGGCTTGGAGGTCATAAATGCACAGGCACTTTGTATAAGATGAGAGCATCTTGTGTCTTAATTATGTTATAGAACTTCTGGAAGTCAGGACAAGCACATAGTTTAATCGCTTTACCTGAAATAATCCACAACTCAGATGGATGAGAAATATATTCACAGTCTAGACATACTACCGATATTCTGAGGAGAAAAAAATTGGTATTCTAAGAGAAAGCTAGCAGATGCAAATGAGAAAATGCTATTGTATTTAATCAGAGCATTTTAATTAACACTCACATTTGATAACAGACAGGGCTCCTTCCTGAGATCAGATGTAGCTGGTGTGGAGACTCAATTAGAGCCAGAAGTATCTTCCTTGGATTCTCACCCTTTCAGTAGCCCTATTTTTATCCTGCCCAGCCCCTTTGCAGTTTAACCAACTTGACTCATTCTCGTGTCTTCCCAGTATCCCTGGCAATTTCACTTTGGTCTGAATATTGCCCTATTCAGAGTAGAGTTTCAATGATACTGTAGTGGTTTTTTAATATACCAATTGACAGGAATGAACTATGATCTTAAAACTTCCTACTGTGTTTCTGGTTGGGTGAGACCAAGAGGGATTTGAGCTGGTGATTCAGACATTGGCCGTGAATCAGAAGTCATCTGGTAGTTACAGATGACTTCTGTAACTGCAGCCTTACCTCAAGCTACACCTGGTGCCTTCTTCTCTCAAACAATTGTGGTATTAATTTGGAAATAGAAATGGCTGTAGAACAGAATCTAAATAATGGCTAATTGTTTCTACTTTTTATATTGAAATCATTTCTTTTGTTTGATTAAATGCAAATGTCATTACTAATACTGTTTTCAGTAGCAGAAAAGAAAAAGCTGTGTCAAAGAGGAAGCATTAATATAAATCACCATCTTTAGACACTCAATCATATACCCATGGATGCACAGGTCTGGGTGACCTTAGTTTCCTATCATCAAAGCTTGTACTGAGGCTGGGGTGCTGTCCAGTGGTAGAACACTTGCCAGCAACACTGAAGGCTGTGTGTTCTATCCCCAAAGTCACAACCAAACAATATGAAACCAAACAAAAACAAACAAAGAAACCCTTTGATTGAAAATATGGATCTAAGAGGCTGTGTCTCAGAATGGAGTTCAGGCTGGCCTCAAATCTGTGATATCCCTGTTCCATTCTCCCAAGTAATGGAACTATCAACAATAAATATGGGTCACCACACCCAGTACTGGCAAATATGTCCTTGAGGATTTGACAATGGCTTACTACTCTTATAATGAACAGCAGAGCCAAAACCATTGTCAGAATAGCGTGACCACCAAGCTTCTTGCATTGGCTGATAAGACTTGCTGTTTGCTGAACAAGAATATAATCAACTCTTGTTAGACATGCATTCTACATTCAAGAATTTACATATCGCAAAATTTACGTTTAACCCCAAATGAAATCATGCAGTGTCTTTATCACTCTTCATAGATATACAATTGTGAAGAATGGCAGCAAACAAACTAAAAAAAAAAATAAAATGATTACCAATGTTTACAGCTGTGGTCTTACAAGGTAAAATTGTTTCTTATTCTGGATGTCAAACTGTAAACACACATTACTTCCACATTCTACATATTGACAAGTTTTCTGCCTTAGCTGAGGACTGTGTTTTGTGTTCAAAATGGCCCCTAACATGTTATCGATGTACTGTACTATAAGTGGATAAAACCTGGCTTCTGTGTGCCTTATAGAGATGATGCATATGCCAGCTGAAAGGGTAACAACACACTGGGCAATAAATCCATTTGAAAATGCTTATTAAATAAGGTATCCTTTAAAGAGAAACACTCATAAAACACAGACATTTATGAGCTGAGGGCTTGACAAAAGTACCATGGGCACAGGCTAGGGGAAGCAGCCTCAGATCACCCCTGTGAGTAAAGGCTCTGAATTTGCTACATCAGTAATCACGCAACTTTATAAGAAAAAGCTACTATGAATAATAAGAACCAAGCAAAATGCTACTAACTGATTTCAGTCTTGCTGCATCTGAGTAGAAAACTCTACCCAGGAATTTGATGAATGAAAATGAAACCATTGCTTCCCACACTTGAGCCAACTTATACCCCTGACTGAAGTGGAAACCACTGGGCTTCCTTGAGGGAAGTTGGACTACCCAGCCTTCCTGAAGGAGACCTGAACCTGGACATCAGAGTTTTTCCACATTTGTGGGATTTTAGGCAATTGGGTCTGAAATCACATTACTTCCTAGAAATCCAAAATGTCACTGTGGTTTTAATTTTGAGATGGCCTGGAGCACATCATATGATCTGTAGATGTTGGCTTGGGTTCCCACATGGTGGGCGCAGTGAATCATTTACTCATTGAAGTTTATCCTTGAAGAAGTCGTATTTACAAATGTTTTCCTACCCTGTACACAGAGAGAGGTGTCTAGAACCACTCTTCATGAACTAAATATGAAACAGAAGTGTTCTACATTCCTGGAAGAATTACTAGAACTTCAAAGATATAGGGATATGAAGGGCTGGAGAGATGACTTAGTGGTTAGGTATTCTTCTTACTCCTGCAAAGCCTAGATTGCATTTCCAGCATGGATACATACCTCACAACCACCCAGAACTCCATGTTCAGGGGAATTTTTTTTTTTTTAGTTTTCCAGGCAGGTTTCTCTGTTATATCTCTGGCTGTCCTGGAACTCACTGTGTAGACCAGCCTGGCCTCAAACTCACAGGTATTCATCTGCCTCTGCCTTCTGGGTCCTGGGATTAAAGGCACGTGCCACCACTGCCTGGCCAGACATCTTCTTCTAAACTCTGTTGGCACTGCATTTATACATAGACACATACAGGCACACTCACTCATAAACATAAAGTAAATAAATCTAAACAATGTCTCTTAGATGTAAAGATTTGCTTCCCACCACATTGACACAGGATTGACTAATTTGGCATATGCCTAAAAGAAGTGGTTCAGGAGAATAACAGTGAATTACTGTAAATTGAAAGAGATGGAGACTGCTGTTTGAGATGGCATTTCATCAAATACATCTGTGCTCTCTGGCATACAGTTACTGACCTGTATAAAAGCTCCACAAAGCAGTGCAGTTTCATCTGGAAAAGCAAATAATATGCTTTATTCCTATTTTATGAATCTATTAACTTCCTACTCTGAAGTTATAATCACAGAGTTAGGAGCATGAGTGTGTGTGTGTGTGTGTATGTGTGGTGTGTTCATCTCAAGTGTGTGAGTATTTGCATGCACACATGTGTCTGTACACGCCTGAGGAGGACAGAGGTTAATGTCTCCTGTCCTCCTGTCTTCCTCTAACGTTCTCCATCTTATTTCTTTAGACAGGGTCTTTCTCTGAACCTAGAGCTTACCAACTGTGTTATACTGGCTGACCATGTAGCCTCAAGTATCCTCTAGTTTGTATTACCCCAATTCCGGGATTACAGGCATGCACCCAGCTTTTATGTGGATGTTAAGAATCAGACTTGGGACCTCACACTTTCATTACATTACTTTGTGACCTGAACCATTTCCCCAGCACCTACTTTTTTTTCCCTGAAAGATTCATTCATGTACCTCAAGCTGGCCTGTAATTTATCATGCAGCCAAAGATGACCTTGAATTTCTGATCCTGGTGTCTCTACCTTTACAGTGCTAAAGTTATATGTATACACAACTATACTTGTTTTATGTGTATCTGGGGACTTTCTTAGCCAGGGCTACTATTGTCGTGATGAAACATCATATTCAAAAGCAAGTCATGGAGGAAAGTATTTATTTGGTTTACACTTCTATGTCATAGATCATCAATGATGGAAGTCTGGACAGGAACTCAAGCAGGGATAAAACCTGGAAGCAGGAGTTGATGCAGAGGCCATGGAGGGATGCTGCTTACTGACTTGGTAATCAGAGTTTTCTCAGCCTGCTTCCTTTCTTCCTCCTTTCCTTTGCCTTCCCCTTCTCTCCCTCCCTCCCTCCCTTCCTTCCTTACCTTTTTTTTTTTTTTGAGACAGGGTATCCCTGCTGTAACTCTAGCTGTCCTGGAACTCACTCTGTGGACCAAGGTGGCCTTGAACTCACAGAGATCTACATGCCTCTGCCTCCCAGTGCTGGTCCTACTTTTTTATAGAACCCAGGACCACCAAACCAAGGATGGTACCACTCACAATGAACTGGACTCTCTCCCATCAAGCACTAATTAAGGAAAGTCCTACTGCTAGAAGTTTTAGAGGAATTTTCTCAATCAAAGTTCCCTCTTTTCAGATAACTCTAGCTTGTGTTAAGTTGACATAAAACTCAGGCTTCATGTATGCTAGGAAAACACTCCATAAACTGAGCTACATGCCTAGCCTTAATCTTAGAGCTCTTGATAGTGCTCTCATTCCACAGAACAACTCAACTCACTTTTCTATTACATTGATTATATAAGCCTTTTTTTTTCTTTTGGTTCACTGTGCAGCAGGACATATTCAATAGATGTGCTGTGAGGAACATGACAGATGATGAGAAATAAATCCACAAAAATAATGTGGTTTTGCTCACATGGTGAAATTTCCAGCTATCCAGTAGTATGGGCTATTTTGAGATATGTCTTTTGAAGCAAAGGGCAAGTTACTTGGATATGATTCAGCCAACTACAAAGGAAAAGAAACAATATCTTGACAGCTTTGAACTTTGAAAGCAGTATATATCTATCTCATGATATACTTCTCTGACCCATTACTTATGACTAAGACCTTAATTGATGTCTGAGAGCAAGCGAACTCTTCACAAAATTTCCAGCTATGATGTCATTTGTCACTGGGATCACAGGGCATAACAAAGCCAGTCATGTTAGAAATGTTAATGGCATACAGGAAAACCATTCGAAACCTTCACAGAACCTAAAGGTGATACAACCATACAACATGGCATTTTAGAGGCTGAAACATAGTCAGATTACCTTTTAAGGTTTTGTTTTTGTTTGTTTTTGAGACAAGCCTCACTGTGTAGCTCTGGCTGGACTAGAGCTTGCTATGTAGACCAAACTGACCTAGAATTCACAGAGATACCTCTGCCTCTGTCTTCTAAATTCTGAGATTAAATTCTGAGTCACCATGCCTGACTTCAGACCTTCCTTTGAGAAACATCTTAGTCTTCTTTTGAGAATGGCTTTTGACTTGCTACTAGATCTTAGTGGAAACAAAGCACCTGACTGTGGCCTGGCAAGTGTTCATGTGACCTGAACTGCTCTTGAAGAAGTTTATGGTCATATTACACCAGAGTCAGAGTCAAGCACTACTGCTACATACAAAATGACCCATGTCCTAAAGGCACAAATCAGTTAGGTAAGAAAATTGGTCAGACACCTATGGCTTCCTATTCCTGACATGTCTTCATTTTCTGAACCTTGTCCTGAGGACTCATGGGACAGTCAGTGTGCTCAGCTGCCTTAGAAAAGAAAATGTAGGAATTTCCTTAATATGGATGGTGATGACTACAACATCACAGCCTTACTCTGCCATGCCACAGAGAACCCACAGAAAGAAATCACCCAGGGTATATATATTCTTGGTTTTACATTACATTTTGAGATTAGATATTGTTAGAGAATATTGGTTTATAGCAATTTATTGTCTGTAGCTAAATTTTTGGCTATTACAATGGATCAGGAGATATTTGGAGTCCAAGGTGAATGTCCACCAAAGAATTGCCTCCACATAAGTGATAGATTTACTTGGTGATTATCTGTGAACACATGAACATGGTGTCCATAGGAACAAGGGTGGAAGACATGCATCCACTCTCTGAAGCCAATCTGACCATACTTGAGGCTCCATTGTCAGAAAATGAGATAGATCAACAATGAGCTCTAATACACCATCACTCCTTAATGCAATCAGCAAGAGAGGTAGCAGGGTACCTGCATATGGTTGTGTTCTTCATGGAAGGATGTGTATTTTGGATTTCTTCTGTGTTCTTTCTCAAGCTACATATATGGACCGATAGTCCACCTTATTACTCGTGCCCACTTTTACACTAAATTGATGTTCTATAGCTTAGATTCTGGCTCTGATGGAATAATCAAGTTTCGGCTCATAGGATCTATTCCAAATCCCTATGGTTTCCAAGAGTCTTCCTTGCTTTTAGCTTTCCGTATCTTATTGTAAATAAAGTGAATTTCTTGGTCAAGGACCCCAGGGTTCTGATGCCTTTTGCTCATGCACAACTCTTAGACACTGCTCCAGATTTGGGAGTTGGCATAGCAGCTCATTTTTCTTGGAGTGATTCTTCACATTGTGAGCAGAGACCTGAAGGAGTTATTTGTTCTGGTATTTCCTCTTTTCTTCTCCTTATTTATAGCTTCTGCTTTACTTAAGGGGGGATGAGAATGGTTAGAATTCTGTAATTCTTAGACTACTGTGGGCTTAGAGTCCCTGCCTTGAGCGGAGACTGCTTGCAGACGCCCTGATCTCTTATATTTATTCAGCTGAACTGTAGCAGAAGTAAGCATGAGTAGGTTGTAGCTCGAGTGTCACAGATTCTGACTGTTCTTACCAAAATTTAGTAGGTGTTTCTGAATGAAGATTCCTTCATTTGATATATGTTCTTATGGTAATTTCCCAAGGTTTAATTTTAAAAATTTATTTGTACCAAATACAACAATTTGGTAGCTGTTCCATGCTGGTCCTCACATAGGATTTCTGGACATGTGTCCCCAGGATAACTTGACTTTCTAAATTCTACCAGGTTACTGAATCTTGCTGGGCAGTCAAGACTTACTTATTGTTTTGTGTTGTCTACTGATGTCTAGTTGGCCACTGTGGCCACTGTGTCATGTGGAGTCAGCTAGGGTGAGTACCTGTCCTCACATTCTTTTTCTGCATGTTTCTGGTCATGAGGTACATGAAGGATTCTTCTGGGATTACTTAGAAGACAGAAATAGAGGCAAAGCTATTTACTCTTACTATCTGCTGGTTCAATTCCTTGTGAAGCAAGAGTTAGACTTGTAAGTGTTCCAGACTTCTCTGGGTAGTCTCTCTGCTTGGTTTCTCTAACTCCCAGGGTGGGTGTGTATCTAAGAGTGAGAATAGTTTTTGTTGCCACACCATCTACCATGGCCAGGGACAATGTTCCTCTTCATGAACACAAGTGGGTCCCAGTGTTTTCTTCTCTTTCTCACTTTTCAGCCATTTCCTGATCCCAACTATCTGTTGACTTCAAGCTCCAGTGTCAGACAGGAAGGATGAAGTATCCAGAGTCCTTAGAGCTAGTGCCCAAAGTTCTCTGAAACCCATTTGGGCTGCAAGCAGGTATCAAGTGTGTAGGTGTGTTCTGTGCTTCTGCTTCTTCAGTGAACACAAAGATCAATAGATCTTCTCATCACCATAAAGAATATTTTAAATGGAATCCCAAGCATAAGTATGCAAATACGACAAATGAGAACAGCTTTCAAGGGTGTGGCTTGACAATAGTTTTCTGTTAGCCTGTTGTAGATGGGGCTTCAGGACACTGGAGTCAGAACACTATAAAAGCCAAGCACTTTTTTGTCTGCTGTCTGGTAAGTGTGGCCCTGGAGGGCCACTAGGATGTTTTATTTTTAAAGTATAGGTAGAGCATTTAGAAACTAAGATAGTCTGTTCATGTGAGCATCCATGACCGAAAAAAAGAAGAAAAAAACAAACCAAAACAACCACCACCCCCCCAATACAAACAAAGAAACAAACAAAAAACTGGACAATAAAAATCAACCTGTGGTTTCAGGTACCCTGGAACCGTTGAAGACATTTTTTCAAAACCTATAATGAATAACATGAACTTAAACACTCTTTACTTGAAGACACTGGGAAAACTACTTTACCAATTTGACTTTTGTAATTTGTTTGAAGCTGTTTTAAAGAATAAAAATTCATGAGAGTTACTTTCATTATTCTTTTTCCATGGGGGTGAGGCCTATTGTCAGTAAACTGGGCATTTGGGTCTCTGAAGAATCCTGGTTTTGTAGGGTTATCACTCCCTCTTCTGGAAAGACTAGAAATATTAGTAAAGGCTAAAGGCATGTTGCTGCATGTTGAGAGGTTAACGTACCTCTGCCTGCCAACCTTTCTATCAGTCTTTTCTACAGTCAAGGAAGCTGATGTATAGTCATGGAGGAGCTGAAGAGACAGCATTTGACCCATGTGGTCTGGCTCTAGAAATAATGTATCCATCTCTATTTTGAAAAAAATGACTACTTGGGGGATCTGTGAATACTAGAGTAGAAAGGCCTACTACATATCATAAACATGCATTCCATGTGTGCCATTCTCAGAGGAATTTAAACTCATATGTTTGGATAATACTACCTGCCTAAATGGAATACAGCTAAAGAGCTTCTAGAACCCACCCCTCTCATGCCTCTTACCACTTCTATCCAATAGCAAGCAAATTTCCTACAATCCTAGAGATTCTGTTTGAAGAACTAATTGATGTTTTAATACATTTTTACTTTACAACATGAAACTCCATGATTTTGGTCCCTGGTTTTACTTCAGCAATCTCTGCCTCACTGTCTTTCTCTGGTTCCACTGTTCCTACCACAAGACTTAGCAGGCTTTAATGCAAGTCAGACCCATGAGTAGCAACTTGCTCAACTATTTCAGGGTTGACAAGAATTTCCTTGTTCTTCATTTCTATGTCCCAATCTATAAGGTTTTGCAATGTAAATATTCAGGTATGTTTGCAAATCCCTTTAAGTACAGGTGTGTTCCTATGCAAACGAGGTGGTTCATCATTCCCGTCATTTAGATTATAGGAATTGCAAAGGTTATAGGGACTGGTCAACAGGAAATACATTCAACATACTAGCTAGTAGCTATCAGAGCAAACTCAGTTTCCAAATGCATTCTTGCTTTCAAAATATGGAAGAATTTCTATTCTTTGTTTTCACTGTAGATTCTGCTAAAATTATTTAGATATTTAAATGCTTTGTGCTTTTGTCAATTTAAACTTTCAGTGAAATTTAAGAGGATTGGACTTAATGATGTCTAATACTCATTTATCCTAAAATCACTGACTTTCATGCTTGAGATCTCATTATTCGTTTATAGTGGAGAATAATAATACTAGCACTCTACTGGGTGTCTGCCAGTAAAATTCAGACACAGGCACTGGGTTCTTGTTTCTATCTAACTTGAATGCTATAATTAATTATACAAAATTTACATTGATGGTATTTTTGGCTACATTTTATCATGCTTTCATTACTAGGGAAGCATTATTTTTGATGTTGCATTATCAAGATTTATTTTAGAATAAATTATCTAACAAAGGTTTTATATAGCCGCTAATGGTCAAAGTTGGAAACTAGGATTTACACTTCAAAATTGAAATGTACACTATTTCTTATTTAATTGTTACTATTCCATATGTAGAGGTTCTTTTGAGTGCATAGGACTGTGTGTGTGTGAGAGAGAGAGAGAGAGAGAGAGAGAGAGAGAGAGAGAGAGAGAGAGAGGAGAAGAGAGAGAGGGAGAGGGAGAGGGAGGGGAGAGGGAGAGGGAGAGGGAGAGGGAGAGGGAGAGGAGATTTGAGAATGTCCATACACATTCAAAGACCAGAGGAGGATGCCCACTCTCATGTGCTTTCACTGTCTGGGCCACATTCCATGGAGAGAGGGTCTCTCAACTCCACTTGCTGTTAGTTTAATGGCCAATCCTTTAATGGTCTTTCAGCCAGTATGTGGCTGCAACCATCTTTTTTGTGTGTTAAGCTTGGTTGCTGAGATCGGCACTGGGACTCTTATACCATGCTTACACAAAGAGCTCTCTAATCACTGAGCTATCTCTCCAAATCCCTAGTTGTGGACTTTTCAATAGTGTGAGTTGATTAGCTGCAATGCAGCTTGCCAGCATGTTTTGAGTCCCTCCTCCCCCTTCTGTTGAAAAAGGTTGGTCTAGTTGGGCCTTAAATCCAGATCATAATAAGTAAAGAATGCATAAAAAAATGGGGAAGTGATTTACACAACAGATTAGATGACATATGTGTGGCAATGTGATTTTCTTGGAACTAAATGTCTCACAACAATTATTGCTTTGCCCCAGTGTAGCTAATACACTGACTGCTTATTCCCACCTACCAGGATTAAAAACTATAATTCTGAAATACTCCTCAGGTGTGTTGCACCTTTGCCCATCTATGATTTTACTTGCTGGCATGTTGGGTGGTAATTAGTATGCAGAGAAAATTTGCATGTGTCTATATTCTGAACCTCTGCACCTGTTCTACACTGCCTGTCTCATTCCACAAATTACATGAAGCACAATACAAAATCCTTTTTCATTTCAATCCAAATCAGCCAGATTGGTAATATGGCACCGCCCTGCTAAGAAAATATTCTGCACCTAAAATGTAATAGCCTGAATAAAAAGGATCCAGCAGTAATTAGAATAAAAAGGGATGTGTTTTAGCAGATTTGTGTGCCACTCTGCTTGCATGGGCTCCAACCTTTAATATTTTCTATCTTGGCTTGTTTATAGACAGAAATTAATAAAATGTTTAGTAATTGAGTTCATGTGTTTCAGGGAAAGCAGGCAAACTTTACTTATATTGGAAAGATAAAAGGAACTAGATAAGGGCTCCCAGCTCTCACCGTTTGCTATGAGCTATGTGAGCGCGGTACCCTTCCAAGGCTATTCATTTCCCTCCCTGGACATGGGACCTAATGTTCTATGGAACATTTATCATGCAACAGCATGATTTATATGCCTACATATTAGAATTCTCTTGCCTCAAAGATGATACAGCAACTGAATGCAAAGTTATATACTTGGGCTGGAAGTGGAGACAGGCATAAATAGTAAAAGTATATTAATATTATATTAATTATTATATGATTTAAAGCACTAGATACCAAGGACCAAAGTTGAGTTAAAAATAGAGAAAAATGAAACAAATCCTTAAAGTCATTTTATCTGAATTCCTTGGCTAACCATAATTCTTGTCATAAATCAGTATTTTCTAATCTCTCTCTTGATGCAGTTCTGACAGTAACTGTGCTGAATAATAATTCTCTTCCCCATGTACAGAGGAATGAAGAAGGAATAAATAGACCTTCTAGATAATAGCTTCAGCCTTCCCCACCATTTCAGTAGTGTGCTAGCATTTCAAGTAATGCCCCTTTTGTCTCACAGAGAAAAATCATTTTGTGATTTATTATACTGGATTAAAGGGTGTAGACACTCAGGAGTTAAAACATGACTGAAGGGCAATCAGGCACACAGGATGTCAGAACAATGAGTGTGCTTTGATTCCTCTGAAGCTCTTAAATTTCCTTTTTAGACTACTTTCCCATGAAACAATCAGAAGATAAAAACTCACATGATTTACATAAACTATAGATAATGCCTGATTTATCTCTCTATTCTAGAATTAAGGAAGCCAGTGGTTCTGTGGGAAGATTTCCTTTTGAGGTTTCTTTTTCATCAGATAATCATTTGTCAAATGAGTTCTAGAATGTGCAACTTCTTTCAGTTGTCATTGATGGTAACAGCCTGAGGTTTTGGCAGAATTCTTACAACACAGAAAAAAAATGCCATTGAAACGAGCCTCTCATTTTCTTCTTTGTATTGGTTAGGAAATGCATAAAATAAAAGTTTATTTTACTTTTCAATTCTCTGCATGCCCACAGAGAGGTGAACTTCAGCCAGTGTTAAAGATGGAATTTAGTTTCCTATTTCTTAGTAGAGCTCCTTTCCAGATAAGCAAGTTACTCCTTTTATCTGCCTGTTTTCAGTTGGTGGCCATTTTGATTAAACAAGAGGAAGACGAGGACTTTGTGAACTTTAAATTGCTAAGAGGAAAAAAAAGTTTTAAAAATCTTTGGTAACTCAAGTGGAGACTGGAACCTTTTAGTATACATTCCAAAATAAATGATATATTTAAATATTTAATGGTTCCAGTAGAAGATTCCAGCCAATTCCACTTTCCTGTGAGCAAGGTCTATCAACACTTTTTAATTGAGGGGTCTTTGTACAGAGAATAAGATAATCGGCTCATCCAGTCAATTTTCTTGCTTAATGAAGTCAGATTGTTTATCCAAAGACTTGCAGATACTGTGTTTTCTTCATCCTCATTACTATGCATCATTTATACACTTATTTAAAGCATAATCTCAAAAATAATTTCAAAATAATAAAACCAAGACCAAGAAGCCATATTCATCATCAGAAGTGTCATGCTGACAACAGAAACATCCGTTCCCTCCACCTTAATCTGTTCTCAGAGTATAGTTTTCAAAACAGTCAAAACTTGATTTTTGCAGTTGAATGAATGAGAACAAATGATTTAATTAACTCATTAATTGGAGAGGTAATTAAAAAGACATACGGCTTAAAAACTTATAGGTAAAGCAAATGTCTTTGTAGTCACCATGTGACAGGAATCTTGCGGTAAGATTAAGCTAATTAAAAAATGCATCATGTGTATGAGGTATTTGTGGCTATGGTTTTTGTCTAACAGAAATAAGCTCCAGTGCGATCCAGGAAGACTAGAATTTCCTGGGTTAAGTCAGCCTAATCATGATGGTACCAGGACCGGAAAGGAAAGGAAGGGAGTCATCGCACCCTCAGGAAACTGCTCTGTTAAAACTTGTTCTCTTTCCCCTAAAGAAATTGTATTTTAAGTCATACCTTATTTATCTCGGTAAATTTACAATAAAGGATTGATGTAAATAAATGTCTGGACTCTAAGTATTCCTGGGTTTGGTTATAGATGTTGAAATATGTTACTGGCTTAATGAAGCATTGTTTATCAGAATTCAACTTGTTACACATAAGACAATTGATGGGCATCCCTACCATTGGCACTACCTCTGATATTTTGGTTTATTATGCTTTAGGGTCAAGAAATAATGAAGGAGAAGTAGTCCTTACTGGATTTAAGTAGACAAATAGGTCCCTCTATGACACACAGACATAATCTGCTATAATATGCATTCTCATATTAGCTAGATGGTGACAGATTGGTATTTGGGGGAAAAAAGAATGATTCTCCATGTTAAATGATCTGACAGTTTTGTTTTTGGTTATAAGTATACATTTTCCACCTGCTGATAAGCAGGTACTGCCAGGCAACTATTTTTAGAGGCAGTCTACAAAATTGATGTAAAGGACAAAATTCTCAAATATCATAAATGTTATATTAGTAAAGAGCATGTAAGAAATGTATATATTAAGCTAGCAAGGGGGGAAGAATTTAAACTACAATTCTATTTTTACATCTGTAGAAAAACAGATGGAGTGAAGTGAAGTTTATTCTGCTAGACACTACTACAATGTTCAAATTCAACAATATTTTTGTTATATGACTTAATTTTAGTACAGCAGAATGTTCTGACTTATTTTGAGTATTGATATTGTGCTAAATTTTTTGACACTCCATTTAATTTCTCAGTAGAGGGAATTGTTATTCCTGTGATGTTATCTTTATTTTTGTAGTGAGAATAAATAAGAAAGCAGAATCTCCTAAAAGCAAAATAAACCAATAAAAAGACAAAAAGCAACTATTGTTTACTTATGTAAGGAGATTCACATATGGAAACTAAATTTTGATTCCTTTATGATCTAATGCCTCATATGCTACATTTTACTTTCACATAAACTTGAGTTGTACTGCATTGTAACTACCATAGTGGAGTTGCCAGACAGCCGCACCGATGCTAGGTTAGTGTTACACTATACTCTGAAGGTCCAGCATTTGTCTTTTCTTATTTCCACTGACCACAATGACCTATTGAAAAGATTTCTTTATAAAATGATTTCACTTCTTAAGAATACCCTTATCATTCCCCCCAATAAACTTTATAGGTAAGTTAAACTATCAGAATAATCTATCATCCAGCTGGGAGCCATGCCCATTAGACGTTATTCTCCCAGACTTGCTTCATGGCTGCCTTGCTCTGAGAGATAAAGACTGTGAACACTACTCTCACAGCCTCAGAAGACCAAGAGGCCTTTCCAGCCAAAATGGCAGTAGAACAATTAGAAACAGGACATTGCCAAGGAGAAGCAATGTCAGCCCAACTCAACACATTACAAAGGAAAAGCTGAAAGATAGGGAATTCAACCTTCGTGGAATAAAGTTTATGATCTTCAAGCTGTTTTTCCTCTGTATAACTGCTCAACATGACAATAATATTCACATAGTAGAATATAATATAATATAATATAATATAATATAATATAATATAATATATAGTATAATATAAATGACTTCTGAGATTTGCATAAAAATTTAAAAATGATCATAATCATTACTTTAAGAGATTTGGGGTCCGTAGAATGTGAGTGTGTATGTTTTATTGTGATATATATTCCACACATTGCACAGCTCTGATACTTAAAATATTCAGTTGAACAGACTTTAGCATGTTCATACCTTTACAAGCATTACCATCTCCTAAGTTAATTTTATAACCCAAACACAAATCCTGTACCATTGGACAATCAGTTGTAACTTCCTCCAGGCCCATTCTAAGGCACCTGTTTCTACTTTCTCCTTGCATATGCTTGCTTCTTCCGGACATTTTATGGAAATGGAATCATGTAATTTTTGGTCTTCTGTGAGGGATTCATTTATAGCATGATAATAGCATGATTTACTCACATCATGGCCTGTATTGCTTCAATATGCCTTGATATTGCTGAAAGATATTTAATACTATAGATAGATTTTTTAATCACTCAGTTGATGGGGTCTTCTATTACTTTTTACTTCTTGGTGTTATGAGCTTTTATATGCAAGGTTTTATGTATGCACACATGTTTTCATTTCTCTCAAATCTATATTTTGAAATATATAATTTTCTGATCATTTTTCGGTTTCTGAGGATTGCCAGCTTGCTTTGTAATGTAACCATTATCAACTTACAACTCCATAGTGATGCTTGATGATTGTAATTTTTCCATCCCCTCATCAGCTCTTGCTATATCATCTGTCCTTTTCTTAAAATCTTAATTTTATTGCAATTGCTTTGAACTTCTCTCCATTTAATTTGATGTTGGCAGCAGGCTTACCACAAACAACATAAAAGATCTTGGAGTGACTGTAACCAAGCAAGTGAAAAATTTGTTTGTCAAAAGCATTAAGTCTTTGAAGAAAGAAATTCAAGAAGACCTCAGAAGATGGAAAGATCTCCCATGCTCCTGGATCAGTGGGACTAATCATAGTTAAAATGGCCATTTTACCAAAAGCAATCACAGATTCAAAGCAATCTCTATCAAAATTCCAATACAGTTCTTTACAGACCTTGAAAGGACAATATTAAACTTCATATGGAAAAATCAAAACAAAACAAAACAGGATAGTTAAAATAATCCTGAAAAAGAAAAGAACTTATCACCATTCCTGACCTCAAGTTGTACTACAGAGCTATAGTAATAAAAAGCACATGATATTGGCATAAAAACAGACATGATGATCAATGGAACTGAATCAAAGATCCAGACATAAATCCACACACTTACAGACACCTGATTTTTGATAAAGAAGCCAGAAATACACACTTGAAAAGAGACAGCACCTTCAATAAATGATGCTGGTCAAACTGGATGTCTTCATGTAGAAGAATTCAAATAGACCCATATTTGTTACTTTTCACAAAACTTAAGTTCAAGTGGATCAAAAACCTCAACATAAAACCAGATTCACTGAACCTGATAGAAGAGAAAGTAGGGAATAGCCTTGAACACATTGGTTCAGGAGACAACTTCTTGAACAGAACACATATAGCTCAGGCACTAAGATCAACAATAAACAAATGGTACCTCATGAAATTGAAAAGGTTCAATTAAGGCAAAGGTTCTGTAAGGCAAAAGATACTGTAAATAAGATAAAATGGCAGCCTACAGAATGGGAAAAGATTTTCACCAACTCTACTTCTGATAGAAGGCTAATATCCAAAATATATAAAGAACTCAAGAAACTAGACATCAACAAACCTAATAATCCAATCAAAAATGAAGTATGGATCTAAACAAAGAATTCTCAAAAGAGGAATCTCAAATGGCTGAGAAACACTTAAGGAAATGTTTAAGATCCTTAGCCATCAGGGAAACGCAAATCAAAACTGCTCTGACATTCCATTTTACCCCTGTCAGAATGGCTCAGATCAATAACACAAAGAACAGCTAATGCTGGTGAGGATGTGGAGCAAGGGGAACACTCCTTCACTGCTGATGGGAGTGCAAATTGTACAGCCATTAACTATGGAAATCAATATGGTGATTTCTCAGGGAACTGGAAATTGACCTACCTCAAGACCCAGTTATACCACTCCTGGGCATATACCCAAAGGACATTCCATCCTACCACAATGATGCTTGCTCAACTATGTTTATAGCAGTTTTGTTCATAATAGCCAAAAATTGGAAACAATCTAGATACCCCTCAACTGAAGATTGGATAAGGAAATTATACTACATTTACACAATGGGGTATTATTCAGCTATTAAAAAATGACGACATGAACTTTGCAGGCAAATGGATAAAACTAGAAGAAATCATTCTGAGTGATGTAAGCTAGTCCCAGAAAGACAAACTCAGCATATACTCACTTATAGGTGGTTATTAACTGTTAAGCAAAGGACAGAGGTGGTGCAGTCCACAGACCCAGGGAGACTGAAAAACAAGGAGTGGCTCAGTTGTGTCCAGAGATCTCCTTGGTGGTGGTAGGGTGGGGTGGGGTGGAGGTAGAACAGATGCTGTGGGTGGGCTGGGAGAGGAAGAGATGGGAGGAGGGGAGGTCAGGTGTGGGGACAGGGATGGAGGGAGGGAGTGTATTGAGGGATAGCTGGAACTGGGAGACATTGAGGTGAGAATCTGGAGGCCAAGGGCAGTGGAAACTCACTGGAGCCCATGATGGAGAATTTGGCAATGATCTATAGCATTGGGACATGGGGAACTTGAACAGACCATTTGGTATAGCTGGCAAGGCTCCCAGTGGAGAGACTGGGACAATACCCCAGTCACAAAACCTTTGACCTATAACCCATCCTCCCTACAAGACCCACTGGGACAATGGAAGGGCAGAACTTCATGCCAAAGGAGAGAACACATGCCTTGTTCTGCAGGGTAGGCCAGAAACTAGAGACTGGATAGCCAGGAAATGATTTCAGATGATATTCTGTTCTATTCTTAGACCAGTACCTAGTCTAGTCTCCATCTGAGAGGACTCTGCCAGCAGCTGATGGGAACAGATGCAGAGGCCTAGAGCCAAACATCATTCAGAGGTGCAAAAAACTCACAGAAGAGGGGGAGGAGGCATTTTGGAGACCAGAGGGGTTAGGGACATCAGGAGAGCAGGTCCTATGGAGTCAATGGTCCAGCACTCATGGGATCCCTCATAGCCTAAAGCAGAGGACAGGGAACTTGAAGGGTCTCCTAGATATGTTATGTGGTTGTCTGGATTGGGATTCTTGCAGAGAGCCTTGCAGAGAGCAAGCTATAGTATATGTGGGGTTCTCTGACATTTTTGCCTGTCCTTGGAATGCATTTTCTCCAGCTGAGTTGCCTGGTCTGCTCTTGATCTGGGGACTGGTGCCTGGCCTTGTTCCATTTGTTATAGCCTGTTTGATTTGTGACCCTGGAAGGATTTCTGTCTTCTATGGGGAGAAGCAGGGGGCATTTTAGGCAGTGGAGGTGGGGAGGATATATAATAGGAGGAGAGGGAGGATGAGGGAGCTGGGAAAAATGGAGGGAGGGCAGGAGGGTTGTTGATATGTGTAGTTGTACAACTACTGTAGCAACTCAGCAAAGAAGACCGGGAGGCATTTTCATACATGCAAACTCTTCCAGACTTCTGCAGAGGTAACCACCATCACAGCAAGTGCTATCTTTGACAGTGGAACCCACAAGCATCTGAGCGCAGGTGTTTTTATTGATTCATAGCTCCTCAGATACAGATCATAAGCAATTAAACATCCCCCACAGAAATCCAACACCTACAGACAATACAAAACGCCAAGACCTAGGCAGCCGCTCACCCAATAATGCACAGAACAATATTTTAAATAAACTAAAAGTAAACTTCTACAGAAGATTTATATTAAACAGAAAAAGAAAAATAAGTAAAAAAATATCTTAAGCTGCCATCCTAGGACCTATGAAGTAGTATTATATTATAGTTTTGAATTTTATTTGCCTTGAGGCTAATGATGCTAAACATATTCTCATGTGTTTCTTAGTTTCTTGTCTGTCTTCTTTAAAAACACATCTTTTAAATCTCTTTCTACCCAACTCAAATTGGATTGTCTTTTTCTACTACATTTTAAGAGTTCATTCTATATGCTAAATACAAGATTCCAGTTAGTTATATGGCTTGCGATTTTTCTGCTGTTTGTTGATTATTGTAAGAGTTTGAGTCCAGTTTAAATGTTTGATTCCAAGTAGGTGTTAAGTCCCATTCTGGTATCTTCTTTTTCTGCCTCACAGCTGAGCAAGCTGGCAAAAAGTCTTGATTCTCCTACCTTTGATACTTGAATAAAGTCCAAAGCTTGCACAGGAACCCTGAGCCCAGTCCCACGGAACGAATATAAAGGCAGTCTCTTTTCAAACTCTCTACATCATTATTGTGTCTTCTTGGCAAACATCTTTCTAATTGGAAAGCTCATTGCATGATGGGATACAGTCTGCAATCTCCTGTTATATATGTTTTGTCCTCAATCCAGACATTTGAGTAAATGGGGAAGTGCCATAGTCTGAAGGGCATTGAAAGATTCCATAACCACATACAAAAGAATAAATTTGGTCTGATTCTTCATACTACAGACAAACTTACTGAAAAAAAGAGACTAGGGATCTAAATATATTAGCTAAAACTATAAAACAGCTCAAAAAACCAAAGAAGTAAATGTCTATAACTCTAAATTCATACTTTTTTTGAATGAAATCAAAAGCACAAACAACAAAAGAAAATCCGTTATAAGACAAGAGTCAACAAAATTTAAAAATTTGTACTCCAAAGGGCGTTAGGCGGAAATTAGAAGGGTAACTCAAGAAATGATAAATCATATTTGCAATTCATATGTGTGATAAGGAATTTATGTCTTGATTATACAAAGAAATTTGACTACTTAGTAACAAAAGGATAAGCAACACAATTTAAAGTAAATAGAAGAACAGGTATACTGGCTCAGGCTTTGAATTCCAACCATGGGGAGGTAGAGGTAGGTGGATTTCTGTGAGCTAAAGACCAGCCTGCTATATATAATGAGTTCTAGGCCAGCCAGGGCTACAAAATAAAACTCTGTATCAATACAAATGTAGATAAGAGATTTGAGTAGACATAGGTTTAGCTGATACTTTAGTAGTTTAACCTTTAGAGAATTCCAAAGGTATTTGTGTATCAATGTTGATAGTTATTCCCTTTTTACATTCAAACGTTTTTTCACACAGTACAAATGACCATATTCTTTCCCTTCCCCCAAATCTTCCCTGACACCCCCTTCCTTAACCACTCAATTTCATGTTCTTACTCTCTAAATAAAAATGGAAGTGAAAAAAATAAGAATAAAAACAAAAATCCAAAAAGAGAAAAAAATACCAAAACCTAATGACCCCCTCAAAAAAAAAAAAAAAAAAAAAAACACCAAACAAAAACCTAAAAATAAACTATGGAGTCTGCTCTGTTTTGGCCAACTACTGCTCATGGCCATGGTGCCTGCCTTGGGGTACGACTGACGTACCCAGTGACACTGTATTGGAGAAAACTGACTTTCCTTTTCTTAGCAGACATCAATCGCAAACAGATTTTTGGTTATGAGTGTGACTCTAGTTCAACGTTCCCTTCTCAGTGCTGTGACTTATTCTAGTTTGAACCTGTTCATAAGTGTATCAGTCCTGCTGTGTCTGGAAGACACTTACTCTTTGGAGTTATCCACTGTGTTTGGTTCTTACAGTCTTTCTACCTCGTCTTCTGAATACATCCCTGAAACCTTAAGGTGAGGAATTTGATAAAGACATGACATTTATTACTGGGTAACAATGGCACGCTTACTCTCCATACGTTTTTTAGTTGTTGGTCTCTTTGTTAAGTGTCATCCACTGAAAGTAAAATCTTCTTTGATGAGGATTGAGAGATACATCGATCTATGGGTATACCAGTATGTCATTAGGAGTCATTTTATTGCTATGCTCCTTTAGCAATGGTTAAAGGTAGAATCCAGGATTTATGAACAGATGAACAGATAAATTACGTGGAGAATAATAACAAATTATAGTATTTTTCAGTCACAAAAGTATAAAAAGTTTTACATATGCTACAACTAACTTGAATTTGGACAACATGCTAATGATATAAACTAGACGTGAAAAGAAAAGGTGTGCACAATGAGCTTTAAGGAATATTTATAGTAGGAAACTCTGAGGCACAGACTAGCTTACAGGACACCAGGGTGAGAAGGGAAGGGGGCTTATCGTTAGATGGATGTGGAGATTCTCTTCAGGATGATGAAGTTCTAGAACTGGATAGTGACGGTCAGTGATAGTCCACTTGACAGATATAAACTTTCGGCATGCTGTGGAAGATTATTTTGATTATAATAATTGATATGGAAAGTCCAGTCTTGGGACCATTCCCAGTGCATGGTATTGTGTAAAATGAGATGGTGTGATGCACACTAGCAGTGCATTTGTCTCTGTCTGCTTCCCAATTGTGGGTGTAATCTGTCAGCCACTTCAAGCTCCAGCTGCATCAACCTTTCTGCTATTTTAGAAGAGCATTTGAGACATACTTATGCTTAGCTGCTTTTAGTTTGAAACTAATACTTACCAGACTTACCATGTTGTGCTTTTTTTTCTTAAAAATGAAAACACAGCTAATATCATTCATAAGAGTATTTTAACAGCTCTTGAGTTGATAATGTTATAAAAATTTATTCCTTATGAATTAGAAAATGTCATGTAAACATAGTTCTCACTTGAAGATTTTCTAATGAGCAACTCCCGAGGTAACTCTTAAAATATTTTGAAGATCAGTTCCCTATCATTAAAAGAATATATTCTAGGATTTTTCCATGATTAGAAGCACATTTCAAAATTTCTAAGAAAGGTAGCAATTATGCATATTTTTGTGAAATTAAAATAGGGAAACATCCATGAAAATATCCCTATCATCTAGATTGTATAGCTATCAACTGTACAGAATCATGTTTCCACAAAAAAAGGAAAATCAATATTTTTATAAATTGTTATTTTCATAAAACGTCCTCTATCACAACGTACATATGTGCACCAATTTTGAAATAATTGTTTTTCCAATATGTCTTTTTGGAGCTAAAAATAAAGTGCTCCATAGATCATTCCATGTGCTCTCAACATGTATGACTTAAAACACTGTTTTACAGCTGACCCTAAAGCCCTTGAGGGGTGGAATTTGCAATGGAAACTCTGACAAGCTGCTCACTGCAGGGACATCGACAGGCACCATTATGATAAATGGGTCTGCAGGAGACATGATACTGGGCCACAGGTAATTAATGGCAGAAGTAAAATAAAATATAGGCAACCATCCCACTGAGAGCATGATGCAATGGGGAAAAATCTCTAATAAAACACAAAGAATGTCTATTTAGCAAAGAACAGTGAGGAAAGACTTGTAAAATAAATCTCAAGCTAGGGCTATAACTTTAAGCAGTCATTGCACATTACCTTATAATTAGGAGTTTTAGAAAATCACCATAAAATTCATCTTTAGCTACACAAAATTACCCTATATAGTAGACTATGAAGGCAATGAAATATGAACTCGTGCACTCAAGCCAGCTAATGACATACAGGATGTTCTAGTTGGAAAGTCAGGCTGTAAGCAGTCCATTAATATGGCTTCATGCTGTAAAGAAATAGAATGTAACATACATGGTTAGAACACAGAATCATAGTTATGCATCACCTCTTCCTGAAGGTCATGACATGATTCAGTTCTCTCCCTCTCTCTCTCTCACACACACACACACACACATTTATATATTGCCTTTATAGATCAAAAATGTTTTCAGATTTTCAGCTCATAGTTTTTTTAAAATTTTTTTCCTGAATATTACAGTATCTCCAGTTGTTTTAGGCTTTGTTTTTAGAGAACAAATGGCTTCCACTATGTTACTGAAAATCATTTTAATTTCCTCTTTACAACAGGACTTTAATTCAACTATTATTTTTCAGGAAAATTCAGTGTTTGTAAGCCTGCGTTATTCTTTCACAGAATTAAAATACATTCTGCAGATTTCTTTCTAAAACAGACTGCCAGAGGATTAATATACTCATTGTGAGAGTATGGGATGCTTAATCAAAGAAAAATGATTATGACAGACTATTGACCTAAAACTTTGGAAAAAAAAAAAAACTGCATCAACCCAGTCTTGCTTCATGGCCTTGGGGTGACACGAAGTTAATCCTGAATGCTAGATGTGATGACTGAGTCTCCAAGAGTTTGAGTGACTGGCTATGTTCTAATAGTAAAGTCACTGGAGGGAGCTGTGATAGATATCAGCCACTCATGTGCTAAAGGTTTTGATTTTATTACATTGCCCCTTTAATTCTGGAAATGAATAAAGTTCTTGCTTGAATGAAAGACATTCTCAATTGCTTTATAAAGACAGATTTGGGCTGAATGATTGAGATGCATGTGCTTCTGCTAGGAACCCCTAAGCAGACATTGCCATGGTTTCCCAACAGCTAGAGAGAAAATCAGCTTCATCTTTTTCTCATTACTTATTTGAAGATAACATTAACCTAATAGAATTACATATGCCCTTTTTTCCCAGCTAAACTTTAAAAAATGCCTACTACACTTTTTAAGTTAGGAATTCTTCTTTTCTTATTTGAACTGGGCTTTTGCTTTGAAAGTGATTTTGAATCAGACTCTCTATGCTGAGAAAAGAAAAGAAATTGACAGGGAAAAACAATGAATATTTAACCTCAGATTCTAAAAAAGCACCTCTCTAACACCCATGGGAATATATTTCAATTCCTCTTGTTGACTAAGCACTGATTTTATCTGCTTCCAATTTTCAGGTTAGTAAGTTTATAATTTTATAGTTGTGTTGCAATAATAATTGAAAATTTCATATTTTTGTCTTAAAGATAAAGTAAAAGTATGATAAAGTGAATGTATATGGTCTGGTAGTTTTATGTTCTATTTTAATTGTATTTCTGATATCGTGTAGAAGGGAGATCCATTAATATTAAAAACAGGTTGAACCTATTAATTTAGGGATATGTGCAGATGTACTAAACTCTAACCCTCGGTCATCCTGGGTTGCCTTGCCCTGATGTTTTGATAGTCATATGAAGTGAGGGCTATAGAAGACATAAACAAGCTACACAGAACATATGCTGTAAACTAGCAGACACAGTCAGTTCTAATGTTACACACATAGCAAAAGAACAAACTACGAAGATATGCCATAGCTAGCCAGGGTTATTTATTTCCCACATGAAAGAAAACTAATTCCCATGGAATAACCCTAATGAAAATTTACACATAGTTTTTGTCTGAATTTTTAGATAGTTCTTGTGATCAAAATGCCTTCCATGTTCACAAATACATAATTTCTGACGAAAAGATTTAAGTCATTTAACTTCTGTATCTCTAGGTTTTGATTTCTTCTTATTAGCAAGCTTCTGTTAAAATATTCATTCAGTCAACAAGCTAGCCTCCATTTCATAAAATTTGACCGAATACTTTAAGTAATTTGCATTGAAAGTATTTATAAAGAATTCCCTTTTGTATTTTATTGCAAACCGAATCTAAAATAATATTTCCTATTGTTTTAATTGTTAGCTAATTGATAAATCTAGTAATTTAAAAATAATTATATGTCTTCCACTTATTCCTTGAGCATTATTAAATTAACTTGATTGCTTTAACTGTTTAAATAGGGAACAAATAACAGCACTTACTCACTTTTAAAAATTTGTTGATGCATTTTAAACTGAGGCCATAGAATGAATCATCTAAATCTCTTATGATTTTATGTAATAAACTATGTCGGTTACTTCTGTGTTCCTATGACCTAAAGAGCAAACCAGGACAACTTAAGGACTCACACTTTGGGAGAATCCATCATGGCAGTGAAGGTGTGGTAGTAGGTCTGGGTCTTGGTAGACAGAGAAGCAGGAAGCTAGGACTGAAGGAGGCATAGGTATAAAGCTTAAAGTTCCCCAGAGCTCCCCTCCCCATCTCTGTGACCCATTGCCTTCAGTTAGGTTTCACCTCTTAAAGGTGAACCTCTCCAAACAGTGATTCTAATTGGTTTCCACATGTTTCTCACAAAAGATCAGGGGGAGGACGAGGCATTACGCATTTAAATTGCAACCATAAATTTACAAGAATAACAAAATATGAACATTCTTTTAAACCTCAAATTAGACCAAAATTTAGACATCGTGCTTCAGATTCTGTTTCAAATGAGGCAGTTTGATAACCCGAGCCAATTGTCTAAAATGAAACATTAACCCAATTATATTGCTCTTTAAGGATTAGTTATGTATATGTGTGTATATTTGTGTGCGTGTATGCCAAGTATGTGCAGGTATCCATGGATTCCAAAAGAGGGCTCCAGATCTAGAGCTGGCGTGACAGACAGTTGTGAATCATTCTATACAGGAGTTGGAAACAGAACTTGAGTCTTCTGTAAGAGCAGAAGATGAACCATGAACCCTTAACAGGTGAACCATCTCTCTAGCCCTAATTTCAATTTAAATCAGATTTTTTCAAGCTTTGAAATGTTTAAATGACAATAGAAAGCAAATATGAGTCAGAAAACATGTAGCTAAGCTTACTATAAAGATATTAATACTATTGTTCTCATTTGTTTCATATTTTGATATTCATTTCTATGCCTTCTGCTGACTCCAAGCCAATTAATACTCAGATCTATAGCTGGAACAACAGACAGTTGTGAGTGCTTTACCTTGAAAGAATTTGGGAAACATGGACATTTAAAGTAAGGGGATTCCAAGTAAAACTTTCACTTCAGTGCATGAAGGTTTGTTTGCATTACATCAAAGACTCATGGTCCTTACATTTATTTCCTTAAGCTCTTTTGGGTGTTAACCCTATTTCAAAGGTATAATTTAAACCCTATATGTTTCAGGGAATGTCCTTGCCAGTCAGATTATAACTAATGGATTTATATTCCAGATCTTGACAACAGAACTCTTCATTGCTCAAGTAAAGGATAAAGGATGTTTTTTCCCATGTTATTTATATTTTACTTTCTTATTTAACTGACTAATATTTTATACATTTATACCAAATTGTTAATTCCATTTTAAAATTACTTTCAATATAAGTGATGGTTATACTTTTCTCTGCACTGTTTTGTAAATGTGGTGTTCAAGAAAGGTCTGTATATTGGCCCTTGTTATAGTTATTTCAAGTTGAATGTCCAATATAACTCATTCACAAGATTGACAAAGGGTGCTGGCAATTGGTTGAGACATCAGTCAGGCAATGAACCTAAGGTTGCACACCATGGACTTTTTTACTGAAGGCTCATAGCACCATAATGCAGACCACCTTCTTATGCAGTGGCTCAGTGTCTGCATCAGAATGACCCAGTAGTATGTATGCGACACATCCTTTATGACCTAAAACTAAGAAGTTATATAATTTTGCTTTCTTCTGTGTGCAACTGGTGAAAATTGTAACACCTTCTCATAGATTCACAAGGAGAGCATAGACATTATCTCTAAGTGATAAGTTGTGGCCAAATGTATGACATATAAAAATTTCCAAAGATATTCATTAACAAACTGGCTATATATAAGCTGATTCTAAATTTACTTCATTTTCAACCCCCTGAGTTACTGTATTGTCATATGTCAAATAAACCTTATATTTCTTGAAACTGTTTCATTTCCTAAATTTAATGCACAATGTGTGCGCTGTAGCTCAATTCTACTTCTAATTTGGTAGTAAACTGATATTTTCAGTGTAAGATAGAAAATTCACTATGATTTTCTCATAGAGCATTTTCATTTAGGAATATTTGTGTTTTATGGAATTATTTTCAATAAATACTTTCTTATTACTAGACACAAGACATTCTTATTTTTTCAGTAGATCTTTAAGTGATTTTTTTAATTATAAATATTAGGAAAAATACATCAAAAACAAAAAAGCAGGACAGAGGTTAAACAGAAAGTACACCAAATCAGATAGACTACTTTGCTCGTCAAGTTTTCTAGATAGCATGGTAGAAGTTTATTGGGACAGTTTTAAACTACTGTTCTGATTTGTAGTAAACACAGTATTTTAAACTGTGCATTATCTATGACTTGAAGAGTTTGTTTTGGAAGAGAATATTTTCCATCGCGTTTTGTTGTGGAAGTTTAGTTATATATAAAATAATAGTTTTATGCACTGTTGGGTGATGGGCTCTCTAGGATGTTTTGAATTGTTTGCAGTATTGGATTTCTGTAGGGGTTGTTTAAATGTTAATGATCTGCATGTGCTATCAGTAGAATGCCTGAGGATTTTTGAAAGAATAAAAACACCTGAGCTGAGACACTCAGCGTTCCACTGTCGATCAAGTATGACACTAGCCATGACAGTGGTTCTCTCTGCTGAGGTCTGGCAGAGTTTGCAGTTATCCATATGCCTACTTGTCTTTCTTGGCGAGTCACCCTATAGGCATACTGCTACAAATAGCATACCAACGTGGGCAGGACATCACAAAAGTTAATCCAACTTGAAGACAAGGAAGAAGAGAAATACTCTAGATCTCACAAAGTCCTGTAAAGTATACTCAGGAAAGCTATCAGAGAACAAGATTAAGGTATTAATTGCAGGCTCCTGAAGGAAGAGGAAAGAGAGAAAGGAAATAAGCCTCTATGAAGAAAACAGGCTGCAAAATTAATAAATAAATGAGGAAAAATGCTCCAAAATGAGAGCCATAGAATGGAGGCCCTTAGAGATAAAAAATTCAGCCAGGAGCAGGAAAAAAGCAAGGTTCTAACTGCTTTTACTGATTATGGAGGTGATGCTTCCTCCCATCACTGGTGGTAGCATACTGTATCACAAACTGAGTTTTCTGATAGCTGTGTTGTATGTGTGTAAAGCTCAAGATGTTGTATTTAAGATCTGAGGAAGGTGTTGTATGTTTCCCCTTAGAGGTGGGTGAAAAAGAACACCAGGCTGCCAGAATGTTTCAACTGGAGATTTTGCCTACTGTCCCAGGATTCTGTGATTTTGTGGAGGCCATGGATTAGAGCCAAAAAGCTGCTTAGTTAAACTGAAGTTTTTTTTGTATTCTGCAAACCTGACTACATGCAGTCCTGGCACTGGTGATGGTGATGAGAACTCCACCCATGAGGGAACCCTTCCTGCAGACAAGGACTAGTTATTTTTACAGCAAACAAGACTCTATCTTAAAATCTGGAAAGTGCTTCCTCAAGGACAGCGCACAGAAGCTGTCTTCCAGAACTGGCCAAGGTTGTATCTCGTGCTAATAGTTGAAATTGGTACTGTAAGAGTTACCCTGGTGGTGCTGGTTTTGAAGGCATGAAGAGATCATGGAGAGCAATTGAGGCTTGGAATTATGAGAGGCTAGGAGAGGCCATTGGTAAAAGTACAGCCTCATTAGTAGTTGAGGGCCCAGCATAGAGGAGATTGTGTAAAAAAGCTGAGGCTTGGCTCTATGAAGAGAGCCCAGGAGAGGCCATTGGTGAAGGTGTAGCCTCAGAGGCAGTTGAAGGCCCAAATTAAACGGGTCATGTAAAGGAGTTGAGGCTTGGCACCATGAAGAGAGCCTATGAAAGGCTATTGGTGAAAGTGCAGCCCAGCTGAAGCAAGAGATCCCAGCAGTTCTGAAGATGCCAGTACCATGGGATGACCACCAAGAACAGCAGCAGTAGTGGAGCATAGCTCCAGTGTGCCCTGGAGCACAAGCTGTGTGTGTTGCCAAGGGCAGATCCAGAGAAGTGATCTGTGCTCTTTGGAGGAGCCCAGAAGAGCATAAGTGAATTCTAGATAATTGTCATTGATAATGTTTTTCTGCTGTCCAAAGACATTATGAATAGCTTGATAGATGTTTGATTTCATTTGGTCCTGTGCATTAGTAACCCTTGTGATTGTTTTTCTTGTAAATAGTTTTCCTGGTGTAGTGGTAAATTGTGTTGTAAAGGTAATGCAATTTTTTATACAGAAAAGGGAAAATATTGTGGAAGTTTATTTATGCATAAAATGTTTTATGCACTGTTGGGTGAGGGGCTAACCTAGACCTTGGCACTTTGTATTGTTTGCAGGCGTTGGATTTCTGTGGGGAATGTTTAATTGCTTATGATCTGCACCTGAGGAGTTCTGTATCAGTAAAACACTTGAGCTCAGATGCTCCAGATTCCACTATCCAGTCTGGCACTGGCCAGGATGGTGGTTCCCTCTGCTGAGGTCTGCTAGAGTTTGCATCTATGAAAATGCCTCCTTCTCTCCTTGCTGAACCCACAGAGTAGGTGTACAACTACAGCTTTTTAACAACTCAAGAGCAGATTCTGACACTGTTGTTGAGTTGCATAGTATCCTAGCTACAAGACAGAATTCTAAGGAGTAACTGGCTGCATTGATGCCTCTTCACCTTGTTTGGTCCCATCATCTCTGAAAGTTCATCTCTCACCCAACTGAATTACTTTTATCATTAAAGTCTTTTTAAAAAGATGCTTTATTTTGAGATGACAGATTCATCAAAGTTGTAAGAAGTAATTCAGGTGCTTCTCACCTATCTCTGCCTAATAAAAAAAATTATAATATGATAGCACAACCTGAATACAATATGTGGCAAGTTTGTTTATATTTTAGCAACTGTGTATGTATATGTGTTGTGTTCCTATATATGTGTTATACATGTTCTTATATATGTGTTATACATGTGTGTGTTTGTGTGTGTTGTTTATATATGTATGTGTTGTGTTCTGTGTGTGTGTTTGGTGTGTGTATGTGTATGGTGGTATGTGTGTTATGCATGTGTGTATTTGTGTGTGTTATATATGTGTGGGTGTATAGTATGTGTGTTTTATGCATATGTGTGGTGTGTATGTGTGTGTATTGCGTTATGTATGTGTGCCATGCATGTGTGTTTGTCTATTCTGTGTACATGTGTGTGTTTATGTGTGCATGTGTGTAGTGTGTAATACGTGTGTGTGTGTGTGTGTGTTTGTGTGTTATGCATTCACAGTGTACGTGTGTGTGTGTGTGTGTGCGTGTGTGTGTGTGTGTGTAGTGTACTATAGTGTACCTAATACAGTTAAGATACATGAGAGTTTTAAACATTTTTAAAATTTTCTTTCTTTTCTTTTTCAGAAAAGTTTTGTTGCTAGGGGCATTTCTCCTTTGTCTCTTTATGGTCATTCTCCACTATTCCTGTTAACTTAACATCAGATTCCTCACACATACCTAATGTGGTCTATGTAAGCAATAAACATAATACAACTAAAATATAGGCTGTGGTAGCTAGAATGAGATGCCCTCCATAATCTCAGGCATTGATCACTTGGTCCCCAGTGAGTGTCACAGCTGAGAAGGGCAGCTGAGGAGGTTTGATCTTGCTAGAAGGACTCTGCCACTGGGAGCAGCCTTTGATAATTTAAAGACTTGGAACATTGCTAGTTGACGTTTCCTGCTTGCCCCTGCCTCTCAAGATGAGTCCTAAAGCCAGGCTTGGTGGCACATGCTTTTAATCCCAGAACTGGGGTGGTAGGGGCAGGCAGAGAGATAATGGTCGGAGCCACAGAGATTATGGTCTACAGAGAGAGTAGCAGGACAGCCAGGATGACAGAGAAATCCTGTCTCAAAACAAAACAAAACAACACAACAAAAATATGTGAACCTTCAGCTTCTAGCTCTGGCTGCCATGTGTGCTGCCTGCTGCCATGCTGTGCTTGTCATGAAGAGCCCTAACCCTCTGACACCTTAATCTAAATATACTCTCTCTTCTATAAGTTGACTTGGTTATGGTGTCTTATCACAGCAATAGAAAAGTAACTAATACACAGGAAGGACAACAGGCATATACAAACAGTACAGTTTTAATTGAAAGTGTTCTTAGAGAAAATTTAGCAGTATGCTTGCAACTATTGTTCCATAACTGTAGCTAACAGACTGTTTGTATTCAATGATTACCTCTGTTAAATGCCCCATGTGAATACTTTGAGTAAGTGCTGTGTGTATCAATATATAAAGTTTTAAATGTGATCAAATGTTCTCTTCTTGCTTGTTAATTTATATGAGCCAAGCCTTCCTTTCCACTGTGTTGTTTTAACAGCCCCCCTTGTAGAGAAATGTCTCTCTGTTGAGGAGAATTAAACAAGAGATTATGAAACAATTAAAAGCAACTCAGGATATTGATTGTATTTTTCTAACAAGGCAAGTCAAATTACCAAAATTCGTACTAAGCTTTTTCCACTTGTCATTTCTAAGAATTTATTCTTTAAAAATATTTTAAAGGTTAGATGACCTTTTGTTAAATAAGGTGCTTTGGGCCCATTACCTCTTTGAACCTATGCCCAATGATAATTTTAATTCTAAAATTTGTTTTTGATATTTATTATAAGTTTCAGTCTCAGCTACCATGGCACCTGTTTCACTGATAATGTCGTGAAGCTTCTACTTTATGTAAAAATGAACTTTTGTTTTAGTTCTTCAATCTTGCCTATTATTAGAAATAAATGTAACACCTTTATCCTTTATTAAGATGATATTTTCTTAAAGTCCCCAATTTAGTCAACCTGTGTTTAAGTATTTTTGAAAATTACACATCACTAAAACCCCAATAAACTTGTTTTCACACCTGTTAGGGTTTCAGTGCAAATTCCATACACTTCTCAATAAGCCTTTCTCCCTAATTTAAATCAAACACCACCATGCAATAATGGCTGGCTTTCTCAGACCATTTTCTACATCACCACATGAACATTGTCTTTAATTCATTAACCCTATGAAAACTCATTAACCAATTAAAAAAGAGACTTAATTCTCTTTATTTTATATGCATTAGTGTTTGAATGTATGTATGTGTACCATATATGTGTCTTGGTACCTGCAAAGCCAAAAAGAGGGGGATGGATCTCTGGAGATTCTTATGTGTATGCTGGGAACTGAACCCTAGTTCTTTGCTAGAAGAGCAAGGGCATTTAACTTCTGATCCATCTCTCCACTCTTATAATAACAAATTTTTACTGTAGTACAAAGCACAATGTTTAATTCAGCTGATGGTCACAGAACCTCAGGAAGGAGTGGCTGGTGGTGTTGATTTAACTCTGGTGCAGTCCTCTTCATCGAAACATCTATTCACAGTTGTTTCCTTACATTCTAAGCATTTTGTGTCAAAAACTTGAACTCCAAACTAGGAACATTCTTCACAGAAGTGTTCTTGTTCATCATTGTCAAGTTGTTAATATATATTATCTTAATTTCTCAATTTATCTAAGAGGTGAAATCAATCAGTGGGTAAGTGAGCAAGTATATAAATGTTTTTGTTTGTACCAGCTGTGATTTGTGGATCACGTTATAGGTAAAATTGCTGTAAATGATTAGTTTTAACTGTCAGTTAGCTATTCTTCAATCATGTGGGAAGAGAGTCATTGATGGATTATCTAGATTAGGTTGGCCTGAGGGTATGTCTGTGGGATTATCTTCAATATTTTTTAATTGATGTGGGAAAACACAGCCCACTATGGGTGGCATCATTCCCTAGGCAACAAAAGATGAGGCTGAACAACATGTAAGCATGCATGTATTTATTTTTCTTGACTCTTGACTATGGCTGTAATATAACTAGTTTCTCCAGATCCTGCCACTGTGACTTTCCTTGAAGTGACAAATTATAACCTGGAATTGTAAGCTGAATAAGCCCTTTCTCTCCCACATTGATTTTTCCTATAGTATTTTATCATGACAACAGAAAGGAAAAATATAAAACTGCTTTAAAGCCTCCTCACCATGGAAACTTTGATTTTGTATTCTTCCTAAGGAAAAAAAATTAGTCTGAACTATTTCACTTGCACTTTTCAAAACATGCAATGGGAGAGCAGAAATAGTTGATTTAAAAACCGTATGGGTTGAACTTCCAAGGATGAAGAATCTAAGAGAACATAATACCTACAGTTTTTTACGCAATAAAAAGCTTGCTAGAAAAGTTTACTTCTGATGTCACCAACCCACATGATAGCTTTTTCCTTCATTTACATACTGAGTAACATGTCTGAAGGAGACCAGAAGTATTTCTCTGGAATTTCAGACTTGACGTATTTAGAACTTTCAAGAAAGAAGAATACACCTTTAATTCTGCTTAGATAAGATATAGACAGGAGGTGCATACTAAATCCTGATGGAATTCTGGGCAGAATAGAAATTTGCAGCTTCTGGGATTTCTAAAGTTGGAGTCATAATAAAAATTTATAGTTTTATTTTGTGGTTATTCAGGCTTTGAATTAGAGACACATTAAATGGAATGGGGAAGTATTGTTTAGATGGTTTTTCTGAGCACAGTAGTTATATTTGTGGACAGACTAGCAATAAAACCAATCAACAAATGGCTCTCCACATCTACGGTTTTGAATTTTATACTTTTGCCTGCATAACCAGGAATGTAATTATTAATATGCATCAATGACACATGTAGTATGCAAAAAATAATTCCCTTGGCTAGATTTTGAGAATCACATCTCCTATTTCAAACTTCTCACACATAGCAGTAATTTTTTTAACTATGAAAAGTATGTAGATTTCTTGTCAATCAGGATACACCACTTGTAAGCTTGAACATCACAGTACAAAATGCCAAAACACTTGGAAATCACATTGATTACATTTCCCACGGGAAGCCACCCATTTAATATTTAACAAGCAGCTCTTGAACACATTTTTTATTTATTGAGTTTGAAGTTCTTAGATCGAAAATGTTGCATAGTTGCCTATTGGGATAACATGTTTTTTTAGAAGTATGGGTAACTAATTGCAAGAGTATCACATCAGAATTTGAGGTCTTTCATAATTTAAATTCATTTTAGAAAACATTTCTGCTCATGCATGCAGATGGGCTAACGGCATAGCTATAGTTATTAACCCACTGTCACCCCCAGAATGCTACGCCAAGAGATTATTTCCTATGATTACAACCTTGGATTTTCAGTTAGATGGCCTACTTTTGAATATAATGTCATTTTTTGTTCTGTTAGCAAAACACAGATTTTGCTAAAATGAATTAACTCCATGGTTGATTGCCTCCTAATACCACAGTCTCTCAGCTAAGACTGTTGTCATTGCCTGAGTACAATGCACTGCTCCAGGTCTTGCCCCAGTAAGTCGCTGACATATCTCTACATGCCTTTGCCTCCATCAGTTCATTGGCTGGAGATCTCATTCTTCATTGATCCTTTCACACAAGCAGTCTTGCAAGTCTGAATTCAAATGAGCAGTACCTCTGTGCTGGGGAAACATCCATCCTGCACCATTTTCTGTTTGTGGAGCACTCCTTCTATTTCATGGTGATAACAGCATGTGACTGGCCCTAGTAGAACTGGCTATAATTTGCAAATAATTTATACCATATTAATGCTCTACACTTCCTTAGAATTTAGACCTATACTCTTTTGCATATAAAATACGTATAAAAATGCTTTGCATGCATGATTATGTGTTTGTACATGTGTGAGTGCCCATATACATGTAGGTACGTGTGCACATGTGCGGAGGCCTAAATGCGACTTAAGTGCCTTTCTAGATCTCAACCTTATATGAGACTGTATCCCTTATTGCAACTTGAGCTCATTGTTTCAGCTAGTCTTCGTAGCCAGGTTGCTGCAGAGATTCCATCTTTGTCTCCCCAGTACTGGGATTGCAGGCAGGCCATCTACCCATCCAACTTTTATAGTACTTCTGGAATTCCAAGCTTGTGCCTTTGTGCTTGTTCAGCAAGCACTTTACCTGCTAGCCATATCCCTAGACTCCCTGTACTTTTATTCTCTAAAACATAGGTGCACCTGAAATGATGTCTCTTACTGGTATACCTTGAATCACCTGGAAGGAGTCTACTGGGAATTATGTGGATTTTTGTTGGCCTGTGGGGATGCTGGGAGGAATTTTCTTAACTGTGTTCATTGAGATGGGAGGACTCACCCTGAATGTGGGCAGTGGCATTTCAGGAACTGGGCCCTGGGCCCAATGAAAGGTGGAGAATGAGCTGAATGGTAAGCATGCATGCATTCATTCTCTACTCTTGACTATTTGTGACCACTGCTTCACTTTTCTGCTGCCCTAATTTCCCTGCTATGATGTGAGCTAAAATAAGTGTCTTATTCTGTAAGTTGCTTTTGTCTGGGTATTTTATTACAGTAACAAAAACAAACAAACAAAAAAAACTAAGCTATCATCTGTGCTTGCCCAGCTACAGTGTAAGTCTGGAAAGGCTGAGCATCAGTTTCTTTTATTTACTGGGATATCCTGTGTTCTTTGAACAATGCCTAACATAAACATTGTGGCCATTAAGTAGGTATTGAATAGATAAGTGAATGAGTCATATAAATGGATAAAAAATATTTTAAAAATTCCTCAAAAATAATTAATATTCAATACCTCAATTTTTCCTCAAATAATTCATAGATTCCAAGGAATCACAACTACAATCAAGAGTCTGTAGCAATTGGAAAATCTAAGAGTCATACATAAACACAAAGACTATAAACTAGATGCATCAACTAAGACAAATTAAAAAGACAAAATGAAACCAGTGGACTAATTCTCCCTGATTGCAAGGATACAGTAGCTTTTTCAGTCATCAAGACAGCTGCATATTGTCTTAAAGAGAGACAGACCAGTGAAGTATTTCAGAACACCTGGAATAGAGCCACAGGAATACTGACAATTGATTTTTACCGAAAGTATAAAACCAGTTTCTTGGGAAGAAAGTTAGCATCATCAGTGAATGGCAATAGACTATCTGGAGAGTAATAAGCAACCAGTGAACTATATCTTAAACCTTACATAGAAATCAGCTGATAATGGAGAGAAACCCTGCAAATACAGAGCATCTAAAAGGGACCACGTGAGTTAGTGTTGTCACCTTGCTGTAGACAAACATTTCTTAGCTATTTCTTAAAAAACAAGATTCATAAAGTGAAATTAGCTTTACTCAAAATTAAGACTCCTGGCCTACTTTAGATTGGGTTTTATAAACTTAAAAAGGTAAAAAATAGACAGAAAATATTTTCAAAACACATGTGAAATAAAAGGTAAGTTATTTGAAAAATATTTTAAATGAAAATGTCTTGCAACTAATAAGAAAACAAATGACCAAGTTGAAAACTTTTTTTTTTGTCAAAACAGAAAATATACAAATAGTAAGTCATGAAAAGATCATCATGAGTTACCAAGGTAATATGTATGGGTATCACAATGAGAAATCATTCCACATTCCCAAACGTGGAATGGTTGGCTGATAAGTTGGCAGGGTGTGTATGTGTTAAATTCTCCTATAATGTTTGTGACTCATACAAAGCTGCAACCAGCTTTGAAAAAGTTACCTTGACAGTTTCTTAGGGAGTTCAATGCTCCAGTCATATAATCAAGCCATTGTGTTTAAAACATATAGTTATAAAGGCAAAAGTTATGTTTATGCAATGGAATCAACATAGATTTGTACAGGACCATTATCATGTAAATGATTGGGCAAATTATGGTGGATCTAAATAATGGAATACTATTCAGTCAAAATAAAAGTAAGTACCGATACATACCATGGCATGCACAAATCTCTAAATAAATAATGGAAAGAAGGCAAACGAAAAAGTAAATATTTTGTGGTTCCATGTACGTATAAAGTTCCAATAAGCAAAAATGAATCCAAGGTTACAGCCTATTGGTGGCAAAGCAATGGACAGGGTTGAGACAAAGGAGAAAAAAGCAAGGGGGTGAGAATATTTTGGACAGAAGATAATGTCTAGGACACTGACTATGACCACCTCATGCACATATACCTCAATTAAATCTGATTTTCATAATGGCTTTAGTCAGTTTTTATATTTATATTATATAATTGAATTCTACCAATTCACCAATTGATTTTACAGCCATATTAAGCCTTTTCAAAGGCATTGAGATTTGTAGGGGTGCAGCAATGTCTCCATGGTTAAGAATGTATAATTATCTCCTAGGACCTGAGTTTGGTTCCCAGCATCCTCATTAGGCGGCTTACAACTGCCTTCAAGTCCAGCTCCATAGGATTCACTGGCTTCTTTCAGCTTCTGTGGGGAACCTGAACACACACGTACACACACACACACACACGTACACACATACATGTACACACACACACATGTACATATACACACACACACGTACACACACACACATTCATACAAATCAGTGAGATTTAATCACAAAAATGTGATGTCATTTGTGAAATAATACCAACATAAGTGCTTTTGTCTTTTCCTATAAGAATGGTCACTTCAATTATATTTGTTATTACTAAAAGCTGATGAGGAACATTTTATATTTCCATTTATACGTGGCTTTCTGTATTACAGTTTGCTTTCTGAATCAAATCCTTACGAGAGCTTTGTTCTGTAACTGTGTTTAGAATTTTTCCTTTAAATCTGAGTAATACTATCAAGAATTTCTTAATATCATTTAATTATCACTCTTCTTTGGCTTAACTAATGTTCATAGTATCCAAAGGCAAAATAAATTAAAAATTTTAGTCATCTTTGGGTAAAAAAAAGATTTACTGTTGTTGATATTTAGGTTATTTTTAATTTTCATTTACATAAATTTTCTGGAAATTACTTTTCTGGAATAAAATTATAAGTGTATAATCTAAAGTATGTTGTCAAGGACATAGATGTGTGCTCTTCTCCACATAATTATATTGTGTCTCAGGTTATTGTATTATATTAACTTTTATTGAAATTACCAATTAATTCTGAAATGCATTTTTATTCTAAAATAGAATGTATAAACTTAAATTTCTATTAATATCTAAATTAAAGACCAAACATGAAGGAAATTAAGAGTAAATACACGTTCAAGGTATATGACAGTAAGAGTGCTAAAAATAGCAAGGAGGTGGTGGGGCATGCCTTCAACCTCAGCACTCGGGAGGCAGAGGCAGGCGGATCTCTGTGAGTTCGAGGCCAGCCTCTGGTCTACAGAGTGAATTTCAGGACAGCCAGAGTTACAACAGAGAAACGCTGTCTTAACATTGCCCCTCTGCCCCCCAAAAAGTGCTCGAACTGAAAGACCCTTGCCATTCATTAAGAAAATGGAAAAAGAGTATTGGTTTCACAAGCTTGAGCTCCTGAGTTTAATCCACAGAGTCTCCATAAAATGTTGAGCATGGTGTGCACACCTTTTAGGCCAGCATTGGGGAAGCAGAAGCAAGTGGATCACCAGTCAAGTTTTAGACTAGTCTGAGAGCCTCTGTTCAGTAAAAGAGTCTCTCTCAACCAACCAAAAGGTATGTCCTAAGGAGCAGTTTCAGATGTTGTCATCAGACCTCCACATACATGCTCACACATGTACATGCACCCTTCCCAACACACACAAGCACCCTCAGTGGCATACATGAATATGTACTTACATAAATAGAAAGTAGGACGTCCCTGGACCCTTTGGTGCCTGCCTCCCCAGGTCCATGATTACAAAAGCATACTGTTGTTCAGGTTTTGTACGGGTTCTTAGGAATCACACTCTTGTCCTCATGCTTACTTGGCAAGTACTTTGCTAACTGAGACATCTTCCCAGCCAGACTCAGATTTTCATTCTGATTTTACTCGTGCCTTATCTACCTGCACTATTTTTACAGTGTAAAGTAATATTTATTTTAAAATGATATCCTCAAAAGTAGAACTTTCTTCTTATGCTAATTTCAATATGTAGTTAATATACATGGCTATAATATGTTTATCCATATTTGACAGAATTGGTACTACACTGTGTTTCTGTATCTTGTGGCTTAAAATTTGCATACTGTATGTAGGATATTTTAAAAATACAATCTCTGTGGCTCCATGCTTCTACCACTCCTTTGTGAAGCACATGTTGTAAGAAAAACTCATGGGTCATAAGAATCAAAGGAGCTTAGAAGCAGACCTGGAACTTTGTTTCTGGAATTTACATCTACTTTTAAATTTTTCAGGAGTAATTCTTTAAATAACAATAGAATTTCATGACCGAGGAGAATTCCAACGTTACTTGGAAATAATCATACCTATTTCGCTACATTAAACATATCAATTGTCTTATATACCTAAGCATCCAGTATTAAGAGGAAAATCAGGGTTTATTTTGAACTGTGAGCCAAAATATTATTTCCGAGTAGTTCAGCCAGCCCATTAAATGCATCTATTGTAAGGGTGCCTTCCTTAGAAAGTAATATTCTTCCTTTTCCTTTCTGAAATGTCATGGCATACACCCCAGCAAGTGATGGAGAGCTGAAGGCTAAATGAGTTATGGTAATTAGGTATGATTATATTTCTCCCATGTGTGGTGTGCATGGCACATGAAGAAAATGGACAGGTATCACCAAGACTGCATCTTTTCTTCCAGAACGCTAAGTGCGTTCCTGGTTGTGGCAGAAGAATAATTTCTGAGGTATGTCCTTTCGAGGAACCTCACAGATGGCTTCCAAGCCCCTCTCTCCTTCTCTGTGTTGTCCATGAACCATGAAGACTTTTCTTCTGTTCATTTCTCAGGAGAGCTGAGCTGGGTATAGCTCAGCTGTGAATACTTCTGTGAGGTGAATGTTCAACATGGAGCACCAAAAAGAAAAACAAAGCAAACAAAACAAAGGAAAACACCCAGAAAGGCGACTACCTAACATATTCAGTTCTGGGCTGAATGAATGAAGCATATTGCTACTTTGTGAGAAGGCATTCCTGACATTAAATTCACACACACTGAAACAAAGTCAATATGTGATGAAACCATTCCATTTTTCCTAGTAGTAAATATTCTTTCCAAGTTCTGTAATCAGTTGGTTTTGAGCTTTGAAGGGTTCTATGCTTTGTGACTTGAGACACTCTTAGGCAGATGGCATTTGAGCTTAAATATCATGTGGCTGACTTGTTCTAAGATAAATTGGAAGGTGTTTTTTTTTTTTTTTTATTTTGGCCCAGCTTTTGTTCTCAGAGCCGCTCATGGGTGTAGAATGCTCAGTTCATCTCTGTTTCAAAATCCAATAAAAATGAAGTCTCGAGAGTAAAGATAATTCAGGCATATTGTCTTAAAGCTGTTCTGTAGGGAAAATATATATAGCATTGTAGTGTTTAAAAAAAAACAAATTTAATGGCCATGTTATTGTAGCTGAACACTGTAAGAAGGAGAAAGATTGAATACTATTTCACAGGGGTAGATATAATCATGATTAAACATTTCGCAATATGAACAGAAAATATAAGGTATGGCCCAATTCAATTGGCATAGCACTGACATTAAACTAAGTAGTTAACTTAACTGTAGGACCTGAAACTCCATGCACAAAGTAAATGCTGTTAGGAAGCCCTTAATTGGCTCATATAAAATTGCCAGCAAAATAGAGAGCATGATTTCCTGACATTGGGAAATTTGCAATTTGATGGATCTTCCAACCTTCTGAAGTTATGAAGTCCAAATAATTCAGTATGTTTTTATTAAAAAAAATAAAGCAGTAAACATAACAGTTCCTTGAAGTGCTGATTTCTTTCCGACACAGATCAAGGCAGCTGTAAACATAGAGGGAAAGAAAATGACATATTTCCATGTAAGTGGTAAATGATTTGAATAACGGACCTTGAACAAGTTCCATCAAATTGTTATTTTAAGTGGTCTTGCATTATTTATAGAAATTTGCTTTCAATTAATGCTTGTGATCTACACAGAGTTACCAAAGTATAAGAGGCCTAGATGATTAACATACAGCAGACTTAAGTTAGGTTTGGTTTAGTGGTAAGTAAATAAAAAAATGTAAAATTTACTGACTCCCTCCCTCCTCTGCTTGCACTCCAACCCCTTACTCCATTTAACTTCCTCTTCCATTTATTTCCTTTCCTTCTTTATATAACCTGAATTTTATCCCCCTTCCCCTGAAATCACTTCCTGTGACTGTTTACTGTGTTCCTGCTATCTATGGGTTCACCCATAGAAAGTTTAAGTATGCATACTGAAAGATTAGAATCAGCTTTAACAGTTAAGAATAATCACATGTGGTCTGCATATTAGTTGCCTCATTCAGAATGATTATTTCCAGCTCCATCCATTTTTCCCCGACAAATCTCCTTCCTCTTTGCAATTGAATAATATTCCATTCATGTATATGCATATTGCATATGTATAACACTTTTAGTATTCACTCATTAGTTAATGGACTCCTAGGCAGGTTCCATAACCTGGCTATTGAGAATGAAGTTGAAATAAACATGAATAAGCAAGTATCTTTACATACAGTATTGTTAAATAATCTGAGATTATTCCCAAGCCTGGTTGTGGCAGTTTGGGTGAGTTGTCACCCATACCACTTGGGCATTTGAATACTTCATTCTTAGTTGGTTGCTGTTTGGGAAAGATTAAGTGTGGCCGACCTTGTAGGAGGAGGAATGTCACTTGAGGCAAGCTTGAGGTTTCAAAATCCTTAGGGAACCCCAGGCTAATCTCTCTACCTCTTGATTCTGGTTGGAATGTGAGCCCTCAGCTCTTCCTTCTGCCAAGTCTTTGCCTTGTCATGATGAACCCTAAACTACTGGGATTGTAGGAATTGTAAGCCCAGTTGGACGTTTTCTTGTATAAGATCCTTGATTATGGTGTTTATCACTGAACTAGAAAAGTAACTAAATATGGTTGTATAGCTTGATCATGTGGTAAATCTACTTCCAGCATTTTGAGGAACTGCATACTGGTTTTCATAGGGACTGCACCACTTTGCATCACCAACTGTAAATAAGTGTTCTCAAAACCTCACATCCACATAATGTTATTTTTTTTTTATTTTAGCAATTCTGACTAAAGACATTTAAAATGTAGAAACTGTGCACCTGCACATGCACACACACACACACACACACACCCACCCACACATGCACACAAACACACACATACACACACACAAACATGCACACACACCATGTTTTGGCTCACTGTTAACCTCTTACTATCTGCTATTCTTACCTGCTGTTTTTTTTTTTTTTATTGTTTAGTAAATTTCAAGATATCCATGAATCTTTATAATGTGGATGCTTTGTTTGACAAAATCCTAACTGTACATTCGTTTTCCAGATAACAGAGTAAGAATCGCGAAAGGAATTCAACGTGGGAGTTTCCATCCTAGGTGAGTCCCATTTGACCCTCCATCTCAGTTTTTTATTACTTTTTCTGCTTCTCAAAGGCTGAACTAGCAGAGTAACATTACTGATTTTCAGTAGCTTCTCATCAGTGGAAACCACACACAGCAGACTGAAAAGGGTTGGGGGATAGATAGGTGTGTGTCCTTGGAGTGATACTCAACTGCTGGAATGACTGAGCTTTCTTGAAGGGTTCTGTACCCCTTGGGCATTGCCATGGAAACATGTGGACAGCCCTGGGCTTCTATGCAGCCCTGATGATTTCTCTGAAGTACACTCCATGTAATGGTTTATGAGCACATTGTTAAAGTCTTCTAGTGTGTTCATAAGTAGAGCTTTAGTTTGTTTATTAATCTACCCACACAAAAATCTTTTCAGTAAGGTTTATCAAAGTTTTCCAATATTAAAATGCAAATAATGCTTAATATAACTTTAGATTTTTTAGAGAATATCTATTAATAATCATTTACCTTCCTCCTCCTCCTCCCCTTCCTCCGTCTTTCCCCTTTAGTTTGATACAATATCTTGCCGTATAGACAAGGCTGGCCTGATTATCTTCTGACTTTAGCTCCCAAATGCTGAAATTTCAGGCATTTATCACAATGTCCGGCTTTGTTATCTCTGAGTACTCACATCAGTGCTAGATTACAGTTATGAGGAGATAGAAGAAAACAAACCTTAAATATTGACTTCAGTTTGAATGTTCCAAATTCCAATGAAGTCCACACTACAGTGGTCAGATAGCAAAACATGTCAGATAGAACAATTGCCAAAATAAACATTTCACAGAATTAGTCTTAATCATAATATACTGGTGGCATTCATAGCCTACTACCTACAATGCATTCCAATTGAATATTATTTTCAGTGAGGTCGATGGGGTACCAGCAACTTCTGCTTATCTGAGCTCTCACTCCATTAAGGAAAATAGGGCCAGGATCCTCAAAGGAATGAGAAAACATCTATTTTTCTTCTCTTCTCTTTACTGTCACATCAAAACATAAAACTTCTCCAAGAGACTGTAACTTGACATGATAATTTTAAGAGGTACTTGAGGAAAATAATAACACCTTTAAGACTATATTTTACTCTAAGAAGCTCTTATTTTTATTTTTCAAATGAAATGATGGAAAGACCAAAGAATTTGTCATCCAGTAAAAGATTTTTCTCTCCCTCCTGCCTCTTTGCTATATGTGCATTTATCAAAAACAGCAGCAATGATCGTGTGTTACATGAAGTGGAATCTTATAGTGGGTGATGCTCACGGGCATCAAAATTAATGGACAAAATATGTCCATTTCAAAATTCTATGCTCATTATAATTTTTCCTGAACTAAAATCAAATATGCTTTCTAAAACTTAAAAAAAAAAATGAAAAGCTAATATATGTGGTAGAAGCCCTGACCACTGATAATAAAAACTGTATCCTAAAAATTCGTTTTAAGGAGGTTTTGTCTATGCATAAGCCAAGCCGATTAGCAGAATTATTATTCCCATCAGATTTTTGTTTTGAGAGTGTTATCTGTCCTTGAGTAGTCAGGCTGTATAAATCAAATGATACTCACGATTTTGCAGTAAGCAAGGCACGCATTCATCTTTTTTGTTACTTTGTATTTTCTAAATGTCTGTTAAGAGAGTCCTCATACATCATATGCACTTGCTTATCCTTGGAGTTGTTTTCCAGTTGTTTCCCACAATAAGAATTTAACTCTGAATCAGTATGTATGTCTTTGGCTCATAGATGGTGTCGCATACTTCTTAGATTCCCTAGAGCTGTGTTAGAGAATTTTACACTCACTCTAAAGTTTGTTGGTGGATTCCAGTGAATAAAGTGATTTTGTTGCATGCGTTGATTTCTCTGATAATAGTAGTCCCAGGTACATAAGAATAGTTATTTGTATTGAGTTTCAGAAGCATGAAATTTTACTCTTGAAAGAGAGCTGTCTTGTACTTAGCTCTCCATACAAGTGCATTATCAGTCTTCAAATACAAAAACACTCTGGGTTTTTTTCTTGCTGGGTGTCTGTGCCAAGACCTGGAGGGGATTTCTAAAAAATGCGTAGAACCAAACCTATACATACTGGGCAGATGAATGTATATGCACTCACACACATATTTATGCATGCATACATATGTGCAGACATGCATATATACATACATATATATGATACAGTATAATTTTTTGTCTCACGTTAATTAAAAAACAGCTGAAAATTAACTTCTTATTAGTGATGATTGAAGAGAAAAATCTCTAAATTCTAGCATCATGGAAAACCATCATAATCAGGACTACAAAGTACATAGAATACTAGATATGCTAAGCATATTACATTTTAGAAGAGTCAATCTTAAACCATAGATTTTATAAAAAATGTTTTCAGGTCATTTTTATGTAATTTCACTCCACCTAAGCTAAATTTTTAATGATCACCTTATCAAAATGATTACCAATGACTTAAAAGTTTAAAATGTTATTTGAAGCAAAAATATCTGAAAATAATTTTTTATGATAAGTTTTTAACATATCATAAACCTTAAGTATAAAGTTCTTTCTTTACATTTTATTTAAAAAACAAAAACAAAACAAAAAACTCCCTCTGAGTTCAGTTTCGGACTCTGGCTAACTGAAACTCAGAAGGTGAAATGTGGGTGGAGGGAGGTGCTGTTGTACAATCAATATTATTTCAATCATATAAACAAATGGATCCATACCTTTAATGAATTATGCTATAAATTTAGAAAGTGTGACAAATACCTCTCAAAAAATACTTTCATCTCCTTTGACCATTCAGGAAGTCAAGGCTCCATTGCCCACCGTAATGGAGCTGAGAGAACAAACCTGCTTTATTGCAGTTGCAAGAGGTAGAAGACACGAAGCTCTTAGGTTTTTGATTTGGGGGATGTGAAGAAAACACACAAGAAGGCTAACATGCAATGATAGTAGAGATGAAGAACACCATGAGTTAGTTTCTGGAAGCTTCTTGGAGCCTACTGACACCTCCTTTGAGGATTCTAAAAATTTGTTTTCTACTGATATTACCTTGCTCTGTAGGTTTGAGAACCTGAGTTCAAATCCCAAGAACTCACATAAAAAGCCAGATGTAACATGGAGTGTCTGCAGTCTCAGTTCAGAGGAGGCAGAGAGCTCATTGGCCAGCCAGGATAGTTGAATAAGTGAGTTCCAGGTTCAGTGAGAGACTGTCTCAAAAGATAGGGTGCAGATCAGTTGGAAAAGACAGCATGTATATAAACATGTGTGTATTTTACTATACTAACTGTGTTCATACTAATGTGTACATACAAAGGAACACATACACTACATATATATAATTTCCACAAAATACATACAAGAATTAGGAAGTTGCATTTTAGTCAAATGGCATTATACAGATTATCGTGAGGGACAGAGAATATGAGTGTATGTTCTAGAATTTATCAGTTTACTATAAAGCTCTTGCACATGATAGTTTTGCTAATTCATGTATGATTCCCAATACTAGTAACAGTTAAAGATTAGTGATAAATCTGTGGGTCATTGGTTTCATGTGTTTGCATGAACACACAGGAACAGACTTTTGAGAAAGCATGTACATGTACTCATGTGCATTCACGTAGCAATACTCTCTTACAATAATGAGGGAATGGAATGAGCCATGATGTCCACCATTAGGCTAATGGATAAGACATATATATATATACACACATATATACATATACACACACGCACACACACACACAGTGTTTTATTCTGTCATATGAAAAATTAACATATGAAAATGTCTAGGAAACAGAGGGAATTGGAAAACAGGTTATTCAGCAATGTGTCCCAGGTTCAGGGAGAAAAGTAGAATATGTTCTTTCTCGTGTGTGGGTCCCAGCCTCCAATTTATACAGGTGGCAGTAGATATGGGAAAATCAGAAGGGGCCTATGTGCCCAGAAAGGGAAGTTTTCAGGGAGGGCTTGGGAATGTAATAGAACTAAATGGGAAGAGGAAAAACTAGGGCGATTAGGCACAGAGGGGAGAAAGGTAGCAGGAAATGGGAGTGAGGAACCAACCAAAAGGAAGCATGTATATGAACCCCATAGGGAAACATTATTTTTTATGATAATTTTAAAAATTGTTCAAAAGAGTAATAAGCATAATTCATCCTATTTGTGTACTTTGACATTTTAAAATGTTAAAATTGTGGTATTCAATTATAAGCATTGTTATATAGCTGTTTATAATTATTGAGAAACGGTGACAAATACTAGTATGAGAGATGAAAATAAGTTACTGTGATTTACTAGGGATTAATTTGATGATTAATTTAATATTTCTTCCAAATGACATACCAATGTCTTCTGATTTGTTACATTATAAGTCTTGAGCCATGCATTTTTTTCCGCTAATTTTCAGTGTATTTGGCAAACCAGTAAGTTACTATTTGACACTTCAATGGATATGAGATAAGACAATTTTGAATTAAACATTTATTAGTTAGCACAGCTAAAAGTTACTGTACATTCAGGGCTGGATCAAGGACCCAGAGCTTACGCACTAGTTCAGTTCCCAGCATCCACATCTGACGACTCATAACTTCCTCTTCTTCAACTCTAGAAGACCCAGGGCACTCCTCTGACCTCCACAAGAACTCACACACACGTATGCTTACACAGACACCGGTAAACATACACCTAAATAAAATAAAGCTTGTTGTAAAAGAGAATATATACTTAAATATGATTATCTACAAATTATTTAAAAAACAAAAACCCTCCCCTTCAAATATATGGTCTTTGGGATTTCTTTTCACTCTAAAACAGTGTACTGCATTTTCAGACCAATATAGTATTCGACACAAAGGATTCAAAACCCCAATCTCTTGTTACAATGATGAGACTCATGCACATAGTTATAGTCACATTCACTTTTGCATATTTTTTCTGAAATAACATGCTGACATTTAAAACAAAATAAATATTTTAATCTCCTCTCCTTTAGTTTGTATGCATTATTTTTTCATCAAAGCAACCACTGCACTGTAAATGGGCAAATGCCATAAATAATGTTAGGCATGCTTTTCATAGAGAAGCATAATAAAGGTGTCCATAAGCTCGGAGACTGCCTGCTTACATTTGGTATTTGTCCCCTAAAGGGTCAACTGTTCTTACTGGATATCATTCTAGAACACACAGTGACACGTTAGTAGAAGAATAACAAAAATATAGAATAAGATTTACATACTTAACTAAGAATGTTGAATTGGGGGCTGGAAAGATGACTCAGTGACTAAGAGCACTGGCTGCTCTTCCACAGGACCCAGGTTCAATTCCCAGCACCCACATGGCAGCTCACAACTGTCTCTAATTCCTGTTACAGGGGGTCCCACACCTTCATACAGATTATATATATATAGATAGATATAGATATAGATATAGATATAGATATAGATATAGATATAGATATAGATATAGATAGGTAGATATAGATATAGATATGAAAATCACCAATGCACATAAAAATAAATTAATTAAAAAAGAATGTTGAATTCATTCTTAATTATTACAATAGGACTAAATCTATTTTGTGGTCATTTTTCATTAACAGAATTTAAAATACTTGTCATTATTATCTGCAGTCATAGCTTTAGTACTCCTAAAAGGAGATCCTCCAGAGTAATATTGGTGTGTGTGTGTGTGTGTGTGTGTGTGTAGTGTATGTGTGTCTACACATTGGTATGTGAATATATGTGTATAGGTATGTTTGAAAGAGTGTGTATATACCTGTTGAGAAGGTCTTCTTCAATCACTACTCTCTCAACTGTTCTCCACTCTATTTTTGAGATGGTGTCTCTCAATAGACTGCAGTTCAATGGTTTTCCTAGTCTGACTGGTCAACAAGATCCAAGGATCAGCCTGTAGTGCCTCCCAGTGCTATGGACACAGATGAATGTCCCTGCACCTGGCTTTTTATATGGGCGCTGGGGAGCCAAACTCATGTCCTTGTGTTTACATGGCAATCACTTTAGCAATGCCACTTTCCCAGCCTCAAGAAAACTTCTGCTTAATTTCACATTCTGTGGTGAATAAAGGGATAAAAATGAAATTTTAATTAAATAACACACATCCATATCATCTGTAGCAAGACATGACTTTTGTAATAAGTCAATGTAACCTAACGATGACTTTTAAATGTCTGGAGCAGCATTTTTTAATACAATGCAATTTGTAAACTCCTCTTGCTTAAAGCAAATATGAATTTTACGGAAATAAAACCTGTGTTAGGAAAGTACTCAGCCACTAGCTGGTTCTCAGTTGACTGAGACACATTAAATATCTTTCCAAATGCTTTGTTTGTTTTTGTATGTAGGTTAAAAATGACTTGAATAATTCCTTTCTATGAGAAAATGATCCCACCCCAAATCTATATTTAATCGATCTCATAGTGTTGTCTTTGGTTTAAATTGTACTGAAGAAAACACAAAGAAGTCAGGTCAATGAGAGAATGGCTCAATTCTAAGGGTTCAGAATTCAAAGCTAATGAAAATTATTATTGACATCTTTAAGTTTAGAACATTCAGTGAAGTCATACCGATTAGCCCCATTGGTGAAGTGGTTGGGGCAGAATTGCTTATAAACCCATCACTTTCTATTGATTTGGATTGTTAGTTTAAAATTTTAATGAGAGGACTACTAATGTTATTTAAAATAATGTGTAATCGATATACAAGTACTTTTGCCAGTTTTTCCACATGTAAATTTGCTATATCCTCCTATTCAAAAGTTAACCACTTCTTCATAAGCATGTGCACATGTGCACATATTTTAAAAATAAATATTAAACAGACAGAAACAATTCAGGTGTGATATAAGGAAATAGTTTTTAGAAAAAGAATAATGTATACATGAATATATTTTTATTAAATTTTTCCTTGGGAAAAAGATGATATCCCAGTACATTGAAATTACGTTTTAGAAAATGGGTGTTTTATTCAAATATTTCACTGAGAATAAAAAGTGAATTAGGTTAATTTCAGTATTATCTAAATTCCACACTTTGTAGTCAAATCATAGGGGAAAAAAATCACTGACACCTTTCTGTCTAAAAAGTGTCTATACAGTACATGTAGAAGGTTGTATTTGTATTTCTCATTAACACAGGGGGTTATTGTAAATGCTGAAAACCAGTACTTGACCTTGACTGGTGATGTACACCCTTATTTTAAGCCCAGAGCCACTTTTACTCAGTATGACTTTGGAAATGACACAGCTCTCCACAGGCCCCTAGCCACGGGCCCTTCAACGTATTTGCAGTGGTTTGAAACAATAATGAGCTCTCTATAAGGCCAACCACTGCAACTTATCTGTCATTCTGACATGTTAGAAGAAATCTACTGGAAATGTTGGTGGCAAGAACATGAAATGGACTTGTTGAGATATAAGATATCCAAAAGGAGATACATTTAAAGACATCCCATTAATCAAACTGACAGGGAAAAAGCCCAAACAGAGAAAAGACTACAGATGTCTTACTAAAGCATGCCTCATTACTTTTCCTTTTCCCTCCTTTCTCTGTATTACCTGTTGGAACATTTCTCGAGTCTGCAGGCAGCAGCTGTCAAGAAAATGGTTTAAATCCTAGCAATTACCAGACAAAGCAGCTTATTTCAGAAATGTAAATATGTTAAAAAATTTCTATCTTACCTTTGAGTTTCTAGGGTTTTTTTTTTCTCAGCCAGGATTAAAAATAACATATTATCAAATATCAGAGAGGGGACCTACAGACAAGTAGTCTGATGTTTTAATAACTCAGCTACTCTGCATAGATGCTAGAAAAGGTTTACAAAAGATTTACTTCATTTTTATTTTATGAACATGTGTGCACAGGTGCCCACTGAAGAGGCCAGAAGAGGGAGTTGGACCCCTGGATCTGAAGTTATAGGCTGCTGAGCTGTCTCTCCAGACACAAGGGAAAATTTTAATGGAAATGCTAACTCCAACGCTAACAATATTTAAAATTCAAATATTCTACAATCCTTAAAATACATATTTGTTTTATTTTCATCTATTCTTTAACTAACAGATAATGCATTTTTAATATTTCCCCACTATTGAATCTTTAAATGTCCTGCCTACTAAAATCCTAACTTGATTAAAATCAACATACTATATCTCATCCCTTGTGAAAATTACTTGTGAAAATTTCTGTAGTCCTAATTTTGGTAGACCAAAGAATCTGTTAATGACTTCCTATGACCGGTTCAGTGCAATGGGGATACAAATTCAAATTACATTTGTGTCAGCACTCTGGGAGCTAAGTCAAGCAAAAATTAGAACAGAGGAGGGTCTTGCTCAAACTGCTTTGCCAGTTCCGACTACCACTTGTTCATCAGCGACTTCTGATCTTGAACGATAATGAAGGAAGAATGAAGGAAAGGTATTATTACCTGTCTGGCCTGCTCTGGTACTGTTCTTGTCTGTGCCTAATAGACTCCGAGGTGCTCCCATTTGTTTTGAAATGTTCCTATTTGTCCATCATACAGAGGCAGCCTCAGCTTCTTTTGTCAGAGTGTTTGAGATTTCTCTGTCCTGTCATTCTAGCACTTTCATCTCAATAGGAACTGTGTTTGGTCCAATTCTTTCTTCCTTTCTTTCTTCTGATAAATTCTAGAGTTGAAATTCTCCTACACCTATGGCTCATGTTCTACTCAAATCCATCCAGAATTCAGGCCCTTTAACCACTTAGATTCCTAAAGAATGATTCAGACACTAGGTTCGGGATCATTTTCCAGATATCATGGAAAGTCTGCCATGGTTTCTAGTGGACCCCTTTACAGACTTTCCACAGACCTAAATTTTGGAAGTTGGAAACTACACTTTAGGAGTACTACAACTCATAAAGAACTTCCTTACAAATACATCTTCTAATTTCTAATCATATTTATAGACCACAAATTCACCAGTGTTAACAAAGAATACTGAACTGACTTTCTTATACTGTGTTTGCAAATTCCAGTTGTTGCTTTCAAATCTTCCTTTGGACAATGGTTTCAAGATAAAACAGCTGAAACTTAGATTAATATAGCTTCACGTAAAATCCAATTGATAATGGATAGATGAAAAGAGACAAACATTAGTGATACAAATGGTGCATTCACTTTATTTATTCATTTATTTATTCATTCACTTTAATGCATTAAAAAGGATATTGATTATCACTGATTGATACTACCTTTTCCATTAGGGCTCCTCTTAGAGAACCAGACCTCTCTCTTAATCCTCAACTTAATAAATACATTGAGCATTTCTGAGACCAAGTTTGTCTCTACTGAAACATGTGCATGGTGCATACAGTTCATTTCTACCTCAGCCAAGCATATGTCTCTGAGGAAAAGGACAGTGCAGATTTAATGTCCTCTATTTCTTTTCCTTCTTTTTTTTTTTTACCTTTGCTTTCTACTAATAGTATTCATGTATCTTTTGCAGAATTCAAAATATCACAAGAAAGAACAAATACCTCACTCTGTATTCTAGTTTTTTGTACTTGGAAGTAGCAGTGATCAGCTGGCTTTCAGAGGATGACACACCTTCTGTCTTTAGTACACTGGCTGTTATCGGGCTGTAGAAAAGCTGCAGAGCTTCAGAGGAAGCGACATTTCACATGGTCAGGAGGCTATCATGTTGTTCCATGTGCTGCGATTAAGCTGCATGGCCACAGTGTTCAGAAGCCCCAGGGTGGACGAGGTGAACTCAAAGGCTAATAGAGAGCAGCTTCTTCCTTAATATACCAAGCATAGGAAGGGGTGCCACCAAGCTATGATAGTCCACACATAGGCATGGGTTTTAGAGAGCCGACACACTGGAAGTGGAACTAGAGGTAAGAGAGGCTACAATCAGCAATGAAAATGAATCCAGATGATGAGAATTTTAAGAACAAATACACCATTCCGCATGATGTGCTGAGGTTAAAAATTTGGAAATGCCATATTTATAGGGTTCAGTTAATCAGTGTTATAGTTTAGGGTTACTACTGCTGTGAGGAAACACTATGAGTAAAAGCAACCTGGGGAGGAAAGGTTTATTTTACTCTCAGCTCCATAAAACAAAAGCTCTGAGGGCAGGAACTCAAGCAGGGCAGGAGCCTGGAGGCAGGAGCTGGTGTAGAGGCTGTAAAAGAATGCTACTTATTGACTTGATCCCCAAGGCCTGATCAACCTGATTTCTTATAGAACCGAGGACCACCAGACCGGGGGTGCTCCACCCACAACAGGCGGATCCCTCCTACATCAATCACTAATTAAGAAAATTTCCTAAGACTTGCCTACAATCTTATCTCATGGAAGCATTTTCTCAGCCGAAGCTCCCCTCTGCTCTGATGACTCCAGCTTGTGTCAAGTTGACATAAAACAAGTCAGCACACTTACTCTGTTACAGAATCTTTTTTTATGATTAAAAGAGACAAAGAATATCCACTAGCCTAGGGAGGTGGCCCAGTCATGCAAGCAGGAGGGCCTGAGTTCAGGTTCCCAACATTCACATAAAAGCCAGATCCAGCAGCCTAAGCATGAATCTAAGCCCTGGGGAGACAAAGACAGGGTAATCCCTGGGCTTTGCTGACTGGCTCCTAGTTAGTGAGAGATCCTAGTCAAAAGCTAAGGTGAAGGCCAACTGAGGATACTATCTGAACTCTACCTCTGTCCTCCACACACTGCACACATGCATGCATGTATAAGCACACAAACATGAGCATGTAAACATAAGCACATTCACACATCCATCACTCATACACAAATGCATTTGGGAAGCAGAGACAAATGAATTTCTGAGAGTTTGAGGTCTAAATCAATGATAAACAAATAAATAAGAGAAAGAGAAAAATTAAGTAAATTCATTGGCGCACCCATACACTCAGGAATTTTGATGAGCACACAGGCTGGAGTCTAAAACCTAGTACATGTCTTTAATGTGTTGGAAAAAACTTTGAAAATACTGAGCATAACTGAATACCAGAGTTCCCTTGCTCTTTGTTTTCTCTCAGACTACTTGACTGATAAGTACTAAGAGTATGTGAATATCTATTCTAGCCGGTTCAAGAGATTCATTTACAATTTTAATCTTAGCTTCTATACAATAATGGTGAAATTTATGGACAAAAGAAACTTGAATGCTTATGCCTACAGTGCACAAGTGGTCCTGAGTTAAGTGCAGAGAAAGATATTTACATAGAAAAACCAAAACTATTATATTTTAACTTCATTCACTAAAAAATTCAATCTTAATTATAATCTTTTATAGTGTTTCACTTTGTGTTTTTATATTTTAACATAAAATATAAAAATGTTTCACACACAGAGGATATAATATTATTTAATGTGAAACATATACTAATCATTATATATGATATAAATGATCTGTTCCTTAGTACTATATTATCATAGCATTTTAAATTCATCTGAATATTTGCTTTGTCTGTGTATTTTATTATCTTTAGAACTTGGGGAGTTTGTTATAATTTCCATTATTCTTTCAGTTTTAAGAATTCCCTTAAGCATTTCTCTTTTATATTAGTTGAAAATAAACTCTTCTCTCATACAATCCATCCTGACCAGTCTCACTTCTCTCCACTCTTCCTTGCTCCCTACCAACACCCCTTTTCCCCAGATATACTCCCCCTCTGTTTCCCTTCAGAGCATGCCTCCAAAGATATCAGCCAAACATGACACAACAAGATTCAATAAGGCAAGGCACAAACCTTAATTTTGAGGCTGGATGACGCAACCCAATAGAATGAAAAAGGTCCCAAGAGCAGGCAAGAGTCCGAGACATACCCCAATCCCACTCCTGCTGTTAGGAAGCCCCCCCCGCAAAAACAAAAACAAAAAAAAAAAACCATCAAGGCAACAGCCCTAACATACCTAGTGCAGATCCATGCAGGCTCTGTGATTGCTACTTCAGTCTCTGTGAACTTATTTAAGCCTTGCTTAGTTGATTTAGTGAGTCTTGTTTTCCTGGTTCCCTTGATCCCCTCTAGCTCCATCAATCTTTCCCCCTCATCTTCTGTGGAGTTCCAAGGGAAAGGACCAAAAGGAGAAGTCCAATTTATTCTGGCTGTGTGTTTCTGGACACGCTCCCATCTGTTGCTAGAAGAAGGCTTTCTGCACCCACTCTGTCTGTATGTTCTTGTGTTTGCACATGCATGTGCTCTGGTGTGCACACTGAGGTTAGAGGACAACTTTCAGGCATTGATTCTCCTTCTCCTGTAGCATCCGGGGACTGAATCCAGGTCTAGAGGCTTGTGTAACGAGAGTTTTTACTACTCAAACATTTTGCTTGCTCAAGTGTTTATTCTTTGATCTGGAGCTGATAGGCCCCTGCAGCTCCCATTCCTTTCTGAAGAATATCTTTACTGGGTATAGTATTTTTGTTTGGTAGGTGGGTGTTTTGCTCCTGTTTTGCTGTTGTTTTCCCTAGCATTTTGATTTTAGGAGCCCATTCTCCCTTGGTTAGCTGAGTATCTGCTGAAGAGTCTGAAAATTATTGTATTAGGACTATTTGTATGTGATAATTTTCTTGATGCTTTAGTTTTCCCTTTGTCTTTGAGAAACCAAATTTCTCTTTGGTTTGTATTTGATGGGAGAGCACTGCACTTCTTGTATCTAGATGTTAGCTTCTTCAGACTAGAGAATTTTCACCTAGTATTTCTTTAAAGATCAATTTTGGCTCTTCCTCCTCCTCCTCAAACTCCTCCTTTTCCTCTTCTCCTTCTCTAATTTCTTTCTTATTCTTCTCCTCCTTTTCCTCTTTCTTCTCCTTTTTTTCCTCCTCCTCCTTTCCCCCTCTTTGTGTTGGTGAACAAATAGCGGCTTTGCATACGGCAAGCAAACATTCCACTGCTGATTATGTACCACAATTCCCACAGTCATTTTCATTCTTTTTCTTTTTCTCTTCTACCAGTTGAGTCAATGCAGGTGTTTTGTCTTGGGTCAGCTTTTGAAAACGCCCTTGAGAGTCATTTATTCATTCCTTATATTCTCTATCTCTAGGGTTTCTGTTCTTAAAAATCATTCCTGTTTCTTTCACAGGCTTCTAAGTTTGTTCATGTACTATTTTCCAATTTTCATTTTGTTTTTGTTGGTGTATGTATAAGCTTAAAAATGTTATTCTGAATTGTTTTTTCATCTTCTATTCATTTTCTGGGGTCCACTATTAGAGCTCTGTTAGATTCTTTTGGAGGCTTAATTATTTCTTGAGTATTTTTATTCTTGTGCCTTGAAGCTGATATTTATATATTTCCAGAGACAACTAGATTTTTTTCTGACTTTTGTAGATATGTTATTGTTGTAGTAAACCTTCAAAGTTTCTTCTAACTTGCGATTATGGCTGAGTCAGATAGCAATGTCCTTGGAAGGCAGAGTGAATTTTACATTCTCAGGATGATTGGACTACTTACTATTCTTGCTCCTCATTCAGATGAAGTGGCTAGTTTGATATTTTTCTTCTATGTGGCAAGACTTCTAATGGAATTTTTTAGTGGTTTTAATTAATGAGAACTCTAGTAACATCTGCTTCTTGATAGAAATGTACCACCATTTGTATTATCAGTTGAAGAGGGTTAAACATACCATAACTCATTAATTTAATGACTTTGGTCAGTAAGAATGCTGAGTTAAAATCCTCTCCTCCAATAGTAAAGAATGAACACGGAGTCTGAGGTGAGCATAGGCTCATTTCCTCAAGATGAGGAGAACTGTTGTCTACTTACTGATAGAATTCTTCAGGGTGATCTTGCCCCTTCTCCTTGGAGTGGGCTTTGGGGAACGCAAAAATACTGTTTAACTTTACAGGGGTGGCCTAACTAAAGTCTGCCTGCTGTTGCAGTTTCTTGTGGGGTTCCTCCTTCTCTCTGGACAGGCTCTTGAGGTGGCCTTTGAGGAAGCAGAGGATTCTATTGAAACCCCCAAGTGTGCCATATTTAACATTTCCTTGTTCTTAGGCTTCACTGTGGAGGTTTTCTTCATTCTTGACTTTCCTCAGATTATGGAGTGACATCAGAATCGGAAGTTGACTTTCTCATGATTCAACCCAAGCAGTACTTCTACCTTTTTTGGGGGTGACCATGTTAACTTTGGGTGGGATGTGCTATTGATTTGGATGGCCAACACAATGTCATTGCTGGCAGACACAATGAGCATTCACTGAAGTCAATTGATTGCATTCTGTCAGTTCCCCTCTGTGCTTTGTTCTCTGTTTTCGGGTTGGTGGTCTAGTTCTTTATCTTTCTTGGTAGGTTGATCCATTTCTCTATGAGATTGGAATGCAATGACAAGCGAGCTTCCCTGGACTTGTCTTAGAATGCCAGGGAAACTAAATATCTGCTGACTTCTTCTTTTGTTCCCTCAGTAGGAAAGAAGTGGCTTATGAGGATTTCTCTCTGGTACCACAGCCTCATGAAGGATGCAGGAGGGTGACATGGTTTAAGTAAGACTGGATCTTACACTTTGGTGCTGATTTTTATACATGCCCACAATAGGTCTGATGACATACTCTCCTTTCCAAATTTGGGATTTTTATCAAGGCTCCATTCTCTGAAGATAGTTGCTATTTGAAACTTTTTGTAGAGAACTGAAAATGTGGGCTGCCATGTTCAGCCATGTTTGTGATCTAGCAACTCTTTTATTTTCATCACATGCAGAACTGAGTAATTGCATACATTTTAATCAGAAATCTGGAAATCATAAAAATGACCAAGTGTAAATTCTGCATTTAAAAGCAAGATAGCTTAAAACAAACAAGGAAAATAAAACTGAGAGCTAACATCAGACTAGATAAATCTAGCAGAAAACAGAATAAGCATACTATGAAAAAGACAAGCAGAAATTATTCAGTGTCTACTGAGTAATTACAGGTAAGAATACAAGTAACAGTGGATGAGCTCTATGGCTTCAGTATTCATGAAAACAGATTCTGCAAGGAAAGAGAGAGGGCGGGGCAGGTGCAGCACATTCTGTGACACTAAGAACTATCTACAGTGACACTCATTTTCTACCGCAAATTTTTCTTGAGCTCTGTGCTAGTTTCTGTGGTCTAGAGGTTTGCCATCAGGACAAGTTGTAATTATTCCAGTATATTGGAAGCAAAATCTTCGAAATTACAGTCCTTCATGTCACACAAATAAGTGAGTGCTTTTAAAAAATAAACATATTGCAATGTGGGATAAATAAATGGCTCATTTTCAATATAGTCAACAACATTCTAGTATATAATGGGAGTGAGAAGTGGATTCTAGATTACCCCCAAGATGTTTGACAATGCCGCCATTTGTGAAGATTAATAAATCTTAGAGAACAAATCATCATAGACGTATGTTAATGACTACTAGATTCTAGATCTAGTGTCTAGATCTCTAGCCCAAGGAAAAATCTCAACAAAAATACAGGCTTACAGACCATGACTAGGAGTAAAGGAATAGTGTATTGACGAGTGAAGATTTGGCTCAAAAATCAAGTTCTTGGCAACTACCATTTATCATAAAATTTGAGTTATGGTTATTGACTGTTTGCTTTCTACAGAATCCCAGACTGACGCTATATTGGCAGTTTCTGATTATTTCAAAGAACGCAGGATGACAATTGCATCAGCACTGAATTCCCAGATACTGGACATAGCTTAGACCATAGAATTACATTGTTAACTCAGGATGTACTGGGGCAACTGTCTTTTAAGACAGAGTAAAAGATTGTAATCATACGTGAATGATACTGTGCATGAAGATGATGTTAGAATGCTGGTGACCACTGAACTGAATGCAATGCTTCTCTCCCTTGTTCTCGTCTTTTGAAGTATGAAAACAGCAGTAATTTATACTACACAAAAGACTGCTTCCACTCACCGCTATTGGTGATATGACTAGCCTGAAACTTATATAAGAAAAATCAATCTACAAGATTAAATACATGAGATTTATGATTTGATTAAACACAAACATGACTGATTAATGTTTCGGTTTTGTTCTTTTTTTGGAGAGAAAAGATAAATTAGGATTTAATCACTGGTGGACAGTGTGGTCTAAATGCAGTAGAAGGATGGATCTGGAAAACAATTTTGGTCATGTTTGGCACTGTGAGTTATGATGACATGAGTATTTAGGTACATAAAATTGTCTGGGGTCACATTCCACCCTCTTACAATGACATTGACTTTATGGTAGCCTATGGTATCGTTTCAATGAATGTTAGTCTTCAAAACAAGATTTATGATAACTACTTTACTCTGTGTAGGGAAAATAACTTCTGTTACTCCTTAGTTTTAGATTTTAAATGGCTGAGTCTGAACCCTAACTGTCACTTTGGTAGGATATTAATTTTAATTTTCTTTCTCTGCATTTTCTTTATATAAAACAAAAACTATTATATTCATTAGTTTATTAAGCAATGGAAATAAAACCTCTAATTGGCTGATATCCACAACGGTCCAACTTCTTTTCTTCATATTTCATTCTGACAAATAGTTCTTTTTGGACTTGATGCTTAATGATCATCAGTTTTTAATCCTCTCACATCTAGTACAAAATGGGTAGTATTCACCAAATACAGATCAATTCATAATTGAAAAACCACTTACTTACTTACTCCCAAGCACCTGAATGTAGCATATTTGAGCAGGGATATTTTTAGAATCTGGCCATAAAGGCTTCATTTGAGTCTATAGCAGGAAAGTTCCTACACAGTTCAGTAACCTCCCCTATAGTATTTCCTCTACACTAAATTGATGAATGAGTACATAGAGTATCTGAAGATTCTACCCTCAGCATATGAATCCCATAGCCATGGAGTCTCCTCTGTTGAAACACACCACTGAAATGTCTCTTTAAAGTTTGACCTATGTTCTAGAACTATAAAATGGATACCATATCATAAAGGAGAAGAGGGAGAAGAAGCTTTTGTACTATAAAACAGCAACGTTTGAGCACTGGAGTACTTACCCTAACTACTATCTGTCAAGTCCTTACTTTCATTATAATATAAGGAATGTAGACAAAATGAATTATTATTTCAAAGTAATGTTGAAAATCTGTTTTCTCATCTCTTTGTTCCCTAATCCAGATACATGGCTCTGAAGGTACTGGAATATTAGCATAGTATTTACAGATATTGGATTTGCTGGCTAAGAGATACTGTTGTAACATTAAATGGCACAAAGAAGTATACAGTTCTTTAGGAACAAAAGGGCATAAACATCTATGAGTGGATACATTATTGAAATTAGTAATGAATCAGGGAAAGAAAACACAAGAGAACAAGAGGAATTACATATAAACAATAGAATAAACATAAAATGAAATTTCTTTTACCAGAACAAGAGTAGTAAATAGTTCCAGAAGAGGACACAGGATAGTTCATAAAAATTCAAATTATTTACCCAACTTTGCCTGTGTTTGAAAATGAAAATTGTAAGTGTAAGATATCATTTCATATCTTCTGATTTAGGAAAAAGTCTGAAGGACTGTATAAAATAACAGCTATGCTATTGGCACATAGGAAACCATTCACTGCAAGAAAGGAGCACAGAGTTAGAAGACATTAGTGACTAAAGCTAGGTACTGATTAAGAGATGACAAGATTGATCTCCAGGTGGTGGTGGCACACGCCTTTAATCCCAGCATTTGAGAGGCAGAGGCAGGCAGATCTCTGTGAGTTCAAGGCCAGCCTGGACTACAGAGTGATTTCAGGATAGCCAGAGTTACAACAGAGATGAGAGTCCCTGTCAAAAAAACAAAACAAAACAAAAAAATAAATAAATAAAATAAAACAAAGCGATGAAAAGATTGAAATAGCAACTCTTCTGAGAATAGATTGAAATAGCAACTCTTCTGAGAATAGTTAAAAATCAAAAATTGAAGTCATGCTTAAATATCTTCAATGCTGCATTATTTGTGGGAGTAGAATGCTAAGAAGTGATCTATAAAAACATTAAACATGGAAATAGGTGAATACATGGTGTCAATGTGGTTACAACATGAGAAGTAATCAAATACGGTGCTGTGTCACTACATGGAGAGACTCTTTGCAAGATTTTGAGTTAACGAGCAAGACACAAACTGAGGCATATAATAAGCCTTAATCACCTAAATAATTGGTGTAACACCTTAAGTCTTTCAAAAATACACCCCAGCAAAATTCACTTAAAAAATAGGTTCTTGTGGGTGATCCTGGTGAGGCAGAAAGTCCCAGAGAAATGGGTGGAGATCCAACACAGATTCAAAGAAGGACATTGAGTGTCTTAGGCTAGGAGTGGGGCACGTAGTCCATGCCCTCAAATGCCTTTGGATTCAGAGGTATAACAAGGAAAGAAATATCCATGCTCTTGTGCTCTTCCATCTACGTATTAGCGTTCAGAATACAGTTGTCAGAAATACTTTGCTTTGTTTTATTAAAGGTAGCTACCCTACCAAAGGCTCATGTTCCACGAATCTCCCCCACATTTAATCTCCTTCATGTTGTAAACTTTTATTCAAAATTTTAACTTCTTTCACCTGGTAAAGCTTTTATTTATAACCTCCCCTCTCCTCTGTAACCTTGGAACTTGGTGGCTGAGGTGGCTGACCCTTTGTCTCTTTCATTTCCTTTGGAGAGTCTTCTAAAATGAGTTAATCCTCAAAGACTGGAAAGTCATGTCCCAGCCAATGGGAAAAGAAGCCACCACCTATGTTAGGATGAAACCCACCAAGTGACTTTCTGGCCTTGGTGGCTTGCTAACCTGGTTTGGGTCTTGACCCATTCTTTGGAAAACAAAATTTGGCACTTGGTGGCTTTCACTTTGTACTTTCCTTTGTGTGAGAATGAGATTATTCTTTGTTTCTAACATCATGAAGGAATAATACACTTGACTATGGTTATTCCCAGGCCATGATGCTTAGAGGCAAAAAAAAAGCCATTCTCTTCTAAGTAAACCGAAAGGTACTGCAGGGGATGGTCTTTACTTCCTGCCCTGCGTGTTTACCAAAGCAGTGTGAATTTCACCAGTGGAAGTGGCTTCCTTGGCCATTTGCACGACATTTATGTAGGTTCAAGCCAAAGACTCTGTGATTCAAATGGGAAAGATGAAATGTTTTCCTCATCTCAAGAACCTTGCATTTAAAAAGTTAGAAAAAGCATTTGAGTACTAAAACAATCCCTCAGAAGCCTTTGCTCCTAATTTTATTGAAATTATGGAGGTGGTGGACAGAATACGTGCGTCTTTTCAGGTCCACATCAGAATCTGCTTCTGGTAAAGTCATCACTAAGAACAACATTCTACTTAAATTTTCAAATTGTTAGCAAGTGTGGTGAAGCTTCTTAGAACACTACAGAAATGGATTGAGAAATAAAAGCGGGAATTGGAGGACTTTAATGACTGCTGTGTCCTAGCAGGTGCATCAGAGATTTTATCCAAAGACTTGGCGGCTGTCCAATCTATTTTCTTCCTTACAGTAAATGTTTGTAATACAGCGTGTGCAATTCAGAGCACTCATTTTCTTTTTTCCCTAAAGAAAAAAATCTCAAGACAATGATAGTGCATTTATGTGCCATTTGAGGATCCATATCTGCAAAATTGAATACACGTTAATAGTATGGGGAATTTCTAACTTCAAACAGAGGCAATGCTGAAAATACAATCCAATTTTATTCCCCATTAAGACTGAACTTTGGATTTTTTTAAAACTTAGAATTAATTTATTACAACTCAGGACTTCCAGACAAGGATACATGAGAAGGAAAAAAATCAAATCAAATGAAACCTTTGGTTCTCAAACATAATCTACTACTAGTATACCTCCTATCTAAATACTCTGTAAGTATTTGGCCAAGCCCAGGAGCTGAAAAGGATTTTTAAAAAAAAAAAGAAAGAAGGATGGGGAAAAACAGAAAATGCACAGCAAACTGAAAGAAGAGAAAATGAAAATTGAAAAAACAAAAAGCACTCTGTTTATTTCATTATTTTTGGCCTCTAAGGAATCAAGTACTGAAATTTGAAATTCCCACTGAAGCTCAGACAACACATTGTATGGTTATTTATGACAAAATGGAACCTTCGTCTACTCTCACACAAGCCAGCATATGCATCATAATTTTTTCCCACATTCTGTTTATTTTTAGATGCAAATTGTGTTAAGGAAAAAGAGCAATGTTAAGCATGTTTGTGATCTGGGTTAGAACAGTGAATTCCCCAGAAAATTGAAAACTAATTATTAGGCACTTTAAGCCTGTGCCCTGCTCACGGAAATCCTAAGACAGCAGCCCAGCTTCCTTTTTCCACAGCCAGAAACATGGTTTTTGAAGGACAGTGTTTGCTTCTTGCTTCTTCCACAGCAAATGTTGAGGGGTGCCTGACAATGACAAGAGCCTCTTCCTTCTTTGAAACTGTTTTCTTTTCTGTGTGTGAAGTCCTTGTTGCTCTCCTGAGTACGTTTCTGTGTCCAGGAAGCACACTGTGCCTCCTCCTCTACACGGAATACTCAAAGCTGCGTCTTCAAACTCAATTGATTTCCTAAATTTTTAGCTTGCATTTTGCTGTGGCTGCTTCAGGAAATTCTCATTTCTGCTTTAAATAGGTTAACCAACGATTCATTTTAAATGTATAAACATTCATGCATTTTGACTTTTGAGTGTTCATGCCTTTTGTAGTATTCGAGGAAGTCAAAAATCATTCTTGAGTTCTGAAGGAATTGATAAATCACACAAAAGGTAAATATAGCTTAGAAAGGCAGATACAACCTTTGCCACTTCATCAGAGCCCTGAGGGGCAGAAGAATCACTGAGAGGAGGTCAGAGTTTGATCTATGACCAGGGATCATAGGTGAGGCAGAGCAGAAGGAAGGAAGAGGAGGATGTTCATGGTGATAATTCTAATACTCCCCCTCCCAAATCCTTTAGCTGGCAGGAGTCCTGGAGGGGCCACAACAGGGAGTTGAGAATGAGGTTCTCACTGAGTCTTTGACCTTCCCTCCCTTGATAGGGCCAGAAATAAGGATGAGGAAGAAGAGCCCCTTACCCTGCTGGAGCTGTGACCATGTCTGCTTTTTTTCTGTTCTTCCTTTCATTCATTTTCTCCCATACTTTGTTCGGTTGTCTGCCAAAGACACGCTATAATCACAGCATCACAGATTTCAGGGGCTTTGTTTATCTTTACTCCCTACAGCTCCACACTCCATTGTTTTGTCTGTCTTCCATTCTCTTTGCTTTACTTTCCAATCCACAATAAAGGACTACATACTACTCAAGGTATGCCTGGGGTACTGTAATGTTTTTCTTCTTTCATTATGTCTGCCTTCAATCTAAAAGCTAAAGAAGAGCAGTGTTGTCTTCTAAATGCATGATTTTCACTATCTTCTCCATTTCCTTCATTCTTAAAATTTAGAGGGGCATCTTCTAAAACAAGGTATGACTACACAATAGTTATCATTGTGACTAAGTGTAGAAGCAATGGAACCAATGAGACCTGAGCTAAATTTTCTTTCTTCTCTGCCAGTAAATGGCTACAGAAAATTGGGTAAGTTACTTTTCTCTCTGAGAATGAGAAAAAAAGAACTTGAACAGATCAATAAGCAATAAAGAAACTGAAATAGGCACTCAAGTTTTCCTCTCACAAAAGACTACCTAGTCTAAAAAGTTTTATTTCTGATTTCTTCCAAACTTTAAAACACTTCCAATTGTCTATCTTGTATCAATGGATTTGATGCAAAAAAATAATAATAATTGGATACATAAGTTGCCAAATGAAATTAGCAACACGCTAAAGCACATTGTGAAAATGGATGTTCCATCATGAAATCCGAGATTCTTTATTTCATTACATTTGTTTTTGTTTATTTGCATGCGAGTCCCTGTGTATAGGTGTGTACACATGTATGTATTCTCATAAGCTAGAAGAGGTATTCTGGAACTGGGTGGAGTCGCAGGGAGCTGGAAGCTTGTGGGTGCTGACAACCAAGTTGGGTTCTCTGAAAACCCAGCAACTGCTACCTACTGCTAAGCCATTTCACTTGCCACCTGAAATTTTTATCATAAAATTAATTAATGTTCTTAGCACCAATAATTTAGAAAATAAGAAATGCCATAAAATAATTTCAAGCTATGCGGAACAGCATTTGATGAAGCTGAGTGAAGTGAATGTTAAGATTGGGATTGAATGGCCTAGATATGTTAAAGTTTTCTATGCCAAATGTCAATAAATACTAAGCTTATTTCCTTGGATATAGGGAAAATTACTAAAATACACACTATCTCTTTTTAAAGAATTTTGAATTTTAAAGAATATTGAAAAGTTTGACCAGTTGTGGCACAGAATAACTGACCACAAAAAGATGCATTTTACTATTGATAAATATTCAATTTAATGCTGATAAACAGTAACAACATCTATTTAGAAAAAAGAAAACAGCAAAATCAGTGAGGAGCTAACAGTCACCATTTCTACTTATTAGTCCAGAAAAGTCAAAAGTTCATAACAGCAATAAGAAAGTAGAAAGTGTAGTAATGTACAGTACTTCCTTCAGACACAAAGTAGTGAACATGGGGAATAAAATCTGTACAGCTGGTGACCTGATAGGATGGAGAGACATTCCCTGCATCCAAGACAGTTCACTGCAGCTGCTGGTGATGCCCCAAGCTGACAATGTTCATTCAATAAGCACACTATGGATCTGGACGTGCTTAGAGTATGTACTCCAGGACAAGAAAGACAAGCGATATCATTGGAGAAAAGCTTGACATGTTTGCAGGGGAAAAGAAAATCAATGAACTTTTCAAACAAAGCAATAATATGCTGTGACTTTGGGCTTAGGTGAGACAAAAAAAAATATTTCATGGATTTTCTGTTATTAAAGAGCTGTTATTAAAGAACAGTTCCACAGGACCATCAAGTGGATAATGGGAACATGCAGTTGGAAGTTGACAGCAGGGAAACAAAGGATGATTGGGGCATGATTGTTTATCTTGTTTAAAAGGAAATATATATATTTCATATGCATTGTATTTGTAACCATGTCCTGGTTCATATATGATGAAAGTGAATGAACTTTCCAATATAGAAACGAAATACTAATGAAGGATCATTAAAATTTCCATAGCATTTGATGCTTCTGGGTATAGGAAGATGGAATGCGAGAACAAGCTGGATAGAATCTTATTGAAATCAATTTGAAATAAGTGCTGAAGGCTAAGCCTAGTAAAATAGGCTTTTCACTCTGCCTAATAGGAGACTAAAGTATGACTACTACAGGTTCAAGGCCAGCCTGTGCACCATAAGCATGATTCAGTATCAAAATAATCAGTAAAAACATTTTCCTGGGATAAAGCTTCGTAGTTGTGAGCTTGACTGATATATATAAGGCCAGATCACCTTATTTGCCAGCACTGAAAGAGAAAATGTTACCCTCTGCTATTCAAAAAGCATTAGCTCTAATAAAAGCAAGAAGTACAACTCACCAAAATATACTCTGAAGTAATGAAGAGAAAAATAATTCATTTGAAAGTCATTCATATTCTTAGGTTCACATGTACCATGTAGGGATATTAAAAACCTGCAGCATAAAGTTATCAGTTCACTAAACATTCCAGTCATTCAAAAAAGCTCACAGATTTTATTTAACTGAAATTAACAAATTTAAAATATTTCACAGGGGCCCAATGTGTCCAAAGATAGGAAAGAAAGAAAGAAAGAAAGAAAGAAAGAAAGAAAGAAAGAAAGAAAGAAAGAAAGAAAGAAAGAAAGAAAGAAAGAAAGAAAGAAAGAAAGAAATAAATAGAACTGTCCTACTGGAATCTTAAAACTAATTAAAGCTATGAAACCAAAACTGAGGACTGGTCTGTAGAAATAGACCACTAAGGACTGAAATAGAAAACTATGACATAATCCCACAGTTTGTAAGTGACAGGACTGATACCACTTGTCAGGATGAAGGAAGGGAAGTTTAACAAATAGTGTTAGAATGGGAGGTGGTGAGTGGAGGGGTCATGTGAAAAAGTTGAGGCTTAGCACCATGAAGAGAGCCCAGGAGAGGCTATTAGTAAAAGTGCAGCCTCATTATCAGGTGAAGGCCCAGAATGAAGGGTCATACACAGAATTTGAGGCTTCGCACCATGAAAAGAGCCCAGGAGCTGTTGGTGAAAATGCAGCCCAGTTGCAGCAAGGGATTTCAGCAGTTTTGAGATGCCAGAACCATGGGATACCACCAAGAATACCAGCAGCTGTGGAGTGGAGCCAAGCAGAGCCTGGAGAACAAGCTGTGTACACTACAGAAGGCAGAGTTGGGAAGTGATCCAAGCCCTTTGGAGGAACCCAGAAGACTTGAGTGAATTCCAGATAATTGGACATTGATAATGTTTTTATGCTATCCAAAGATATTGTGGAAAGCTTCATAGATATTTGGTTTCATTTGGTCCTGTGCATTAGCAACCATTCTGTTTGTTTCTCTTGTAAATGATTTTGCTGGTGTAGTGTTAAATTGTGTTGTAGGGACAAATCAGTTTTTTTGATTGACTTATACAGAAAAAGGGATTTGTTTCAGAAGTTTATTTTTAGTTAAATATAAAATTGTTTTATGCACTGTTGGATGAGGGGATGTTTAGGGCTTTTCTTATTGTTTGCAGGTGTTGAATTTCTGTGGGGGTTGTTTAATTGCTAATGATCTGCATGTGCTATCAGTAGGAAACCTGAGGAGTTCTAAACCACTATAACACCTGAGCTGAAGAGCTCTGGGTTCCACTGCTGAGTATGGCATTGACCTTGATGGTGGTTCCCTCTGCTAAGGTCCAGCAGGGTTTGCAATTATAAAATATGCCTTCTTGTCTTCTTTTCTGAGTTGTCACAGCAGCGTTCTACTAAAGATGAGCTTCTAAAGGTAGGCATTTGGAAGAACTCTAACTCCATGACTTTGGTGGAGTTTTGGGGAATCTTCCTAAACACATTATAAATCAAAACTTTAAGAATAAGTTGATACATTCAATTAAGCTAAACTTTAAAATTTTGGTATATTCAAAGGTAATGTGGTTAAAACTCTAGTTGTAGACTGGAGGAAGCTATTAAAAAACATTAATACTTAGAATTGATAAGAATTTTTATGAAACTGTCAGAACATTTGTGAAATAAAACATTTTACAAAAGGTTACAAACAAACACACATGCACACATACATCATTTTGCTTTTTATATGTGTGCGTGTTTTGGGTACTAGATAATCAACCCTGGAGCTTACACATACCAAAGATACCTCCGAACACTGAATTATACTTCCAGGTCTTATGTATGGACATTTCCTAAAAAGAAAAGCTAAATAAAATAAAGAGTATTTTATAAATCTCTTGAGTAATTAGAAAGATGCAACTGGGGACCACAGTGATACTTTAAACCCTTAAAACCCTGAGGAGCTTTGGTAATGATCAGAAGTACCAGTATAGATGATATTTTGGTACATGTGGACACATCAAGTTTCCTTGTGAAAACAAAAATGACTTTCTCAGCATTATTCTTTGAAACATTAGTAAGAAACATGAAGAGGCATCTTGTGCTTAGTAGTTCCTGGGAAAAGTCAAACTTACAAAAAGATTCTCATATGCAAAAATGATTATAACTGTAGCTTTTGTGCTAGTAGAAACATAACAAAAACCTTGAATAATTCAAAATAATAAATGAAGTGGAATAAAAGAGTGAGGTGATTAAATTAGGAAAATGTACATGCCCTCACACACATATGTTTATAAGGTCAGAAATTTTGAGAGAGAAAACATATTGCAGAGAGACCCGAGGAAAGTGATATAATTTATATAAATTTCATAAATATTTAAATAATGTTGCATATTATTCATTAGTATAAGTATATATGGTACAGTGTACTAGTATTTAAACAAAACATTTCTATGAGAATTTATCCCCAGGATGTACGGAAAGTAATTAGTTTGGGCTTCATAGAATCAGATGCAAAGATGAGGGTTTTTGTGAAAGTCACTTGTAAAAGGGAACTCATTTGAAGGTGGGTAGGAGATAAGAGAGGTGCAGGGTAGAGAGACAGTAGAGTGGGGGTGGGGGGAACACTGGGAAACAGGGTTCTATTGGAATCTTTATCTATCTTGGGCTTTCAGGGGTATGAATGCATGACTATACATCACATAGCATCGCCAAGTTGGTTACAGATTGTGGCCTCGCATACCCTTGTCAGTCACAGACCAAGAGTCACTGAGGTTTCTAACTGAGTAACTTCTTAGGAGAAAGACCTTCAGGGTAAGGACAGTTCTCCAGAGAGTGAGACGGCTTCAGACAAAAATCACAGCAAATTATCTAGGTGGGGTACCAATGATACCTGCTGTAATAATATCTGCTACAGGCTTTGCTTGGACCGTTCAGATCCTCTCACTTTTCTCATTTGGCTCATTTCTTTATGTCTACCTTATTTAAGATTCTGATTCTTCATAATTTCTAGAGAATACATATCAGAGGAGAGTTTAAGAGATAGAGGACATTCCTGGCTGTTACAGTTATTGCTGAAGAGTTAACTGATGCTCATCCTAGCTTTCTTCCAAACCCCATTCTAAACTCCCATTTGTTTTTATTATAATTTTCCTTACATAGATGATATCTTAGGGTGTGACACGCAGTAGGTCAATGGGTACAAGGCCCCCATTAATCCATAGTTGCTATGCTTGCAAGTTGTTGCAAGTATTTATTCAAGCATCTCATTTACCTTGAGAGTATGGTGACTCCTCTTTGTGCCCACTGGCTTCCCAACACAAAAAGCTTAAACTAGATATCAGTTCTGGCTTTATATTAATGAAACACATACTGTTGCTGGTATAATCATACCTCAGGATTTGGTTCTTCCAGGAATTCAAATCCTAAAGCTTCTGGAAGGAAAAGCCCTTGTTCTCCAGTTGGTAATTTAAAAGCATGCAATAACTATTAGTGAAAAAGGAGACCATGAATTGTAAGGAGATGTGGAAGGATATGTAGAAGGGCTTTGAGGGAAAAAACAGAAGGAAGAAATGTTGTGCTTAAAGTATAATCTTAAAAACGTTTAAAAAGAGAATACTGAATTTTACAGCTATTATTTCCTCTTTGCATCAAAGGTCTTTTGTTTCCTGACATTTACCTACTTGTGATTCAAAATTATATATTACTCATTAGTTTAGGATGCATATTACATCCTAAAGAATGACTCTCATCCTTCTCCATCAAGTTCCAAGTGTGTCTTCTCCAAGCTAGTTCCTAACAACATTCCAATGAGTTTTAATTCTGTCAAGATGCCAACTTGCAGACAATGCAGTATGTTGCATCAATGCTGCATGGCTTGCTCATATGCTCATAATCACAGCTCCATTGTGATTAAAATGGATCCATCTCCATGATGGAGTTCTGTATGTCTGATACTTTGTAGGCTTCCATTTCTAGTGATGAGGCTGCTTCTGCTATTTTGAGCAGGAAAGACACAACCTTACCCATCACATATTTCCACCATCCAACCACACGAAATACTGCTAGTTTCAAGAAATAAGTTGTCTGACATTGTTATCTTGCAATGTGGATGACTAATCTTAAGGAATAGTACTCAAGTGAGAATTTAATATATTTTCTATTATTGAATAGGTAAACATTCAGCAGTGGCAGTATCTAGGTCAACCCTGTTGTGATCATGAGCGACTGCTCATGCTCAATGACATGGCTGGTTTTCTCATGAACCTACCACAGAAGCATGAGGATGCATACTAAGTGCTCTCATCAAATAGCTCTGTGTCATGGAATGATCCAATCAAATGATCACAACTGAAATACCAGTCAGTGATATTGGATGAGTTTATAATACTTTTCTTTCATTCATCACACTTACCTGTTTGTTTGTTTTTTTTTTCCCCAGGACTATGTTGACGGCTTAAAAGGGGATGTGTGCCCTTGAATAGTTGAACTCCTGGAATTTTCTAGATTGTGTGAGTGCAGAAGTGGATACTTTCCTTTATGGGAAGAAAGAAGACTTGCTTTATTTAATGATCAGATGGATTTGCCCATCCTGTGTTTAAGGAATTCTGATATTTTGCTTATGAGAGAAATGATTCTTGCACAACCATTTAGATCTAGAGCAAGATCTAAGACTTCTTTGAACTCCTTTTGCTCTTATATTTAAAAATCTGTGCCTGGATTCCAGCTTCAACTTCTCTTCAGCAGAAATTGAAGCCTTGATATTCTTAATGTTGCCAAGACATCTTTCTGATTCATAATTAAATCTGAGTGCCTCATATTCTCTCAATGCAACAGGGAATGTTGCAACAGTACTTTCGGTTTCCCATATGACAGTGCACTAACTTGTCTATCTCCTTGCACTTATGTCCTGTCTTAGCTTGTCAAGTATAATTAATGAAGGTTATACAGGGCTCAAAGACAAGTATCAATACTATAAAAAGATAGACATGATCAATTCTCTACTGCCAACAACAAAGGGTTTTCATTGACATTTGTTTGAAGAGGAATGAAACTTGAGCACCTTATCTAAAGAGTTGGCTTGGTCTGACCCTCTCCGGCATCACCAATCTGAGCTCAATTTCTTAGAAACTCTGATTTTCTACATCATTGACTTATTGAGGGAGAGCTCTTAGACATTAATAAAGAGCACAAGGGCAAAGTTAGGACTCAATAGACAAATAAGGAATTGGTGTCTGCTGGCAGTGAGTTTCAACCTGTCCCCCTGGAGAATCTGAAGCATGGTTGGTTCCAACTTGAGAAACCCTATGTCAGTCAGTCATCAACTCTGGGTTGTTTTTATTTTCCATGAAACCATGGTCAAGATAGAGGATTATTTAAATAACCTGAATGAATGATCAACTGCCTGATTTTTAAAATTTTCATATCACGTTGCATGCTACAAAATTTTGATATAGTGAAAATCTAATTTAAGCTTGAAGCAATGATAAGAAGGGTGTATAATTTTTCTAATCTCATTAACATATAATATTTTCTCTATTTATAATGTCCAAATAGATAAATCGTACAATTAAAAAATAAAATAGTACTCATCCATTCAGCTCATGTTATTGAATGCAGGTTATTTATTTATTAATTTACTGTGTGTGTGTGTATTCATGCTCATGTATAGGCAGATGTATATTCACATTTGCATGTGGAGGTCATAGGCTAAACTCTGATGTTATTTCTCAGACTTTATCCATCATTTTTTCTTGACACAAGTCACTCATTGCCTTGAACTTGCTGGTCTGCCTAAGCGGGCTGGAGAGTGAGTCCAGTGATCTTTCTATCTCTACCTCCCCAGTTCTGTGCTGGGATTACACCAGGCCTGTATTATGTTGATTCTGGAGATTTAAATCAAATCTTCATTCTTGCAAGGTGACTAATTTACATGCTGAGCTATTTCTCCAGCCCTAGGGACATAATTTAGATGATGGGTTTTCTGACTGAATAGGTCTTTGTGTACAATTCTAAACAAAATCTCTCTGTAATGAAACAAAGAATTTTGCAAAGTCATTTAGATGGTTTGCATCTTTACTAGAATGTGATAGGCAACTTTCCTTTTAGAATCTCAACTGGTTGGTATTTAAATCCCTGGGACTCACTTGTCTTTGCTCCCCAAGCACTAAGATTACAAGTGCATGCCACCATGTTTAGCTCTTCTTTAGTTTTTATATGAGTTCTGAGGATTGAGCTCCGGTCTTTATGTTTCCAAGCTAAGTACTTTACCGACTAGGCTATCTCTCCAGCTCTTCTAATAGATTCATTTAAAGTTATTCTATGAAGAATATTAAAAACCTGGAAAGAGTGAACTTACTTGCTCATGTTAGAGCAAAAGCAGAGTTATTTTGATTATGGCTAGGAGTAAGTTTCCCACAAAGCTTGTGTATTAGCTTAGGAGAAATCAGCCATCAAATGGTGCCTTGGACAACTAAATTTTTTTTCTTACTACATTAGACGCTAGCGGTCTAAGACTGAGGTGTCCGCAGGGTTAGCTGCATCTTGAGGCCTCCCTCCTTTATTGTCTCATTCTAACTTAGTCAACTCCTACAGACCTTGTCTTCTAGTATGGTCACAGAAATAAAAGACAGACCAGACTTTGATTTATGGGTTAAGGAAGGGAGCAAAATTCAACTGGTGGCACCCCACTATTTCATTATCTACACATTTTCCAGTATTAAAACTTGTATTGCTTGTAGAACATGTGTCATTTAGAGGACATTTTTTCAGTTTGGAACTGTAAAAAGGATGGTGCTATTCTAATTTAGTTCTTATGTTTCCTTTTATATTATAAAAGAATCATCTTTGAATACTTAAATTAAAATATTTCTATGAGCAAATGGAGCAATCTTGTCTTTCCTTGACACAATTAAATGAGAAAATAATGTTGGGTGCCGACTTGTGTCTTTGCAAAGTTGGAACAGGGATTATTTTTGCAGGAATTTAAGCAGCAAGGACCAAACAAGGTTTATCCATATTCAAATGCGAGGTTCCATTTAATTAGAAACTGAATGAGAAGAAAATGTATTTCTTCCATATTAATAAAATATTACTCAGTGCAAATTTGAATACTATTTTACTAAATTGCATATTTTCAAAGCTTGGATTAACTGAGATCTGTTCCCCATGAAACCTCTGGGGCTATCTTTGAAGACAGTCCTTGGTATGTCAATGAAGGGAGTTGTGGGTTTTGATTAGTAAGAAATGGGAATCTCACGGGACAAAGTTTTATTGGCAAATGAAAACTTTTCAAAAACCAACTTTAATTTCTAGCTGTGCATTTTGGCAGTTGAATGCTTATAGTGATATGGATAAAGATAAGGAAAAGTAGTCGAAGAGGAAGAGTGGAAATCAAAATAAACCTCCAAACCTAAGCAGAAGCTGAAAGTAGAATAAAATATTTAAACAAAGGCTACAGGAATAATAGGGTATAAGGATAGTCACAGTTTACGAAGATTTACTACATATACATTGAATGATTGTTCCTCTTTCATGGCATGTGACATAGCAGGCTTACTCTTTTATTCTCATCTTGTGAATTCAGAAATTACAGTTCATGTGTGTTTGCTTATTCCATGGTCATTCCTACAAAAGCAGATGGCAGACACACCACTTTCCCTTAAGTAGGAAGAGTGGGTTAATTGAAGTAACAAAGACACTTTTGTAATCAATAAGGATACCAAAAGGGAAAAATCAGGAAAAACTCTAGTCTCTTGAAATCTAGCATCAATAATACGAGCAGACTCCCACATGCCTTTCCTCAGGTACTGACTAAAACGTCCTCCAGCACTGAAACAGGAGGATGACAATGAACACACAGATGTAGTATGGGAACCAGTAAATAAACAAAGAAATTTTTATATATGATCTCACAACTGCTATGTCTCAAGCTCACAAATTGCTGGCTGAGATACCTCTATACCATATCAAAGTGAACCTGGCTGTGTAGTTGTACACCTACTGTCCGGGCTCAAGGAAGACACAGAGGCATAGTCATAGGTGCAATCCCTGCCAGACCTCAGCAGAGGGAACCATGGCAAGCGCTGTACCAGACAGTGGAACCCTGAGCATCTCATCTCGGGGGTTTTCATTGATATCATGTACAGATCATGAGCAATCAAACATCCCCTCCATAAAGCCAATATCTGAAGTCAATACAAAATGCCAAGACCTAGGCATCCCTTCAACCAACAGTGCACAAAACAGCCATTGCAAACAGAACTATAAATGAACTTCTACAACATGGCTGCCAGGTTCTCCTGACATCCCTCCACCCCTACCTTTTACAGGGTCCTGTTGGCTTGATTACCCTGCCCCCTTCCCCTAAATTCTCCAATTCAGTGGACTGGTCTGCTCTTCCTTATATAATAGAGACATTTTTGGTTATCTCTCTCTTGGTTTCTTAGTCTCTCTTGTCCTCCTGGTCTCTTGTCCATCACTCCATATTCCTTTCTTTCCCCTCTCTCCCCTCTCCCTTCTTCCTCTCCTCACGTGGCCCAGCAGCTCAATCTGGTCATGTCCACCCTAGACTCCCCCAGACGTCTCTGCCCCCTGCCTATGCTCTCCCTCATATCTGCAATAATATCCCTCATATATACAATATACTTCCTTTCTATCATACCTAGGAACAGTCGTATTCTTTTCCTTTTTATTTCCTTTTTCATTCAACAATGAACCCATTATTTTGTACAATTAATATATGCTAAACATGTCCAGGGAGACTGTAGCAAGTTGAATATACTCTTACACACATTAAAGTAGCTGGTGGAGAGTATACAGCAAGTGAACTTTGACCATCTCTGAGGTCCTGGGGGCAGACAGAGTAGGGAGATGAAAAGAGAAGTGCTTAGAAAAAAAGATGAAGACATCTGATAACTTCAGGGTTAGATACCATTGTTTTGGAACAAGTACTCCATACAATTAAGCTAATACTAATAAATTATTAGTATTTTTTGTAATAATTAGTGGTGTGGTAATATTTCTTTGCAGATAACCTAATTGTTTACTAGGAAAAAGAGAGAATAAATCAATAAAATAGCTATTAGAAATTGTACACAGTTTTATTAAGGTGATTTATTACAAAATAACTGATAGTAACTTTCCTATCACCAATAAATAAAGGAGGGAGGAGAGAGAAAGACACAGACATAATTTTGATGAGAGTCCTAGGCTCAACTAAAGGCATGCAGTGAGACCCTGGGGATTGTGTCACCCAAGTGTGGAATATGGGATGTGAGTAAGTAAATATGAATGTCTAACTATCTTAAATAAGAACATTGTAGCACTGCCCCTCCCTGCCTAAGGGCAAAAATATACACAAAATCTTAACCACAGAGACATTTATTTTTTTAATTGTTTTTAAAGGAATCATTCATTTTTAAATGTAACTTTGAAACGATGTTTTTTTTTTAATTTTGAAAAAAAAATTATAATGCAGGGTTACATGTGTTGTTGTAACTGGGGTGCTGAGGATTTGTCTAGGGGGTTTCTGAGTTTAGTCTCTGGGAACGAACTGAAGGTCCTGGAATGACCGACCAAGTCATGGAGAATGGAAAAGCACTAGCTTCATCAGTAGAGCCAGAGGATGGAAGTACCTAAAGGGAAACTGGCTTCGGTACTTCATGGAGTCCCTGGTTCTCCCCTTCCCGTACTGGTCCTGCTGAGAAACCCTTCACAGTGTCTTCCAGAACTGAAGCCGCCATCTCATGGCACCCATTTTTCTTTCACTGTCCATGAACGTTCTTCAAACTCTCTGTCACCACAGTGTCCGTGCTGCTGCGAGGGGACAGCTCTGCTCTCTCCTTCCACCTTTATTCAGGTTCTGGGGATAAGAGTTGGGTATCCAGGCTTTCCCGCCAAGCACTTGCATCTCGCTGGCACAAACAGTTGGAGTTTCAGAGGTGAGTTTTACGTTTTAGTCTAGGACCTCAACAAAATACAAGCTTGTAAAGAAAAGCTAACACAGCTGACTTCTAATCGGATATCTCTATTAGAGACTAGTGCTAGGGCACAAGATGAGATTTGAAACGAAGAGCACCGTTAAGCTTACTATTTATTTTTAATTAGTTATTTAAATACTGTTCTGGAACAAGGAAAAAACTAAGTCTCAAACACGGGAAATTTAAAACTAAGGGAGACTTTTTGTTTGACTATTGGTTTGTATTATTTAGAGAAATAGCTATGTCAGTGAGAGGCCAGGCTCTGGCCAACTCTCCTGCAAACAGAGCCACTTCCTGGAGAGGCGCAAGCTACATGTCTATTCTATACACATTCTTTCATGTGTTCCTTTTGGCATATTTGATGTTTTTCTTAGTTTTTTTTTTTTTTAAAAAAAAAAAAACAAAACCCTTTCATTCAATAATCCCTTTGGAAGATGTCAGCTTTTCTTATGAAACAAACATCATTCAAGTAGCTTTGAAGAGATAGTTTTTCAAGGAGCTACTAATATTTTCTGCTTTAAATTAATCTAAGAATACTAAATGCAGTTTTTAAATCAATTCTTTTAATCTGTTAGAGTGCCACTGATTTTAGCTATATTTTTTTAGAGTGGAAAGTTGGTAACTCAGTGCACTGGGACTCTGCGCTGTCAATTTCCATACATTTTCTTTCAATATTTTTTCAACAGATTTTGAGCTGCTTTTCTGCTACCAGATGGTTTATCCCTTCTATAAAGGGCCATCTAAGAGTGTCTGTATTCTCTAAGTGTCCCTGCTAACTGACAAGAAAAGACCCAGGATTACTCTCACTCTGTTGACATTTAAGGGAAGTCAAACCTACTCATCCCGGCAAGGTTGCAGTTGCTGTTTAATGTGTTAAAGTGCAGACGCAGGGCTTACACACCGGAGAACTTGAGGCCTGGAGATAAACATGGAGTGAAAGTGGCAGGAAAGAGCCAAAGGTCATTTAGAACTTTCATTTCTATTATAGCTGCCTCAAACCAAATCAGTCCTATGGATGGTGAAGTGATACATTCCATCACTGCTTTAAACTTTTCACGAGTAAGATGAAACTTGAATGGTTCCTAAAAAGAGCTCTGGTAAGCCAGATCTACTCCATGCCCAGATCACCAGTCAGCAACAACACTAAGAACCTGGGAATAATAATCCCTGTATCAGATTCTTCAAAGGCATCATGGCCATACTATTAGGCTATTGTAAAATTAAATGAGATGCAGTGCAGTAAATGCTCATACCCACACATGGAAACCCTCTGCACTGGAAAATAGCACTTACGTAACTTAATTGACCTGTATTCTCTCTTCTACTCTAGATACTGTTCTGGCTTGGCTCTGTACATTTGGTGTTGTGAACAGATATCCAGGTTATAATATCCTTCTGAGTCCTAGTAAAAAACTGATTCTTTGGAGGGAGTTTAAAAAGACTTTATCTGAGAAGAATGGGGATTCAAAGGTGGAGTTCGTGACAGCTTCCAGGACCATTGTAGAGACCCATGCAGCAGAAGGGGCTTGCAGATTAAACATCTGCAACTCCCACAGTCCAAAGGTTGGCCAGGCAGTCCAACTACTGATACTTTTACTGGAATCATTTGGAACCAGGAAGACAATTTTGCAACCACTTCCTTTCAGACAGTCAGGTTCATCCTGGTTGTGCTCAAGTCACCAAATCCTGTACATATTCTGTCTTTTGTTGATCTATCTGGACTGAGGTCTAGAATTCACCATCTCAGTCCTTGCACATAGCTCCAGAGTGGAAGAATGGAGCTTTGTGGTTCTTGATGCAGTTCCAAATATAAATGTGGAGATTTTCCAGAAAATCAAAAACATCTACAGAGGCTATAGGTATAGGTTGCAATGTTACATCACTGGATAGAGACAACTTTCCTGCTTAAACTACTATTAAAAAAAAAAAAAGCTATGCTGATGTGTTTTACTCTTAAGTGCAGGGTCTGCCTGATGAGTGGAGCTCTGTCCCTGATGTAGCCTAGAACATTCAAGGGTATTGTCTTAGGGTAATAGAACTCACTTCTCCCCTTACATTCCCTTTCAGGAATTATTAGAATTGACTTTGCATCTACCAGAGAACACTGAAACCCGAAGCAAAGGCAGAATAGCTTATGTTATTAGCTTCTTGGCTGTTTTTATATGCTGTGATACATTTGACAAATACATATTTACATTAAGATTTAATGGTTTGTATATTGATTCCTTTCATCACACAATAAAATCAAATAGCCTAAATATAATGATATTTTTGCTGCAATTTTTGGCATGATAAGCTTGCTAATAATAACGAGTTGATGTTAGTTACAATCTTCAGTTAGGCCAGCAAGATGTATTATCAGGGAAGTGAATTCTATATGATCCATCCTATTATTATCTTAAGTGCTACAAATTGGAATAGGGATGCCAGAGAAATGTGATATTGAAATTTCATAATTACAGTCAATGATGATAGAATAGAAATAATAAAAATCCAATCATTTGGTTCTTAGAGCTAGTGTAAAAATCAATCTATATTTTAAAAAATATACAAGGAAAGAATATGCAAAATTATGTTCAGAGTCTTTAACTTTCAATTTTTCTAGATGAAACCAAAAAGTGGCAAGAAAGTAAGTATTTTAGTTTTACAATATAGGAAAAGAAATGGAATTTTTTTCCTAGGAAAAAGGAAAATACTTTACATTCAAGTTAGTACTATTTTAATTTCTTGAGCTTGCTCCCTTTTGACATCAATAATGAGTGTGCATTTCCAAGTTCATGTGGTTAATTATAGTAAGTCATAAGAATGTTCAAACAGTGGTACTGGAGAGATGGCTCAGTGGCTAAGTGAACGTTCTACTCTTGCAAAAGGACTCAGGTTGGGTTTGCAGCTCCCACATGCTAGCTTACAGCCATATGTAATTCCAATTCAGAGGATCTGGTGCCCCCTTCTGGCCTCTGTGGACACTGCACACTGTGGTATGTTTCCAGAAATACAATCATATACATAAAATAGAAATAAATAAGTCTTTGAAAAATGCTTTGTTTCAACTGAGATCAAAGAACTACATAGGTGATCAAGAAATTCTAAATCTATGTTTTTTTGATGTATCGTCACCTACATTTTGGCTCCAGAATAAACTAGCTCACATTCCCTTTGAATTGGAAGCTGTGTCTTTGCTTTGGCACATGAAAGGAAGGATTTCAGTGAGAGGAAACAAGGAGATGAAGGAGATGAAGGATGGAAGCATCTCAAAGTGAAATTACCTGTGGAAGCTTACAGGAAGAACAGGTTAGCCCCTAGATTTCGCAACTGAGTAATTAGGAGACTAGAAGCACTATACCTAAGTCAGAGAGTACCACAGGAGAACAGGAGGATGGTGAGTGTAAGGTTAAAATAAGTTTGGAGTGCATGAAAGGGAATTAGAAAGGTTTCTCAGTAAGGGGGAGACATCATAAACCAGAAAGAAAGTTTACAAAGTCAATAGTCATTTTAAAGTCATCAGTTCATACTATCATTTGGGAGAATTTTTAAAAGAAGTAATACAATTTAGCTACAAAGATTCAGTATTTTCAAGGGTCCAAAATGTGGGATTTTAGACCATTAGGTTCAGAACATGCATATGAAATTATGAGTGTTGTTGTCGTGTTTTAAATTATATTTGCAAACACAATAAAATGGAGTCACTATTTGGGAAATCTGTTGGTTCCTGGAAGGCATAGCTTCACAGAGCTCTAAGGACAAGAATTCTGAAATAAAAAGGGTGCAGTTTCTTTGTACTGGACGGATAAGCACACCATCCTTGTGATGACTTTGCTACACTAACAAGTAAGTGACTTTGAATTATACAAAGTTAATTACCTGGTCATTCTTGATGAGAGTGCAAGTCTGCTGTGGGTCATTTGTGAGACATGGTAAATGCATGGCAGATTGAACTTGACATTTCTGTCTCAGGCCATCTTTTGTTTTGCTCATAGTTCTAAATACATTTCCTGTTGCATTTTGACTGCTGCCATATGTATGAATTAACCAAGTCTGAAACAGCTGGGTGAATATTGAGACTAGATAGGTTAAATTTATTCAAAGGTGCGCATTTCTAGAGGGACAGAGAATTAAATCGTCTCTGATTGGAAAAAAAAAAATGCCTCTAAGATGGTGTGTAGTAACAGCCAGTGCAAAGTAATTAGGGATAAAAGAAGTTTCACCAAACATGAGTCATTAGCTAGCTGAAAAGAGTGAGGCCACACCATCTGGAGAATCCTAAAGGATTTCTGTAAAGGATAACAAAGCAGACTCCCACCAGGGAACCTGGTAGGCTGACTGCTCACCTCTCACTCTCTTCCAAGACACAACCTTTCAGTCTCACTCCCAGTTCTGCAACAGAATACCTGATATCAGCCTTCCTTGCCCCTCTGACCCCACCGCTTGTGGAGCCAACAGCTCTTACCCTCCTAACTTCCCCACTGCTCACTTCTTGTTTTATCCCAGCCCCCAACTTCAGTAGGTAACCCCTGCAACCCCTTCAGTCCCCCCAGTCTCATCCTCAGCTCTGTAACAGAGGTCCTGCTGTGGTCTATCTTTCCTCTCTGATCCCATCTCCAATGGATCACAAAGATCTCCATCCTTCCTCCTGCCAACTCATCCCATCATCCCAGCCACCAATACCAACAGGCATTTCAAACACATCCACAGAGCAGGCAAGGGCAACGGGTAAACTAACTGAAGACTTTCACCACTCCCTCCTCTCCTCCTAATCCGATCTCCCAATCTCATCCGTAGCTCTGCAACAGAACAACTGCTACAGCCTCCCCCTCCCCCACTACACTCACACCTCCTGTGGATCCCACAGACTTTCCCCTTCTCTAATATCCCTCCCCTCATTCATGGCTTTACCCCAGCCCCGAACTCCAGCAGGCATCCCCTGATTACCGTAAGCCACTCCTACCCAGAGAACCGGGTAGGCTGTTTGCAGATCCTTACCTCTCCCTCTTTTCCCCCCCAGAGCCAATCCTTCAGTCTCACTCCCAGCTTCTCAAGAGAACACCCGCTTCAGCTTCCCCTGCCTCCATCTCCTGTGGATCTCACAGATCTTCCCCTCTTAACTTCTCTCCTGGACTTGTTGCTTTATCTAAGCCCCAAACTTCAGCAGACATCCTCTTGCTAACCCAAAGGTCATTTCTGCCAGGGAAATAGTTAGGTTGCCAGAAGATTTTCCCCTCTCCTTCTGTTCCTCCAGACCTAATACTCCAGTTTCATCTCCAGTGCTGTAGCAGACCTTCTAGGGTCTCTATGAGTTCATAGAGGACCTTTTCTCAGCTGACTTAGAGGGCAGTGTTCTCCTGGTATTCTCCATCCCTTATGGCTCTTACACTCTTCATGCTCTCTTTTCCTAATGAAGTCTCCAAATAATGAAGGAGACAGAGTTTGAGTTGGCCATGTCTTGTCACCAAGGCAAGTTTCCAGTACTGGGTTACATCCAATTTAGTTGTTGGCCTGAAAGTCCCATGGAAATCCCCAATGAAGGCTGTTGCCAAGAGAATGGGTCACTCTCCACAAACTGACAACAGGGCCCTATTCTTGAAGATATCACCTTTAAAACTTATTGAACATAGAGAGATCTAGCTAGTACCGACACAGAACTTCCACCCTAGGTTCTAGAGTCTTTGGTATAGGAAGGTACTCAGCAGGCTACCAAAAAATAATGTAAATTCCAACCCAGTCATAAAATTATTTGATCTACAACCTGTTCTGCCTGCAAAATTGCCAGGGCAATGGTGACCCAAAGCTTGCAGTGTAATGAACCAATGTCTGATTTGAGTTAAGATCACTCCATGAGATGAGATCCATACCTGACATTGCTTGGGTGACTGAAGAAGCAAGCACAGGACCAACATGAGTCCTCACCAAGTCCTCTGAATATGCATTACAGCTTTCAGTTTAGTATTTTTAGGGGACGCCTGAGTGTATGAATGAGTGGATTTCTGATTCTCATGCCTTCTCTAGGGGGTCATTTCGTTTTGTTGATTTGCCTTGTCCAACTTTGTTTTTGTTTTAGCTTATTACATTTTATTTTGTTATGCTTTGTTGTTACCCCTTAGAAGCCTGTTCTTTTCTTAATGAGAGACAGAAAGAGACTGGATCTGGATGGGAGAGGAGGTACAAAGGAACTGGGAGAGAAAAGGGAGGAGAAACTGTAATCAAGACATACTGTATGAGAAAAGAACCTATTTTTAATACGATGAGAAAAATAATGACAACTTAAAAAAAGAAATAAAGCAGACTATGATAAACATAGGGATTCTACAGATCCCGGAAATAACTCTCTTTGAGATTACATATGTGAGTGTGCAGGCTGCAAAATGTTCAAGTATCCAGCGTGGATGGTATTTTCTATAAGTGAACAATGTTATCGCCTGGCTCCTTTATGATTTTGTCAAGAATTCTGTCATCATAATATTGTTTTGCTTACTTTAGGCAAATATTTCCTTTTAGCAATCTAAAGAAGTAAATCTGTCCAGATGTGCTTGCGTCACATGCCTATTGTCTTAGCTACCCTGGAGAGTGAGGCAAGAGACTCACTGTAGACCAGGAGTTCAAAGCCAACTTGGGCAACACAGTGAGACAGTGTCTCACAAATGAACCCAGACACATGGGGCAAATTCAGCTATTATAAGACACTAACAAAGTCATGGTGGTTCTTTCTGTGAATGTATTAATAAAGTAAATTGTATGTCTTAATGTGTAAATCTCTAACAAATCATTTTTTTGAAACCTAAAACATAGATCTTAATTTGTGCCATATAACTTAAAATATAAACTGTCCTAAAATATTTGATATATTTGAGATTTTGAATTCTACCCAGGTCATTATATCTACCTGTAGCAATTCTAGAAATGTTGAAAATGTCAACTCAGTTTAAAGTGACAAAATGACACTAGGCTGGAATTTGCTATAACAAGGACTCTAACTTCTTTGATTTATTGCCAGAGTTGAACACAGATATCATTTATTTTAATATTCCCTTTTCCTGGCAAAACCCTAAGAGGCTAGCAAGCCAAGTCTGATAAATAAAGCATGTGCTTGTTGCATTAATATTTTCATGATTAGCTGCTGGGGGATTTATGGATATGTTGTAAGGAACTCAGATTGAACTAGAGTACAGATCTCCTCCAGAAAGAGCCGGGTGTCATGTGTTTTTATAACTATGAATACGTTGTGTTCATTGCCAAAATTTTTATTACAACTATAAATAGTCAAATTCCATTTTTATTACCTCAAGGATAATGCGAAAAAACAAAATACAATTGTTTCATACAAAGGCATTCCCTAGTGTGTGATGAGACAATGGTATTTTTTTATATTATGTTTTTGTAAATATATTTTTTGGGTAAAAAAAGGGAAAATATGAAACCTCTAGCAATTTTCTTAAGAACTTTTTGTATTCTCAGACGCGCACACACACCTACCTAAGTCAGATCTATCTGTTTGCTGATGATTTATAGGACTTTGTTATTATCTGACTTGAGCTTATACTGATTATCTGCTGATACTGAGGCAGGATGACAGTACATAGAGTTAGTATAGCAGTGATACTATACTCCTTGTGTTTCTGATAATTTTGGGTTTTCCATGTTGATTAACAAATCTGTATTTTAGTGCAGGAGAAAAATGTTCTTCCAAATTTCTAATGCTATTATTCAAGGCTCAGACCAAAAAAGAATCAGTTTTTGGGTAAACATAAATCACAATTTATTTGAAATCGTCATTGAAAATAATATACTCTTTGCCTTTGGCACATAAATTTATCAGTGCTAATCTCTGTACTTTGTCCTTGGAAATACTTAAAATATTTATTGACTAGAACTAATCTCAAGAAAAGTTGCCAAAAGAGTCATACTGGCCAGAGCACATGATCACCAGTCCCTCTGACATGTACCGTACATACGAAACAAGAGGAATGGAGGATGAAAATACTTTAAATACAATAATGCCTGTGGAGGCTGAGAAGGGAGGGAGTGAAGAGATGGCTCAGCAGTTAGCAGCACTTGCTGTTCTTGCAGAGAACTAGGTTGGCTCTCAGCACACACTTGATGGCTCAGAACCATCTAAATCTTCAATTTCAAGGGATCCAATGCCCCTATTTTGGTCTCTGCAGAAACCAGATGATATATATATATATATATATATATATATATATATATATATATATATATATATATATACACACATACACATTACACACACACACACACACACACACACACACACACATATATATATATATATATATCATAGGAAGAGAAGGGTGTAATGAGAGGACTCAGCCAGTAAACAATAAACGTTAAACAATAAAGGTTTGCTGTGCAAGCACATGGACTGAAGTCTACAGCATACACATAAAAAATCAGGCATTCCAGAATGTGCCAGTTACCTCCAGAACTGGAAAGACAGAGAAGAGGATACCTGGGGCTTGATAGACAGCCAGTTTAGTCAACTTTGCAAGATACAGACTCAGGAACAGAGCCTTTCAAGCACTAATGTACAGAATGGTCAAGGAAGACATCTGACTCACATACATGAGTATATATACATGCATGCACACCAGCACACACAAGCACACATGAAACTCCACACGCGAAGTGAGAAGAGAGTGCCTACCAGATACAAGCCATGTTAGCTGAATGCCTAATTACATCATTTGGGTGGCCTCTCAATGTGAATTGTACAAACCAGATCAATTAGAGAACGGAATATTTTATATTGTTTAGTATTACTTCAAGGGCTGATAAAATAGATGAGTAATTCCCAAATCTTGTTTTAACTCTGCCAACAGCAAGGTAAATAATGTAATAAAAATGTTTCTCTGTATTATGAAGAACTTTATAATGCAAATTTCATAACAAATGGAGAAGACAGGAGTGAATAAATTTCTGGCTTAATCCTGACCTCTTGTGCTTATTTGGAGTTTCCTGACTTAGAAAAAACCCGGACAAGTCAGTGCCTGTGAAGAAAGTGTACCACGCTTGACATGGACAAACTTATTGAAGGGTGCGGTGATGAAAATGTACCTTAGGCTTACATTTATCCTTAAACACTAAAAGGTAAATTTCAAATGGACAGCATGAAAAAGTCAGAACTGAAAAGCTCCCAGAAACCACTGGGTGAATCTGCTAATGTATACTCCAATTAGGTATTAATCACAAAACAATTTGTTGAGCTCTCTGAAAGGGTTAACAACCAGTATGACACAAGAACTCCCTCTTTAAAACTTCCATTAGCAGCTGTGAGTATCTGTCCTCTATAGCAGTTTGCAATCTTTAATAGCTCCTTATATCATTAGTTTCTCTACTTGTAGCATTTCCTTCCCTTTGCAAGAATTTATCACTGCTATACATGAAGTGAAAACCAAAGGCATTTCTATTAAGTTTTCTTGTTAAATCAGCAAGAAAGCTGGGGAAAACATTTTGACCTTACACCTTTTTTTTTTTTTTCTTCAAAAGTATATTTAGCTGCCTGGTCTAAGAGGCTGGTATTCACAGAGAAATTTTATTTGCACACAGTAAAATATTATTAACATTCAAAATGTTGATTAAGCATTTTGCAATAACTAGCATTGTTCAAGGACTCTCTCATTTTCTAATTGAGTAAACAGTGAGAAATGGGGTGTAATGTGGTGGTGAGGTGTTTACCAGACTCAGTTGTGAGACTTTTTGTCTCAGAGCCAGAGGACATCCTTACAATGCATTGCAGCCCATGTCCAAGTTCCCTCCATCAGCATATGGACTGAACACTGGTCCTTCTGAGGCTTGGCCCATAAAAACATTTGGTTTTCATTTAACCAGTCTTCAAGGGAATAAGTGTTATAGTTATTCTACCTATCTATTTGTTATCTATCTATCTATCTATCTATCTATCTATCATCTATCTATCTATCATATGTTATTTATTTATAATGTATGTCTATTTTAATCATCATCTATTTTATTTGTGCATGTGTGTGTGTGCACTTGTATGCATGTGTTGTCCAGATACAATCTATAATACCTTTCCTTGGGATGCCATACACTGTTTTTCTTCAATCATGGTCTGTCATTGCCCTGGAACCTGCCAATTTGGCTACACTAGATGGACAATGAGCACCATGGTCTGCACTTTTTCACTTTCTCTGCACTGTAGTTACAAGTACACCCCACCACACTTAGCTTTCTTATGTGGATTCTTGGAAATGAATGTCCACCCTCATTCTGCAAGGTAACACTTTATCAATGGAGCTACCTCCCAAATCAAGACATGTATGTTATATTGATGGCTCTTCTGACAGAATGGATGCTTGACTGTATTTCTAAACACAATCTTCCTAAATGAATAAGCTTACAACTTGTGGTGGTGATTAGTGTTGATTAGAGAATCCAGGCTCACCCAGGAAAATGAGCCTCTGAGCCTAACTATGAACATCATCTTGACATCTTGAAAAGGTTATCTCAATTGTGGAAGCCACCATTTCCTGAACATGGAATCCTGGAAGTGAGCCAGCACTGGCATGCATTCTTCATTCTGCCTCTGACTGTGAGTGCTGTGTGACCCTTCTAGCTACAGGTGTGATTGATATTCAGGTTTCTGCTGCCTTGGCTTCTTCACTGTGATAGACCTTGAACTATAAGATGGAATAGGCTCTTTATCAGTTAAATTACTTTGTAATAATGTTCAGTCATAGCAGCACAAAAGTAAGTAAGACTTCAGATCATGGAAACAATTTGACGCAGATGTGGTGGGTGAAATTCTTTTCACTGATAATTATGACTGGTAATCATAGCCGCTGAGACTTGAAGCCTTGACCCTGATTTTTGTTTCCTAGCACTATGTCCATCTATTATCCCATTGGTTGTATATATTTACTTTTAGTGTTACTACTTACAAATTCTGCACATTAATTTTTAATGTGTGGCATATAGTACATATTAGTTTGCCAAATGTCTGGGACCACTTCATGAAACTCACTGACAAGAACGTGTCTTCATGAGTCTCCAACCCCACTGGGACAATCAGAGCTAACCTCAGGTTGATGATGCCTTGTGGCAAGCAATTTTTTTTGTTTGTTTGTTTTTAACCAGGAAAGAAGGTTTCTCAACTAAAGGTCAGGTTATATATGCTAAGACCAAAAATATTATGTGTATACTAGTATGCAACTAGGCAACTTAGAGTTACAATCACCTAAGTAGCTAAGACACTAAGGACATGTATAGATACTTATTTTCAGTACTAAGGAGAAATAAGTGGAGTAATTATATTCACCAGTATCTAATTTTTGTGATCTGACCAAGTCATTTGATGCAGACTGCAAAATATACCATCCTATCTAGTTCAACTTCATTTCCCCTTAGCTTTCACCTTGCATCTTATTTAGGATAAGTACAATGGCGAGAACTTCTCAGAAATACCATAATGTGGGAATATTACAGAAGCTTATGGAATGGACCAAGTCAAGGTAGCCTTTCCTTGTAAGTATTGACACTATTTTTGCTAGAACTGGAAGTTGGAAAAGAGATCTTAAACATTCCTCTGCTTAATTCTTGTAAGACAGAGCTGAGTGTATGGAATCCTAGATTAGCAATCAACTTTAAGATAGCATTCATACACAGCTGCTTCAGGCTAGGCTGTGTGTGGTGCACCAGCTCAGTGGAAAGTGTGCTGTGAAGTAGCTAGTCAGGTATGAGTAGGCTTGAAAGGCATTGCCAAAGGTAACTTTTGTCTTAATCAACAGCTTGTAAAACCAGAAACTAAAAGTATAGGACTTTGATTAATGGTCAAAATAATGATATCTGAATTATCTCTAGTCTTGAGTATTTGCTTAATAATCAAATGAGTCTTATTACAAAAGCAAGCAGTGGTAAACTAGTAAGGTAGATTTTCATGAATTAAGTAGACTACCATGTTTATCATAATACAAGTCGTGTGTAACCAAATGGTGATTTAAAATATATATTCTATTATTTTTAATCATTCCAAAGCCAACAGTTTAAAAGAAAATAATGAAAAGGCAGTTTTGGAGCTTGAGTTGTATTAGGCACTGAAGTGCTCGCTATGAAAGTATGAGGACCTGAGTTTGGATCCACAACACCCATGAGAAAAGCCAGATATGCTGGTTCATGTCAGTAACCACAGTGCTGGTTGTGTAAACTTGGATCCCAGAAGCTTGCTGGCCAGCCAGTCTAGCTAAATTGGTGAGCTCCAGGTTTCATGAAATCTCTTCTCTCAAAAAGTAAGGTTGAAGAAATTGTCCAGTGTTGACTTCTTGCCTCTACAGAAGCAGTCACACATGTCTACCGATACCTGCATACATGTGTGCACCTACACACACACACACACACACACACACACATACACACAAATACACACGTGACTGCGTATTATGTAAAGCCTATAGTGTTTTATTCTGCAGCAGAAAAGAATGTTTGTGAGAAAAAAATCAGTACCTGTACTATAAGAAAAGATGTTCAAACTTTGCACTTAGTATCTATTAACAGAGTATAAAGCTACTAGAAGCACAGGTCTAAAGATTGAACACTGGTCCTTCCAACAATTATCTGTGACATTGAGTTATTGCATATTATCTTTTTGCATCAATATTTAACCTGCGTATATCATTATGGTGCTTCAGAAGATCGAAAGACCTTTTTGTTGTTCATTTTTTGAGATCATATTTTAATTACATTTAATTTAATTGTCAGGGAGATGTTGAGGTCAAAGTACAATTTGTGGGTATTGACTCTCTTCTTCTACCATGTATGTCCTGGAGATCAAACTGAGGTTCTCAGGCTTGGCAGGAATCACCCTCATATGCTAAGCCATCTCATCATCCCATCTTTAAGAATTGTAGCAGTTATCCTGAGCTAGAGAGATGGCTCAGCAGCTAAGAACTCTTGGCGCTTTTCCCAGCACTCATACCAAAAAGCTCAGAAAGGCCTGTAACTCCAGCTCCAAGGGATCCTAGATCCTTTCCTGGCCTCCCCACGTATCCACAATCAAGTGCATACACTTACACAGACACACACACACACACACACACACACACACACACACCCCACATACACGCATAGCCTATATAATAAAAATAAAATCTTAAAAAGTGGCTATCCTGTATAAAACCTGAAATTTTGGGGTAAAACAAGCCTTTTCCATTTAAATGATTTATTTTCTTCTATATTCGTATGTGGCTATGTGAATACATGACATATGTGTGTGGAGGCCTGCAGAGGCCAGGGCATCAAATCCACTGGACCTGGAGTTTCAGGTGGTCATGAATGGCCAATGTGGGTGCTAGGAACAGAATTCTAGTCCTCTGGAAGAGCAAAAACTATTCGTAATTGCTGAATGGTTTCTCTATCCCACAGAGTATAGATAAGGATAGAAAGGATAAGTATAGTAAGGATAGAAAAAAAAAATGAACAAAACTATTGTTAGTAGTATTGTTATTGTTATTTTAGTTTTTCTAGACAGTTGCTCTGTTGTAACTCTGGCCATCCTAGAACTCACTCTGGAGACTAGGCTGGCCTCAAACTCAAGAGATCATTTGCCTCTGCCTCCCAAGTGTTGAAATTAAAGACGTGCACCACCACAGCCCGGTAAACAAACTTATTTTCAATATATTAGGTGAAACATTAAAAGTAACTGAGAAACAGTAGAAAAGAACATCTTCCCGCTGTAAGACAGACAGTGGGTTGCACAAAAGTACAAGTCTATGCCGTCTATGTACCTTAACCTAATTGGCTAAACCTTACAATATGCAATAAAGGATAACATGCTCTCAATGCTACAAGGGAGAAATCTGAAGCTGTCACTGTCACTTTCTTCCTATATGTGTTCAACACTCAAAATAATCAATAAAGTATGAGTCATGCAGTGGTTACATTAACCAAACAAGAATTTTCCAATGCATAAAATCACAAGCAATCTGAAAAGTAGGTCAAGGTTTATATAATTGCTCTGAAGTTTTCATGAAACTTCTTTATGTAAGTTGCCTACTTAAATATTTAAGAAAAAAAAAGTAGGAACATTGGCTTCTGTGGCTTAATTTTAATTTTTTAGGAGTTTTTGGGTGAGGAATGAATTTGAGTCAGCATGAATACTATTTAAACAATCAATGCGTTCTCATGATAATATTTCACTTTTACCTCTGCTCTTAAATTTCCTCTTCAGTAACAGGATAGTATTCATGGAATTTTCTTTCTTTGGTTGTGTCAGTTCTTTTGCTACTTAGGCTAAAATTTTCTTGGCAGTTGTAGATTCCATTTTCAATTAATTCTTTACGTATATTTGCTGTGCTCCTGAAGCCTGTGGAAAGTTTGTAGACCCTCTCCTGTGTACAGCTGAAGTTCATGCTTTCTGAGAAGCTTTTGTTTATCCTCTCCAGCACATCTTAGAAAGCTTGCTCCTACTGCCGGCTGTTGTTATGTCTCCCTCTTTCTTCACATTCCATTAACAGATGAGGGCTATGGTTTTATACGATTAAGAAATTCCACTCCAAATAATCCTGCGTTTATAGGAAATATACAAGCAAGCCAACTAATTAGCTATTATAAAAATCAGAATCGTGGTTATATATGTGGTGGTGTGTGAGCCGGAAAGAAACACGGAGAGTCTTCTGAAGAAATTACAAGCCAGTGTCTTGACCTATGTGGAAAGTACACACAGGTGTATGCTTTTAAATGTTAAAATACATCAGGCTGTATATTTAGTCGCTGGATGTCTTAGCAGATTAGACTTTAAAAGTTAAAAAAAAGAGAAAGTAAAAAAAAAAAAAAAAAAAAGAATCGTACCCAGCTACAGTACCATTTCAGAGTTGCAGCCCATAAAATTAATTTTAAAGTTGTTGCTTCTGAAGTGAATTAAAAGAAACGAAGGCAGGAAGTAAGAGCAGGTAGAGGGTAAGGAGCTGGAAATCACGCCCCTTTTGGGGGTAACCAAAGCAAGAGGAGGGTTTTAATCGGTGGAATGCACTAGGTTTTGCTTTTCTGGTTCTGTTATAAACACTCAAACCGCCACCACTTTTTAAATCCTGTTGCCATCCGGAATATAAAACAACACCTGGGAAAGCAGGCAACACACAGCAGCAGCTGTGATTTTTGGCAGAGACGAGAGGAAGAAAGCCGAGATAACAGCGTGCAGCAGAACTGTTCTAAACCTGGGCCAAGTAGCAGCGGCAAACCCAAGGATGGCTGGGAACTGAGTGCCAGAAGGGCCCTCCAGCAGCGTCGCCCCTTTCCAAAGCTACTAAGGACATTTCAGCACAAAGAATGGTTCTGAGTCAAATCATGCACATTTAAACAATTAGTCAAACTTCCTCTCATGAAAACTCGTCCAAGATTTCAGTACCTGAAAACCATTTGTTCGTGCTTACCCAGAATCTTCTCCCAACATCTTTCAGTTTGCTAAGTTCTTAGAGTTGACAAAGCAAATCTTGGCTAAGAGAGAATTGCTCTAGGTCACTCAAGTCTTCCACGGTTTCTTTGCTCTTGTCAACAGGTAGTTAGGTAGTCTGGGTGGGACATCTCTGAGCCTTACATCTGTCTGTGTCCTTGCTGAAGTCATGCTGAACAAAGGGCGAAACAGAGGCTCTTCACTGGGAATTTGGGACACATTGTGCGAAACGGAAAGGATGTGATGTAATAAATCTGAATATAGCCATCATTGCCAATAACAAGAATATATTCATGGCCATAACCAACCCCAAACACTCCCAGTCTCTTCTGAATGATAGAAATACACTGAAAATCACCAAGCAAACATACCAGATAAAACCTACCCAAAACAAGTGTACTGCTTCATGAATATAGAAAACTAAATTTTTAGCAAAATATAATGTGAAAAATGAAAAGAATCATATACTGACAAATAAGTCAATTCTCTGGTGAGAAAAGGCTGTTATAAACTTCTGTGTTTCAAGCAATAATCGTTTGGAAAGTAAAAACCAATGGAGAGATGCACAAAATGGAATTTGATACATTTTTCTTGGACAGGTCCATCAGCCAAATCTAGAACATGTCTAGGAGATGTTTGGATTTTATGATTTTCACGTGCCATGGGATGTTATTTTTTACTTTGATTCATTTCCAACCATTTGACAATATACAAATAAATCTTTTCTCACAGGCCATACAGTACCCAGTGTTTGCCTCCGTTGGCTTGCAGCTCAGCTTAGCTAACATTACAAAATGCTGCACGGATACAGGAACCCTAGAAGGTAAAAATACCATCTCTAGTCACAGAGAGATCTACATTAAAGGAATAATGTATTCGGTGATAGAGGAGATCACCCAACACCTTTTCTGGCTTCTGCACAAACACACACATATAAACTATACCCACATACATTGCACTCACAAAATCTGCACAAAATTTTTTTTCTTGCTAAAGTAAAATTTCTTAAATTTGGAAGAGAAAATTCAGTGCCATCATGTGCTGAGAACACAACCCAATTTTAAAGATTCTTCACTGAAGAGTTTACAACTGGAAGGCAAATGCTCCTCTACCAAAATCAAAGCAGATGATCTGAGAAACCAAGAAAGAAAAGCAACTTCAGCAGAACTGAAAACCCAAGCTTCGATAAAGTAAAAGTCTGATGGACCAGGGTTATTTCTTCGTCCTTTGCCATTGTTTTCATGATGCAAGAGAACCCCTCAGGAAGGTCTTAAGGAAATAAGCACCGATGGTTAGCATATTTCTAAATCATTGCACATTTCAGTTGTAATATGAGTTTCTTTAACTATGAAAGAAATATGGTGGGAAATACCTTAAGTTCTTAAGTCATATGTGAGGACAGCTGTAGCCAGCCATATAAATACTACTTTTAATGAGTTTAGAAATACTGTTTCTCTCACCTTAAAATAGTGACTTTAAGGACATGCCTCAATAGTTAATGCACTTGCATCTCAAGCAAGAGGATGGGACTCAGATCCCCTGAACTTACACAAATGCAGGGCAGTGAGGCAGCTTCCCATAATTCCAACATCAGAAGGTGTGGACAGGAGATTTGCAGAGCAGGCTGTCAAGGAAGGCTAGGCAAAACAGCAAGCTCTAGGTTTGATTAAGACATAAATCCTGCCTCAAAAGAATAAGGTAGAAGAACACCTGAGGAATATCTCCAAGAGCAGCCTCAGACCTCCACAGGCAGGGACAAACAGCTGCACCCTCATACATTTGAACATAAAAAAGGGTGCAAATCACACACAAAAATTCATGAAAAGAAGGAAAAAGAGAAACTGAATTTCTTTTATCTATCTATCTGTCTTGTTTGTCTGTGTGTTCTTCTTTGTTTCCAATTGCAGTGCTGAGAATTGAATCTAGGGCATAACATTGCCCCTACAAAGCACGCTTTCAACCGCTGAGCTACACTCTCAGCTCTGAACTATTCCATGAGGACTTTTACATGTTTGCACTGTGAAACTGGAATCACAATGGCACTTAGACCATTTAAAAATCATGGCTGTGGAGTGACACAAACACATCTCAATAATTGCCTAATTGATGCTTTATGTAAAAGTATTAATAGCCAAAAAATTACTAAAACAATGACTTGCATGCAAAATTAATTGATAGAGACTAAACTTACAAAGATAAACTTAGATGGTCAAAATGAGAAGAAGATAGAGTATTAACTTGTTGCATTTTTGCCTTCTGAAACCTAGTGAAAGAGTGTGGATGAAGAATGTTGGCAGAGAGGATTTGTGGTTTCTGTTTCTGTTTGTAATTCAGGAGAGGCATCATGGTGGATCTCATAATGGAGGACAGAAATTAAGTTGCAGTTGATTTTATAGTCAGGGACTGAATTGGCTGAGCCAAGCTGAACCACCAAACAAAATACCTAAGGTTTATGAGAATCAGTACCTCCTGTCTAAATGGAGCCTTTGTCTTCACAGAGGGAATGGCAGATGTTGCTAGATCAGCATTTTCATGCTGAAGTTGTGATCCTAGATCAATAGCTACCTGCTGCTTCATCACTGCTGAGCAGACAATGGCCCCAGACTCAGGGAACATGTTTCAAAAGAAAGAAGCAAAAGCATCTAGATACTTGGAAAGTACAGACTCCAAGGAGAAGGGAAAGAGTGGAAAGCATTGTAATAAAAATTCACAAGAATAACCTACTGAGGCAAATGGAAGGAACTAGAAAAAAATCATTCTGAGTGAGGTAACCCAGTCCCAGAAAGAAAAAAACTCTGGCATGCGGTTATTAACTCTTAAGCAAAGGACAAAACTACAGCATTCCACAGACCCAGAGAGATTGAACAACAAGGAGGGACTCAGTTGGGACACAGGGAGCTCCCTGGTAAAGGGGAAATGCAACAGATGGGCTGGGGAGGATGGGAATGGGAAGAGAAGAGACCAGGTGTGGGGAGAGGGATTGAGGTAAAGAATATATGGAGAGACAACTGAAATTGGAGGACATTAAGGGCGTATCTGGAGACCAGACCGAGGGCAGTGGAAACTCACTGGACTCCATGATGGAGACCTTGGTGATGACATAATGCAATGGGAGATGGGGATCCTGAACAGGCCATCTCCTGTAACCAGGCAGGGCTCCCAGTGGAGGGACTGGGACACCACCCCAGTCACAAAACCTTCAACCTATAATCCATCCTCCCTATAGGACCCTCTGGGACAGTAGAAGGGCAGAAACACATGCCAAAGGAGGGAATCCCTGCCTGAAACTGCAGGACAGGGTAAGAACTTAAGACTAGGTAAGCTGGAAATGATTTCTAGTAATATCCTGTTCTACTCCTAGATCATTACCAAGCTCAATCTCCATCAGAGGGGCTTCTGCCAGCAACTGATTAGAGCAGATGCAGAGGACTAGAGCCAAACATTGTGCAGAGCTCAGGAAAATTCGCAGAATAGGGAGAGGAAGCACTTAAGGACCAGAGGGGCCGCGGATAGCAGGAGAGCAGGCCCCACAGAGTCAGTGGACCAACCTTCTTGGGGTCCTTCAGAGCCTGAAGCTGCAGGGTCTGAAGGGTCCTGTGGTTGTCTGGTTTGGGGTTCTGGCAGAGAACCTACATGGTACTGTGTATGTGGGGGATTTCTGATACTTTTGCCTGCCCTTGGGACCCATTTCCTTCAGCTGGGTTGCCTAGACCACCCTCGATGTAAGGACTAGTGCCCAGCCTTGTCTCATCTTGTTGTGCCCTGTTTGAGCAGTAGCCCCGGGAGGATTGCTCTCTTCTGTGGGGAGAAGCAGGGGTGGGGATGAGTGGGCAGGGATGGGGAGGATACCTAATAGGAGGTGAGGGATGATGAGGGAGCTAGGATGGATGGAGGGAGGGTAGGAGAGTTGTTGATATGTATTATACAAAAGAAGAAAAAAGAATTAAAAAAAAAAGAATAACCTGCTGAAGAAAATTGACTTTTCACAATTACAAAAGGCATTTGAAAACGCATCTCTTAAATGAAGAAAAAATATTTTAATTAATTAATAGGTCTTTTCATCTGTTTATTTTCTAGAGACGGTCTCATTTTATCCTAAACTGGTCTAGAACATACTATGGACCTCAGCCAGGTCTCCAAATGTCAGTCATATTCTTGGCTTGAGCTTCTCCATTGCCAATATTACAGGCACAATCTACCCAATTAAGCACAAGGATAAAGTTCTACAATTTAAAAATAAATTTAAAAATTTACAAAAGAGACTTAAACGAGATAGTAGTACTATTATTTTTAAGAAGGGGGTTTAGTAAGCAAGAACACAGAGAAACTAAGAAATATACAGAATAAAATAAATTTACAGAGATAAAATCTGTATCGGTACTAGCAAGAATGGAATGGATACTTCTTAACATAGAATAAAAACAATCATGGGGAATATATGCAAGGCAAAATTGCTAAAAGCCAACCAGTACATGTGGTTAGGATGATAATTAAACTTGGGAAAACAAACACGAATGGCTGGATTTATAGAAGAAAAATATACAGGAAAGAAACCCCCAACAAATAAAAATAATAAGATACCTCTAGAAATAAGAAAGTAAATTCAATGTTATTCGCCCTATGAGTACCTATCGTGCTTAGGAAAGAGAGGCATCCTAAACCATATCCTTGGTTGTCAAGGCACTGAGGCAGAACTGATTAAAGATGGCTGATCTACAGTTCCCTTGAAATGTAACTTTGTTACTATCACTTGACTGTTTTTTTTTTTTTTTTTTTTTTTAAAAAACTTAAAATAGCATAGCAGAAGAACACATAAGAATGTAACCAAACGGAAGTAAGAACATTTATTTGTTTCATATATGTTGTTTTTCCATGTATGTATGCTTTGGGACGGAGCTTGCAATATCACACTGAGACTTTTGGCAGTTTTCTTCACCTTCGCTTTGGTGCCTTCCCTGGTAAGGACACTGCCAGGATCCTGATGGTGAACTCACCAAGCAAGCGGGGCTCACCAGTTTTCCTCACAGTCCCTTGCTCAAAACATCCCCAAGTCTTTTTATTCAACAATAAGAGACAATGGTAATACTATCAACAAATTAAATCAGTGTATTAACTGCAGAATGCTATTCTGATGATGATGGAATGAGAAGTCATTCAACTTGGTGCCTGGAATGTATCAGGTGCTTGATAATTACTTAGTTTTCTTTAAGAGAGTTTGCCCACACATCACATTCAACTGAATAATGTAGTGCTTCCCAAATAGGATTACTTACCCCTCAAACTATCATTGGTACAGAAAATTGTATTTCTTCCTTTGTTTCGTGTCTGGGAAATCTTTTAAAATATGACCCTGAAAGTGACTTTCTGGCCTTTGTCTTCATGCCTTTTCGAAAGTATTTCAAGACTGCCTTGACTATAAATGTGCAGGTAATTCTGTGCCCGCTGTTTCTGGCTGCAGTTTGTATGATTTCTTCTTAGTCCATAATGTTCATAGCAGTCCCTGTGGTCACCTTAGTTTCGTTCTTTCTGTGTTGGACCTGTATTTGTTTTGGGATCCCCTCTGCATATACTAGGCTGAAGATAATCATGATAGATTTGGTGTCATGTCAATGTCTACAGTGTAATCCACTTAGAGGACCTATAGCAAGTAAAAGTGAATTCTCATGTATGATACTCACATTAGGGACATAAAGAGTGAAACACGACTCCAGTTCCCAAAACTTCACCTAGTAAGGTGGCCTTAGTTACTTATGTTCTTAGCCTGAAGGGAGCAAAGATATGGGACCAGAACTCTCGCATCCCAGTCAGCCAGTTTGCTGTACCCAGCTTCACTGTTTAGGATGGTTATCAAGGAATGTTTCTCAAAAACAACTTTAACAAAGTCACAATAAAAACAACAGCCAGCATTGGTTGGGAAGACATTACTTATCAGAAGAGTTTTGCCTATATAAATTCACAATGTAAAAGCTTAGGAACATTGTTATCTTCATTTTACTAAGAAAAATTATTATCATAGAAAATAGAAAAATTAGTCAAGCTCTTATTACTGCCAATCAGAGGTGTCTTTAAAGATATATCCTTGGTTATAAAAAATCTCTCTCACACACACATAGAGACATATAAATGTGAATATATAAATATATAATAATAAGCTACATAAATATAGGTAAAGAGAGACATCATTTGATTTTTGTTATAAATCACTGCATTAACACCTGTACTTTATTATAAACAACATAGTATTATAGATATATACTAATGATGTTGTAATTAACAAATGCATATTTTGATTTAAATGCAGTGTAAATATGCCTTTGACACATGAGGCTCATGAGAAAGCCAATATATAAAACACATATACTGTAGTGGTTTGAATAGGAAATGGCCCTTATAGAATCATATAATTGAATGCTTAGTTATCAGAGAGTGGTGTTACCTAGAAGTAGTAGGAGGTGTGGCTTTGTCGGGGTATATGTGGTCTTGTCGGAGAAAGTGTGTCACTGGGGTTGGGCTTTGAGGTTTCAGAAGCTCAAGTCAGGCCCAGTGGCTTGCTCTCCTTCTGTTACCCGTGTATCTGGATGTAGAGCTCTCAGGTACTTCTCCAGCACCATGTCTGCCTGCATGGCACCATGCTCCCCAACCCCATGATGACATTCGATTAAACCTCTGAAATTGTGAACAAGCCCCAATTAAATGCTTTCCTTTATAAGAGTTGCTGTGGTCATGGTATCTCTTCATAGCAATAAAACACTAAGACATATACTATACATATATTGGGTTATTTGGTGGCAGGTATTCTTTGGGTTTCTAAGTTAAATTACCTTCTGTATCCCAGTTGTCTTCCTACTTATAGTCATTTTTTTGATAAAATATAAGATATTATACAAATCTGTGAATTTCCTAAATATTTGATAGCATTATGAATATGGGTATGATTACATTAAATTTGTGAGCATGTATTTTGTTAATGTAATGACCATGCTCTATGCTTCCTGTATTTCCCAGATAGCTGTAGATATACACATTTTTTTCTTAAAAATGAGAAGGAAAGAATTCTACCAAAACCACATACATTAGCAATGCAAAAAGCAATCTCAGAAGATGTCTATATTTTTAGTGCAGGCACTATTTCAATACATCAGACATATACAGGTTTGAGTAGTTTGCTCTTATGTGTAAAACAGCAGCTCTTCTACATTCCTTTCACATGTTGCTATGACTACTGACATACTATTTCATTTAAATTGTGACAGGGTTAATATTCCCAGATTAGATAAGTATTGTTTTAAACTATTGTAGCAATCTGGGATTGATGTTAAGTTTTACTGGAATATTTCTATACTCATTGTTGGCAATCAAGCCTCAGAATCTTGTGCATGTTATATGGCTATAGCCATAGCTCTTTCAGGTTACATCTCATAGAGTGCTTCAGGACTCACCAAATGAGTCAAAAAATCTATGTGCTGATCTGTTATATGTATTGGCTTGTCAATATTTTATATTGATTTGAAGCCCCGCTAAATTGAATAATCTAGATTCAAAAATTTAAAAGAAACAAGAGATATCTTAATTTATATTTTATAAATGAGAAAATATAGAAATAGATTATCTTCTTTTAAAAATTTTCTTTCTAACATAAAGTCACTCAGCTCATCTTTCCTTTTTTTTTTTTTTTTTTTTTGGCTAATGGGTTATCTATGCCTTGCTGACTTTGACTTTGAACAAGTTAAAAATTGTATTGAATAAAAGAAGCTCACATCTCTTTAACTAAGTGGAAGTATGGCACTTCAAACACACAAAGTACCTGTGAACAACTGAGAATTTGTAAGGCTGTTGAAAATAAAGTTATTTAATAAAATTAAATTGAGCAAAAAAAGATTGACCATCACCCACATATTGACTTCTGAGTAACAGTGACTGTTGGAGTGATCATTGCCAGGTGCGTGTGTCTGGAGTGATGACTCTGGATGCACAGAGTCCTTTGGGTATCAAAGGATGCTGACTGACATAGGAGTTAGGATTCATACATTAAGAAGTAATTTCTTAGATTATTACATCTTGGATATGGTTTTGATTTTTTTTTTTTACTATGTGAATGATATTAACAAAACCAAGAGACAATAGAAAAAATAAAAAAAAAAATCCATTCATCAAAATGTGCAGGGAGGTTTGCGTCAATGGCTCAGTGGTTAAGAGTACTTATTGCTTGCAGAAGACCTAGAATAAGTTCTGCTGGGACCTCTACAACTGCCATAACTTCAGTTCCAAAGGATCCAGTGCTTTCTTCTGACTTGGGGTTTGGGGAGCACCAGGCACAAATGTAATGCACATACACACATGCAGGCAAAACACTTCACAATACTTTCCTAGGTTATCACCGTGATGCTCTATAAGTTCACCTATGCCAGAGAGGTATTTCACTCTAACCTTCAATATTTTACAACACAATTGATTTGTAAAGTTTAGTTGATCTGATTGACCACTTGGTACTGGTTTCCTATTCAGACTTACTCAGAAGCTGGATAACAATAGCTTTCTGAGTTGAGCCTAGATGCTAGTGGTCAGTTTCTGAACTGGAAATACTTCACTGCCCATTGGCAAGAATGCTGATACTTTTCAACAATCAATTAAACGGACAATTAAAATCTCAATGAAGAATTATAAACAACTAGTAGATATTACACCAGTCTCAAAAAAACCCAGTCAACTCTCAATACTAGCTACATACTTTTACAAGTTCAGGCCAGATTAGATAGTAAATGGTGTTAAGGTTTACCATTAAATCCCCTCCCCCCACCCAAGTCTTTTCTGTTGGACACTTGCTCCCTAGAATGTGGACCTTTTTTAGGAGGTTCTGGAAACATTAGGAGGAGCCTGACAGAGAAAGTAAGAAACTGAAAACATTCCTTGAGGGTTGTACCTGGTCCTGGTCTTTCTTTTTTCTCTATTTCCTTCCTGCTGTAAGATAAATTTCTCACTGTACACCCTGGCTACTAGGATGTTTTGCCTAAGCATACAGATCACAATAAGCCTATGAACTAAAACCTTTGAAACCATGATCCCAGACTACTCCTTTCTCTCTTAGGTGACTTCTGTCAAGTATTGTATCATAATGAAGAGAAATATAATGAACAAAGGTGGTTTTGTCTATAATTTACATTTGATTTACCCAGTCTTATCAACAGTTACTGATAGAGACATTAACAGATTTATATCTGGAGTTGTGACCAGGATCTACTAAAATGCAAAAACCAAAACAAAACAAGCAAACAAAAAAAAAAAAAAAAAACACTGAAAACTTCATGGTGTCCTTTGATTATAGTCTTCTGGTATATTTTAATCTGATTGGCATGACATGCTAGAATGACTTAAGTATGGCAAAGGTAACTAACAAATAAACACAGAAATATCTGAGTTCATACTGTTTTGTGTGGCTTAATTCACACTTTGTAAGATAATGGGCTTTTTCTGAATGTTCCTCCTGTTTTATTTCTAATAAAAAAGCTTCCAGTGCATCTGTTATGGATTCACATCCAAAAGACTATCCTTTGCAAGGAGTGGAGATGAGCCATATGCCTCTGTTTCATAGCCATCAGATTTGAGATCCTGAGGAAGGAGATTAAGATTTTCTCTGAATTAGAAAATATGTCTATTTTGCTACTAACTTTTGTAATTAAGAATTATCTATTTCTATATTAGAGAAGGATGATAAAAAATATGAATCACTCTTTTAGTTAATATTATCCCCCCCCCATATTTCCTTGGTAACAATAAGAGGAGAATTAGAAGAAATATGACTTTGTGGAAGAACAATTATGTCTTTATATAATAATAAAATCAATGCAAGTTCATGTTAATTATATTTTAAAATATTAATACATTTATTTTCTACTCTGAACTTCACAAATTTTATTTCAGAAAACAAATGTATATAACAGAATCACTTACGTAGAAGCAATATTTCCAACATATAAAAGAGCTCCTGCTTCTAGACTGTCTGAAGTAATTTTAAATAGAGCCAAAGCACTGTAATAAATGAGAATACACCTAGCTAGTAGAGGTGGGAGGGAGTACTTCACAAGTAGCATTGTGAAGTACGGAGAGCTGGTTTGCCAGACAATTTCTCTTCATTAGAGAATTGCTATCAAAATTGGACTTGAGAAACACAGCTGAGCCATATGAATCCAACTGACCAAATGGTGCAGGAAGCATCAAAATCAGTTGCATATACATGACCCAAGGCTTATTCCTACAGGTAGAATATAATGGAAGTCACCTTACAATGAAAACACAAGGGAGGTGTTTCACTTGGAGGTTGGCTACTTGTAGATGATGAGCATGGTCAGCCTTGCTAGGAAAAAGTAGCACAGTCTCTAGATTACCAGAAGACTGGCCACTTCTTTGTAATTACATTTGAACAACGCTGGAGTTTATTGTTCCTTAGTGTGGTTTCCTTAATTATCCAGTTGTGTGTTGTGTACAATCTACTAGACTCTTCTTGGTGACATCTCCATGTTCACTTATAGGAGATGCAACTTTGTCTTGTGGATACACTGACTGTTGTTGAGGTTTGAATTATATTTGATGATAGTCAAGGCATTGAGGTTTCTCTTGGTAGTTTATGGTTGGTTTTTTTGTTTGTTTGTTTGTTTTTGTTTATTTTCTTTTTAGCTTACTAAGAAGTCCTTCCTTGCCCCACATTATGAAGGATTTTCTCTTGTTATTAAAGATTTTATTTTATTTTTCATTTATATGTATGAATATGTGTTTGTAGTTTATATGTATGAATACGTGTATGAATATGTCACATGAATGGAAATGCTTGCAGAAGGAACACAAGGACAGCAGATCCTCTGGAGCTGGGGTCACAGTTAGTTGTGGGTCCTCAGAACCAAATGAGGGCCTCTGAAAGAGCAGCAAATGCCCTTGGCCCTTGAGCCATCTGTCCGGCCTCTTTGCAGATTTCTCTATAGCTTGAACATTTTCCTATAACATTTATTTAAGTTGACTTTTACTTTTACTACAATTTATTATGTCCACTCACAAGGATGTGTGTACTCCCAGAAACAGCTCTACTTTCAAAGCAGACATCCCATAATGTTTTATTCACCAGCTACTTATTGGCAAAAGGTAATGATATTCTCATATTTACCCTAAAGGGTTGGCTTATTCCCCTGAGACCTAAAGGATGTTAATAATAATTGACTCACCAGCAGTGTTAGCTATCACAAACAGCTATTTCCTCTATATAGGATACTATGTTGGGGATTGTATACATTTTAACTCATATAATCTTCTACTTCACAAGGTCAGTGCTATCACTGCCCTAGATTCTCAGAAGATAGAATTAGATTTCTGTAAACAGAATAAAAAGGGGAAAGTGATGCTATATGAACAGCAAACAGTGCCTGCCATGACGTGCTGCATAACTGAAGAAATGAGGTAAGTGTGAAGCTATACTACATAAAATTGTCCAATAAACTTGTTTAAAGCTGCTCAGAGTGGAGCTACAAATAATAGCATAACTCTATTAGCAGAATGAAGAAGGGAAGGGAGTTTGCAAATTAAACAATACCTTCATTTCCAGAGTAAGCCTATAGACCGTTGTTTAAGTGAATTAGTAAATGCATATACAAGAATATATTTTTAGATTAAACAACTTTGAGGAGGACAGACAGAAATTTCTGGTTATATTTTTCCTGTGTATGGCAGGGCAGGATATATTAACAAATAGAGGAGATACAGTTGCTTTTTATGTCAAGTAAATATATCCCATTTTAGTCTATGAAAAAGTCATGTACTTACTTGATCAAAATTTGAACATTCCATTCACTTTTCCACAAGGCTTTTCATTAAGATGGACGATTAACTGTCATCATAACAGGTCTTTTATTTCCTGCTTTAGTATATTAGAAAAGAAATCTATCCGTCTTGAATCCCATCACTTCTCATTTTCGTTTCTTTGAAGCGTTTAGCAACATTTGAGAAACTGACTTACAATGTCTTCAATTTACCTTATGACTCAGGGAGAATTACCCTAGCACTCAACTTTGAAATGCATTCTGGTAAGATTCCCAAGTGCGGATTCTTAAGCTAACTACAAAGCCTTTGGTGAACACCATTCCATGGATGGTTCTATTGCTTTTATGACTTCTTGATTCTAGATTACTTTTCTCCTGTGTGTGTATGTGTCTTTCTCCTCTCTTTATCTCGCTGTGTGTATTTACATGTCTTCACTCTTCCCCCTTTTCCTATCTTCCTCTCTTCCCCTCTCTTGCCTGACTGTGTCTCTCTGCACACACACACACACACACACACACACACACACACACACACACACACACACATCCAAGTGATATAATTCTTTCAAGTGCCTGTTGCTATTTTACATGTTCCTTGAAAATTAATTGGATGCTTGAAATCCCCTGTTAACACTCAGGACCCTGTGTTTTTAGCACTGCACCGCTTTTACATACTGTCCTCTACAGAGACACAGCAGTCCATCAGTCATCATACCAGACTACTTTAAAAGAAAAACCTTTATGAAATAAGACAGACATTCAGTGAGACTTTGAGAGCATTTTTGAACTGGAATCAAGGGCTGACCCCTAAGGACCAAGAGACTTGATGTGCTTCACTTCCAAAAGGGCTTCCAGTTATTCAGCCCAGATAGCAGTCCCTAGCTCTGTGAAGGGCAGAAATTGTCTAAGCGTAGTCAAGTACTACCACGTCGGCTTTAGAAGTAAAACTATCATATCTGGGCATCACCTTGGGGACTTCCAAAGGGAACCCTTCAAGATAGAACCAGTCTTTATACCTGTGGCAGGAAGGTCATCAGCCATCAGACAGTAATCTTCAATAGAAGAGTTATGAAACGGGCAGCAGGTTAAATAAACTTGTCATTTCCACCGATTTCATTTCCATTTCTCGCCAATATTTTAGAAAGGAAGAAAGTTAACACTGGGAGCGTTCTAGGTGTCAGGTTCCTTTGCTAGCAGGTGCTTGAGGGAGATAAGATCAGGTGAAGTCAGTACCCACAGCTGGGGATGGGGTTTCAGGAGGTAGGAAGAAGAGGAGAGAAGAGGTAGGTACTCCTCAGTGTTAGCATCCAGGAGTCTTAGTAACTAATGTAATGATGGTTCTATGGAGTGAATGTAAGCTGTGGGCTGTACTCTTAAATACAAGTGATTCTCACTTGAGTATCTACAGTTTATTTTTCCTATGGGCACTTAATTTTATGTACAAAATCTTGATGTTTCACCTGACTACCTGCAAGTGACATTTTGAAACAAAAACTGTACTTTTAATTGTCTGTTGGTACAGAAACTAATGCTCTCATCTCAAAGAGAATAAGAGAGAGTTTCTTCTAGAAATATATATGTTGTAGCCCAGAAACACAGATTCTGGTTACCTGAAATTCTGTGCTCCAATGTGGTAACAGGTTTATGAAGGCTTTTTTGTTTGTTTGTTTGTTTTTTTATCATCAGAACAAAGAATGTCATAAGTCTGGGCACTCTTCATTAGTGGGAACATCAGGAAGGTAGGTCACAGGATGCCAGGAAAATATCTATTTGTATATTCCAAAAAGGATTTGATGTAAATGATGCAAGGCTGTTAAACTACACACAGAAGTTGGCAATGAATGGCTACTTAGGGGTTGAGACAGCAGATGATGGTTTGGGTCTATACCTGCAACATTCAAGCTCTCCACAATAACTGAAATTCTGATCAGTCAATTAACCCTGTCGAATATTTGATCTAGGTTATATTTTATTCTAGAGAGTTCAGTTTATGGTCTTTACTTAGAATTGGTGACACTTCTAGAATATAATCATATAGTCATAGGCAAGACATTTTTCATAAACCCCTGACAGTAAAGACATTTGCAGATTACACACACAAATATCCATAAAATAATTCCCCAAAAGAAGTGAGTTCATGTAAGAAATAAATAAATCGAGGTCTTCACAAATGGATCACAATGAAAAATAGAGTGAAGGCATCAGAGAATGAGAGGATAAATAAGGGATAAATTATATATGTGTGAGTACTGAAGGTTGAAGAGGAATCTTTCTATGTGTGTATTTTGCTTGCCTTACCTCTGCAAACTCTTAGTTGGGAAAACTGATAGGTTGATTATATATATATATATATATATATATATATATATATATATATATAAAATGGACTGTTTCTAAAACTGCAAAAGTTGATTTATGCCATTATTCCTATTGTTCAGATAAATCTCTAACCTCTTCCTAAAGTTAGATAAATGTCACCTAATATTTCTAAATGGTAGAACAATGGATTTTTCTTTGCAATCATTTAATCCTTGATTTTAAAAACACATTTCAAATACAATTATTTTGATTGTCACTATAGTATAAGATTTTCTTTGTTCACAAATCAGAAGTAGTATTGATATATTCAGCCCAGCTATCCATATGGAACTTTCCCTCTTTTATTTTGATAGAAAGACAGGAATAGAATGTAGCCATCCTCCTTTTAGGCATGCATTGCACAAAGCTGCTGACTGGGGGATGTCCCAGCTCTCCCAATCCTGTCTGTAACTCAGCTCACCTGTGGATAACTGCGGTGCTTGCAAACTTGCATTCTTATCTCAGCGACTCACAGATTCTTCACTAAAAAGAGCAACTTATGGAGTGCTTCTGAAAATGAAACTTTTTATGTCCACTGAGCCACACCCCAACCCTGCTGGGGAAATAATGAACTGTTTAACTTGATAAAAGCTATAATGACAATAGTTATATGTCTTGCCATTTAAATTACTTAAGAAGAATAAGAAGATCAACAGAGCTTTGGCGAGTTTTCTTTCAAAAAAGAATTTATTGCTCTCATTGATAAATAACGTGTTACCCATGGAACCATGGAAGTGCTGTGTAATCCATTTCCACGCCTCACTTGATCCGAACACTTAGCTCCCTAATTAGGCATCTGTTAGACAATGAAGCTTTGTTTTTCTGCTCAGAATATTGGTCTCTTTACTAATGTAGCTTGAGTAATAACAACTTCTTGCTCATGAGAGATTAATTGGATGTTTAAAATGTCAAGAAGGAAGAGTCAACATTTACATTATTAATTGTTAGGGTGTGACTAGGACACTGACATGCAGCATCATGTATTTTAGTAAGTAATAATGGAAACAAAACCTAATAAATTTGAACATCGAAAATTCTTCATTAGCAGCATCACTGTGACATCACAAAGACTGTTTCCATAACTATTTAATTCGTTGGCTTTCTCTTCAAATAGAACAAATTGCCAAGTATCCTTCCTTGCTGTGTCTATAGAAATGCAATATCGGCCTTCTACCTACCTACCTATCTATCTATCTATCTATCTATCTATCTATCTATCTATCTATCTATCTATCATCTATGTTTGTCATCTATCATCTATCAACTATCTTCTCTATCATCTATCTATAATTTCTCATCTGTCTGTCTATCATTTAGCATGTATTTATCTATGTTCTATCTATCTATCTATCATCTATCAATGTGTGTATTTCTATCATCTATGTATGTATGTATATATGTATCTATCTATCTACCATCTTTCCATCAATAGATATATACTCTATATTTTAAGAAAAAGAATTTTCTTGTCGCGTAGGAAATTTTCAAATACACAAATGTTTATTGACATGTCATTAGCCTCATCTTAGCTGAAGGAAGACAACTAAGTGAAAAGTGAAACCATAAAGCACCTTGAGCCCTAACGTACAAGATGATCAGTTCACTGTGTGAAATTTCAAGTGACTTGAGGTCTTTATTGGCCTTCTGTAATAGGGTTACTGGTCATGGGAATAGGCACTGGTTCACCATGGTCCATTTCCTCTGAAACAGCAGCACTAGTGCTGAGATGACACATGCTTTAGACAGAGGAGATTGTCTTAGTGCACTATGCCCCAGTATGTAACACTTTCTCTTCTTACCAACTCCAGAATGTTGAGAGAGACAGAAATAGAGAGGAGCAGGAGTGGAAAGTAATGAACCAGAACTAAGAAAAGTAGCTTAATTATGAAAAAGTGCTTCACAGATGCTCTTGAAGAGTATTTCAGAGGCATTCCCTGATAGCAGCCTCCAGTTGGAGGTTCTGAATGAGAAACAGCCATGAATATGCTTGGCCCAAGAGCCTGGATTTCTTTGCTACTGCTAAGCGTAGAGGAATAGTCTGTGTGAAAGCTAAGGTTTATATTCCAGGGCTACATTCAGAGGTCTGCATGTTATGTATGGAATGTAGACACACCTTTAATCCAGTGTTCAGAAAATGGTAGTAGCAAATACCTTTAATCCCAGTATTCAGAAAGCAATGGTGGGCCAGGCCTTTAATGCCTAGAAAAAAACAGTGGAAGCAGACACAGGAAACAGAACTCAGAAGGAGTCAGTGTCTCACAGGAAGTGACATCTGAGTTGAGTCAGAGTGGTTCAGTCAGCAGTAGGTCTTGAAAGGTAGGGCTGAAAGCCTTAAAGTTCCAGGCTAGCAGTTTAAATGTTCTAGATTGTAGGAAGGGTGAAGCCTTCCAGTTCAAGGATTAAAACTAGATTGTAAAGTGGCCTAAATGCTTCAGGGCTCCAAGGGCTCCAAGGGCTCCAAGGGCTCCAGGGCTCCAGGCTAGAACCAGTGATTTAATTAGACAAAAGAATAAACTGTGCTTTGCCCCAGATTACATCCACAACTACACCTAAGCATTCCAGAAAATAGCACTATATTGGCAGCAGTTTAGTGTAGGGACAGAAATTTCTTCATGGACCTGCCAGGTAAAACCTGTGAAATTGCCTTTAATTGAGCCTTAAAGATTTCACATAGAATCTTCATTTCACTATAGAGTGGACAAAAACTTACAGTGTCAGATTCAATATACACAACCCAGCATTATGAGGGCCGGTATCCCTCATTAATAGCATAGTAGAATTTGATATTGTTTCCTTCCTTCCTTCCTTCCTTCCTTCCTTCCTTCCTTCCTTCCTTCCTTCCTTCCTTCCTTCCATCCATGTGGTGTATGTATGTGCATGTATCATATAAAGGCCAGACCTGAGAATCGTCTTTTATTGTTCTCCACCTTATTTTTTAAGACAAGGTTTCTCCCTGGACCTAGGGCTTGCAATTCATCTTGATAGGATGGTCAACAAGCTCCCAGGATCTATTTGTCTTTCCACACAGTGCTGGGTTACAGACCTGGGTTATCTCAGTGCACCTCACTTTTACACGGGTGCTGGGGTTCTAAACTCAGGTCATCTGGAGCCATTGCTTCGGCCTTTAGATTACTACTTTTCATTATTCAAATCGAACTCAGCTCTTCATTGAAGCTTTTGATTTCCATTAAAAGGAATTCTTACTTCATATACTGTTAAATTTTCAATAAGCATATTAGAATTTTATATATACACACACACACATATATTATTTCAGTGTTTGTAGAACATCTGACTTTAGATGCTATAGTATATGACATTTATGTTGTGGAAGAAATACAGTGCTGTCTTGGGAATGACTGGTCTCTTGGGTTGGAATTTACTGCGGCAATGGGGATGGCTTCTCTGAGAGAAAAAACATGAGTTTTTCAAAGAATCATGGTGAAACAAAAGTTTGGCTATAACAAAATAGTTATATAGCAGCACTGGGACATCTGAATTATTGTGGAGTTGAATGTGTTTGAAACTAATAGTTAAATAATATTCATTAAAGTAAACTGAAATGTAATCAGGGCCAAAATTTGACTAGAGTAACTTCTCTTCATTATAGAAATGATTCAGACAACACTGACATGCAATGAAAAGCCAAAGGCCATTTCACTCAACATACAATCTTGTTAAGAATTTTGTGAAAAAGTAATAGAGAACTTATTCTAGCTATAAATCCAAACAATTACTTGTTTACCAAGAAATGAAAACATTTTTATCAAATAAAGTTCTTATCTGATTTTATCATACTGTTTCCTCTTTTAAGCAATGAGAAACATTACAATGAATAACAAGAATAAAGTCTGAAAATGTAATTTAATGTTTATAAGTATTGCATATATACAATATACAAATATACAAAAACTTCATCCTTGAAATGTTCACTCCATTGTTTTTATTTATTTATTTGCTTTTTGAGGCAGGGTCCCATTCCAGCCTAGTCTAAGATGGAACCCACTATAACCTCTGCTGGCCTCAAACTCAGGGTTGTGGTTCTTAAGATTCCTGAGTGCTGTGATTAAAGGTATGAGCCACTGCTCTCAGATTTACAATTTCATTTTTGGTAGAGCAATGTTTTTACTCTCAAATTTCACAATATGTGAAGTGATGGTATTCTGAGTTATCAAAATATTTGAGCACAGCTTGAAAGATGAGCTAAAAGTGCCACAAAATTATATACATGCAAAATACAAGATATTGGAAGCTATGTTGTGTATTGCCTCCTTTTCCATTAGCAAAACTGCATGATTAGTGGGATGATAACCTGGAGACTAGATACATGTGAGTGCTATTTTCAACACTCAATAGTCTTTACTGGCTTGCCAGGTGACCTAGAGCATTGATCTTCAATAATGATAGGTAATGTCAGTAATCTAAGAAGCTTGCTGCTAATCGTACTAGAATAATAGATGAACAAGCAGAGAATTAGGTAGGAGTCTGATAATATTTTGTAGAAACTGAGCTAAGAAATAATACATATATTTCCAAATTGTAGAAGAAAAAGTAATCATAATACAATGTAACAAAGTCCAAATTTGCTCCAGCTGTCATGGAAAATATTCCTTCATCCTTCTCTTCTGAAGCTAACTCAGTGGTACTCTGTGTAATTGTCAGCGTGCCTTTCTTTGTAGCTTCTTCACACTTTATTTATGACATAATCTTGTTAATTATAGTCCTGATTTCAACGAATGTATTACAAACAAGTGTAATGATTTAGTGTCACGCAGAATCAATTTTTTTTCAAATACATTCTCCTGCATATTAATTTGAGCTACAACGAACATATTGAACATACTAGAGTTGTGGTTGTAGGATAGAACTAAATATATTATTGTCCTATCAATAAAAGCACAGACGTGCCAGACACAGACTCCACAGAGAGTAAGGCAAATTGGATCCTTGCCATTTCTTTATGTGTTGCTCTGATTCATTAACTATGTTCAAATGAAGCTGGCTGTGCTGTAACAAGTTTTGTTGTTCAGCTAGTACATTCTCGGTTTCCTAAATGGGTAAAAGGCATCACAAATTACAAGGATCTTCTTTGTAGTAAGTCAAAGACAATTTCTTGTTGGAATGAAATTATCTTTATATTTGAATTGAAAATTCAATATACGCAAGGATACAGTTCTACAAATGATTGATAAAGTAAAAATCAATTAGATTTTTTTTCAGCTCTTTTTTTCTCTGCCGCATAATCAAATCTGGGAAAGTTTTTAACTTTTGTAGAGTTTAATATGTCACGAACTACTTAAGAATGCCAGGGCAGAGATAAGACTGTGAACTGTAAATGAAACCTGCAAAGCCACTGCAGCTACTTTGCTAAAAATATATTGTTTCTGTTTCCTGTATCTGATGTCCTATAAGTACAATGAAAAGCTCCTCTCTCAGCTGTAGGAATCTGACTTCAAGGATAGAAGAAAGGATTCCAACATTAAACATTGACTTCATTCTTTCTATGTTTTTGCTTGCCCGGAGAGTTTCCCTTTACTTACAATTTTTTAATTAAATGCTAAATTCCAATTATGTAAGTTTGAGTTGATATTTATTGTATCTTTAACTGTGACTATGACTAATTTTCTTATTCATTATTGACATCACACCCCAGATCAAAACATAAGCAGAATTTTACTGGCTTTGGTAATATTGTGAAATGGATAAGTTGGTCATTTCCTGATGCTGCTCTCCAAAAACATTCTGAATCTATTGGAAACATGGGATACAGATTAGGAACAGTCTGGTATATGTGTCTATATGTATATCTATGTCTGCTGTTTACTTCATTTTTTTCTATTTTGTTTAGATTCATTTTTCTTTAACCAAATGATGCTTGGATTCCTACAGTAAGAAATTAGAAGAAGCACTGGCTCAAAGGGCAGTGGCAGGTGTGAGACAATAGGAGGAAGCAGGGTGACAGTCCCACTGGCTGCATGAGTCTTACCAAGAAATCTCATGAAAGCAAACACAAAAAAACTCAAAATTATGAAACACTACAAAGGTGTCCTACAAGATGGAGTAATGGCTTTAACAAGCTTGATAAACAGGGTGTCTAAACAGTAGCAGATGATTTGAGTTGATAGATGTTATAAGACAGTATGTTCAAAGTTACTGATAGGAGAGATTTCTCAGAGCTCCACCCCTAAATGAAGAACTATAGGGAATCAATGACTGCCGAGAGAAGGAGAGACAAGTCTTCTAAAGGAAGGAGCTAATGATAGATTACTCAAACCTAGGTGGACATCTCTAAACATCTGTACCTAAAAGCAACTCTAAATGTAGGGTGTGTGTGTGTGTGTGTGTGTGTGTGTGTGTGATGTGTGTGTGATGTGTGTGTGTGATGTGTGTGTGATGTATGTGTGTCTGTGTGTGTGTGTGTGATATATGTGTGTGTGATGTGTGTGTGTGATGTGTGTGTGTGTGTGTATGTGTGTGTGTCTGTGTGTGTGTGTGTGATGTATGTGTGTGTGTGATGTGTGTGTGTGTGTGATGTGTGTGGGGTACGTGTGTGTGTGTGTGTGTGTGTAAATTATAGAAGAAGTCATGAGCTTGAGAAGAAGTTGGGGGCAAAGAATGAGTTCGAGGAAGAAGAGGGAGAGGTGGATATGATGTAAATACAATACTCAGATTTAAAATTCTCAAAACATTAAAATTTAAAATAAAAAAAAATCCTGTTTGCCCATGGATACAGCCATTGGTAACCCTCTATACCTCAGCAGCCTGCCTGCCTTACCATTGTCAGACTCTCAGATTATCTTTCTCGCTCCCTACCTGTGTCCACATCGCTCCTTACCACTTTCTTTGTTCTCATTCTGAGGTTCTGTGTTCACCCAAGAACTGAGAAATCATGCTGGATGGCTTATAAGTCACATAACTTCATTGCCACTGGCTTTCTCTTTCCATAATTTCCATTCTTATCTTCTCACCACTCACAGTGACAACCTTTACAATATTAAACATGCTCCTACCTCAGTATAGATCAAGAGCTCTCCACTTGGACATTTTTCCTACAGATCCGAGGTTGTTGTCATTAACATGATACTCATATTGCTGGGTTTCTTACCTTTTGTCATTTCCTTCCTTCTAATAACATTTTGTCTCGGAGTCTTCCTCACCATTTTCATATCTGCTTTATTTTTCTTCTCAAGACCTCCTAGAATTATACAGAAAATAAATCTGTTTGGCTGTATGCCAATATATCCTAGAAAGTAAACTCTGTGTATCACTGCTGGTTGCTCAAACCCAGGAGGTGAAATGTGCACAGGCAGGGTGCCTGAGTAATGGTTGGACTTCCCAGGTAATACGCTCACCTCTGCTTTATTGTCAGGTCTTTCTTAATGGTTACCATGACCACTTTAAGATTCTTGCGAATAGTGAATAAGAAAAAGAGATGTAGAAGTTATTTAGATAAATCAAAATGATATTGCCACTTTTAAATGGAAACCAGTGTCATTCAAACTTCATTTAAGAGTTCAGTGGGAAGAAAATCCTTTCTCTGGATGGAGTTTTTTTTAAATGAATGTGCTTGTCCACTTGATCAAATCAATCTATGCCTAGTTATGGGTGACAAACTTGTGGTTAAATAGTAAGAAACCTAAAAGAAACACAAATACCTGATTGAAGAAAAGCAGAACAAGTTGTATGCTTTAGATTCTGAATTTCTAGACTCACAGATTCCATTTCCAACACCATAAGCTTACATGATCTCTGAAATTTATGTACATTTTGGAAGGAATTTTAGATCTGCTTACAATCATGTTGATTAATTGCTCATAAATCACTTGTGAGAGTTCTGCTAGGTCCCTACATGCTTGATGTCATCCTTATAAATTTCATCTTGTAGCATGACCTCAGACATCTGGTGTGGCTCTTTCTATATGCTGTATGACTTCAAGATGGCAATATAAATATCCAAAATAAAAGAAAACCTGTCATAACACTTTAAAATGTTGCATTGCTTCAAAGGAGGCAGGCTTTACACAAAAATGTTGTGAGAATTATTTCACTTCATTGTCATTCATAGAGGCTCAATCCATTTATCCTTAAAGCCTTTAGTGACTCTTACCCTATCATTGTTAGCTGTCCACAATCATACAATGGCATTCCACATAATTTGTTCTTCACTTATATGGTTATATACTACAAAGTTTGTTGAAAAACTTTGATTTCTCTCTAACAAACTGCTACACTAAAAGTTTAATTTTTTTACATTTAAATTCTTATAAGTAAAAGGGATCCCTATTACTAGTTTTTACAGTTCCTATAAATTGTGAAAGAAAACTACTTTGGTCCTAATGAACTAGGCTCTCAAGTTCCATTTTCTGTAATGAGAACCTCTTTTCATAAATAAAGAAAGGAGAATAAGATGAGTTTTGGTGGGAACGATTAGGATTTTGCCCTTCCCCTCTTCCAAGCATTTTCCTAACTTCAGTATTTCTACACCATCCTAATTTTATTTTCAAAAGGAAAAGTTTTCTTCATGTACAGCAATGGTTTTTTATTAAGAAACAATTTTGCTTCTTATTTTAATGCATTCAGAGTCTTGGTGCGGGTGCACATTTTAAAAATTTATTCTGAATGTGGCAGATTTTAATTTGTCCCAATTATAGTGAAATAGTACTAAATTTCAGGTCAATGTAGTATAATTGATTATGTAGCTTTATAATTAATTTCTTTAGCTACATGAACTTCCACAGAAGAAAGACAAGTTAATTGTAATTTTATAAATAAGCAAAATTAAGAAATAACAACAATCAGCAAGTAAGGCTGAATACAGGCAATCCCTTACCAAATTATACTAGTCTTTTACCAAATAATACAGTTTGTTTAGCATTTGATTTATCTATGTATCTTCCATCTATCTATCTATCTATCTATCTATCTATCTATCTATCTATCTATCATCATGTATGTATGTATGTATGTATGTATCTATTTATCTATCGTGTGTGAGTCAAAGCCACATGTAGACCCAGTGCACATGTAGAGGTCCTCAGAGGACTACCTCAGGAGTTTGATTCCTTCTTCCACCATGTGGTCCCTAGGGAACCCCACTTTGGATCAATAAGCTTTGCAGCAAGTGCCTTTCCCCTTGAGTAGTCATTTCACTGACCCTAAATATTTCAATTGTAATCATGAGTAAAAAATGAGAAATCCAATGACATTGCTACAAATGCATCCCCAGAGGTTTATCCTGAAGGAAAAATGGAAGACAGTATAGTTAATTTGTTAGGGTTTTTTTCCCCTTATGATTTAATATGCAGATGTTTTTGGAGTCATGCAGATTAAAAAGAATTAATTAATTAGCTAATTAATTAATTTATGTGTATAGATATGTGTGGCATGAAGGCACATGCGTATATGTGGATCTCAGAGAACTCAGGGATCTACCTCCTCAGGTGCTTCCACCTTGATTTTTGAAAGGAGTATCTCACATGGATGCTTTGACTTCTTTTTTAATGTGTATCGCCTTGATCTTCTGTTGTCTTATTGCTCTAGATAGAACTTCAAGTACTATATAAAATAGATATGGAAAGATTAGACAACCTTGTCTTGTTCCTGATCTTAGTAGCATTGCTTTGAAATTCTCTTTATTTAATTTCACGTTGGCTCTAGGCTTGCTGTACATTGCATCTATTATGTTTACGTATGTCCCTTGTATCTCTAATTTCCCCAGAACTTTTTATCATGAAGTGGTATTGGATTTTGCCAAAGAATTTTTCAGCATCTAATGAAATGATCATGTGTATTTTTTTTAGGTGGATTACATTGACTGATTTTTGGATATTGAACCATCCTTGTATCTCTGGAATGAGATAACTTCACCAACTCTACATCCGATAGAAGACTAATATCCAAAATACATAAAGAACCCGAGAAACTAGATTTCAACAAACTAAGTTATTCAATTAAAAATGGGGTACAGATCTAAACAGGGAATTCTCAATAGAGGAATCTCAAATGGCTGAGAAACACTTGAAGAAATGCTTATCATCCTTACCCATTGGGAAATGCAAATCAGAGCTACTTTGAGATTCCAATTTACCCCTGTCAGAATGACTAACTTCAATAACACAAATGACAGTTCCTGCTTGTGAGGATATGGAGCAAGAGGAACACTCCTCCATTGCTGGTGGGAGTGCAAACTTTCATTGCCATTGTGGAAATTAATATGGCAGTTCCTCAGAAAATTGGAAATTGATCTTCCTCAAGTTCAAGCTGTACTACTCTTGGGCAAACACTCAAAGGATGCTTCATCCTACCACAAGAACACTTGCTCAACTATGTACATAGTGTCTTTATTCATAATAGCCAGAAACTGGAAACAAACCAGATGTCCTTCAACTGAAATATGTATATTCATACTCCTGCCACACTATCTGGATTTAACGTTCTTTCTTTCATTTTCTTTCTTTTTCTTCTTTCTTTCTTTCTTTCTTTCTTTCTTTCTTTCTTTCTTTCTTTCTTTCTTTCTTTCTTTCTTTCTTTCTTTCTTTCTTTCTTTCTTTCTTTCTTTCTTTCTTTCTTTCTTTCTTTCTTTCTTTCTTTCTTTCTTTCTTTCTTTCTTTCTTTCTTTCTCTTTCTCTTCTCTTCCTTTCCTTCCTTCCTTCCTTCCTTCCTTCCTTCCTTCCTTCCTTCCTTCCTTCCTTCCTTTTATTTTTTGTTTTCTTGAGGGCAAAGGGGCAGGAGAGTGGTTCAGGTAGGAATGGGAAGAGGGTGTTATCAAGATACATTGTATGAAACTCAAGTTATTAATAAAAGTATTATAAAAAAGAAAATGTATAACAGTTACACAATGGAATATTACTCAGCTATTTAAAAAATTACATTGTGAAATTTGCAGGCAAGTGGATGGAAATAGGAAAAAATTCATTCTGAGTGAGATAACCCAGATCCAGAAAGACAAACATGGTATATATTCACTTATGTGTGGATATTAGCTGTTAAGTAAAGGATTATCATGCTATAATCCACAGACCCAAAGAGGCTATGTAACAAGGAGGACTCTAGGGAGTAGGCACATAGATCCCCCTTGAGAAGGGGAAATCTATGGTATGGCTGGTAGGGACAGGAGTGGGAGGGATAATGTGGGGGAAATGGAGAAAAAGTACTGGGAGAAACAGTTGGAATTGGTGGTGCCTAGATGTGAGGGTATGTGGAAACCTACTGACATGCAAACTTCTTAGAATCTATGAGAGTAACCAAAGTGAGGAGTCCTGGTAATGGGGGAGATACATAGCCTGAACTGATCGCCTTCTGTAACTAAGCAAGGCTCCCAGTGATGGGACTGAGTCACCAATCCAGACACAAAACCTTCCACATACAATCTGTCCAGACTTCAAGATGTGCTGGGACAGTGGTGGTGCTGAGCTTGTAGGAGTGGCCAATCAATGACTGGTTTAACTTGAGGCCCACACCATGAGAGGTAGCCCGTATCTGACATTGTTTAGATGGATGGAGCCTGGATAGCCCAGAGACCTAGTATAGAACCAAACACAACTAGCAAAAAAAAGAAGATCAATACAATGAATCTTAATAATATTCTGCTATACTCATAGATCAGTGCTGTGTTCAAAAGTCATCAGAGAGCTTTCCTCTGGCAGCATGTGGGAACAGGTGCAGAGACTCACAGCTAGACATTATGCTGAGAAAGAGTTTAAATTGGACGTCTCCATCTGGTCCCTCCCCTTAGAGCTTGAGGAACTCCATGGAAGAGTGTGGGAAAAGATTGTAGAAACCAGAGGGGATCAAGGAAACCAGGAGCACACAGGGACTGAAGTGGCAGTCGTGGAGCCTGCATGGGTCAGGACCAGGTCCTCTGCGTTATGTGTTAGGGTTGTTATCTTGGTATTTCTGTGAGACTCCTAACAGTGGGGATGGGGGTGGGAGTGACTCGGACTCTTGCCTGCTCATGGGACTCTTTGCTTCCTACTGGGTTGCCTCATCCAGCCTTAATAGGAGGGTTTGTGCCTTTTCTTATTGTATCTTGTTGTGTTGTGTTTGACTGCTATCATTTGGAGGCCTGCTCTTTTCTGAAGGGAAATAGGAGGGAAGTGGGCTTGGGGGAGATGGGATGTGGTGGTAGGGAGCTGGAGAAGTGAGAGGAGGGGAATCTGTGGTGGGATGTATGAAAGAAGAACTTATTTTCAATAAAAAAGGAGAGAGAGAAAAAATATTTATTTTTCTATGTTAACTATGGAAATGTGTTTCTACACCTAAGTGGTACACCTGTAGGGGCCAGAAGAGGGCGTCAGATCTGCTGGAGCTGGAATTATTGTAATTGTGAGCTATCCAATGCGAATGCTGGAAAGTGAACTCAGGTCCTCTGCAAGAGCTGTATTAGTTCTTAACAACCGAGAATCTCTCCAGCTGTAGAGAAAGGTAATTTAAAGATGCAAAAAGTTGAAGTGAGATCATTAGAGTGTGCCTTCCTTCTATAGGACCAGCTGCCTTTTATAAAGAAGAAATTTGGACACAAACACACACACAGAGAAGGCAATATAAAGCCTCTGGGATAATTCAGCTGTTTGTAAGTGCAAGAGAGAGGCTGGAACGGATCCATCTCTCAGAGCCCACAGAAGGAGCCACCCTGCTGACTGTGATTCAGACTTCTGCCTCCGGAATGAAAAAATAAATGTCTGCTGTGTGAGCCACAGAGTATGTAGCAATACTGGTGAATTAATACTCTCTTCTTCATAATGTTAACGCAATCATCCCTATGAATCCAAGAATGGAATTCATGCTATTGGGACTGCAAAACAATAAATGTCTAATTTGTCATTATTAAGATTTGCTTAATTTAATTAAATAATAAAATACTGATGGGTAGTAGACCTAAATGCACACATGTTTAATTCTTTCATGAGTAATCATGACAGGTAATTTCCTAATTTAATACCATCTCACAGTTAAGTGATTCAGATATGAAAATTGTCACACACCAGGTCTCGGCTGGTTGCAAAGCCTCTACCTGTCTTATTCTCTAGCCATATGCAGTATTCTTAATGTTTTAGGGTTTTTTTTTTTTGAGTTGTGGGTTGTTACCTTATGTAAGGTAATCACTGTGCTATGTTTTTGAATATTTTCCTATTGTATGGCAGATATTGTCTATAAAAATTGATCCACTCTAGAAACTGAGACATTTCCCTTCTTCTTAAGCTCATTGGATTTTGGGACTACTCAGTGATGCTTCATGAACTATGTAAGTAGGTCTTGGAAGATTCCAAGCCCTCTAGCTGGCTTTCCAGAGGGCGTGCTGGTTCAGGTGACAGGATTCCCTACAAGATTTGTGGTGTTCAGTGAAAATGAGTGAGGTGTTAAAAAATCATTTAAAATTAAACATGATAACTGAGAATTAAAACAAGAGTAAAGAGTAAAGAATTTGTACACCAGAACCCTGTGAAGACTGCTTGCTCATAGATCTACAATCATGGAACCAGGCCAGAGCTGGCTTGATACCTTAATGCATTGAGGCATATGTATTTGTTTCTAGTGATACTGACTTTTTATTTTAATTGTAGGCACTCAGTCAGAAGGATTCATCTTAACATATAATTTGATTCCTTCCTCATCCTGATGCTTATTATCCTTAGCTCAGGTCATAATACATGCTATCGCCTCTGAGGATGCTAAACACTTGTCAAGAATCTTTTAATGTAAAAACATTATGTCAACACACTGATAGGCATTTACTTTGGATGCAGAATATTCAGTTTTACTCATTTATAAAATAGAAATAGAGTTGATTTTATTGAGTGGAACATAAAATTCTCATTTAAAATTTCACTAATTTTAGTGAAATACATTAAAATAATATCTGAAAGTCATTAATGTTGGTTATGTGGTCTTGACTACTCTAAAATTTTTATTTATTTTCTTTATACACTTATTCTTTTGTTATTTAAATTTGTTCTTTGACCATGAGGGGACCAAGAGTAGAGCATAGCAAGATACAGGTGATATGAAGAGGGAAAAGGGAAAAATGAGGGGGGAGCTGGATTTAGGGAGGTGAAGGAAATCAATACAGAAGGTAAGGAGGAGAAGTGAGAAAAATAACAACAAAGATGATTGAAAAAGACTTAAGGAGTACTATTTTTACCTAAATACCTAATTTTACCTAAATTACACACACACACACACACACACACACACACACACACACACACACACAGTACACACACTACACACACATATATTCTTTCCTAATCCTAATGTTAATTCTCCTGTGTCTGCTTGTAAAGTTATGTTGCTTGAACTGACAATGCATAGACGAACAAAAATTCTAGTGTCAGGTATGAGAAATGTCCTTTTCAGTGACTGGTCAGGGATGTCCAAGAGATGCCCAAAGCACTATAGGCTATTGCTGTTTCTCTTGGTTGCCTCCCAGAGGTTGAAGGTATTGTCTTATTGCAGAAGTCACCAAACTCATTATTCAGAAGATTTGTGGTGGATCTGGCCTGGAAGCTTTCTCCCTGAGGTCTAGCTTTTATAGTACCAGAAGTTTCAATGCAAGCTGCCAGTGAGGTAGAGACTAATAGCCTATCCAGCTTTGTTGCCACAAATCTACAGTGACTAGCATAGCAAGGTATCCCTAAAGGTACAATGGTGGTATTCATATCTAGGAAGTAACTAGCAGCAGTCTAATTGAACTTTAGCATTGCTCAACAAGAATGAAATCGTATCCAGTATTAGAAACCTATCAAGAACCCAGGACTAATGAGGTCATGGATCTTAGAAGACAATCTCCTACCACCACTTTACTGGACCATTACAATTCCTTAACTGTAATCTAAAGCTTACCCTTCCACACAGATAAGTATAGCGCTCACCCCTCATCAATGTACTTTCATTTTTGCAACAGACTGAAACCATCACAGAAAACCAGAACTGGTCAAAATGCAGAGATCAACTTCTCTACCTTACTGCAGCAAATGCATCTGCAATACAACTTCAACTTCGGCACCTAAGGTTCAAGAAATATCAAAGAAGTGAAGGCAAAAATGTTTTAACAGCCAGAGGGCCAGGAAGTCTTCCAAGAGATTGCATCTTCAAGAAATGGCAGGAAAGCTACAACCACAATACCTCAAAAATATGGCTGCCTAAAAAAAAAAAGACGTGAACAATGACAGCACCTATATAGACCTGCTGAGATGGAAGGGGAAATCGTATGGGTCCCACCCCTAGACAAAGAGTTATAGGCAACTTATGATGGCTGAGAGAAGAAGAATGAGTCTTCTCCTGGGATGATCATCCTAGTTGGTTATTCAATACCTAGACATCCTCCCAGAAATCATATACACAGAAGCAACACTAAATGGATTCAGCAGATTTTCTATTATTGGCCTTTGGATTTTCCTTTAGCCATTGAATCAGAATTTATCACATCCATGATTTACCATTTCTACTTAGTATTGTTTTCTACCTTTGGAATACAGAGCAAACAAAACACACCTTAAGTAACAAATCCAACATTAAAACACAGGATTTTTTTGTACCAGTATCACTGCTTAGTCAATTTTCTCCACATAGAGCAGTGTGGGACCCTGGTCTGTTCTTTTCTGGGAAGATAAGAACTGTGACTATGTTTCAGATTTTATATGTTCTCAAGAGCAAACAAAATATGAAGCAAGTTTAAAAAGCAAAAATTCATATGTTCATTTATGTGATAATTTAGTTCTGGATTTTTGATTCACAATTTCTCAGCTGCAATGATGGTTTTATTCATCACTAGACAAGTGAATGCGTTGTTACTGCAATCACAGAGGATCACAGGATTCAGAGTATTGATTTCTTTTCCCTTCACTTCTAATGAAAACCTTTGCAACAAGTCAGTGCTGGCTTGGAGTCTCTCAACTTGAAAGTGATAGAATGTGAACATTTTTCTTTCTCAAGGCTATAACTTTATTTTTGCTCACCAATTCAAGAGAGAAGTTTCAGAGAAAATGGGGTAAGCAGTCAAGCCTTCGTCTTCTTTGCAATTGTTAGTAGTAGAGCCTGTGGGCGATTCAGCTGTTCATGCTGTAGCTGGAACAAAAGACTTTGCCTAAAGGCAAATGTCCACAGGAGCCACTTTTCCCTGGATCGCCTGGCAGCTCTGCTCCAGGCTACACTTATGGCTTTCATTTACCTTACAAATCTGCAGTTTTAACAATTTTATTTAATATAAAGTCCAATTTCAGGTTTCCTATGTTGTAAAAAAAATTACCACAGTTATAATAAAAAAATTATACAGTTATCTGCTGATGAAGCTGTGCTGGACCATATAGATCGCATCAACATTAATGTCTGAAACTACTGAACAGCAAGAGAAGCCAGAATGGACTCAAGAATCAAGTGTATGTTAATAACAAAAGGCTCTGATGGAGCCTGGGGCTTTGTACTGAATTCTTCAGTAAAGTGTCTTGACAAGAATGAATAAAATGATAAACTAGGTAAATATAATTGTGTACAAGGAAGAGGAAGTTGAAAATACAATAAGATAAGAACAATTGAAACCGAGTTTGGCAAGGTGGCTCAACAGTGAAGAGTTCTTGGTGCTCTTCCAAAACGCTGGAGTCCAGCTCCAAGCTCTCATGGCTTACAATCGCCTGTGATTTCATCTCCAGAAGACCCATGCCCTTTTGGCTTTTTCACAGACATGCTCCCCGACCCCTATCTCTCTCTTTCTCTTTCTCTCTCTCTCTCTCTCTCTCTCTCTCTCTCTCTCTCTCTCTCTCTCTCTCACACACACACACACACACACACACACAATTACTAAAATATTATTAAAATTTAAGTTGGTTATCAGATTTTTGTAAAGAAACTAGAGACCGATTGCCATTTTAATGACTGTACTTCTATATTAGAAATCAGATAGTCTAGGGAAACTTTCAGGAATGTCCATCTTCATTGAATACTATAAGGAATAATGTACACATGGAATTTAAGGCAAGATAAAGTTGATGAAGTGAACACCTGAAGTTCACAGTATCAAAAATAGCAAATGGAAGCCCATTGCTGTGCAATTGTTTTAGTTTGCTGTCTGTGTTGTGAGGAACTCCATGACCAAAGCAATTTGGAGGAGGAAAAAGTTAATTTAAATTTACAACTCACAGCTCATCATCCAGGAAAGCCAGAGCAGGAGCTCAGGGCAAGAACCTGAAGACAGAAAGTGTAGACAGCACTAGCTTACTGGCTTGCTCCCTCTGGCATGCTCTGCTGTCTTTCTAATACAGCCCAGGCATCCCTAACTAGGGATGGCACCACCCACAGTGGGCTGGGCCTGCCCAAATCAATTACTCATTTAAAAATGCTTTGCAGATATGCTCACAAATCAGTCTAAGCTGGGCAATTCTTCAGCTGAGTACCCCTCTTTCCAGGGGATGCTATGTCCGTGTCAAGTTGACAGCTTGTGCTAACTATGATAACAATCTTACCAGATACAGTGACACTACCTAAGCAGACGACATCTATCACATGTTCTGTGGGTCATGAAGCTTATGAAACATTTTGCAGATTCACACCCGCACAGAAGCTCTTTCAGTGTTGTTTCATCTATGTGCAGCTGCAGATGTCTCCATAAAATTTTGAAGCCTCAAAGTTTGGGTTTTTTGTTTGTTTGGTGTGTGTGTGTGTGTGTGTGTGTTTACTGATTATTTTGAATTTACAGGGATTTTCATCTTGTTTTTATTACCATTACCTAATTTTGTTTATTTATGTACTTATAAAAGTGTAGGCTGAACTTTATAAAGCCAAAACAAAATCCATGACACTCACATGCATACATACATTCACACAATATATGTATGTGTTATTGTTCATAATACATTGATATTTAAGACACACAAGTTTAATGTAAATATATATATATATGGACACTGAGAAGTATTTATCTGCCTTCCTACAAAACTCATATGCTAAAATCTTCACCCTTAAAGTGGTGTGTTTTAAAAGTGGGAAAATTAAGAGATAATTGATATTAAGTGAGGTCATGAGGGTAGGGGTCTCAGCAGTGCTTACTACCTTGTAAGAAGACATCAGAAAGGACCATTCTGCCAACCAAGTGCACACTCAATAAAGGTGACCACTTTGAAGCTACAAAGAGGGCCCTTTCCTGGATCTCAGTTGGCATACTGATAGGAGACGTCCATTTATCACATGGTTAGAAAGAAATGCCTGTGGTTTAATCCATCCACTCTATGTATTTCATTATGATATGAACTAAAATAAGTTGGTAAAGATGATCAACTGAAGATATTTCACTTAAAATATTTTATTGCTAATGTTACAGTGGAAAGTCAATATATGTAGATGATACATTAAAAGAGGCATGAAATATGAAAGTTCTTTCTACATATATTAATATTATGCAGGAATTCTCAGCCTAAGAGCTATAATGACACTCAAGATCTTCCTTATTGGTGATTTTATTTCTCAATAAAGTCTTATTAGTTATAAGCAATATTCTGCATAGTTCTCCAGAAAGACTTAACAGAGTTTGAATAACTAAATCTTTGTATATTCAACCCCACCTGCTGGTGCTACAATTATTCTACTCTGTTTCTATCGGCTCTGTTATTTTTAAATTCCTACTCTTAAGAGCGGTTGTGTAGTACTACTCATTCTGTGTGTAGCCTACTCTACATATTATATGTTCATTTGGGTTATTAAAACTGAGATTCTCCCTCATTTCCACATCTGGAGAGCAACATTGTGCTTATAAATATCACAGTTTTATTCAGTTATCCTTACTAGGCAAGGAGATTGGATCTGAAATTTGGATTCTTTGAGTAATGATACAATAAACATGAGAATGAAGATAATCCCTCGTCATACACACACACACACCCCACACCACACCACAAATAGAGGAGGAGGGAAAAAAGAGAGAGGTGAGTTATCATATGGTAGTTATGAATTTAGTCATTTGAGGAGGATCTTTCTCCTGTTTGCCATGGTAGCTGTATTAGCTAAGTCCTCTCCTCCACATCTTTATCAACATTTGTTTTCCTTAGTTATGGCTTTTCTAAATGGGTGAGATAATATCTTCTTATATTTTGACCCCAAATACCTTGAGGATGTTCTCCTTTTGTTGTCTAATTGCTCTAGATAGAACTTCAAGTACTATATTGAATGCACATGGAGAGAGTATACAACCCTTTCTTATTCTTGATTTTAGTGGAATAGTCTTGAGTTTCTCTCCATTTAATTTGATGTTGACTGTGGGCTTGCTGTAAATTACCTTTATTATGTTTAAATATGCCCCTTGTATTCCGAATCTCTCCAAGACTTTTATCATGAAGGGGTATTTGATTTTGTTAAAACCATTTTCAGCATCTAGTTTGATGATCATTTTTTTTTTTCAGCTTGTTTATATGGTGGATTAGATTGACTGATTTTCATATGTTGAATCATCTCTGGATCTCTGAATGAGGCCCACTTGATTATGGTGGGTGACCCTTTTGATTTGTTCTTGGATTTGGTTTGCAAGTATTTTATTGAATATTTCATGCATGTATGTTCATGAGGGAAATTGGTCTGTATTTCCCTTTCTTTGTTGAATCTTTGTCTATTTTGGGTATCGAGGTGACTGTGGTTTTACAGAATGAGTTTGACAGTGTTCCTTTTGTTTCTGCTTTGTGTAATAATTTGAGGAGTATTGGCATTCGTCTTTGAATATCTTATGGAATTCTGTGCTGAAACCATCTGGACCTGGGCTTTTTTTGGTTGTGAGAATTTTAATGACTGCTTCCATTTCCTTGGTGGTTACGGGTCTATTTATATTGTTTATCTGATCTTGATTTAACATTGGTAGGTAGTTTCTATTGAAAAAAATTATCCATTTCTTTCAGATTTTCCAGTTTTGTGGCGTAAAAGTTCTTAAAGTATGACCTAACAATTCTTTGGATTCCCTCAGTGTCTGTGGTTGTACCCCCATTTTTGTTTCTGATTTCGATAATTTAAATATTCTCTCTTTTTCTTTTCATTATTTTGGATAAGGGTTTGTTTATTTTGTTGATTTTCTCAAAGGACAAACTCTTTCCTTCATTGATTCTTTGTATTGCTCTCTTTGTTCCTATTAAATTGATTTCAGCCCTTAGTTTGATTATTTTTTGCTATCTATTCCTCTTGGGTATGCTCACTTCCTTTTGTCCTAGAGATTTCAGGTATGCTGTTAATTTGTTATTATGTTATTTCCCCACTGTTTTTTTTTGGTAGGCACTTTGTTCTGTGAATTTTCCTCTTAGAACCGCTTTCATTGTGTCTGATAAGTTTCAGTATGTTGTAGATTCATTTTCAGTGAATTATAGAAAATCTTTAACTTCTTTCTTTATTTTTGTCTTAACCCAGTAGTCATTCAGTCTCCATGAAATTTTAGCCATTCTGTTGTTGCTACTGTTGTTGCAATACAGTTTTAATCTGTTGTTGTCAGATGGGGTGCAGGACATTGTTTCAATGTTCTTCTATCTGTTGAGACTTGTTTTATCACCATGGATATAGTCAATTCTGGAGAAGGCTCGGTGAGGTGATGAGAAAAAGGTGCATTATTTTGTGTGGGGGTGAAATGTTCTGTAGATATCTGTTAGGTACATTTGGTTTATCATGTCTGTTAGCTCCAGTATTTCCTTGTTTAGTTTTTGACTGGTTGTCCTGCCAGTTGGTGAGAGTGAGGTATTGAAATTTCCAACTATCAGTGTCTGAGGGACAATGTGCGTTTTAAGCTTTAGTAATGTTTCTTTTACAAATATGGGAGCCCTTATGTTGGAGGCATATATGTTAAAGACTGAAATGTTATCTTGGTGGATTTTTCCTTTGATGATTACGAAATGTCCTTCTCCGTCTCTTGTGATTTATTTGAAGTTTATTTTGCTACATATTAGAGTAGCTACACCAGCTTGCGTCTAAGGTCCATTTGTGTGGAAAATCTTTTCCCAACCCTTTACTCTGAGGTAATATTTTTCTTTGAGGTTTAGGTGTGTTTCTTGTATCCACAGAAGGATGGATCCTGTTTTAGCATCCATTCTGTTACTCTTTGACTTTTTATTTGCAGAATTGAGTCCGTTGATGTTGAGAGATGTCAATGACCAGTGCTTATTAGGTCTTGTTATTTTGGAGTTGTAGGTTTTGGTGGGTGTGTGTATGTGTGTGTGCGTGTCCCTTCTATCAACTTTGATGAGTTATGCTTATTTATTTCCTGCATTTTCATGAATGGAGTTAACTTCCTTGGGCTGGAGATTTTCTTCTAGTACCTTCTGTAGGTCTGCATTTGTAGCTAAATATTGCTTCAATTTAGTTTAGTAATTGAATATTTTGTTTTCTCCATGTATGGTAATTGAAAGCTTTTCTGGTTGTTATAGTAGTCTGGGCTTACATTTGTGGAACCTTAGAGTCTGTAGCATATCTGTCCACATCCTTCTATTCAGGCTTTTAGAGTCTCCACTGAGAAGCAGGTGTAATTCTAATAGGTTTGCCTTTATATGGTACTTGCTTTTTGTCTCTTGCAGCTTTTAGTATTTTTCCTTTGTGCTGTATGTTTAGTGTTTTGATTATTATGTGGCAACGGGACTTTGTTTTCTGATCCAATCTATTTGGTGTTCTATATGCTTCTTGTACCTTTATAGGCACCTCCTTCTTCAGGTTTGAAAATTTTCTTCTACGATTTTATTGAAAATATTTTCTGGGCCTTTGAGCGGGGAACCATCTCCTTCCTCTATTCCTTCTATTCTTATGTTTGGTCTTTTCACAGTGTCCCAGATTTCTTGGATGTTTTGTGTCAGGAATTTTTTGGATTTAATATTATTTTTTTACCAATGTGTCTATTTTTTCTATAATTACTTCAACTCCTGAGATTCTTTCTTCCGTCTCTTGTATTCTCTTGCTGTAGCTTGCCTCTGTAGTTCCTTGTCACTTTTCTAGATTTTTCATTTCCAAGATTCCCTTGGTATGTTTTCTCCTTGTGGCTTCTATTTCCATTTTCAAATCTTAATCAGTTTTGTTCATTTCCTTCAATTGTTTGCTTGTTTTGTCTTGGCTTTTTAAAAGTTACTTTATGTTTGTGTTTTCCCCGGGGGGAGGAGTGTACCTACTCAATCCCTCCCATTTCTTGTTTGTTTTATTATAGATTTCTTTGAGAAATTTATTCCTTTCCTCTTTAAGGACCTCTATTATCTTCATAGAGTTGGTTTTAGGGTCCTTTTCTTCTGCTTCTGCTGTATCAGGGTGTTCAGAGCCTGTTGTAGTAAGACAGTTGGACTCTGGTGGTGACATATTGCCCTGGTCGTTGTTGACAGTGTTCTTTTGCTGGCATTTAGACATCTGGGCTTGGGCTGATTATAAGTTTAGGTGCCAATTTCCTGAGCTTGGATGGGTGTTTAGTTCCTTGGTTTCTTTTTCCTCTCTTGTTTTCTGTTCTTTGAAGTGTCTTGTCCAGTAGAAGGTCTCTGCCTGTGTTGGGGGCTGGGACTTAGCAACTGTACTTCTGGCTGGCTGGCATGGCTTGATTCTTCTGGATGGTGTAGACTGTGATGGTTCCTGGGGATAGGGCCTGGATGGTAGGACTTGAGGACAAAGAGGAAGAGCTACAGAGGAGTGGGTTATGGGAGCAAAACCAAGTGTTCTGCAGGCAGAGTGCCTACTTGGTTCTTTCCTGGTTTGGGCTGTGAATGCACAGGGGCTGTCTGCTGGATTTGGGGGCTGGATGGCAGGACTAGAGCAGAGAGAGGAGAGGCTACAGAGGAGTGGGTTATGGGATCAGAACCAAGTGTTCTGCAGGCAAGGTGCCTACCTAGTTCTTCAGCTGGAATAGGCTGTGATGGCACGGGGGTACTGTCACTTTTTATACCTCATTGACTTTTTATTTTCTTATGCTCTATTTATAATATGATTTTTTATATTTTCAACTGTTTCCCAAATGGTCTCTAATTTGGCCTAATACTAACTGAATTTTCATTACCTGGTCTAAGATGATTTTTGAGCAATATTTTGGAGAATTCTTATTTTAGTTGTACTTTGCTTCCATTATTGCCTTTTTAAACACAATTCACCACACAGTCCAATTTGGTTTACCTCTGCTGTACCCTAGCACAGACCTCCTGGACAGCCTATCTGAGTTCTCGTATTTCTAGACGAACACTCTTTCTTATCTTCAGATAGATGCTGTTTCTCACTCATGGGTGGACACTGTTGTCCCTGTGGCTGTTCTCTGCAGAAGCAGCTGAAAGCCAGCAATAGCCACCGACAGACAGACTGTTATGTCTGTTGTTTCCAAATTCCTCTGTCACTGAGGTAGCAGCCAGACTGGCAGGTCCTCAGTCTTCCTTCACTGGTTTCTTGGTGATGCTTCTTTATAGTATTGAAACTTGAAGTTACAGACCACATGTTCCTTCATCTTGCCTTTCACCTCACAATTCTTATAGAGTTGGGATGTCTAAGTGGGTTCTTCTCCAGCTCATTTTCCCCTGATATACTCTGTTGTCAACAAAGTTTAACTGCATCTTTCGACTCGTTTTTTTTTTTTTTTTTCCACCCAAACCTGCAATTTCAGCCAAGCACACTATGAAATGACACTTCAGGAAGGGGTAGTGAATTTGTTAGTCTCTCTGCTCCTCTTGTTCTGAGCTAGACATACAAAGACCATTTCTCTCTTGTTCCCCTTTATTCTTCTGCCCAAGACATTCTGTTGCTGGCAACCCTATCTGATAGTGTGTTAATTTTAAATTTCATGTCTCCATTTGATATGTATATAAAACTGAACTTTCTCTTATTTCTAATTTTCCATCTTGAGGAATTGGATTCAGAAGAGTGGACAGGATAACCTTAGAGGCATCTTCAAATGAAAGCCACACACAGACTTTGACATGTCTTATAAAGTAGCTGAGACACAGAGTAATTAAAAGACAAAATGAACTTGATGTTCAAGTAAAGGCTGAATGCATTAAAGTATTTGTAACTCTATCCTTAGGTTCACATTTTTGTCCACAGATGACATTATCAGATATCACTATTTGGTATAAAATATAACACTATATTAAACTCACCTAATTCTGTATTAAAACTATGTTAATTACAATCCCAGTGACATATTAATCCATTCCAACATACATTATGTAAATTCAAAGAAAAGAAAAACCCATGCATTAAACAAATGGAATAATATGACAAATCCTTGTAATAGCCACAGAATAAATTACCATAATGTAGTTTAGACCTAAGAAAACTAGCTGGTCAGTATTTCTAGGTAGTTTGCAAACAAACAAAACACAAGTTCAAATTGTATTCTGTTTCCAAAGTAATGCAGCCTTCCATCCAATATTTTTTAACCCCTTCACGTTGGTTTCCATGAGTTGCTTCAGACTTTGGCTACCTATTTATGCACTGGTCTAGAAGATCCAAACGTCCTTTGAGTTTAGTCGATTTAAACAATCTGCTGGACTTTAGAATATCTGTGTTGTGGGGAGGATTCATACTTTTAAGCTGTGAAAGGATGGCATATGGAGTCCAGAGATAATCTGACTTCCTCCACCCTTGATTACTATGTGTCAAAATATCTCAAGGCTCGACCGTTTAAAAATAGTTATGATTCCACAATTCAGCCAGTCTAGATGTCTGCGTGATGGATCTCCGCATCTTCAGTTGCGGTTGCTCCTGAGATCTGCTTCTTGACTGGTCTGTCTCTATTCTGAAGGCTTCCACTGAGGGCAGGATCACATTTACAAACTCAGTCTTGTCAGGCCTCAGGTCAGTTGCTGATGTCCATTGTGCTTCTTCACAGCATTGCTTCATAAAGAGGCACTTCGTTCTCTTCAGGTAGTGGATGCACAATAAATGGATGCAAGCACCTAAAAATTACAGTGATGTCTAATACAGGAATGGTTTACTACTTCTTTCACTGTATTATTTCTCTTAGGAAGGACAGGATAAATTCATCCTGCACAGGAAGGAACATGGGTACCAGGAGGCACAGATCACTGATCCCCATCTTGGAGTCCATCTATGACTGTTACTTTGTAAAAGAATGCACAGATAGCCTGCGAAGATTTACTTTAATAAACTCTGTTATTTCAGTAGTTTTACTTGCTGCTGACTTTCTACCTTTCAAAATGGATCATGTTTACATAAAGCATGTGTTAGCCAGGCATGTGTTATCACGCACCAATGATCACTATTCTCAACAGATCAGGGCAGGAAGACTGTGGTAGTGCATATTTGTAATCCCAGAGCTTGGGAGAGAGAGGCAGGAGACTGAGAAAGTCAAGATCATCTTGAGTTACATAGTGAATTTGAAATCAGCCTAGGCAAAGATCATGTCTCAGAAAAAGCAAAACAACAGAAAAAGAAATAAAAGAAATGTTAGTTAGAAGGGAACTAAGTAGTTAGAAGGGAACTAAGACTATATCTCTTGTAAATAGTCATATATATGTGTGTGTGTGTGTGTGTGTGTGTATAACCTTAAAGACAACACTCACATATACATGAATCTATTACAACTGGTAAATTGAGTAAAGTTACAGAATAAAAAATTAATATAAAATAATAGTTGTGCTGTGTTTGATGATGCAGGTCCGTAATCCCAGCTCTCCGAGAGGCTGAGGCTAGAGGATTGAAAATTCAAAACCTGCCTGGAATACAGATAGCACATGCTCAATACCAAGCATTTAAGGCCAGTTCAATGTCTGGTAACTTTTGCCCCATCCCCCTGTGAAAGAAAATATTGTGTTTTTAAACAGTAACAAAGAAGTTAGAATTTTAGAAATAAATCTTGTGGAAGTCTCTGCAAGTGTCATAGTTGGTGGGGAAATGATCCATGTGAAATAAGAAAGAATCTCAGTTCAGCTTGAATTAATTATCCTGGCTTATTCAAATTTATGGAGTCTGTTACCGAGCTGTTTATTTCATTTACATATTTTAACATAGTATAACTAAAAAAAAGTTTCCTTGTGAAAATTATCACAACAAAGCTTAAGGTATGATTACACCTAGTCTCCCTTGCAAAATACATGTCTTTTGCAGAGTACCTGTGACCTTTTCCACAAGAATGGGTTCTTTTCTCTGAGAAATAGTACTCAGGATAAGGGCCTAGGGAGGAAGGGTTTGTCACAGGCGAAAGGACGGGTTCTGTTGACTGAGAAACAATGTTCAGGAGTTCAGCAGATTATGCTGAATAGTAAAAGTTCGCTCAGTTATTAAACAACCTTCATTCCAGGTTTCCAGGTGACCAGGTGTCAATTTCTTCCATTGAAGAAAAAAGCCTGTGTGTTTAACAAAGGGAAGGGTGTGATTAGAGGTGGGATGGCAATAAGGAAGGATATTCAAGTATAAACGACATGATAGGAAAATGCCACTGATAGGAATATCACAGGGGAAGCCCTAAAATATGCATATGGGTGGATTCTATTTTGTCCATGACCGTGCATAGTGCATATGAATATCTCCTTTGCCGTGTAAAATTTTCAGGGTCTCAGGAATAGACAGGTCTCCTCTGATACAAAAGATTGTACTTACTGGCAGTCATGTGCTAAATGATGTCAGAGGTTATTGTCTAAATCATTGGCAACAGATAGCATTATTCTAGGCACAATGATCAGACTTTGGTAAACGATACATCAGGTACATCAGGTATTTCCTTTTTTTTACATAACTATAGTTCCTACTATCAGAACTTTCTAAAAGTACTTCTGTAAAGTTGTAGTTTAAAAGTCCTAACTTAGAGAATAGTCCGAATTGTTCCATTATAGTGGTGTGTCACGTTTGAGAAAATTGTGACAGCTGAGCTTAAAAATGACATTCTAATTAAAATGAGAATCACGCATAATTTTATTCCCGATCCATTGTTTGTGATTATTTTCCCTGATAATGTATTGTCTTTTGTATGCGTTCAGACCGCCTCACCCATGTTGTATCCAGTACGAAGGAAAATGTGTGGTCAACTAATATTGAACTGAGACAGTATCAGAGGGGAATCCCAAATGTCATTGTATCAGATTGACTCTGGGCAGATTCATACATATTAAGTAGAAGAACCATTTACACAATAAAAATGTCACTGAAGGCTAAGGAGACTAAAATGCCAATTCCATTAACAAGTCACAGTATTAACACTAGGAAATTATGTATGTGTGGCATTTTCTGTAGGTATTTAAAAAAAAAAAACCAAAACCCATTTTTATGCATATTTTATGGTGCCTTGTAGTCTCCAAGAAAATGTGAGGGTTATATAAAATATATCGATTTTTTAATTTTTAAAATTTTTTTCTTTCTCTCCTCCCTCCCCTTACCCCCTCCCTTCCTCTCCCTTTCTCTCTCTCTCTCTCTCTGTATGTAAGTATGTACCAGGTACATGTCAGAAATAACTTTCTGAGGTCAGTCCTCTCCTCCAGCTATGTAGATTCCCAGAACGGATCTCAGGTCCCTTGTGTGGCACATATTCTTATCTGCTGAGCCACTGCATCGCTATATTGCAAATATTCTATTTTACTTCCTTGTAATTTGTATTTGTTTACAGCAGGTATTTCAATATATTTTGAGAGACTTTCCTGATAAAACACCTGATGAAGAAATTTAATTTGATTTCACAATTATATCCAATGTTACTTGTAAAGTGTGTCCTATTATATTTTAAAACTGCTGTTTTCCTGATATAGTCTTTATGTTTGGTGTACAGAATTCAGAAGGCTGGGGAGAATGTTCACAGAGAACATACCAAAGACATTTTTTTCCTTTGTCTGTACTGGGGATGAACCCAAGGCCTCCTGAATGCTAGGCAAGTGTCCCACTATTGTTCAATATTCTCAGGCCTCTTTTTACCTCAAAAGTTTTGGGACAGGAACTGGATATGTCCTCCAAAGGGCTTTAATTTCTCCCTGAAGTGGCAATTCTCCTACCTCTGCAGCTATAGATTCATGCCAGATGTAGATGTTGATTCAGGGTCAAAGGATTTTTACTCTTTTGTAAATTCAATCACTGGAGCTAGTCCTGGAGCCCTGGAGCATTTCAGTTTCCATACAATCTACTCTTAAAGCCTATAACTGGAAGATGTCAGCTTCTGTGCTATCTAGAACATTTAAGCTGCTAGTCAGGGCCATTGTAGAAGTTTATGTTTAGTTGTGTTTAAAATGTTGTTTTTGTGCATTGTTGGGTGAAGGGCTACCTAGGTGTTGGTATTTGTATTGTCTGCAGGTGTTGGCTTTGGGTAGGAGATGTTTATTTGATTCTTCATGATCTGCAGGTGCTGTTAATAGCACACCTGAGGAGCTAAGGTGTTAATAAAAACCCCTGAGATGAGATGCTCAGGGTTTCACTGTTGTGTATAGCACATGCTGAAGTGCTCACTGAGTGAAGACTCCGAGAAACCACCAGGACTCGAAATCCATGCAAACACAAGAGGCTTTATTGGTAGCACGCTAGGGTCAACGCTCACAACTCTATGAAGCAAGAGAAGGAGTGAGACCCTGAGAACAGCTCACACGGGGCTTTATGGCATTTTTTAGAGGCAAAGTCAGTTACAGAGTATTTGGTGCATTTTCATTGGTTCACAAAATAAGCAGTTGCTGACCTTTAAACTGATTGGTGGTGGCAAGGGATATATCTCTGTTGGGGTGGGGGAATTCCCAGATGAGGATGATTGGCTGGGAACTGTGTACCTGTGGTTCTTCTCAGTATTGTTTGTTTTTAACAGTTTGTGCTAACTGTAAACTTAGACCTGTTGGCAGGAACATGAAACTTAGGCCTACTAGCTTTTTGTCAAAACTGAAACTTTTAGCCTTTTCAATGCCTTGACAGGTGGTTCTCTCTGCTGAGGTCTAGCAGGGTTTTGCACGTATATCTTCCTTGTGAGCCTACACAACAGGTGAACAACTACAAGTGGTGACTACAATGTGAGGCCTGAAAACACGCCAGCTAATCCAACATGGACAAAGAGAAGAAGAAAAAGAAACTCAAGACCTCTCAGAGTTCTTTTTTTTTCCTCTCTGTAAACCTGTCTACAAGTGATTCAGATACTGACCAGATGTGTCCTGACAAGACACATCTGCTATGATGATGACTCCACCCTATGAGAGAACCTTCCTAAAGACAAGGTTACCAGTTATTTTTTCTGTACACCAGTTTCTATCTGGACCACAGAGGACTCTGAATGTTATCCCTTTGTATAGAACCCTGGAATATAGATCCCTCCTAGCTTCCACACAGGCCTGTCCCTCTACACACCTCATTCTATTGAGTAGCAGAGATTATAGGCCTATGTCACCAAATCCAACAAGGATACACATATTTTTTAAATGTTAGCATTCCACATAACACTTTGCTTGCATTCATCAGGAGGCTCTGAGCAGCATCTGTGATTTAAACAAGGTGGGATATGAAGAAGTTCAATGAATACATTGTGAATGGAAATCATTTTGTTTTGTTTTTTAAATGCTGCTCAACGTTATGCTAGGCCAAGACGTAAAGGGAAATTGAGGCAGGATGAATAGGAATTTGAAGCCTCTGTGAGATACAGAAAAAGTTTAAGACCAACTTTGACCTTGTCTCAAAATAAAATGAAAGGGCTGTCACTCAGTGGTAGACTTTTTGCTTAGCATGCTGAAGTCGTGAGCTCACTCCAGTAGCACACATACACTTGGGAGTCTTACTCAGCATTACGTGTTTACTGTTGGTGAGCATTTTGATGGGCAATGAACCCTTTGTATTGTAATACCAGTTTTGACCAACATTGGTTGTGGAAAATCTGTTTCTAACGTATTTTCTAAGTTACCAGGGTCATTCCAATAATATTGTTATAAACAATAAGTTTGTTTACAGAAATGTCCTCATTTTTCTTATATGTCTCTCCTACTACGTAGTAATATTTATATTAGTTTCTCTTTGCCAATATTCATAAAGATCATTAACCACAGCTAGAAGCAGTTAACAACACAAAGAGGTCTACCTTAAATTGCTTTCGTGGTGACTTGAAGTCCAAAGCCACCATGATCAGATATGGAGTAGTCGCTTGTGTATGTGAGGGTGCAGGTAGGTGTGAGTGTTTCTAACTATCCTGATACCCTATTGCTGGTCATTGGATTCACATTGGGTGTAGTTGATCAATCTTGTTAGGAGCTTCTCTGTTTTGCTATTTATGTCATTCACCTTACAGCATTTTTGCTGTCAGTCTTCTAGTTGGAAACAGTGGTTTGCTCTGAAGCATAATGTTTAAATTTCTTTTTGTTTTTAATTTGGCTTATGAGAAATCTCATATTCACTCCTTTTCAGTACCCCCTTTTTTAAGTATCAGGGTTTATTTTCTATTTTTTAATTTTATTTCCACATCAGAAAAAAAAAAAAAATTTCCTCAGGCTTAGTATACCACACCTACAAATGAATGTTCTTTTTCGGTCTCTAATTGCCGAAACTCATCTTGGATCTTAGATGACCCTACTTCTAGATGATAATGCCTGTGATCTACTTATCTTTGTGCTACTATGTAGAACTGTGTTGAATATATTTTGATAAAATAGTAAGTGGTTTCTGTCTCCTCAAATAGTGACAGTGGTTCTTATTACACATAATATATTGACAGTTACTAAAGATGCTTTTAGAGGTTTTTTCTTTTAATGATCAATGACTCAAATTCCTGGTATAGGTTTGTCCAGATAAGATGTTAACCCAACGTAACCAAGGCTAATGCCTAAAACAATAAAAGCTCAGCAATGGCTTTTCAAGTTGACGTCCAGTATCCTCATCATCACTTCATCGGTATCTCCAGCAATTCTATCGGCGTGTATTGACTCTACGTTTGTTCCCTGTACGAGTTGCCATATTGAATAGTTGTGTAATTTACTGTTATACACAGCAATGTAGATAAAAGAGTTCAAAATCTCAATTAATCCTTACTTTTTATTTTGTTATGCCTTATTCCTGGCACAATCTTTTCAATTACGGTCATGATTTCAATAAATGCAAGTATCATAAACAGTAAAATAATGGTTTAGTGTCAGATTTCAATACTTATGCTAATACAATCCCTCGCTGTATTTATATTGCTCAGTAGGAAGTCAGTCTAGGACACTATGCTTTTGTAGCTAGTATTTTCAATGGTAACTGTAGTATATTAAATCCAAATAATGCATTTGACTTAAAACTAATGTGAAAGCTAAATTTGTTCTGTAAACCATATTTTACTGGAAAATTTGGTTTTAATGTAAATTCACATGATTATATTAATAAGAGTTACAAACAGATATATATTTTAAGTTAAATTCAATGCAAAAAGATTGTTCATATATTTATATATATGAACAATATATGTATGATTAAATAGAATTTATTTGTCCTTTCATGAATCCATGTAGAATCTTAACATTTTAATCAAGTAAACACATCCCAGTGGCACTTGCATATTATCTATCACACCAATATTCACAATAGATAAGTTATAGAAACAAACTATATATATAGATACATACATATATATATATATATATATATATCCAAAATATAGGAATGATTATGGAAAATGTGATATATATATATAATGGAACTCTGTCTTAATCATAAAGATGAAGTCATGTTGCTCGACGAAAAAGGTTGCAGTTGAAGATAGTCATATTCAACAAATCAAACTAGTCTTAGAAAGACAATGCTACAATGCTGTGTCTTATCCCATTTTTATTCTTAGATTTTATTTACATACTTAAAAGCATATGTGTGTGTGTGTGTGTGTGTGTGTGTCTGTGCATGACATGAAAGTTGAAGTGAAAGAGGAACAAAAGCAGAATGATGAGAGGAAGAAAGAGGTTAAGGAATGTGGGGAATGTTTTGAATGATATATATATATTTTTCATATATATATGAATATATATATATTTAATATATATATTAAACAGAAAACCTTTGAGCAATATAAATACTTCTAGCAAAAATATTTTTAAAAAAAGAAATACAGGGAGGGAATGAATGCGTTTCTGTGACAGTAGAACTGTATCTCAGCTCTGTGTGTGGAAGGAAGCTATGTCCACCTATATTCATATGTCATGAATAAGGTGTATTTTATGTGGATGTGGGTGTGTGTATGTAGGTGTGGTATGTTCACATGTAAATGCTTGTTCACGTGTATATGTGTGCATACCTGTGCATGTGGACATGTGGTCGTGTGGAGTCCCATGGCTGATATCGGGTGTCTTTCTTGATTATTCTTCACCTTAGTCATGGAGTTCAATGACTGAGGCATAGTGAGCTTGGTAGAACTCAGAGCTCAGCCACTGGATATTCTAACTAGTCAGATTGCTTTATGAATTGCCATCTGTGCTTTCTGAGGCCAGGCATTACAGGTAGCCTCCATATCTGCCTGGCTTCCCGTGAGGTTCTTGAAATCAAATTCACCCTCTGTGTCATCTTCCCAGCCCATCTTTACTCTATGACACAGCTCTGCCATAAAGTATCCCACTTGAGAAACCATTTTAGCTAAGTTAGCAAAAACATAATTTATTTGAAGTAAAAGTTGCTTTGTAAAGAGTCAAACAGGTCATTGTTTTTTTTTTCTTTTTCTTTTTTACAGATTATTATTCTCTTAGAAAACATCCCCACCCATTTCCCCTCTCTTCATTCCACTCAATACCCACCCTTCACTTGGTCTGACCCCTAGTTCCACATGGTCCATGTTCTCCCATTGACCTTGACATTCTGGTTCTCATGATCCTTTCTCCTCTTCATCCTTGGAGTTCACCGAGATCCACCCAGAGGGATTCAATGGAAATCTGCAATTTGGACTCTTTCTCCACCTAAATTTTGACTGTGTGACTCTGCATCTGTTCCCATTCATTGCTGACAGCAGCCTCTCTGGTGACATTGGACTAAGCCTCAATCTATGTGTATAGTAGACTATCATTAGGAATCATTTTAATGATTTTGTTTTCAGTTGTGTTTGGTTCTACCCTAAGTTTCAGGGATATCCAGCCTCTGTTTCCTGACCATCCAAGCACTGTCAGTCTTGGGCTCCCTCTCATAGCATGGGTCTCAGACCAGTCATTGGGTGGCCATTCCCCTAGTTTTGTGCCAGCCTTGCCTCAGCACATCTTGCAGGAAGGACAGGGTGTAGGTCAGAAGTTTGTGACTGGGTTGGTGATCCGGTCCCACCAGTGGAAGCCTTGGCTGGTTACAGAAGATGGCTGCTTCAGGCTCTGTATCCTTCATTATGGAGGCCTCACTACGGTCACCCTCACAAATTCCAGGGAGTTTCCATTGCACTAGGTTTCCACATCTCCTCTGAAATGCCCCCAATTCCTGACATCTCTTCCTGAACTCTCCCCCTCCTGCCTTTCAGCCGATTCTTCCTGTTCTGAAACCCCGCCTGCCCCCAGTCCAGCTACAAAATCTGTTCTATTTCCCATTCCCAGGGAGACCTATGCATCACCCTCTCCCACGGCCTTCCTTGCTATCTAGCCTCTCTGGGTCTGTGAATTGTAGCATGATTGTCCTTTACTTAATAGATAATATCCAGTTATAAGTGAGTACATACCATATTTGTCTTTCTGGGTCTGGGCTATCTCACTTAGGATGATTTTATTTTAGTTCCATCCATTTGCATGCAAATTTCATGATGTCATCTTTTTAAACAGTTGTGCAGTACTCCCTAGTGTATATGTATCACATTTTCTTCATCCATTCTCCAGTTGAGGGACATCCAGGTTGTTTCAAGTTTCTGGCTATTATGAATAGGAAAACTAAAGACTGGGACTCGGGCTCCACAGCCCATGCAATTCAGTGCACGAACAAAGTCTTGGAAACAAGACATTCAATTAGTTGAATCAAAGGTAAGTTCCTACCATTTAGAGGGAAGGGGACAGGGCATGTGAATTACAATTTTTACTGCCTGCACATAAAGTGCAAGGGTCCCATGTGGACTAGGGTATATTTAGAAGTACATAAATGGAGCAAGAACAGGCGTGTAGAGCATCAGTTATTTTTCACAATAGCAGATGACTGTGTCTCCATTCTTAGAAAACTTTCCAGAGTTATTTCGTATTTGGAAAACACAAAATATGCAAAGGTATGCACTGAGAAACTATTCTTCAAGGAAGGCAATAAAGGAGCATATTTAGAAGTTCGTAGAAAATACAGCTGAGTGCTTTGTATTTTGAAGGCTCAAACCCACGTTTTTGTAGTAGGAAGGATTCAACAGGACTACATCCCTCCCTTGTTTAACTTGGTTCCATTATACTTCCTGGGTGCTTGCGCATACACAGCAGCCTTCCATCATCATGTCAGGCCAGGACTTTGCAATATTTTTCACATTTTCTGCCTCATACATCAAACTATAGGACTTTATCCATAAGGCAGAGCTGTCACTTTGTAAAATTTTTAGCAGTGTTCTCATTTTTATCTGACATCTAGAAATACCTAAAGTAATAAAAAATCATTTTTACCTCATATTTGCTTTGGTTTTTATTCTTTCCCTGTCAGTCTATATGCAGTACAGCAGGGGAAAATTTATATAAGATCATTTAGCTGTTCCGAAAGCAGGCAGAGCCCCACACCTTAGCTGTTTTTCCACTACAGAATTTCATACAAGAACATAAATCCTAAACTTAAAATTATGTGCTCTTTCTCTGGAAACTTTACTTTTTCCCATACATACTTTCCTTAAAGAACCTGTTTGTCGATGTATCTGTGTATCTATCATCAAATTGTGTCTATATGAAGTTATTTCACAGACTCAAGAAAGAATAATATCACTTCCTCAGGAAAGTAGCTGTTTGGACCAGACACATGTGGAAATTATGCTGAATGGTAGTTTTCAATACCAAGTTGTTTATGAACTTTGGTTTCTCTAAACAGCCACTTTACTTCTCACTTCAATTCTGTGAATAAATATTAAGTATTGACACATTTGCTTATTTTTAGCTTTTCTATAATTTACTTTATTTTTAATTATGGATACGTAAGTGTCCTTTGTGTAGGCATGTGCATGTGAGTGAAGATACCACAGGGCTCAGAAGTGTCTGATTTCCCTGAAGTTAAAGTTCCTGGTGTTTGGGAGCTGGCTGATGTGGGTTCTGCGGACTGAACCTGGGTCCTCTGGAAGGACAGTACTCATCCTTAACCACAGAGCCATCTCTCTAGAGCCAGTAGATTCTTATCTTTAAATAATTTCTTTCCCACAGGTGTTATATCACAACATTTAGAAAGAAAGGTGTGAGAAGACTAATTATATATGCGGGGGGAAAGGAGGGCGGTTAGATTGATGCATTGTGCTCAGTAATGACACAGGCTCCACATACATTGTCGTATTAATCAGACAATCTGTCTTTTCAGTTGACATTACTGTATCCATAGCAGGGCACTGAGGACTTTTATTTCAGTGTTTTCAAACTTACTTGAAATAATCAATGGGTGAATACACAGTTTGGGAGTTGTTACTAAAGCCTGGGTGAGAAATCTAATTTGTGTGCTCATTGTGAAATGTTTGCTGTGCACACTGTAATCAGGGGTACTAGAGCTTCTGAAATGATTTTAGACATGGCGTTGGATGGAGTGATTCACTTTCCTCAAGGACTGCTGAAGGGTGTAAGTGATTACATCTGAACACTCAGATTGGCTTGGGATGATTACGCCCAGGCAACTCCTACGAATCTGGTGTCTACTTAGAATGATATCTCTTCCTGTTAGGGTTTTGATTGTCTAATTGTTCCACATAGGAAAATAGAGGCTGAGGGGTAAAAGATATTCAAACTAGCTTGTGATAATTGCAGAAATGTTTCTGAGGATTCCTGCTGCCAAAATTATTTGGACATGTGAAAATAGTAATTAATATTTGATTCACCTTCACCAATAACATGTATTTTTATGTTTTGACCTAGCCTATCACAGAACAGGTGAGAAACAAGTGAGCTCACCTTTTATATTTGGTAATGATAAAATTTGGATGCTCTTCATTTCCAAAGCATATCTTCAATCATTTATGTTGTTGTATTTTATATACTTTATTTAAAAATAATGGAATTTTTTAATTTTTAGCAAAAACAAGAACAAAAACAAAAAATCTTATTTCCAGATCTGATTCTGTAATTTAGATAACAGACCACCAGGTGGCAGTAATATCACCACTGGCAAATAGACATTGTGTTTTTTCCTAACAGTCAATTAACAATTGTTTTATTTACAAAAATATGGTCTTTTTAAAGATAGGTAATATGTTATCAAAGAGCAGATATTCCCTTGAAATCTGGTGCTTTGAGTCATATATATTTAAAGGCATAGATAAAAGGAAATATTCCTTTGTTGCAAGGTACTTGCAAATGGAATTTTACGTGTTTTACAAAGATAAACTCATTTTATTCAGTGACTTGATAATAGAGAAAATACCCCATTTTTTATGCTACTAGATGAAGAAATTGACTTCTAGTAATTTCTGAAGTTATGTACTTTATGTATGAATCCAACAAAAATATTCAGATTTTTCTTCCTGTATCTAAGTTATCATGCACACTAATACCAATTGCAGGCAAGAGTCTAATTCTAAACCTCCATTTTCAATATCAGGCTTTTGATATTGTTTGGCTGGGTACACAGTCACTTTCTAAACAGTAGTATCCACTCAGAAGTTGTTGGGAGCAGTTTTACATGGACATAGAAAATGGTCCAGCTCTTCATAATGTGTGCTTGTGTGTGTGTGTGTGTGTGTGTGTGTGTGTGTGTGTGTTTGGTAACTTGGTTATTTCTTGTCTATTCTTCTCTGATGGCATCTACCTCCTAAAATAGTGAATATTATATGCTTTCTGTGTGAATTAAACTGATGCAGGAGCCCAGGAAGCACATTAGAAAATATCTGTTTTTGTGAGCCTCACTTGGACTTCAGACTCTTGTGTGTAAAGTCATCGCTTTAGCTCTCTAGACAACTTTCTTTTATATACACAATTCAGAGACCACTCTGAATGATGAAGCCCCTCCAAGTTTCACCATTTTCTGATTGTAGCTGCCAAAGGCTGTTACTGAACTCTTAGGAATTAAATGTGCTGAGTTTACATTAGTATAATGATTATACTAATATGCCTTGGTGTGATATTTAACAATGGAGTTCTTTAGCTATTTCTTGAGATCACAAAGTCTGTATACATACTGAAACAAGCTTCAATCATGGTGGATGTGGACAACATTGAATGAGAAAATGCAGGGCATTTTGGAGTCATGTGACCAACTTTAAAAGAGGCAAGGCTTGTTTTAGTGCACAGCTTTGGTCTGTTTCACTCTGTTCATCTCAGGCCTGTAGTGAATCAACACATCAAGGAGACAAGCATGTGACACAGGGTGCTTCTCACTCTGTGGTGATGGCCAGCAGCCAAAAAAAAAAAAAAAAAAACAAAAAAACAAAAAACCAGAGTCCAACATTCACAGCACCCTTCAAAACCATGCCTGAAGGGAACTATCCTTCTCCCATGGGGTCTTACTTCTCACAGTCAGTAGCAGCGTGGGGTGGATAACACATTCTTCTTTAACACACGATCCTTTTGTGGACACCTGTCCAAGTCAGATCAGTAGTTCTGTGTTGGGGAGAGAGTCAGCATGTTACAAGCATCCAGATATGCAACTAGAAAGCTATAAATAAACCATCTACTCTCTCCAGCTTGTAGGCAAATAGTAGACCCAGAAAAACATCTATGAGAATCTTAAATATATCATCATCGTCATCATCATCATCTTGTGGAACTAGGGATTAAATGTAGGTCTTTATGCAATGTCTTTCACTAAAGTACATAGCATTATTAGTTATTATTTTTTATTGTTGGGGTGAAATACTTGACCAAAGGAGTTTAAGGGATACAATTTATTCCAGTTTACAGTTCAAAAAGATCATTTCTTTGAGCCATGGAAAACATGACAAGAAGAGCAAGAGGCCAGCTAGTCACTTGTGTCCACAAAAATGAGGCAGAGAGTGAAGAAATGCAGTCCTGGACTCTTGCTCAAGGAGTAGTCCTGCCTACATTTAGAGTGAGACACCCAGATCAATTGATCCAATTTAGATAGAGCCTTACAGATATGCTGTGGTGGTTAGTACTAATTATCAACTTAAAAATCTAGAAACATGAGGGAGATGGGCCTCCTGGTTTGTATGTTGTGGGCTATCTAGACTAAATTAATTGAGATTGAAATACCTGTCCACTGTGGGTGACACCATTACCTGGCTATGAATATATAAGTAGAGAAAGGGATTTGAGCAGTGGTATGTATCATTCTCTGTCATTGATTGTAGATACAATGTAACCAGTCGCTTCAAGTTCCTGCTGCCTTGATGTATCTACCATGATGGATACACGGACAAGTTCATCTCTCAAATAAATTATTTTTAAGTTAAAACTTTCTGCCACTTTCCCCCATGTGCCCATGGCCATCTCATGCTTGAAAATATATTTCCTCCAATGTCCAAGATCTCAATAGTCTTTAACAATTTCATCCCTGCCTGAAAGTTCAAAGTCTAAGTGTCATCTGTGACAGAGGTAATCTTCAACTATATGCCCTGATCAAAGCAAAAGCATGAGGCTGCACAGGTGGCTCAGAGTCAAAGGTCTTGCTGCTCTCTAGAGGACCGCTGTTATGTCTCCCAGTTCCATTTCTGGCAGCTCAGCTGTAACTATAGCTCCAGGGAATCTAGTGCCTTCTTCTGGCCTCCATAGGCATCTGAAGAAACATGTGCATTCATATGTGGGGACACATATACACATACATATAAAACATAACTTAAAATTATTTTTACATAATTTCATCATTCAGTAACATGGCATAAGCATTCTCATTCCAAAGAGGCAAAAACACTGGCACAGCAAGGGATGATCTGACAAAGCAAGACCAAAGTCCAGCAAGAAACATACCAAATCCTTCAGCTCTATATCCAGCATTGGGGAATTTTAATGGAATAGACTGGACTTCAAAGGGTTGACTAGCTCTGCCCTCAACCATTGCCATCTGTAGCATGAATACATTCTCTCTCTTAGATTGGCTCTACATTCTACCTGTAGCTTTCCTTTGTGTATGACCTGGGGTCTTGGCATCTCAAAGATCTTGGGAATCTCAATTACAACTCAGGCTTCATATTTACACCTTTATTCATTGGTCCTGAAGGCCTTCTTTTCAGGGACTTTAATGCTACCACATATTGCATGGCCTTGGTGGCTCACTGGAACCCTAGAACAAGATTGAGCAACCTAGTCAATCTTGAATCTTTCATGCCTTCAAACCCTGTACCTTGTCAAAAAATTTAAGCTTGGTCACACATCTTTCCTTGTCAAATTTCAGATTTTTCTCATCTTTCTGCTCCACGTACTGATCTTTCTCACCATAGACATGAATGAAGATAGTGAATAATAACAAGAATGATAGCCTGTCTTAAAATTTTCTTGATCAAACGAATTAGTTTCCTACTTCTGTCTTCAGCCTCAGTCAATGCGATGTCTAATTCTGGTTGTCAACTTGTTTGGATCTGGAATCAGCTAAGAGACATGTATCTGGGTATATGGTCTTTTATGTTTGGTTAATTCAGGAGGAAACACCCATCCTAACTGCTGAATATGGAAGAGAAAGTAAACCGAGCCCCAACATTCATCTGTGTCTGCTTCTTGACTGTAGACATGCATGACTAGTCTCCCATTCTTGTCCCCATGTTTTTCCTGCCTGCTACCATGCTCTCCCTTCTAAGATGAACTTCACCTTGAACTGTAATCCAAAGTGATCATGTCTGCTTCAGTCAAGTATTTTCTCACAGCAAAAAGAAATATATCCAACTTCTCAAGATATCAGGATAATGAGGCCAGTTTATTTGCCAAAATATTGCATAAATGACCCTTAGTCCATTCCTGATAGGTTCCTTGATCTCTTCTGAAACTCATGAGCTAGGCCACTACTGAACATATTTCTTTCACTTTTTGTTTTCTTAAGTTCCCATCAGCATGGTCCACTAAGCTCTGCTTGTAGCATTTTAGGGCTTTCCTAGTCTGAGTTCTAAAGTCTTCCTCATTTCTCCTTCAGACCACCTAGTCACATTGATCACAGCAAGGGCCCCACTTCTTGGTACAAATATTTTGTCTTAGTTCACGTTCTGCTGTAATAAAATACATGACATTAATCCTGGGTGTGGTGGCACACAGCTTTAATCCCAGTAGTCAGAGGGAGGCAAAGGGAAGCAAATGTCTGTGAGTTCAAAGCCAGCCTGGTCTAACAGGACAGCCAAAGTTACAACAGAGAAACCCTGCCTCAAAAAACAAAAACAAACACAAAACAAAACAGAACAAAAAAGCATCCAAAAAAACAAAACAAAACATCACCCCAAAAAACAAACAAACAAACAAACAAAAGTTCCTGACATTATCAACTTAAGGAACAAAGGGTTTATTCTTACTGTGGTTCTAAAAGATTCCACTGTAAAGGGGAAGACACGGTAACAGAGAAGTCCAGATGTAGATTCAGATGTTGATTCAGGGCTAAAAGCAGTTCATTCTTCGGCTAATTCAATCCCCTGTCCTTATACTGTTTCAGCCTCCATACAGTCTAATCTTCAAACCTAAACATTTCAGCCTCTTAGACTTACTGCTGACTGACTCACTCTCACTAGCTCCTTCTGAACTAAGAGCTGAACTCAACTGACTCCTCTGCTTGGCTGTTTCATTTGCTGTTCTGGCTCAAACTCTTCTCCAAGCTGCTGGTTCAAACTGACCTTCAGAGCCAGCTGACTGTTTCTGACCCAAGTCTTCTGACTCTGACTGATTCTCTGTCTGCCTCAGAAGAACTTCTCTGCTAGGCTTCAAACTGACTCACTCCTCCCAGCTGACTCCTTCTGCTGAACTGCCTCTGTGTCTGCTTCAGACTAGCTGACTCTCTGAGCTGAGTGCCTGCTTTTATATAGTCGGACACTGACTCCTTCTGAGCTCTGCTTTCTCATCTGATCTACTTGTTTCTTTCTTGGGGAATTAAAGGTGTGTGTGCTACCACTGAATACTGGGTTTAAAGGTGAATACTAACATACTTTCTACCCTAGAACTGCCATGCTGCTGGATTAAAAGATTAAATGCTCCTCTACAAGAGGAAAGGCCTGGTGGCAGGAGCAGAAGTCCAGCTTTTCACACTAAATTTACAATCAGGAAGCATAGAGTGATGGATACTTATACACATCCAACTCTCCTTTTGATACAGTCCAGGACTTCAACATGGAAAAGAATTCTGCCCACTCTTAAGGTGGGACCTTCCAACTCAGTTAACTTAATCTCCATAATGTCCCACAGACATACCCAAACATTTTTGTCCAATATGGTTTGGGATTCTGCAAAGTTCATAATCAGTATAAATTGTTATATCCTGGCTCTATTTATTGACTTTACTAATTACTTGTGCTTCCTGGATAACGGGGTAACATTTTTCTATGTAACTTGTATTTTTCTGTTGCCCTGGTTTAAGGGGCAAACTGTTTCTCCATTATGAACTTACAAACTGCTGGATTCCACAGTACAATTTCTTTCTAGTAATCAGTATGCCACAACAATGAAATGGAATAGCAGGAATGAGTTTGCACAGGTGCTGGTTTAAGGTTCAAGCATCATCCCTAAGAGGACAGTAGGAAGGAGATAACATTTGTCCAGAGACACTGCTGATTTAACCACATTCCGTCTATACTCTTGTCTCTGCTAAACAGTCAGTTCTTAAATTTTGTCTTTGTTAACTGCATCCTGATTGGCTTTTGTGACCCACTCCCTCCCTCTATTCCCCAGCAACCAGATTCATATAAAAGAAAACAGAAATCTGGCGGTATCCACTCTTGTCCAAGCAGAGTGAGGACCAGCTGCTGTATAAATTCTTTATCATGCAACCTCGTGGTATATTGGGGTTTTAAGTCAAAGACACAACAGCATTAAAATCATTTTAAAAATGTTACCTGGTCGGGCAGTAGTTAATTACTGTAGTTAATTAATCCCAGCACTCAGCACTTGGGAGGGAGAGATAGGCAGATCACTGTGAGTTTGAGGCTACCCTGATCTACAGAGTGAATTCCACGATAGCCAGAGTTATAACAGAGAAACCCTGTCTCAAAAATAAAAACAGAAAATTACCTGTGTCCTGGTTTGATTTCTACTGCTGTGATACATACCATGACAACTTGTGGAGGAAAGAATTTTTTTTGCTTTTTTTTTTCTTCTTTCATGTTAGAGTCCACTATTGAAGGAACACCAGGGCAGAAACTCAAAGCAGGAACCCTGCAGCAGGAACTGAAGCAGAGCCGAGGAAGAAAGCTGCTTATTGGCTTGTTCACCCATAGCTTGTATAGCTTGCTTTTCTATATGACCAAGGACCAGCTGAGTGTGTGCTGGGTCCTCTCACATTAATCGATCATCAATCAATGAAATGTTTCCACTCTCTTGCCTATAGGCCAACCAGAAGGAGGCCTTTTCTTAATTGAATTTCACTGTTCCTGAAGGACTTGATCTTGTGCTAAGTTGATAAAACAAACAAACAAACAAACAAAAACAGTTAACCAGCACAACTTGTCTCTCTACAATTCAGAGACAAACAAGAATAATGGTTATAAGAACAAGTTTCTTAATTTAGATTAGGAAATGAATGAACATGCTTTTTTTGTTTTTTAAACTTACTGAAAGATATATTCTCTAGTAAAGGAGAGCTGAACTCAGGAAATCTGAATAGAATTGAGACAAAAATAGAAAGACAATTAACATTTAAGAGTTTTTTTTAAGCTTTCAAATATAGATTAATGACAAAGATCAGGTTGAAAACTTATGGGCAAACCAATCAAGTATATGAAGTGTAAACTTGGTATAATAGTACAAGACTCAGCAAGAATTTAAAGAGACAATCATAATTGATTGGGATGTGACTGAGTGAATACTGAGGAGAGAATGTTATCCAGTTTAATGGTATGCTTGTGTAAGAGACAGTAGCCACCCAGGAAGAGCTTTCTAGGTGTTCTGCATTTATAGACTCAGCTAATCCTTTTGCTTCCTCAGTGGTATAGACATTTTTTGTTTGATAAAGAAACTGAGACCGCCATGTTTAAGGTGTTCCTGCAGGGCCGCGTGCCCAGTGAGGTTGGAGGCTGAACCAGAACTCAGGAGATGTGACTATGAGGATACAGACCTGTTCTACTACTAAGAATTTCATTTTATCACAGTGGAAATGTAAAATGAAAAATATGTTTGCCATGATAGGGGACGTTTTTCTCTTCTGAATGACGGACAGATTAGGATTTGTCAGCAGAGGTCTCAGGACATTCACACTGTCACTCTTATTCAAACATTTGCTTTGAATACTATTGTCTTCATGGTTCTAAATATGTGTGAGACAGACATCTATCTAACACATATTGCAGCATGCAAATCCCATGCTTAATTAAATATGAGTTTTTAAAGTAACTAAACTATCCTACCTGAGGCTAGTATTTTACACACAGAAATCATATTTTTGGAAAATTTTCTACATGACCTATCAGCTTTAAAATTTTTAATTTGGGACTCGAGAGATGGTTCAGTAGTTAAAAGTACTGGCTATTCTTTCAAAGGGTTCTGTTCCCAGCATCTACATGACAGCTCACCACCTTCTCTAACTCCAGTTCCAGGGGATCCAGTTCCCTCTTCTGGCCTCCACAGGTATGAGGCATGCATGTGGTAGACAGACATACTTGTTGGCAAAATATTCATACGTATAAAATAAAATAATAATGTAAAAAAAATCTTATACTTGGCCTGTTATCCAGAAATTCAAATCTAAGGGGAACACTGTACAAATTATATATATTAAATATATAACATATAATACTATATAATATAAATATAATATATAGTAATATATAAAAATATAATTATAAAATTATATAATTATATAATATACAATATTATACACACACACACCAATGAAGAATGTAAAATGTTGAACTATTCGACCTGCAATTTGTAAGCAGCTAAATATATAACAATAAAGTACATCCTTCCATACTTGAAAGTCTATTACAGTTATCTAAAGAGTCTCTACATAGAGTCACAGAGTTGCAACATTTTAAAGGACTATAGATGATTTGTTTCAAAGTCAATATTAAATAAATTATGGCTAAATAATGAGATTTATTTTAACCATTAAAATTGTAAGCTTGTAAAATGTCTAAAAATAGTGTATAAAATATGGTGTTTCATATCTACAGTCTCAGCATTTGGAGGTAGAAGCAGGATGGTCAGAAGATAGAGTCCTGTCTGGGCTACAAAAGGAGCTGGAGGCCAATCTGTGTTACTGAGACTCTCTCAAAGAACTAATAATGAAACTAATGTACAGCAAAATGTGTGTAAGCTTCAAATGTGTATAGCTAACATCATAATTTTACAATGTGATGGGTAACTACATTAGCACATACTAAACAAATATGCTGATAAAACTGCTTCTGATCTGCATTTCAGAAATTAAAAAGATTGTGAATGTAATGCATGAAACTTTTGTAGAGCTCATTTAATTCAACTATTGATGCCGTGGCCGAGTAGCACGACTTTGACAAAGGACAAGATCTTTATCATAGCTATTCTGAAACTCTAACTCTTAACAAACTGTCTCCATATAGTTGGCTCTCAAAAGTGATTGAAATAATGAGACTGATTATATGAAGAAATATACACATATGAAACATTTTATAGAAAGTCTTAAATATGTTTCTACTTGTTTTCATGCTATTTTTTTTCTAATCTAAATCTTGTTTAAAGTAACATTTTCTACTCTTTACACTAAAATATAACAGCCTGAAAATATATGATATTTCTTTGTTTAACTTTTTCCCATACACTCTATTCTACTTTTTTAAAGGTTTGTAGATGAGGGTTTATGGTCAGAATTCTTGGTCAAATATTAGAATTGCAAATAAGTTCTTCTTGCTTTCTTGCACTGTAGCGAAAGAACAGGAGCTGCCAGTGTCTGAAAAGTTAATTAGACAAAACAGACAATTAATTACATCTTATTAACGTGTAAAAGGCCTGTGACAAATTGCCCTAATTGCATGCTCTTATATATCTGAAGAGGTCAGGCTACTTTAAAAAGTATGTCATTAATGGAAGACAAATGTATCTTCGTGTGCTTGATAAGAATATTATAAACTGCATTATTTATGACTCTATTGGAATACTTAATAATTTTAAGCTTTAAATTAAACTGCTCATTAAACAAGAGAGCTAGCACCAAGTTCTTAAAATAGGACATAAAAGCTTACTGTAGCATAAGATAAATTTGGAGGTCTAACTTTCTCTCAGAATGTCTCTATATGTCTAATGTTTAAGTGCCTGAGCCTCAGAGATGTGAGATTTATCTTAATGTAGTCTCAAGAAAAGAGAATTCTTCCACTGAAGACATTCACGCAAAGAAATACAGGGTTTATTTTAAAGAGCCCTCTTGTGTATTCAGATGAATGCTCTCATTAGCCCTATAGCGTTTTTTTTTTTCAACCAAAGTACAGTAGGAAAAGGAAATAAAAGCAAAACACACCATTTGTAGGACAACAAGAAAATATCAGGGATCAATATATTAGAGGCAAATTGTACCATTGTACCATGATACATATAACGGTACAGGTACATGTACATGTACTATGGTACAATTGTACAGGGATGTGTGAGAGTAGTCAACAAAAGCTAAACAGAGAAAAAGTAGCTGATATGAGCATTTTTAAATGAGGAATGAGTCAGAGTGTGTCTCACATGCAACTATGTTACCACGCAAAGGTGCCTGGGTGTCATCAGTGAGGACCTGTCCCAGGGAGAGAATGCCAGCAACTATGTAATCACATAGAGGTGTGTGGGTGTCATCAGTGAGGAGGGAACACCAACAATGTTACAGAAGATGGTTCCTATCTTGGTGAACACAACCTGATGACCATTTGTGGCTCACAGAGAGGCTTCACCAGTTTTGGAATTTATGCCTTGTCTCTTCCTTTGAAACCAAGGCCTTTCAAAATGATTCATCCCATCCTTCATTGTAAATGTGTATGACTGCTGAACCTAGAATATCAAAGCAGTGTACTAATGGAATCTCTGCTCTCAGCTTTAGCTACCAAGAGTTTGGACTACAAAGGCTGATGACTAGAGGGAAGCAAAGTCAAAGGTCAACTAAGAGCTTCTGCCTTCTGCAGGCTCATGGACACCCTCAGAGTCCACTCTTCCTTTTTAAACAGGCTCAAGGAAGCAAAGCTACATATTTTAATGTTTGTATTCATTTCAACATAACTTTTGTGAAACTAATTTCCTTCTTAAAAAATATTTTTTTCTGTATCATTTTCCCTTTTCTTCTGTATAAATTAGACTCATGCCAGATAACAGGACTTACATAATGTCTATAAGAAGTTGCCAGGGCCAGTTAAAGGTCTAACAAACAATAATCATTAAAATAGTAGTAATATTTGAACCTAATTTGAATTATGAGATGAAAAATCCCAGAAAATTTTACCCCAAGCTATGGGCAGAGTATGATGAAGTTTATTCAAAAGTACCTAGACACATGACCTCTGGGTTTAGAAAGGTAAATGGGAAAGAATATTATATCACATGCCTGGGCATTGCCATTTCAATACTTTAGCTAAATGACTTTGGAGTGTTGACTTAGTTGGGTTTTAATTGCTGTGAGGAGACACTATGACTCTACCAACTCTTATAAAGGAAAGCATTTAATTGGGACTGGCTTACAGTTCAGAGGTTTAATTCATTCTAAACTAAATGGTAAGAAACAGCCACATCAGACAGACATATGGCTGGAGAAGGATCTGAGAGTTCTACATCTGGATCAGCAGTCAGCAGCAGGAGTGAGACACTGGGCCTGGCTTGAGCTTCTGAAACCTCAAAGCCCTTGCTCAATGACACACTTCCTCCAATAAAGCTACACTTCCTCCATCAAGGCCACGCCTCCAAATAGTGTCACTCCCTGAGTCTATGGGGTCCATTTGTCATTCAAACCTCCACAGGTACCAAGAAATCATTCCTTATGAGAACATACATTAAATTACTTGTCTAAATGTACAGAATATTATTATAAATGATTAAGTCATAATCATGTTTTCTTCAGAAAGTCTTGGTGTATATTGTGAATTTAACACTTGGATAAAGTATGTTTCTAAGATAGTTATGTATTCTATACATTCATATTTATATAAAATTTCATTCTAGGGAAAGTTGTCATCTTTCTTGGGTAGTTTAAGAATATTTTATAGTTAAAATACTAAACTTTAGAGACATTAATAACACACTTGGGTTTTTGTTGCTTGTTTTGCTGTATGACAAATTGATCCTAATGCATGCTACTTAAATGCTTTACCACTGAGCTATCTAGAGCCCCAACCCTTCCTTATTTTTATTTTGAAGCAGGATCTCATTAGATCTATCAGCCTGGCCTTGAATATATTCTGTAGCCCAGTCAGTCTTTGAACCAGGGATTTTCCTGCCTCAGCCTCCAGAAGAGCCTAGATTATAAACTTGTGTCCCCAGGCCTGGCTAACAGCACTTTTGAAGAGCAGAAGTTGCATGTAAATTGGAAGAAGATTCTGATTTCGTGTAACTGATGTGGTTTCTTTAAGGCAGGATTATCTTTTCTTTTTGGACAGGTCAGCTGTAAGCAAGGTTGGATGCAAACCAAGAACACGGTTCTGAGCAAGTAATGTAAACTGTCCGTAGCTGGGATATGGGATCAAGGGTTCCAACACTAAGATTAAGAGAAGTAAGTTATTCAGTGGTAGTCTGGATAACATAGTCATGTGCTTGGAAACAAGTACTACCTGTTGCTTTCGTTAAAATGACAGATACACTGAATTCATTTTAAAGAAACTGTCAGCCAAACACTGAAATCTGGGTATTGGTAAACCTCAGTCATTTTCTGATTAAGAAATATTTTCCTATGGAGAAAGTGTCTAATTGACCTCAGTAATTAGACTATTACAAAATTGTCTTCTCTTTAGTCAACCAACAGGTCACTTTCTAGAGTAAGTGCCCCAAGGCATTGAAGTGTTGTGATACAGAATGTCAAAAACTAAGTAGCCATGGATTAAGATTTAATAATATTTAAATTTTTATGATAAAACTAGAAACACTTAGGTGAAACATCTCATTTTTATTCTTTTCCCTTATTTTTAGTCTGCAAATATATGCTGGTGAAGGATCACATGGCTATTATGCAGTTTCATTTCAGAGCTTTTATTCAAACTGAAGCAACAGTAAGTTTATTTTATTCAGTAGAAAATCATGAACAAATGTCAGCAGAGTGAAGAAACAATAACAGCTTAATAGTTTCATATAAGATAATTTATATCATATATTCTCCCCCTCTCCAAATAACTTGAGCACCATTAGGAGTTCACTAAAATGTATTTTGAGTGCTATCTTTACTTCATAGATATACTGAATAAAGTTTAGGAATGTAGTTATCTTAGCTGCTGGAAAAACAGGGTGGTGGTGGTTATGTTTTGTAATGATATACTTCATATATATTTTTTCTAGTTACTGGGGCCCTATCCTGTCATTTAAAAATGAGACCTTTTATATTTTTCTCTCAAAAGAAGACAAACATTACAAAAATTTCATTTGTTTAGTTTGTGCATGTATGTGTGTTGTATATGCGCATGCATACACAAACCAAGAGCATGTTCTGAAGTTGAAGGAAAAATTGTAGGAACTGTAGGTTGAGGGTTTTGTGGCTTGGTTGGTGTCCCAGTCACACCTCTGGAAACGTCACCTGATTACAGAAGATGGCCAATTCAGGCTCCATATCCTTCATTATTAGGAGTCTTTACTAGAGTTATCCCCATAGACTCCCACTGAGTTAACTACGCAGGGCTCAAATGGGCTCACAGAGACTGAAGCTGCATGGCTCTGCACTAGGTCCTCTACATATACGTTTTGGTTGTTAGCTTGGTATTTTTGTGGCACTCCTAACAATGGATATGGGGGTATCTCTGACTCTTTTGTCTGCTCTTGGGATCCTTTCCTTCTTACTGGGTTCCCTCCCTCAGCCTCAATATAATGGTTTGGTTTGTGCCTTGCCTTATTCTATCCTGTTGTGTTGTGTTTGGCTGATATCATCTGGAGGCCTGCTCTTTACTAAAGGAAAATGGAGGGGGAGTAGATCTGGGAGAGGATGGGGTTGGGGGAGCTGGGAAGAATGGAAGGAGAGGAAACTGTGTTCAGAATGTTGTATGAATGAAGAATCTATTTTCAATTGCAAAAAAAAAAAAAGAGGAGAAAAAGAAAAATAAATCTTGTAGAAATTGATTCTCTCTTTCTACTGTATGAATTCCAAAGTTCAAACTCACATCAACACGCCCGGTGGCAAGTGCCATTGCGCCAGCCTGGGATGACAGACACGTATTACTAAAGGCAAAGCAGAAGTGTTTATTTTCTGGCCCACTCTTTCCATTCTAATTTGAAATAAAATGAAATGGAAATTTAGGTGCAACAGGAGACATTCTTGATAGGATGAGAAGCCTTGAATTATAGTGTCCTTGAGTTATGATTTCCAGTGAGTTCATTGAAGAAGCAAGCCACTTATAAATAAATAGACAAAAGCTGTTATCTGTGTGTACTAAGTCTAAACAGTTAGGAAATTTAATGAAAAAAGAACCCTTTGACAACCTAATAAAAATGTAAAATTTCTAGCAATAAACTTAACAGGGGCATGCAAGACTTCTCTGAAGAAAACAGTGCGGATTTACCAGCAGTCATAAAAGGAGAGCTGGCAATAGGAACAAACAGGTCCAGCTACTAGGCAGAAACAGAAAGAACAGTAAGGCCTCTGGTAATTCACTCATATATTTAACTCAATTGCGATACCAATAAGATAAATTTTTGTTTTGAATTTCATAATATAAACTTAAGTTTCTTCAAGAGAATAACCACTAAACACTAGCCAGAATATGTTTGATAAACTAGGGACTTTGTAGTCAGTAAAGGCATGCTTGTTAGAGTTATATGTCTATTGAAGATGGGAAAGTGGGACAAATTTAAACAAGATTTCCAATATCGTAGATAGAGCACAAAGACAAGAAACTGACTTGAGTGGTGTGTTTTGGTGTTTAGAAGAGTACCAGAGTGCATAGTTACTCATGTATTAGCAGTTCTAAACGAGTTAGGTATAGGAAACATTTCATAGACCCTGACACACAGGAGGCAGGTGCCATTTCTCCCCGACTTTACAAGTGGATTTTCTGAGCTAGGTAAATCAAGAATGAATAAATAATTTGAGAAAATTTTGACAACAAGGAAAATGAAAGCTAGAGATTCAATTTAAACTGTATTCCAAAGCTTATTTCAAATGATACATAATAAAATATAAAACACAACTAAATTAAGCTTCAATTGGTTACCAATTTCAAATGGTCAGTCCTAAGAATGTGTGTGTGTGTGTGTATCATTGTACAGACTTGGCAGGTTTTAGGTATATCCATATCTAATCTCTATATATATATCACATATCATATATATATATATATATGATATGTGATATATATTATACCAGTTAAAGAAAAAGGTCACAAATTTAAGGGTTGCATGGAAGATGTTGGGAGGAGGGAAATGCTGTAAGTATATTATAATTTCAAAAATTTAAAAATCATTATAAAACTAAACAAGAGTGTTCTAATTATTACACCAAAGTGTAATACAAACAATTGGGAAATATCGGGGCTGAAGAGGTGGCTCAGTGGCTAAGAACACATACTATATTCACAGAGTTTTTGGGTTCTGTTGGCAGCATCCATGTTAGCTTAATTAACTAATCACCTGTAATTTGAGTCCCAAAATATCTAAGACTGTCTTCCAGAATTCTTAGGGTTTTGTATTCATGTGCACATGGATTTCTCCATATACACTTTATTTATTTATTTATTTATTTATTTATTTATTTATTTATTTATTTATTTATTTATCTGAGACAGGGTTTCTCTCTTTTAACCCTGACTGTCCTGGAACTCATTCTGTAGACCAGGATGGCATCGAAGTCTCCTGCCACTGCTTCCTTAATGCTGAGATTAAAGGGATGAGCCACCACTGCCTGGCTACACATAATTGTAAAATAATGAAAATAAATCTGAAAAATATTGATCAATTAGAAAATCATGTCTTTATTTCTTCAAAGATTTAACTAAGGCAGTGACAGACAAATCATAAAAGACTATCTCTAATTATGATTTCTTGGCTTTTGAGAAACACAGAACAAGGTCACAGAATCCAGGAAAAATGACCCCTGCCAGAGGTCACAAGTTTAGCCGACTTTTTCTTGACAGAAGGACATAAGGCTTTCATCCAGAAGGATGCTTCCTGCACCCAGAAAGAAAGAATTCTTTTGCGTGAACATACCAAGACACCAAGAGGAATTTGCATGCCAAAAGTTTGTTATCTGGACCAGATTTTGAATGAGGATTTATCTTTCTTTGTAGAGGAAAATAACAGTACCCTTGAAAATTGCCTTTGCAATCCCTCAACAGATCACAGTTTTGTATTCCAACCAATACCATCTTCATGGTGCCAGAACTGCTGTTGTCATCTTCAGCTGCTACTAACCCTGCTACCTCTTTAGAGAGTGTGCAGACTCTTAGATCTCCATTTTTCCACCAATGACTGTTTCTGGGAACCCTTGCTACCATTACTTTTTACATACTACATGTGAGTGTTTGGGGGATGGTTGCCTATTCCACCATGGCCACTATTCTGGTTTGAATATACAATGTTCTACACAGGCTCAAGGATTAAATGCTTGGGTCTCATGTGGAAGTGCAGTTTTGGAAAGATGTGGAACTGTAAGAGGTGATGCCTACTTGGATGAAGTGGTCACTGTGTGTGTGTTGGAGGGGGTTATATATTAGTTAACTCTTTTGCACTGCAGCAAAATGCTTTTTAAAAAGCATGTTAAGGAAGGAAGGATTCCTTTTGGCTCACAGTTTGAGGGTAAATTTTATCATGGTGGGCAAGGTATGGCTTTGAGCTTGAGGGAGTGGGTCATATTGCATCTGAGGTCAGGAAGCAGAGACAATGAATACTTGAGATCAGTCTGCTTTTTATTTTTATTTAAGTCTGGAACCCCAGACAATGAGATGGCATCACATACATTTAGGGCAGGTCTTTCCATTTCAACCAATACGAGATAATCCCTCACAGACATGCCATGAGGCTTGTCATCCGTGATTCTAGGTCCTGTCAAGTTGGCAATCAAACCTAGCCCTCACAAGGGTGTATTATCCCTGGCCACTTCCTGACTTGTTCTTTGCTTCTTAGTCCACTCTGGTGTGAAGACACTCGTGTGCACACATGTGCGCACGCACACGCACGCGCGCGCACACCCACACACACTCATACACTTATCATTGTGATGCTTTGCTTAAATGCAGCTGAGTAATCGAGACTAAATGGTATGAAACCATGAGCCAAACTAATCTTCTTGCTGTATAGGTCTTTCTGTTTAGCACTTTTGTCACCGAGATGTTGAAGTTAGTCACACAGCTGCTGCCTGTATTTTATTCTGACGAGCACATCCATTCAACACAATAACTCAGATCTGTAACAAGATGTGGATCAAAATCAGGTTTAGAGCCTCAAAAGTGTATCTATTTTCTTATTTAGAAGAGCCTTTATAATGCAGTTTTAGCTTCCTAAAAAAAGAAAGAAAAGAGAAACATGTGTGCTGTAGCTATTTCCTCAGAATCGAAGTGTCCCCTTTTTGGAGAAAGAAGAGAACTCATAAGACTCAGGAAGCTTATGAAACTTACAAGGCCCAGGAAGCAGACAGACTCCTGGGACACCTTACCAAAGTTATATAAGCAGTAACAACTCTTGCGGGGAGAAGACACTCCTTGGTTTTGCTTCCTGAAGATTGCGCATGAACTCTGGTAATACAGCTTTTATGTGTCATCAGATACACTAATCTGGGCCTCTCAGTGACATGGTAGCCCACGTAGCTCCTGATCCTGTAAGTAACCCGCACCCGTGGTTCTTTAAGCAACTCCATTGAACTCTTTGGGTTACTAATCTAGATATTAGTAGAAGCATTATTTTGACCTTTTATTGGTGCTTTCTTTGAAGTAAGTGGATTTCTGTTCATGTCTCTCCAGAAAAAATTTTGAAATAACATCTTTTAACCTTGTGTTATTTATAGTTACATGTTTTTGCTACAACTGTTTATAAGTGAAAGATTTTTATATTGACTATAAATAATTCTTTGTTAAATTTTTTGAGATGTATGAATATGATTTCATAATCTAAGTCACAACAACCATAACATTATCTATAATCTCTTCTAAATACATAATAAATAATTTTAAATCAAAATCTTCCAATTAGACATTATTTTAATAGTTCTATATTAATGGTTGGCAAACTATGCTCCATGTGCTCCAAGTCCTCTTTCTGTGCCTCTGGAATTTTATGGGAACACAACCACACTAATTTATTTATGTGTTGTCTGTAGCTGCCTTTGTTCTCCAAGAAGGAAGTTGAATAGTTGTGACAGAGACCATATGGCCTGCAAAGCATAAAATATTTACTATGTGAAACTTTGTAGAGGAAGTTTGCAAGCCCTGACCTATGCTGCTACATTGAGCTAGTTTTTGAGGTCCTCCAAGGTGAATGCTACCTCAAAAAAAGAGGAATAATAAAACATTATTTATATATTGGAAAAAGGTTACAAGATGAGAGCGGGTGGGATGAAAGGCTTCCAAACATTTGCTATACATTATAGATACTCCATGTGTATTATGTGTCTTCACTTACAGCCTCTTAATAACTCTGATTTCTTTTATATCTTCAAAGGTGGATTTTCTCTGATGAATTTTGGATGTAACAAGAATTATTTTTTTTCATGCTCTTTTCTGAATGCAGATGAATTCCATTTCTTCTCCCAAATCCTCACTTCTGAGAGTTTTGGCTTTGTTAAAGAGCGTTGTTTGATTTAAGGCAAAAGTATGACTTTTAGAAATATAAGATGAACACATATTAAGTATTTAACTGAAAAATGAGGAACCAGTAAGATGTTACTACTGATTCAAAGGCGACTTTAAAGAACTAGTTCCACATACTCATCAAGGACTGTTACAGTGCACTGAGGATGATACAGCCATCTTGCCACCAGGAATAATCAATTGAATTTCATGGGCAATAACAAGATTGAGTGTTTGTTTGTTATCAGTTTTCTGTAACTCACAGTTACAAAACAGCTTAGACATGACGAGGAGGGGATATAACCTATATGAATTATCTTGACAAGAGCCCCATTAGGATTTTTGCTTCATTTCAAAGTCATATTTTTTTCCTAAAAGCACAATTGGTCCACTTCCCTTCTTACTTGTACCATTATCAGTGTGGAACCTTAAACTTTCTCATTTACTTCTGTAATATAGCTGTCTTAAGGGATGATGGGGACTTACTTTGGGACCTAACACCAAAGTAGTTACATAGGCAAGGCACATTAAAGGAAAAGCAACATTGAATGTTAGATATTTTTTGTCCAAGGAACTAGACCATCCTACAGTAAATAGCCCGTGATTTTCTCCAGTTGTTTACATTCTCAACTCTGAATTCACATTAAAGGCCAATCAGATATTAATACTTTTTCTATCTCTGTTATAAAAAGGAAATGGTCCTAGAAGTAACCCTCACTCCTATTCAGCCTGCTTCTTCTTTTCATTCAGTACAGGCCCTATGATATGGTAATGCTCACACTTCCTTCAGTGAGACTTCACTTTCTAAACATAAATGTAAACATCCCAAAGAGTACCACGATAAGGACCAAGCGTCTGGACATAAGAGCCCATGAGAGCATTTTACATTCCAAACACAGCAGTGGCTGTCATAGTCTAAAACCTGTATTAGAGTTCATTCTGCCCAGAGGATACAGAAACAAATGTGCTTAATTTCCTGATTTTCTTCTTTTCAAAATGATTGTTTTCAAGGCACTCTGATGCTCAAAGTCTTAAATACCTTTTGATTCACTTAAAGTGAAAACTGAAAATGTGCAAAATGAGTGAGTTATTTCTCCACAAAAATAGAATAATGCCTGCTGTCTTCAAATCAGTTGTAAATTAGCTTTATCTTTGGTGTGTAGAAATTCATAAAAGAACCACATTAAGATAACAAACGTTAGGCTTGGTATTTGATTCAAGGGATGGAATGCTTGCCCCACAAACATAAGGACTGGTGTCCTCAATACCTACACAAAGGTCACATAGGTACACTCATCCACCTGCAATTGCATCGCTTAGAGCTTAGAAAGTAGAGAGAAGGGACCACTGGGATCAGATAACTAGGGAGATTAGTCAAACTAGAAGCTTGGGGCTTAACATGAGGCTCTGCCTCAGCAATGAGAGTGACTAAGGAAACACTAGATGATGTCAAGATGGCTTCCATATGTACATGCACACATGTTTGTATGCCCAAATCCATGTAGGCGTGTATATACCCATACACACATATCTCACATACCTACAAAATCTTTGTATGAAAAAGGACTGGTAGGAAACAAAAGTTGACCTTCTGAAAATATGTTAAGCTTTACAGCATTTTTATATTTGTACGATTCATTAGTTCTAAATGAAACAATAGAAACCACACATGAATGAAATCAGCTTTAAAAATTCCTGCATTGAAGGCCTTAATCATTACCATCCATTTTATGTCTAGACACAAGTTTTCTGGAAACACTAAGACAACTTAAACTGAACTGGAAAAACTCATTCCTTTCACATCCTCTCTGACCACAGGTGGCCAGGAGAAAATTGATCTATGAGATCTTCCAATATTAATTGACATCAAAGTAAGATGAAGACTCTGATGCTCTCTGAGTCCTTTGGCTGTTGTCCTGAGATGCCAAGGCTGCTGAGGAAGTTATGAACTGTGGATTAGTCTCCTTTTCTTCAAGGCATTCTTCAATAATAAAGCTCTTGCTTTACAATCAGGCTAATGTAGGGGCTGGAGAGGGCCAGCTCATTGTTGAAGAGATCACTGAACCTGCAATGGTACACCTAGAAGCCAGACTAGTAAGTCATCAAAACTTGAGATTTGAGAGCAAAACAGTTAAGTTGCCTGGAAAAAGTAGCCTGTTGAGGAAAATGTGATGTAATTCTTTCATTTGTTCTAGCAACACACTGGTTATCTGCATGAATTCCTGTTGACATTCCCATCCCCAACCTATTGCAGCAGCTATAATGATAACCCCTATGCCTTCACCACTATGTAATTTGGGCCACCCCACTGACTGGGACATTTGCAGATGATTTGGTCTTGCCACTACAGTTCATTCTTTAGCACTGTGTCTCACGAAGATGGCTCCTTGTTTATTTCCAACAGAATGAAATGAAAAGGCTAATGCTTCAGAAAATGTATTCAAGCAATCCCTTGCTTTTCTTTTATTTCCTATGGGATGGAGTACTGTTGATTCTGCCAGGCAGTCTGTCTTTTCCATTAGGTGCCTCTCACTGATAAGGAGAAAGAAAATGTTGTATCATGTTGTAAAGAGAAGCATCTCTTGTGAATTCTCCCACTGTTAGTCTTAGGTTATTCCGACCTCGTAGAAGCAAAGAGAAGAGCTGTCTATCAAGTTATCTAGCCAAGCCACTGTCTAATTTCCAACTCATATTACAATATAAATTCAGTAACATGCCAGAGAAAGCAAAAATAGAGATTGTGTATTCAGTGTCGGTGGCAATTTGTGGCAGACAATTGTAAAAATACAATTTTAAAAAAGCAATTTTATCTGTTATACTGTGGCAAAAGTAAAAGCTTTTATAGAGAGGAGAAGAAAATTATTTCTATAAAATTTCTTCCTCCCACCCTCCTTTTCTCTCTCTCTCCCTCCCTCCCTCTTTCCCAGCCTCCCTTCTTTTCTTCTTTGCTTCCTTATCCCATTCCTCTGCTCCTTCTTTCTATGCTATCTGCCCTAGGCATGGTAACTGAGATTTCAGGACATTCCTAAGGTGAACTTGATGTGCAAGTTTAATTATATTACCTTCATTAAACCATTTGGCCCCCTATATGACTGTTAAAAAATATCATGCTTATCTTGTAATTGGGTAAAGGGGTTATCTTTGGCTATATATCACTACTTTCTCCTTCTTGATGATATGTGGTCTCAACACAACTGAGGAAACACTAAGGTCCAAAAGTTTGAACATCATATTATAAAAGATTAGTAATAATCTAATTAGTGACAAAAATGATTATGAATGGCTTCCATTAACTTATTTAGGAGAAAATTAATTGCTGTAAAATGTCTTGCTATAAGACAAATTATAAAATGTAGCTGATTGATCTATTTGTATATTTGTTAAGTTTCTACTATATGAAAAGGGCTATGTTGGAAAAGTTTATTTTTAGTTGTGTTGAAAGTATTGTCCTGTGCACTGTTGAGTGAGGCGCTGCCTAGGTCTTGGCATTTTGTATTGTCTGCAGGTGTTGGGTTTATGTGGGGGATGTTGATTGGTAATGATCTGCATATGCTATAAGTAGAAAACCTGAGGAGTTCTGAATCAATAAAAACACCTGAGCTCAGATGTTCAGGGTGCCATAGTCTAGTATGGCATTGGCCATAATGGTGGTTCCCTCTGCTGAGGTCTGATTGGAATTGCACCTATGAAAATGCCTCCTTGTCTTCCTTGCTGAGCGAACCTGTGGTGATACTCCTACAGGCTACATAAAACTATGCTTGACAGAAACAAGACCTTCAACAACAAAAGCAAAAAAACTTAAACTTGTTTTAATAAAAATTTAGATACATGAAAAGCCACACAGAGGCTATATCAATGGCTAAAAAGAACCAAAGGAAATGGATAACATACTTAAGAACTTTGTCTATGTTAAGTATAATGTTCTTATGTATATATCATCTATCTGTCTGTCTGTATGTCTGTCTAATCTTCATCTGTCTATCTATTATTTATTTATCTAATCTATCATCTGTCAATTATTTATCTACCAATTATCTATATCTATTCTATATCTAGTATTCATTTCTATAACCTATTGTCTATTTTCTTTCTTAATTTCATAAAACTGTATCTTATATATGGAGGGATATTCAAATCTGCATACTCAATTTTAATCTCCTTCTGATCTATTTTTGAAGGGTGATATACTTACTCTTTTTCTCAGCCATATTTCAAAATGTGTGCCTGTGGAATCCTGAGAACATGTGGAAATCTGTCCTCTCCTTCCACAGTGTGGGTCCCAGTGAAAGAACTTAGGCAGAGTGTCAGGCCTAGTGGCAACTACCTTCACACACTGAGCCAGCTTGCTGGCTCAGTTTCAGTGCTTTGAACCACTCATTGCCATAGGTTATAGTTCCCGTACCTCTGTGTTCAGTTTTCAGAATTCTTCTCCTCGTTAATCCAAAGATTGTTTCACATTCCTCTGCTTTATTTTCTTTCATTTTTTAAAACAATTTTTTTTAATTTTATATACTTTGGTATTAAAAAAAAAGACTTGCAGATGAATAAAAACAATAAAAATACTCCCAAATTAACCAAGCCAAAAATCTATAGAAATTTGTGAGCTTCTACATAGCTTGAATGGGCACTCAGAATGGAAGCTGAGAAGCTCATATTAAATTTTACACTTCCAGAATTGAATATATTTTGTGCACTTATCCAACACCAACACAGAAAAATCCATGACAGAATTAGAAGTAGAATAACAATTTGTAGCAGTACACCTCCTGTAGTGGCCCAAGCAAGGAAGAGACCAAGGCATTTTCATACGTGCAAGTCAGACCTCAGCAGAGGGAACCACCATCTTGGCCAGAGCATACTGGACAGTGGAAACCTGAGTGTCTGAGCTCAGGTGTTTTTATTCTTTCAGAACTCCTCAGCCATTCTACTGATAGCACATGTAGATCATGAGGAATCAAGCATCCCCCACATGAATCCAACACCTGCTGACAACACAAAACACAAAGACTTAAGTAGGCCCTCACCTAACAGTGCATAAAACAATTATTTTATATATAACTAAAAATAAGCTTCTATAATTCACTTTATTTTCTCCATTATAACTTGTGCATGGGTGGAGGCATGAAGAAGAAAATGTAGATGGCCTTTGGAAAATGGAAAAGCAAGAAAAGGTATTGCTTTGAGGTATTCAGGACAGCCCTTTCAACCCCTCGTGGCTAGCCCAGGAGGCTTATTTCATGATTGAACGGAATAACTCAGTTTGCATTGTTTTCAATATATTATATTTGTGATTAAAAAAAAAACATAGTAACTCCAAGAAACATATATTCACTAAATTAACATTCATTTTGTAAAAGTACTTACTCACATTTCTGGGACATTTTTTCTGCCAAGGAAGATAAAGAGAAGATTCTTGCTTAGTTTAAAATTTCCACAAACATTTTGATTTGTGTTTGTGCAATCTGATTACCAAACGGCCTGTGCAGAATGTCATCAGCTAAAGGTGAATCGTCAGGGAAGCTGACCTCGTGTACTTCGCCTCTCATTAATTCTCTTCTTACTGCTGACAAAACTCTCCCATATATCATTACCTCATTTCCCCCTCTCCCCTCCATCTTCTTTGGTTTGAAAACTTCGGGCAAACTTTTCAACACTCAACCTTTTAGCTCTCCGGACAGGCACTCAGCAGCTGAGTCCACTTGGGCCCATAAGGTAACTAAACCAAAATGGAAGCCTGGGATCTCTGATTCATGTGAAGCATTCCAGGAGTGTGTGTCCACCTAATCCATCCTGTCCCTTTTGGGAGTGCAAAAGCATAAAGATGTCAGTATCCTGAACCTTCATTCACATCCAATTCTCAGAACAGCAGACCCTTCCGGGAAGCCACCTTGAGATGAGAGCATAGACCTGTGATTGAGGCCTTATTCTGGAGCAGACTGTCTTGTGGGAACTTGATTGGTCCCTTGGACATATAACAGCTCATGACCTACTGATTAATAGTTTATGAATAACTTATAAGACCACCTTGCATGAGTACAGCTGAGATGATGAAGGGGCGGACCACACTTTGAGCAATATTATTTAATAATGCAAAACCTATTGCCTCCTAGCTTCATTTTCCTGTATTACACATAAAGCACATACAACCATTTTATTTGTTCTCCTATCTCATACATTGATTAAGTCTCTCCTCTCTGCTTCTTAACAATACTCATCCCTTTAACTAGAGTGTTCAGAGTCTCCACCTCTAGTGCTCTGGAGCTGCGGGGGCCAGGATAGACACACTTCCTGACTTAGGCTTCTATTTTGTGTGTGTACTTCCTGTGCCTGTATCACTTATCCTTAATCCAGACATGATTTGCTAAGCCTGTGTAACATCTTTTAACATTTGTTTTCCTTGCTAGATTTTGAGTAACTGGAGTGCAGAAACTATGGTGTGCTGGGGACAGCAGCTACTTAATAAGATGCGTGGCTCGTGAGCTTCTTAAATGTCTCTCTGGAACACATTTTCAGTTCACATCCCACTATCTGTCATCCTGTGCCACCCTTGCTTTTTAAATTTCTCCGTCTTTAACTTTCATTTGGTGGCAATTGTATTTCCCTTTCCTTCTTATTATCTATCCTCGAAATATGTAACTTACACCCAGGCCACAGCTTCTACTCATTTCCATTTTAATCCTTTGCAAATCCGTCTTGGGAAACCCCCCTGCTACAGGAATCATTCTCTTAATATCACTGCCTGCTTACCTGAAATCCAATAACTTTTTCTCAACCGGCACTTATTAAATCTTGCCAATGCCTAGATTCCCTTGATCTAGAAACTTCTTTATTGTTCTACTTCTGCTCTCTCCTGCTACTTTGTTCTTCTTAGCAGCCATGAACTGATTGCTAACTGATGGTATTTTAGAGTTTGGTGAAATTAGACAGTGCTAACAATATTACTGCATAAATAATAATGGGAATATGGCTAAGTGAACTCTATTTCTTTATCTTTCTCATAAAGCATTAATATCGGTTAAGTATCACTCATAGCCTTTCAGTCCAGATTAACACTTTATACGATACTTTCTCTCTCACTGGTTTTCAATTTTGAATGTTCCATAATCACTCAAAATGGCATGTAACATCTGGTACCACCTGCCACTCCCTCCTGCCTGCCTCCTCTGCCCACAATGATCTCCTTACCATAGTCCCTGATAAGTTCAGTTCATCCCCACCATGATCTTGCAATTCTTATTGTGAATCTACCTTTCATTCTCTGTTGAACTACTATTCATTCTAATGAATATAGTTCATTCTCAATAAATACTCTATTAAAATATAATTTTTACTTTGAGATAAATTCACAAAAAGTATACCAAAGCATCTCAAACATGTTTAGAACATATTTTACCATCATAGTTATAGGATTTAAAAATTTCAGAATATGCTTCTATTTCTGTTCATTATATATTAAACCATATATATTAAATATATAATGCTTTTCAGCATATATGTATGGTAAATCATGTATTATATGTCATATATATATGGCATAAAGCATTATAGAGGCATATCATTAAGATGTTTCCCTTTTTGATTCATCTAAAGTAATTATTTGTCTTTGTTCCTGCATCATATGAAGACAGAATTATGATCTGTCACCTTTCATACTTATCAGATACGTTGAACTTTTCCCCAGAGGTTATTTATCTCTCCTTTCCTCTCCTCTCCTCTCCTCTCCTCTCCTCTCCTCTCCTCTCCTCTCCTCTCCTCTCCTCTCGTCTCCTCTCCTCTCCTCTCTTCTCCTCTCTTCTCCCATCTTCTCCTCTCCCCTCCATGTTCCAGATCCATATAAGGAGGAAATCTGTTCAAATGTGGGGAAAGCTGTTAGCCCATGGCAATGTACATAGCTAATAGATCTGCCTACAACTCTGGGCTTGGCATCAGGCAGGAGGCTGGCAGAGACAGCTGAGTGGACACCTGTTCCACAAGTAGTGTTTGTTTCCTGAAAAGCAGAGAGGAATGGGCACAAGTCCTGATCATCATATTCCCTACATGTCTATAATGGGGTGATGTTCAAACTTTCAGTAAAATAAAATGTCATTATTTCTGTTCAGTAAATTATGCAGCATATTTTAACATGAAACAACTAATATAAATATCAAGGGCTAACATGAAGTCAAGCTTCTTGTAGTATTTTTAAAGAAAAGATGAATTTTGAGTGGCCAAAACAAAAAAAAAATTAAATAATAATTTGTGTTGCATCTGCAGACGATGTTTGAATTTTAGAAGGACAAGAGAAGGAACAGTGCATATTTGGAGTTATTTTGAACATTATGTTTATGCATGATGATTATTTATGCAGTTGATATTTAGAAATGCAAAATTGGTAAGAAATTAGAATCCCAGTAGTTTAGATTTATGTCAATCATGCTGAAGACTCATAAAGAGACAGACTCACTAAAAATATGTTTTCAACATCTGTATCTTGAAGTAACTATGTGTACATCCCTGGACTCTTAAGATCATGGTGTTTTATCAGTGCTGAACTATGTAAATCACTGTTAAATGGTTTAGTATTTCCATATTTGGTTCATTTTCTTATTGTGTCTGCACCATCTTAGACAGACATTTCTGCCAAGCTTTCCCAGTCAGCTCATTTAGATGAATTTAAATTCTCTTTATCTTCTCTCAATTACAAAATTCTCAGTAACGGCCTGAGAGATATTTTGAAATTACTCTTTAAAAGCTCAGTTGAATTTGTCTAAATTTAAGCCTTGTATGTGTTGCCAGAATAAGTCCACATCAATCCAAAGGAAAGTCAGAAATGTGCTGTCCTTGAACTCAGAATCTATGATCTTCTGGTAGTCATATGCTTTTTAAGATTAAAGATTCAAAATTAGCATCCCAGCCAGGGAAGCTGGTAGGTTAAGTGCAGGTCTACACATCTCCCTCCTCTTCCAAATCCAATCCCTAAGTATTAAGCCGAACTCTGTAGCAGAACATCTGCTACAGCCTCTGCCTCCTTTTTGCCCCATCTCCAGTTGATCACAAATCTGGAAGATCTTGTCCTCTAACCTTCCTCTTCACCCATCCTGTTATCCCAGCCCCAACTCCAACCTACTTGCCAGAGAATCAAATTTGTAGGCTGACAAAACTGTAGACACATTTCAGATCTGCATTTTTTCTCTTCTCCAAATCAAGTATCCTAGTTTCATCCCCAGCTCTGTAGCAGACCTCCTGTTGTGACTTCTTCTCACCCTCTAATACCATTCCCAGGGGACTAATCAGATCCTGGTGACCACTCTCCTTTCCTTCTTCCAGTGGACTCCCTTAGCCCCACCCCCAGCTCACCCCCATTCCTAAGTTTCAGCTCCCCATACCTGGAAACACATTTCACCCAGAACCCCCAAGGGCCACAACTAGCAGGATCCCAAAAGAATCCACACATCTATGAAGATACCCTCCCACTACATCCTCCTAAGAAACAAAAACAGGTAATGGAAACCAAGGAACAAAGCACCCACCAAAGACAAGACTGGATATCAGAACCTAGAATTATAATTTTTCCAAACCCAGATGCCTAGTCACCAGCATAAAAACACAATCAATAATGAACAGAACATTATGTCTCTGCTAGGTCCCAGAAACCTACCACAGTGGATCCTGAGAATTTAAACATAGCTGTAGCACAAGATAGAAGACCTTAAAACAGCTTTTATGAATATGATAGTAGTCCTTAAAGAGGAAATGATTAGATACCTTAAAGAAATCTATGAATACACAAACAGTGGAAGGAAATGAATAATACTGTTCAAGACCTGAATGTAGAAACAGATTCAATAAAGAAAACCCAAACAGAGGGAAATCTGGAAATGAAAAATTTAGGAACTGGAACAGATACTTCAGAGGGAAGCCTCACAGAATATAAGAGATGGAAAAGATAATTTCAGTCATTGAGGTCTCTATAGAAGAAATGGATAACTTAGTCAAAGAAAATGTTAATTGAAAAAAAAATCCAGGAAATCTGGGACAGTATGAAAAGTACAAAGGTAATAATAATAGGAATAGAGAAAACAGAAGAAACTCAGGTCAAAGGCATATAAAATCATTTTAACAAAGTCATAGAAAAAAAAATACCTAACTTAAAGGAGATGCCTTCCAAGCTACAAGAAGGATAGAGAACACCAAATAGGGCCAGAAAAGCAATTGGTCTTGGAACAAAATCATCAAACCACTAATTTTACAGAATAAAGAAATAATATTAAAAGCTGCAAGATAAAAACATATAAAGGAGGAACACCTGACTTCTTAATGTAGACTCTAAATGCCAGAAGGGCCTAGGCAAATGTTCTACAAATTCTAGGAGACAACATATTCCAGCTCAGACTACTATACACAACAAAATTTTCAATCATAATAGAAGGAGAAATAATACAGTCCATTATAAAATCTAATTTAAGCAATATCTATCTACAAATCCATCCCTACAGAAGGCACTAGAAGAAAATCTCCAAACTAAAGAGATTAACCATGCCTAAGAAAGTACAAGGAATAAAAAATACCCGGATCCCAGTAAATCAAAAGAGGGGAAACACACACACACTGCCATCACCACCACTACCACTACCACCACCATCACCACCACCACCACCACCACCACCATCACCACCACCACAACAACAACAGAAACAACAACAGCAACAAAATAGGAACTGCTCTTTGATATGTCTTAACATCAGTGTTCTCAATTTCCCAATAAAAAGACATAGACTAACAGAATGCCAGTGAAAACAGGATCCAACCTTCAGCTGCATCAAAGATAGACATCATCTCAGGGTAAATGATGGGAAAAGTTATTCTAAGCAAATTGACTTAAGATGCAAGCTAGTGTAGCCATTTTAATACCTGACAAAATTTACTTCAAGCCGAAACTAATTAGAAAAGTTGGGGAAGAATACTACATATTCATCAAAGGAAAAATCCACCAAGAGGACACTGCAATTCTTAACATCTATACCTCAAACACAAGAGCACCCAAATTTGTAAAAGAAAAACTACTACAGATTAACTGATATATTGACACTTACATACACATAGTGGGAAACTTCAATATCCAACTCTTCCCAATGGGCAGATCATCTAGACAAAAATTAAACAGAGAAATGCTTAAGCTAACAGACGTCATAAACCAAATGGACCTAACAGATATTTACAGAACATTTTACATCATCACAAAAAAATATACCTTCTTTTCTGCACTTCATGAAACTTTCTCAAAAAGTGATCACTACTCATATACAAAGCATATCTCAACAGATACAAGAAGATAGAAATAATACCTTGCACCTTATCTGACCACCATGGATTAAAACTGGATATCCACAAAAACAGACGTAAGAGAGAACTTACAAACTCAAGAGAGAAATTAAAAAGAAATTAATGACTTTCTACAATTAAATGAAAATGAAGATATAACATATCCAAACTTATTGGAAACAATCAAAGTGGTTCTAAGTGGCAAGTTCACAGCACTAAGTGCCTACACATTGCATAATCACACACACACACACACACACACACACACACACACACACACACACACACATGAGATACCTCACACTAGTAACTTAACAGCACAGATGAAAGCTCTAAAACAAAATTTTTTTAAATCAAACCCAAAAGGAGTAGATGTCAAGAAATAACCAAACTCAGGGCTGAAATCTATAAAATGAAAAAACAAAAAAACAAACAAACAAAAAACAAAAAATAAACGATCAACGAAACAAAATAGGTTCTTTGAAGAAATCAGTAAGATTGAAAAACCCCTACATAAATCAGCTAAAGAACAGAGACAGAGTATCCAAATTAACAAAATTGGAAATGAAAAGAGGGACATAGCAACACACAGTGAGTAAATTTAGAGAATCATAAGGACATACTTTAAAAAAACTATATTCCACCAAATTGGAAAATCTGAAAACGAGAAAACTCAAGTCCAAATGGATCAAAGACCTCAACATACAGTGGATCTGATAGAAGAGAAAATGGGTAACAGTCTTGAACTCATGGGCACAGCAAAGACTTTCTGAACACAGTACTGTGAGTATAGGCACTAAAATCTACAATTAATAAATGGGACTTCATGAAACCAAAAAGCTTCTCCATGGTCAAGGACAGCAATATTCAAGCAAAGCAGAAGTCTACAGAATGTGAAAATATTTTTTTTACCAACTACACATAACATATAATGAACTCATGAATATGGATAAGTCCAACTGGTGCTTACATAGAACCTTCACCCCTACTGGTTAGTTGGTACAGAAGTTACTCTATCAAAGTTACCAGAAGAGAAACATAAAAAACAACTCAGCCACTAATACTTTGACCTACAGTGATGTCATACCTGCAAGCATATGCCTATGCGATAATGGCTCAAAGCCTGTGGGAGAAACCAACTAATAATTGATTTGACTTAAGGTTCATTCAACAAGGTGGAACGCACACACAACACTGATGGTTTGACCAAGAACTTGAGACTAGATAGATCAGAGACTTAGAGAAAACCACATGCCTCTATCCCTAACCCAGAAGCTATTTGTAATTGGTAATCATGTGCAAAGGAAAATTTAGTTCCACTAATGGAGCATCATCCTGAATAGTAGGTGGACAACTGAAAATAAACTCAACAGCAACCTTGGAGGACTCTTATCTCATTACGTTGTATCAGGTTTCTTTTAATCTTACTTTTTAATATATATGTATATATATATAGAGAGAGCTTTTTCTCTCCTTTTTACTCTATAGGTCCTGTGAATATATGCTATGGCTTACAGTTTAGTGTTTTTATAGGATTCCCAAGTGTGCAAACAACTCTGTGTCTTGTGCCTTTCTTTGGTACATTCCTTTTATTTATTTATTTATTTATTTATTTATTTATGTATTCATTCATTTGTTTATACTATTCTAGTGTATTAGTTTCTGTTTTGTCTTATATTTTGTTTGATCTTATCATTATCCCTTAAAAAGCTGTTTGTTTTCAAGCGAGAGACAGAAAGTGGATGGATCTAGATGGTAGAGAGGGAAGGAGGAACTGGAAGGAGGAGAAGGGGACAAAACTGTAATCTACATATATATGTGAGAAAATACAATTTTAATTTAAAAAAGAAAGGTTCAAAATTATAATTACCTGAAACAGAGAAGAATGTTACAATGACTGTTATATTTAGGGGAAATATATTGTTATATTCATTCAAAAAGACTATCTGAAGTTGAATCTTCTGTGAACATTTACATTGAATAAAATGAAGAATAGAAAATTTTGAAAGGGGCTATAAACGATATATACCATCTTCCACACTTTGTTAGTAGTAAGGTTCATGCAATAGGGGTTTTAAAGGGGATTTTATATATGAGATAATGTACTTGGGAAGAAATATAATTCTGGTTACACTATAATATTCAGATATAAAGATTTTTTTTCTACATGTGCTTTGTAATATTTCCTCTCTGCTTTCACAGTGACATCTAGATGGCATTACACCTCAGATTGGAGTGCATTTTCTAGACAACTTTCTTTGTGTTTGAGGAGAATACTTACATGACTTCAAGCAAGTTTACTGTAGAGACGCTTCTCTGTTCTAAAGTTTCCTTTTCAATTCACATATTCCTATATCTACAAAACACTTTTTATTACTGAGTTTGTCTATAATGAGAGGAGAAAAGTGAATGTACACATATGCATGTATATATATATGGATGATGTGAATACACACACACACACACACACGCACACACACACACACACACACACATATATATATATATATATATATATATATATATATATGTATATATATATATATTGACTTCTGGGTAGCTGATTGATAGAGAGACAAGGGCACCAGACCTACCAAGATAAATTAGTAGAATTTAAAGATGTTTATGATGTATAGTACGATATAAGAACATGCCTCCCTTACTTCAAGACCTTGCTGATGTGAAACAAAATCTTAAGATTGGAGATTATAAAACAACCAGAACAGCACATATAGCAGCATTATGGAGGGAATCTTACTTTTCACAAAAGACATTGGGAGATCCTACCATCCTAGTAACCAGGAAAAAAATGTCTTTGGAGCTTGAACAAAGTTATGACAAGAATATCCAGGTGCCTTTAATCTACTATGTAGGGTCCCTATAACAAGAGGAAACTGAGACAGAGAGAGAATACAGTAAGAAGACACATGGAGAAATGATGTCTATACAGTGGAAGGATGCCTCTATATTCCAACATGCTCTTTTTGCTGTAAACATAGAAGCTAGAAGATGTGAAAAAGGATTTTATCTAGAGTCTCACAATGATCTCAGACCTGGTAACTCCTTGACTTGGGATGTTTGCCTTCAGAACAGTGAGGCAATAAACTTCTGTTATGTTAAAACCACTCATATTGCAGCATTTCATTAAAGTATTCCTGGAAGCTAACATAACCTCTGTCAGCTTCACCATCTTGCTGACTTTCATAGTTTCTATACTTGTCCCTACTCCCTTCTCTATACATCACAGGGAGCTGCTCAGTCACAGGATTGCAAAATGTGTTTTTCATTTGTATGTATCAAGTCAGGGGATAGAAATGTGTATAGTGTAAAAATAAAGAAAAATATACATCTAATAGAAATAAGATTTTAGACAATTGTGAAGCTTTGATAGTTTTGTACTATATACTAACGCTAAATCCAAAAACCAAGACTTGCTGTTCATGACCAAGTAAGACCTATGTTCCTATTCAAATAGTCTATTATTGTAATATACTACATTAACAAAGAGAAAGGAAAATTGGCATAATTATCTCAATATAGAAAAAAATAAAAGGTCTTGGTATCCTCTGCTACAAGTTAGAATAATCAACTATAAGTTGCTACAAGTTATCTGGGTTGGTAATTTTCAGTTAACAATTTACTTTAGCTTCACAAAAAAAAAAAATTAAACACAACCATCAAGAACATCGTTAAGGAAGGTGAATTCCGGTGTATATGTGCTGGACCTAAGACAAGAGTCTTAGATGATACACTTCAAGGGAACACGTGATCGGAAGGAGTGCTGGAGACCACTCTCAAAAGACACTGCAGACAAACGTGCTCCTTGCCTGTGTGTCCTTGGGGACGCAGTGTTGTGCACTTAGTCCTTAGTTTCTAACTTACCCTACATGCTGTGGAGACTGATCTAAGCCAGTCTCTGCAAATGTGCTTCCCAGATGCAGGGGTCCTCAAGGTCTGTAGTTTATTTCTACACTGTAGTTATTCCAATCATAACCACTAGGAGGCTCTGCCTCACTTGTTCATCCTCTTGTCCCTTTAATTGTTTTTTGCTCCACCATTCTCTAAGGTCAGCAGTTTGTTACAAAATGTTTGGCAGATGTATTTTAAACTGTAATTTAACATTTGGATGAATTATATTTTCTTACATTAGAAATAATACATTTATTATATATTTTTAAAGAGAGACGCCCCCCAATGACAAATCAATGATTTAAGAAAATGTTATATACATACACAGTGGAGTTTTATTAAGCAATCAAAAAAAAAAAGGAAAATTATGACATTTTATGGAAAATGGATGCAATTGGATATAATCATATTTACTAGAACACAGAAAACTTTCGAAGACAAGTGTCATGTTTTTTCCTCAGGTATGGATCCTAGACTACACACACACACACACACACACACACACACACACACACACACACACACATCACACACCACACATATGACATGAAAGAAAAGAGTTGTTAAGGAAAGGAAAGAGATGGGGGGTGGAGAAATGTGGAGAGTTGTGGGAGAGTGATCCAAGTTATGATATATGTAAGATAAATTGTCTTTATGAAAAGAAATTGATACTCTGTGCAATAAATATGTTCCAATAAATCCTAGATGTCAAACCTTCAGTCATTAGCCAGTTTAACTGAATGAGATAAGATTTCTGGGAATATTTTCTTACTTATTAGTGATGTTCAAAATATGAAGGTCTCAAACACAGCATAGTTTATTTTTAGCCTACGTTTTAACATTTAACCTATATTTTAAACATTTTATTCATTACTGTTTTAGCTCTAGATAATTGGAAGACATAAGCTGAACTTTGATTTGCAGCGTTTGCTGATTCTGGTTTCTCTAAAGGGGATATGACCCTCCACTCAGGTCAAGATCCTTTCAACACAACCACCCTGAACAGTGAACAGAGTAGTATTTTCACCATATAGAGACAAGAAACATGAATGTAGTAGATAGGATTCAAATGTAGCAAAACAGAAAATATTCATTCCCAAGTTTGGGTTACCTTAAAATGCAATTTATAAAACTTTACATGAATTTAAAATAACACTTACATTAAACAATCAACTTACAAAATTCTTTACAAATCTAAAAGCCCTGCAAACCCACAGAAGCTACTTGCTCTTGTTCCCCATTTCCTGAAAAGTACCTTCAGTCTTCACATACAAGATTGAATCTTACTCTAAAGTACCTCCTCTGAGTTATATTATGTGGGAAGGAAGTCAGACAGCTTGCACATATCACTTCTGTTTATAGTACACTGGCGACAGTCTAGACCAAGTATCAAGCAGACTGCAGAGAAACTCAGAGTAATTTGATTTCACTATCGTTAAATTATTTAAAAGAAAACTATGGACTAGACCCTAATAAATGGGTGACTACTTCTCTCACCTCTCTGAACACTCCCATGTCCACGCACCTTATTCTATACATATGCACACATGCATTAAAATAAACATCTTTTCCCCTGAGGGCACCAAACTATAGCGTTATTCTGTCTTTCCTCCTAAGAAGCTGAGGAATGTCTGGGCACTATATGTATTTTTTCTATTTATTCAAGTTATTGCTCCAATTGGCCCAATCACTTACAAATTATAATGGCTAAGTTTTGGTGTCAATTTGGTAGAGCAGGGAAGAGAGCACCTTGGGTGAGGAATTGCCTCCAGCAGATTAACCCGTGGGCATGTTTGTGGGCATATTTCTGACTGTTAATATTGATATAAGAGGACCCAGCCCACTCTGGATGTCACCATCCTTAGGCAGCTGGGCATATGCTGTATAAGAAGGCCAGCTGAGCAAGCCAGATGAAGCAAGCTAGCAAGCAGCGTCATTTCTATTTGGTTTCTCCACGGTTTCTGTTTCAAGCTCCTTCTTTGAGTTCCTTCCTTGGCTTCTCTAGAGAATTTACTTTATTCTGTAAGCAAATGAATCTTTTCCTCCTTAAGTTTGTCTTGGTCAATGTTTTATCACAGCAATACAAGTAAACCGAGATACAAACTAATCAACAAGTAATCTGTATCTCCACAGGCAATGTCTAATGGCAGTCCAGTTGCCACAATCTTACTGTTAGAATAGCATAATTGAAATAATACCTTCAATAGAAGAAAAAACTACAAGACCTGTAAGGTGGCACAGATCCATGTGCACTGTTGAAACCACACAGGAAGTCCTTGGTAGTGTCCTACCATTGACTGTCTTGGAGAGTTTGGGCACCAGAGCTCCCAGTATCTGATCTGTCCTTGTGGTTGACTCTTTCTTGTCTGACTTCTCAGTTCCACCTGAAGTGAGCTACGCAGCTTCTGTACTGGTTGCTGTTCTTAGATGCTTGCTCACCGACTGCTGATGCTTGTGAGAGGAGGCACATCTATAAACAACAACAACAACAACCCCCTCAAAAAAACAAAAAAACCATACCAAAACAAAAAGACACTTCTTCTTCAAGTACATGCTTCTTAAATTCCCATCAACCCTTCATTAACATGACAAAGTGGGTTTTGTACATAGTCCTATTTTCCTTTGGTTAAAACTAAGTATTGAAACTGATCTGATAATTGGCCTTCCCGTTTATTTCATTGGTTTCTTTACCTCCCAGTAATCATGTAAGATAATCTTCTAAAATAAAGAATAGGAAATGTTGCTTTTATTTGCATGTTATCAACAGTTTCCCTTTATCTACTTAATAACATGCAAATTCCTTATGCAAGATTATCCTATCTATGATCCCCAGTCTTATCTTTCTCCATCTCTAATTGATGTTCTTGGTATTTACAGTTCAGGTAATGTAACTTATTGATGAAGTTTTAATTCCTAGAATATATGTGACACTTCATCATATCCCATATTTTTATACACAAATCTGCATTGGATTACTTCTCCCCAGAAGCAATAATCTTATTTATGTTTCAAATTATACTTGATAGGGTTTTATGTATTCTGCCCAAATAGATTTAACCAGACCTTGCCCTGGACTCCAGTGACTTCATATACTTCCAGTATTGTTCTTATCTTGTACTTTTCATTTTATCAGTTAGAGAAGGGCTTCTTATACTTTCATTTTTGTAACACCATTCCCCCCCCCAAAAAAAAATTAAACAACACCAGATTGCATAGGTACTATGCTTAACATTGATTATCAACTAGACAGGATACAGAATCAGTGTGGAGAAGACAAGCCTGGGGTACGGCAAGCCTTTGAGGAATTGCTTAGGTTAGGCTAACCTCTGGGCTTGTCCTTTAGAGATTGTCTTGATTAGGTTGAGGTGGGAAGACCTGCTATAAAGTAGGGTGGTACCATTCCCAGAACTTGGGTTCCTGGCTGCATATAAAGGAAGAGGGTACCTGAGCAATGATGTCCACTGCTCTTTCTTCATGTCTGTTTACACAATGTGAGCAGCTACTTCAAGCTTCTGCTGACTTGATTTACCACAAGGATAGATGCCTAATGAACTTTTTAAAGTTGTTTTCATTACAATATTGTGTTGCAACAACAAGAAAGTAACTGAGACAATGGATATATAAAAAAAAGTCATGGAAATCAAAACTAAACTGGTAAAAATTATAATGGAATTTATTATTAAGCAATTATCTGATATACATTAGCTTTTGTCATCACTAAGGAGGAAAGTAAACTTGCATACTGATTAGATAGATAGGTTTGGTTATTTTTCTACAAAGAATTAAATTTTAGCTGAATATTTGATATTGAAAGACATAAATCATCTTCAATGTTTCTCAGTTGATCAATAATTTGATTTTGTAATTATCAGTGCTGAGATGCAGCTTTGAATAATTAAATGTTTTAAATGTCAGAAGTATGTTTAGGGCTGTTTTAAGAAATTATTGCAAATTCTCTCCTACTAAATTCAAATTCACCGAATGATATTTTTGGAAACTTAAATCAAACAGCAATTTCAAAAGTCAATCTTAAAGATATATTAACTTAATTCATAGTTAAAGATATATTAATTTAATTCATATATTAATTTAATATTAAAAGTATTAAAGGTCTCTTTTCCATGATTAAAATATCATGTTTTATTAGTGTAGAGAAATCTTTTATGCACAGTAAAATTTTTGGAATCTGTAACATACTCTATAGAGGCTTGGATCTGAGCTGGGTGTCCAGGTACAGTTCAGTGGTGTTGGGTAATGAGAGATACCATGTTTTATAAATTGCCCATGTGTGTTCAGAACCAAGACTGCTGGGAAGAGGCTTGATGCAAGGTAGGCTAGCTCTGCCAAACTCATTAAGTGTTTGATATTGAATTGCTTGTTGTTGTTCATACAGAACACTTCTCACTGTTGTGTCAGATGTTTTATAGTACTCACATTCCACTGCATGACCCCATTTAGGGTCTTTACCCATAGTTTATGAATGGGCATGAAGTTGAGAGAAGCAATTTGTATATTTATTTTTAGATACTTTACATTTGATATAAATGCGTGACAAGGTGTGTTTTCGTTATTAAATACATCAGTTGAGGTAGTAGGGAATAATAGTAAAAACCCTTTCCTAATAGTTAAGTAAGTTCTAGTTTGAATCTTGATTTTTCTTGCCACTTGTTTTATGATCTAGAATCCTTTAAACTTTTCCAATTTGTAATTTTTGCAATTTCAAACTACTAATGATGACAAAATTGATTATAATTAGGAATTTCAATATTCATTATGAAGAGTTAAAGCTAAATGCCTAGCCTACATAAGTACTTTATGTGCATTCAATTCATTTTAAATGGAGAGTTGTTTTATGGTGATATAGAATTTTTCTTATACAAGACCAATTTGCACACCATATAATATGTTTGTTTCATTAGTACCAGTAAGATCTCATAACTGGCAGGGTCCCATCCTTTCTATGACCATCCTATTAAATGTTAATATATGTACTTTAGACCAATCCATGATGCTAATAAGTAATAATAATTTACCATTATTGGATGTACTATCCTGGAGGAAATTAATAATATGAGTGGGGACTGTTTTTATTACTGATAGGGTTTCCATAGTCACATGGAACCAAACTGGTGAGGTGGATGATGCTTAGGTCATTGTGTGGGTAAATTATGCTCTAATATTGATTTTCATCTTTTGTCCTACTTATTTAAACATACTTTAGCAAGATGACATCTTCTCAGTTTTCCAGAAGAAAATCAGTTCTATTTTCCCCAAGGTGGTTGTGCGTATGGAAAGAGTACGTACTAAGTAGCAATTAATATAGCATCTCTTAAGGGACTCTACTGGAAGGCACGAAGCAGGTATCTCATGGGTCAGGAACTTTAAGGCATATGGATGAAACATTGTTTTTCTTAGATAGTTGTCTCCCTTTAAGAGAGTTCATTTGTCTCTGAACGGAATTTCCATTTTAAACACTTTCTACTGATGTACATATATGGCTGGAACTATGGTCAGAGACATGTCCTGATTCTTATTGCTTGTCTGGTGCTCACACCAAGCTTTTGTTTTAGAATGCCAAGGAAAATTAATTGAACCCATCCATGATTTCATTTAGCAAAGTATACAAGCAAAAGTAGCATGAATTGCACAAGACCCAAAGTACCTTCAAATTATATTTTAATCTTAAATGCTCAAAAACACATAGTCACGGATATGAAATGTAAGGTCTCTGTCTCCACCTCTGGGGAATTGTTATAGTGGAACTATCAACCTCAAGGTGGAGGCCAGTACCTCCACCCTGCCTTTCTTAGGCAGGAATATCTTAGATCCCTAAGAACCAGGATGTGGTGCTTCCTATGTGACAGGTAGACCCTAGGATCAACAAACAGATCTCTAGAGACCATCCTGTGAAATGGTTATGTGGCCACCATGATGAAGAGGAATTACATTGGCATCAACAAGAGAACATTTTATTTTCTTGATTTTTAATAAAATTGTTCATATTTCAACAGCTTAGTTTAGAAAAAAAGTATCGTATGCTATGTACAATTTCTTCATAATTCAGGAAATATTTCATACCTCTAGTGCCATGATTTGTTCTATGTAGTATTTTGAAAATTCTTAGTTAAGAAGGTATTTACTTGCATCTAATTCAAATCTATGTAAAGCATTTCTATGTGCTTATAATTTATTGTATTACTAATGCTCAAGCCTCTAAGAAATATAGTCTGGAAATTCATGGCTTTGTGCAGGTATTAAAGAGCTGTTTGGTGTGCCTGTAATGTTTGTGATATGTGTGTGAGTATATGTGTTTGTTATATGTAGGTGTATTATGTGGTAATTGGTGTGTGTGTGTGTGTGTGTGTGTGTGAACATTATGTGTTTGGGTTGTGTATGAATGTTATATGAGGAGTTCATATATTGTGTGGTGTGTGTGTATGTGATGTATATGGTATGTCAGGAGTATTTGTATTCTGCGGTTTGTGTTTGTATCATGAGTATCGTGCATATGGGGAAGCATGATTATGTACATAGCGTTTATGAATGTGGTGTTATATGTATAATTTGTATATGCAGTGTGTCTTTGTGATGAATATATGCACATGTTGCATGCATGTGGAATAGGCATGCTGATAGTAATACTGATCATCATCTCAATTAATTTTAACTAAATGTTTGACAAGAGTGATGGAATTATCAAATGTTTCATGTAAAAAAAAGCATGCTACTTCTCTGTTTCCCTCTCTCAAAAGATGTGAAGAACAAGCTGCTTTGTTTTATCCCATGGCCTTTCTAATGACCTCACACACCCCTTTATAATTTTATAAAGTCACATTTATTTGTGAAGGGAAATTTGTGTCGATATCCACCTGACAGAGAAGTCTGAATGGGAAAGAAAGGTCATAAAACAGGAACAAGTAGGGAGGAAGAGGTTTAAGCAGGAGCATCAGAAAGTCTGCATGGAGGATGAGTGATGCATGGATGTAGCTTCATCTCACAGAGAGAAATGCACAGAGACAATTTAAGGGTTCTTAAATGATCTCCCTTTTCGCTTGATAATATCAACATGTACTACAGTCAGGTAGTCATTACATGCCCAAGATCACTTCATGGGATTTCAAGCCTCTTTTGAAAAATAAGGCTTAACATTCTAAAGAATCAAAGTAAGGTTATTTCCCCATGTTTATTTCAGTTCAAACACTATATAGTATCAAAATAATTATTGATAGGACTCATTGGAAATTTAATGCCCTTTGGACACTCTGCATTTCTGATTCCCCCTCCCCTCTAATTTGTACTGTCATTCTCTCTGGTCCAAACTATAATTATATTAATTTTGGAGCTGAGGAAATGAACTTTTGGGAAGACAAGTAATGCGTGTAGGGGGGAAGGGGTCATATAATTAAGTGATAGATTCAGGAAGCAGTTCCAATTGTGTGCGAACCTCTCAATGTTATGAAGTACAGTCATAACCAAGAAGCAGGAAATAGACAGAGGACATACTTGAGATTTTCCATGACAACTAAACTGCCTTTGGACAAATGATTTTATCCATGGAGAATGCAGTTTCATACCAGAATATAATTTCCGTACTTACTGTGAATGATCATCTACTTTCCAGTTCTGAAAAATAGAAATGATCTCTTCTGATTCTGAAGCAAGTATCAATAACTGTGTAATTCCCCTATGTTGTGTCCAGAATTCTGGTGATGTTTACATTTTTGCCCTTTCAACGAGAATTACTTGTAATACACTCCCTATGACAACATATAATCTTTAAGAAATTCTAATGTGACTGAAAACGTTAATTGGTAACCACCAGTTAGTTTTAACTATTGACAGTTGCTTCACTAAATTATTTATGTAAATGCAAGATTGGATAAGTTTGAATAGTTAAGACTGTGCTTACCTGAACTATATTTTTTACCCACTTTAAAACATTTTAAATAACTGGAAATGTGCCCAGTGGCCTACAGTGTTTCCATTAGTAGGAAAGTTTTGTGTGAATTCAGTTGTAAGACAGAGCTATCTATGCTTTGCAGGTACAATGATGAAGCAATGGAGTATCCAATTAAACACTCCCAGTGGGGGCAAAATGCAAGCCAGTAACGACACAGCACTTTCAAAGACAGATAGGAAAGTAAGGCACACAGAGGGATTGCCCTAAACAGCAGTATTCCTCCTGGGGTTAGAGAAAATGAAACTCTTCTTTCCTAGGGTAGAGGAGGAGAAGAAATGGTAGTCATATAATGACAGAATACAAGGAGTAACTGTTGGGAAAAAGAGAAACTTCTATGTGCTGCGTATTTCATAGAATATTCACTTGGTATAAAGGTCCGGCATTTGAAGTGATAGGTGCTTTAATTTCCTTGCTTATGCTAATTAGTTCAGTGCATTTAAACAAATATATAATTATGAATTTAATATGTCACATGGATTCATAGATGAACAACATTTTTACAAAAGAAATAAAATTTACCGTATTTTGTATGTGGACCTTCTTGGCTCCCAAGTTCCCATGTATCTGATTAAACATTATTTTGGATGATTTTGGAGGGTGTTAACACTTAAACTGGTATACCAAGTAAAACAAATTATTTTCATGAATGTGGATGGACTTCATTCACACTAGTGTTTAATCAGCTAGAAGCTTGGGAAACTGCTATCTTGAGTAAGAGACATCCAAATCCTGAATACCTTCAAAAAGGGAAGCAACTCTTCCTTGTTCCAGATTTTAGACTTAGCCCAGTGAGCTCTTAGCTCCTGTGAGCAAACTGCTTCTTCAAATAACTACGTATTATAGTATATACTTACATTTGTAGTTATACATGCATAAATGTATCTAAATGTATTATCTGGGTTTGGAGATGGCTCTGAAGTTAGAAGCACTCCGTGCTCATGTGGAGGACTTGAGTTCCAGTTCCCAGCACCTATGTCACATGAAGCTGCTCATGGGCATCCACAATTCCATCTCCAGAGGACTGATGCCCTCCTCTGGCCTTATTGTACATGCACAAATATACACACACTCAAGTGTATGAATAAAAAGAAAATAAACCATTAAGGATTTTTCTTTGATGAAAATAAATAAATGAGGTATATATTTATGTCCTAAATCTTTTATTGGGTCTCTCTCTTTAGGGAATGTTTCTGTATTCCAATTCTAGACAGCTTTCTGTTGTGCAAATCTTGATAATCTATCATATGTGGAATTGCTACACACTATAAGGACCTATTGGAAATGATGTACATCAGCAGTGGGCATCAGCAGAGCCTGTCAGTCAGCAGAGGCATTAGCAGTAAATTCATGAGAAATCACCGTGGATATAAGAATTGCAAAAGGCATAAGGGCTACAGATACATACCTGTGAAGACCTCCTTGGTTGGCAAGAGTAAACTCAACTATCTATTGTAACACAACCACCAGCATGTACAAAATATGCTTCTCCTCTTTTAATTCATTCAAACTTTTTTCTGATTGTTTGGATTCAGAGTCAAAGTACAGGGTTTTAGAAACTAAATCATCCCCACCCCCCACAGGCCAGGCTTCTCAGATGTGGCTTCTCATGAATAGCCCCTCCCAAAGCATGGTCCAGTTAACCTGAAGACCAGGTGGTGAAGTGTGGCAGGTTTGACAGGGACTTTGGCAGAATGGGCTCTCTTAACTGCCATGAACTACCATGCTGAGAAGAGAGAACAAAGAACAAGTCTTCACCACATGGGGGGAAGAGATAATTAGGAGGAAGGGAAGGAGGAGAAAACAGGGAAGAAGAAAGAAAAGAAAAGGGAGGGGAAGGAGGAGAGAGAGAAGAAAGAAGAACAAGAGGAGAAAGAAGAGAAGGAAGAAGAAAGGTAGAGGAGGACGAAAAACCAGAGTATTTCTCCTAAAAATTGAACGGTTTTATATTAATATAAACATAGTTTTTTTCTATCAGAAAATAACTCAGGCATTTATCTCAGTTTTACATTTATTTATTCATTTTTATATATGAGAGGGGTGAATGTGTGTCAAAGCTTCTATGTGGAGGATGGAGGAAAACTTGGAGGAGTCAGTTTTTTTTCCTACTATGCAGGTTCTGAGGATCAAACTTGGGTTGTCAAGCTTGATGGCAAGCTTCCTTACCCACTGAACCATGTTGGCAGCCTGACCAACATTTATCTTTTAGGAATTCCTTTTTCTTTATTCTGAGCTCTCTGACACGTCTGTAAGATAACTATTTGAAGGCGATTTAACGGAATTTGATTGGTATACTCGTGCCAAGCCCTGGTCTTCATACGGACATTTTCATACCAGTGTAAATGTACTTTCATCGTGGCCTTCCATGCTCCCTCATCTCTCTTTCTCCCTTCCCATTTGTCCTCTCTGATTCCCTAAGCAGTTTTACTTCTATTTTCTTGGCATGTGTACATACATGACTTTATGCATTTATAGAAATTAGATAATTCAAAAATACACAGGTAGCCTTCCTTACGGCTTCCTTAGAATGCAGGTATAGGTGGTGGGTAGCGAGAGGCTCTTGCCAATGAAGACTTCACCCCACCTATATAGTCTCTCTGCTTACCCCTTCCTATAAAATCCTCGTACACTTCTGAAACTGAGCAAGGGAGTTAGCTTCCATTGGATGAGTCCTTTGGCAGCTGAAGTAGAGAAATCAGACATGGGCTTAGTTCTGAGGCAAAAGTAAAGCTAGCAAAGAAGCAAGCAGGCTACCTGCAGCACAGCAGGCCTGAGTCCTGAGTAATGTGATCATTTATGAGAAAGGATGTGGGTATTAGGCCTTTCTAGAAAAGGGGGGATTATAGTGTGTGTGTCAATTTTCATGAGGCTCAAAATCTGTCTCTACTTGTGTGGCATTTCTCCCACTTTATGTTTGAGTATGTAAACATGTATCATAAGGTAAAGTAGGATTGAAGGTAGCCTTTCAGTCATGTATTTGTCAAGATCCTGATGATCACTTTTCCTCCTCAGTTTACAGCAAGTTTCTGTTTGTGGGTCTGCTTTCATGTCCACCTCGCATTTAGCTACTCTGTCAGGCAAAGCCTCAAGTCAACCTGACTCCTTCTTACCAACAAGAATCTCTGTCTGGAATATTAGTACTTAAATGGTTGGAAAGTCTAGACATTTGGCTCTGGTAAAATTACAACATAACCTTAATCTGTCCTCTAATTTATCTTTCTACCAATTACCATGGATTTCCATTTCTTTCTTTCTAGGATGATTGATTTCATAATAAGTGATCTTAGTTTTTTAATACTAATTATTGTTTTTCTATAATTTCCTCCTAGGACTTTTGTGGCATTGCTATTAGTAATGAGGAAACAGATAAAACTCTATATTGTCACCCTTGGCAGACTAAAGGATTCCTCTAATCTTTTAAGAACCTCAACTAACGTCAAACCAGGATTTACGACTTCAGAATAGAAAAGAATTTCAGTACTAGCCTATATGAAGCAGAGTTTTAGATTTTATTACAGATATTTTAATACAGGTGAAAGCATGGGGGCTGAGAAAGAGGAGCATTCAGAAAGAAGACACACCCAACAGACAGATGTGGGTTTCTTTAAGAAGTGTCGGAGACACATTTTCTCATCCCAGGACTCAGGGATCATTGCAGAAGAGGGCCAGAAAGATTGTAGAAACCTGAATAACTGTAGCAAAACAGTGCATTCTGGAGCCAACAGAAAGGGTGCACATGTGGAAGGACAAGAACTGTGACTGTGTGTCCAAGATCTGCACAAGATCATGCTAAACAAAATCACACCATGAAAGGGAAATGTAAGCAGAAAGTCATACCTCTAGATGAGGAGCTATTGAAAACTGATGACTACTAGGAAAAGCAAGCCAGTTGTCTTTGGTGATGAGGTCCTTGAGAGGCTACCCATGCTTCAGTATCTACCCATGCTGCAGTAGATGGCCTTATAACCATGTACATATTGGTAGCACTAAATTGAATCCATAGGTTTAAAAAGTACTTTTTGTTGCTGTTTTTTTTTTGTTTGTTTTGTTTTAAGACAGGGTTTCTCTGTTGTAACCCTGGCTGTCCTGGAACTCACTCTGTAGACCAGGCTGGCCTCAAACTCAGAGATCTACCTGCCTCCCCTCGCTGAGTGCTTGGATTAAAGGTATGTGCCAGTCACCTGGCTCTAAAAAGTATCTTTTAAAAGGAGAACACATGAAATTTGGAAAGGATGATGGTGAAGGGAATAGGGAAGTGATTGAAAGGGAGGGAATGAGGGATGTGACTTGATCAGAGTACATTATATGCATGCGTTCTTAATAAATAAATAAAAGAGTCACAAAGCCAAACATACCCAAGTGTGAATATGGGATCATCAAGGAATGTCTGAATTCATGACCTCAGTATTAGCCATATACAATTTTGGTGGCTTTCAGGTTACATCCCAAATGAGATGAGCCAATAGGGTTGCACAAATGGTTAGGTACTCATACTTTCACCTGGAAGTAGAATTTCTGGTAAGATTCCTAAAATTTGCAGGCTTCCAGCTGGGAATGGAGAGAGGATTTAAGCTGATGCTAAATGTGCTGAAATTCTTGCTTCTCCACTAGTGAAAGGCTTCAACTGGATTCCTGGGTTATGGGTTCCTTTGACTTTCTCATGTCCCAACAATTTCCCCTATTGCTCTACACTACCTCATTTATTTCTTTCATCTGGATTTTTGTTGTTGTTGTTTGTATGAACAGAATCTATGCCTGGGAAGACAGGAAGTGGGTAAGGCTGTTTGCTGCCAAATTTAAAGACCTAATATCAATTTCCATAGTTGTTGTGGAAGCTGAAAACCAACTCTTGCAAGTTGTCCTCACAACTCAACACATGTGTTGTGGCATGTGTATACACACACACACAAACAAACACACAAGTATACAAATAGACACTCTAAATAAGCAAATGAATGCAAAAGAAAAAGAGAATATTGTTTGCATATATATCTTATTCAGTTACAGAGTTTACCTAATCCAAGCCTTTCAGGATTTGAAATAAATTTAGACTTTTGTATTGAAAAATCAAGTGTTACTTTAGTGGTTGTGAGCATTTATATTCAAGATACAAAATTATCCTTAGAAGATAATTTTCAAAAAGTCCCAGAGGTTAATTGTGCAACCACAGTGAGAGACTATGAAGTTTCTATCTTATTGTGAAAGAAAACTTTACTATGCTAAGTTCATCTGTGGTTTGCCATCACTGTAGGAAATTGACTTTGTGAGTTTAAAATGAGACTTAGGCAAAGATTAAGAAAAAATCTTGGTATAAACTTGTAAGAGGGGAGGCTCAAAAGTCACAGAGTAATTTCTACAAAACCTTTAAAGACTGTGAGTAAATGATGACTAAAGGAAATCAAGGCAAAAAAATGAACAGTCAATATCATGGTTGGGAAGAGTGAAAATTGAGAACTTACATTTTATTTGTTACAGTCATGTACGGTTCTGAAATAGACATTTTATGACTAAAAAAAATAACCTTGCAAATTGAAAGTTCTTTAGTCTATGAAGTTACCATGCAGGATTAGATTGCCAATGAACACACTTACTGTAATTGCTTATGACTGCATAAGAGTCATACTAAGAATTCAGAACACTGCAAAAGTGATTTTCAAACATGTCTGTCTCTTGAGTGTGAATTGCAGATATCTGCAGAAGCAGGCTCTATAGTGAAGGCCCTGCAGTCAGTCTGACTTCTGCTGGCTGGAGAGATTAGGTGTAAGTTGAGACAAAATTACCTTGGGTCATCTTAAAATTCTTAGTAGTCATTTACCCTAACTTTGTTAGACAGTCTAGCATTTCTTTATTAGGCAAACTCAGAAGGTATTGCTAATAGCAGACCTCTAGATTCCACCAAGGTGCAATATAAAAATGCTACAGGATAAGTTCTGAACTATAGAAGAGATTTCCCTACCCTGCTGTGGTCTTCCTGTCTGATATTCCCACCAATAATGCAGTCTTTTTTGTTTATTAGATTGGTTTTGTTTTGTCTTTCTGTTTTGACATTTTTGAGAGGGATGGGACTTTTCACAGATCATTTACCCGTGACCAACTGAAAGACCTAAGACGGTGAGCACTCAAGATCAGCAAAAATGTACTTGTTACAGTGTCTCCAAGATCATGTATCATGCCAATGCAGATTCATCATGGAGACTATCTTGAGAGTATCCAATGTGGATGCAAAGTTTATTAAGAAATATTACAGAAAACAGAGGAACTGAGGAAATGTAAGAGACGCTTCTGAGAGTGGGAGGGTAAGGCCATTGATCACTGCTATCTGGAGAGTTTAGAGGGCCGGAGCAGAAAGTGGACCAATCATCAGTATTGAGATCAGTTAATTTTCTGGGCTGTCCTGGACTGAGCCAATGCAGGGCTCACATACTGTGATCCCTTTGGTCCTTCTAGGGATATGATAGCATGCTGTTCATGAGTTGCCACCCAAGTCTCCTTTTGTCCCACTTACAACTTCTGCTCTGCTGACCTTGACTGTCTACTAGCTGTTAGTCACTTGCTGATGTTGCCACCTCCAACCTTGCCGGTGTTTCAAATGCTGATAATTATACTAAGCTCTCTTCATTACTGCAGTCACATGACTAGCTTGTCCTTTTGCCGTGGCATAGATTTCCTTTATCACAGCTATCAGGATACAGCTGCAGTCTTTCCTGCTTACCTCATACTTAGCTCTTTGTCTGGGAAGTGGTCAGAGGTAGTCTTCCAGATGGAAGCTTATCATTAGAAGCTTTGTTTCAACTAGTTTTTTCTGTACATTAGAAGCCAAATGTATGACGGGACAACAGAGCCTCACATATGTTCCTCAAGGGCTTTGGAGGGGGTGAGACAGCAGGACTACTGTTACTGGCACAGAGTTCGGTATACCCTTCCCTCTCCTATCTAACTTAGCTTATTCTAAAAAACCACTGCTCTAGTTCATTTTCTTCAGCGTTCAAGACTGTCATCTTCACTCTTAATCTTGCTTTTAACTTCAACTTCTGTTCTCATGGCAACATACGTGAACAACATACGGTTTCCACCATGAATCTTTTTCTGTTTCTACTCACCAACAGTCACCTCCCGCATCACCGATATGCACACACTGATTTATGTCTACTAGTTATTCTATCACCAGAAAAGTCCTTATAACCTCTTTTAAAGTATGTCATTGGGATTGGCTTAAATCCATGTTCTGGGAACATGACCACTTATAATCGGCTTAAAATAAACAATTTTTTAAAAAAAATTCCTATAAAGCAATCTTGTTATTTTATCTTCTAATGTATCTTATTATTGTGTGTATGTGTTTGCATGCACATGAGCACGAATATACACGGAACGGCTGGAAAGTAGCAGTCAAAGGAAAACGTTTTAGGAGCTGGTTCTTTCCTTCTAACTTTTTGAGGTTTACTGTTTCTACTGATGAGTGAGATTCTGGCTTATTCTGCCCATATCATGGTAGGAGTGCTGAGATTATAGAGGAATTCCACCACATCCAGATTTCTACATTGATTCCTGGATTGAACTCATGTCACCAGGATTGCAAGGCAAGTACTCTTACCTGCTGAGTCATCGTCCTGGCCCAGAGTTGCTGTTTTATGTTGACAGCTAATAATAGTCACAAAATAATTGGAAAAACTAAGTTAAGATATTCTCTAAACTCTGTAGGGACATTAAATTTGATATGCCACTAAGTATTTAAACAGCTTTCAGAAAATTTGTATTTTCCTATAGCTTTTGTTTTTAATTTTTGAGATTTTAATATAAGTACATCATTCTTCCTTGCCTTTCCTTTCTCTAAACCCTGCCATATATCTCTCTTTGGCCTTTTTAAAATTCATGACCTCCTTTTTCATTAATTGTTGTTATAGGCACATATATGTATGTATGTATGTATGTATGTATGTGTGTGTATATATATATATATATAACTTTTTTGTCATTCTTGGCTATATTTTAATGGTGTTAGATTCTCAAATGCTTTACCAATACAGAATGTCACTAACAAAGCCTGAAAGCATTGTCTTCCTTAGGATATCATCTTTCCTGTATATTGTAAGAAGTCTTCTTTTCTTTCCTTTTTTTATTTTTATGACACTTGTATTAATAACTTGAGTTTCATAACTGTATCTCGCTAACACCTTCTTCCCATTTTTCTCTGTTCCACCCTCTTGCCCCTGTGCACAACAACCCCCCCCCCACCACACACATGCCAAATAAAATAAATGAAAGAAAATTAAGTCAAGCTAATGTGGTAAGAGCATGAATCACGTGCATCACCATGGTTCCTGAAGACATCAATCTACTTTGATGATGGACATTCACCTGTTACATATTAACCCAAGACCAAGCAGGAAGAGGTTTAACCCAAAGATAGGCTTCACTGATCAAGCTTGTGGGTACCTGGGCCTCCCACAGGTACCCAGACATTGCCCAGGCACCCAGATACTGAGCAGGAACCCTGAAATCTTTCAAGTACCAGGGAATCCTGCAGAACCCCAGATATCCTGAAGGCACCTGGATATTGCACAGGCTCCAGGGCATTCCTCAGGCACCAGGGATTCTCGCAGATGCCTGGGCATCATGCAGTCACTGGACCAACCTGCAGACACCCAGACATCAGGGCCTCTCACAGGCATCATGACATCTCACAGGTGCATGGACCTCCTGTGGGAACGTATACATTTTTTAAAATAACCTGATCAGTCCGTATTCTGTTATTTTTCAGGGCTGACCATTTGGTACTGGATTACCTGTTGGAGTTCTCTTTCTAGAACCTTTGTCAAAATTAATCACATAAGTCTTTGAAATCTACCATTTTTCCTTAATCTCCAGATATGCTTACAATCCCAACTTTACCTGGTTTATCAAACACAGTATCTATCTGTGTCAACAATAGTTTGGCCACAAAGAGGAGTTCTCAGAAAGGTTATAGTATAATGTCTTAAACAAAACCAAATTGAATAGCATAGTAAACTGTTTCTAAATTAGTAATTCTATTCACAAATGAAGCATGTATTTATAGATAGATATATACCTTGACCGATGAATAAAATATTGCCTTGGTCTTGATGATCCTAATTCCTTGTCCTCATTCCTTCACTGGCATTAGATCTTGTGTCTTTGGGATTCTAGTATCTACTGAAGAGCAGCTGAGACATTCAACCTCATGGGCTGAGCAACTTTTGGATTCTTGGACTTTCTGTTCTTATCCAGTCGTTGTTGGATTGGTAGGACCACAATCTGTAAATGATTCCATGAGGGGGGGAGGTGAGGAGACAGAGGCAGAGACAAACAAAGATTCTTTAAGTTTATTTCTCTAGAGAATCCTGATGCAATAATTATTCATTTTGTTTACATTTCTTCTCAATGGTGGCTAAACAGAAATAACTTACAAAAGTAGGATATTGATGTTAGTGTTCCACTCTAGGCTAATGAAATAAATCTCTGCTGGTAGCTTCATACGTTACTACTGTTCTTGGATCATAAAATTTTTTAAATGAAGCATGTGCAGAAGAAAATCATTGTTCTTGATTAATTCCCTCTAAATTAAATGAGCATAAACATCATTTGTAGATATGATCAACATGAATACTCTGTTACAGAAACTTGTAGTTTGATATTCTGCATTTCTAATACACTTTTAGGTATATTTTAAAATGCTACATTATAAACCATACATTGAGTAGCTTAAATGAAAATAACCAACTGTGAAACCATAATTTGTTTCAGTGTTTTTTGAAGCACATTGCTTAAACAAACACCAGGAGGTAATCTGTAGGTGTAAATAATAATTCAAAGAGACATTTTGATTTGTGATCACTCAACAATACTATTATCATTGGTAATAAGTTTTAAATTGTTGAGTAATTATAATTCAATTTTCTCCCAAATGCTTAAGGTTTAAATATATTTCTAAAATGGAAAATATTTTATATGTGCAAATACAAGTGTACAATGGAGCTAGGTACAAACTTATGTATTTATTTAAAACTATTTCTTTTTACTTTATGCGTTTTGAGTGTCCTACATGTATATATGTACATTGTGCATGCCTGCTCCTTTGGGGACAAGAAGAGAGTATCAAATACTAGAAACTGTAGTTACAGAGCAGTGTAAGCTGCTATGTAGGTGCTGTTACCTGAATCCAGGCCCTCTATAAGAGCAGCAAGTACTCTTAAATGCTGTGCCATCTTTCCAGTCTCAATTTATGTTTTCTTGAATATATATGCTGATGTGATTCCTTCCTATCTCAGGAATAGAAGCAGATGCTGAGCTGTGAGTATATATGAGCATTATGCCTACCTCTGTCGACCACATGTTAGTCTCTTATCATGTGCTCCAGACATCTCTTATCCAAAGAGTTTAAACAAACTAGTTTTACCTGTATGAGTATGTGGTGGTCAAAATGAAAAACTTGATTTAAAATTGCCTTTAGAAAGATCCAGAGACTGTTTAAGAGCCTTTAAATAGGCATACTTTGCTAAAAGAAAAACAAAACAAAACAAAATGTGACAAGTTAGCTCATCAGTATTAAGACTCACCACCCTTGTTATTCTAACACTTAGGTTTCTGTCCGTCACCACTCAACTCTGTCTCTTTCTGCCAGTGTGTAGTGTCCTCCCCTTATCATCGTTCTCCTTATCCTATTATTAATTCCTTATACTTTTCTATTCCTTCCTACTTAGTGCCACTCCAGTCATCTTTGCTCTCATTATGCTTGTCTAATAAAACAGCTAAAATTTACAGAGCATTTAACACATGCCAGACAAAGTCCTAAATGCTGTGTATACTAGTCAGTCTTTCATGGATGTGACAAGATTCTTGAGGAAGCAACTTCAGAGAAGAAGGATTTAATTTGTTTAAGAGATTTCAGACCTTGACCAGCTTTGCCACATTGCTACAGGCCTGTGGTCAGGCAGAGCATTTTGAGAGCAGGAAATTATGGTTGGGCAAAGATAGTGGCCAGGAAACTGAGAGAAAGAGGCAGAAGTTGGGGCCAGATGGTCCCTTGGAAGACAAAATTTCTAGTGATCTACCTCTAATTAGACCTCCTCAGCTTTTCAGTATTAGTCCATCAATGAATAACTTATTGAACAAGTTAGCATCATCATAACGCAATCATCTCTCAACTATTCAATGCACTCGTTTGGCCCCACAGTTGTAATGCATTAGTCTTCTTGGGGATACATCACACACCACCTACAGAATATATATGAGCATGTGTTAGTCCACTTGATTCTTGCAACAATCTAAAGGGGCACTTATCGGTGTCCTTATCAGTGATGAAACTAAGATTAACTTTCCCAAACAAGTAGGTGCTTTTAAATGATGAACTTGGGTTCAATCCCAGTTCATCTGTTTTACTAGTGAAAGAAAAATAATTGGAGCAATCCTTCATGGATATATGCTGAAGACTGCAACCCTATATATACAACTACCCTGGTAAAATATTCTCTCATCTCCTGTCTATCCCTATGCAACACAGTAAAAACAGAAAAGATATCAGTGTCTTTAAATATATATATACACACACACACACACACACACACACACACACACACATACATACATATTGTGATACTATTCCTATCTATGTATTCACTCAGTCTTTACAACAGACTCCTTGTAGTATGCATTAATTTTATTTGCAATGCAGATCAGGAGACTCAAACACTGAACATTGGGGAGGGACTATCAATACACAGTCAGTGTCCACAATGGTACAGAAAGTGTGGCTGTCAGAATCAGAGGTAGTTCTTTCCACCAAAGTGTTTGACTTGCGTTTTGGAAAGTAGGGATAGACTTACCTTCTTGTCTCATGGGCCAGCCTAACACTTTTCAAAGAAAAATATTGCAGGCTTCCACAATGCTGCTGAGTGGTTTAAAAATGTGCAATTTCATGTTAGAATTTAGACATATTTCCCACAAGTAGGCCCCAAGGAATTCCAAGATGCCTGTTTGCAAGCTATGCTGTTCCTTTCATATTCTGACCACATCTAGAGTTAGAAAATATGGATGTAAAATAAATAAATTCTCTGCAATCTTTGTCAGTCAACCTTGAGACTGACTGGCTGAATGAATATGTTGAATTACCATTTTTATAAGCAATATAAAAAGTGACTGTTAACAGTTTGGAAAAGTCAAACAATCTCTGCAGTGGTAGTGACTGCACATGTGAGTTGTATTTGAAACTAACACTACTTCAGTGTCACTGCACACATCCACCCAACCACAAGGCCAGAAACACACAGCTTTATGTGCTGACAGATTGCTGGGCTGCACTGGAGCCCTTCAACATATGCTTGGCTGTGGCATCGTGCTTTGCATTTTTACTAAGCTGACTCTAAGTGAGACAAAAAGCATTGAACCAAAGATATTGGGTTTAACTTCATTTTATTCTCTCTTACATTTGGAAATAAATTATGTCCCTATTAGCTATTCTCCTAGGTCTAATATGATGCAATTAATTTTTAAACCAGGTATTTGATTTCAAAAGACAATCATGTTATTTTTTCCATCACAATAAAAAATATTTTTGTGACAGTATCTATTTATTTGTTAACTTATTGTCCTTGAGAATTGTGTACAGGTGTACAATGTGATATCAAATATCGTACTCCTCACAACATATCTCACTCTCATTTCTTGCCTTTTTTTTTTTTGAATACCCAATAACTGCAGTTAGTGGTGCTCATATGTGTATGGGTGTGGCACATCCAGTGGAGCAAGGGAAGCCTCCCTTGGCCATGTCCTATGAGATGAATGATTCTCCTCTCCAATAGCTACTCACCACCAATATCTCCTCAGTATGGGGTGGGGTCTGGAGATCATCTACCCAACCTTGGCTGGAATTTTGGGTGACTTGATCTTGAGTAGGTTTTATGCAGGTAACCACAGCTACTATGAGCTCATTAACGTGATAGCTACGTCATGTCCTGATGACAGCATTTCACAGAACTCCATCACGTCCCCAGGCTTTCCAATGCAAAACAAAAGCTCCTTTGATCAAATGTTTTTAATAAAAATGTATGATATTTATTATAAACACAGGTTAATTTAGTTTATAGTTAGAAAAAAACAAGGTGATTTCAAAACTGAGAATAGACGCAGGAGTTTCTACAGTGCTTTACTGAGCTTCTGAACAGCAACTGCTTTATTTAGATCATCAGTTTAATTTAAATCATGTAATTTATAGGGAACATTTTAAGAAATTATCTCAACATGTGTTTTTTTATCTGTAATGATTTATAATCATACACACACATTCAAATCAATGTTTGTGTATATTAAACATTAGTTCGTGTATTTTGGTTTTTTTTTTTTTTGTTGTTGTTGTTTGATTTTGTTTTTTTTTAGGCAGGGTTTCTCTGTTGTAATTCTGGCTGTCCTGGATCTCATTCTGTAGACCAGGCTGGCCTTGAACTCAGAGAGAGCCTCCTGCCCCTCTGTTTCCTGAGTGCTGGGATTAAAGGTGTGTGCCACCACTGCCTGGCTTGTTTTTTTTTTTTTTTTTATGTTAACCAATTTCAGAATAAATCATGTTTCTATGAGTAACAACCTTAATTGTACTAGAAAGAATTATCTTGACTTTTATATAAATGAGTACTATGGGGAAATTAAAAGAGGATTCATAAAATTCTAGTATCTAAAGATCACAAGTTTGACATATTCAATGATTGATTAGTTTTTAAAGAAAATATCAAGTATATTCCCCTTACAAGCTTCTCATCTTGCTAATTTTTTAAGCCTTATTATACTGTATTAAATATAATTTATTGTTAACATAAATTTTACTTATGACACATAAAATTTACTTATGGGCTCCCACATGATGCTTTAAAATATGGGCATCTTATGCAGTGCTCAAATCAGGATACACATGTCTTTCTCTTAAGGCAACTGTCATTTCTTTATCATGAAAGCATTCAAACTTTTTTGCACACAGCATCTTCTAACTTATCATTTGGAAATTTAGTTTCACTGAATATTGCTTCATAACCATTTCATTCATTCTCCATTTTATAAGCATTACATTATATTAATCTATTCAGACTGCTTTTTATACCAGAAAATTACATGCAACTATGAAAACCTATAAATTGTTACATTGCATGACCTATTCATCAACGAACCTTATTGGTACTGAAAGTCTTCCCAGAGGCAGTTGTGTGTAAACACCATACTAACTTGCTGTGCTTACAGTAGCAAAAGTCTATCCATATAGAAGATCCATAGGTTAGCTCTGAGGCAACCGGCTTCATCCCACTAAACCACATATATAAATAAATACTAAGGAATGTCAACATCTCTATTTTATAGCTGCTAAATCTTTACATAAAATAAGTGGAAAGTGCTTAGCATATCCAGCAGATCCAAAAGCAATAAATGCTATTTTTGAAAGCAGAAATATAGGGATCTACAAAAACATGACTTTTAATGTGTATTTTGGAAAGAAATCACCTGAAGTCTTGGTCATTATAATGGAGAAGTGAAGGATTACTCTGGTTTTGGTTGACATTATAAATGATCTATTAAATCAACATGAAAAGTGACTTAAAACAAATTAAAACTGTTAGAGTCTGTTTATATTATTTCCTAGATTTATTCAATAGTATGATTTTAAAAGAATGAATTTATAAATGGAGGTAAATTGTCATTTATTTAAATCCAATATCCTCACCAAACTTAGTTTAGCTTTTCTTAATTGGTTCTTTATGGAGTTCAAAAAGGCAAACCAATCTGAAAGATGAATATCGAAAAACTCAATTTCAGACTGAACTTGAATTATAATAAGTTCTGATGGTATCATAAATTAATTACTCGCAATATGAAGAAACAAAACAGCTCCACAAGGGCCTTAGCCTAAAGACCATAATCTGAATATAATAATTTTGTCACTAAATTCAGTGTTTCTATATACTGATCTGTTTCCTCAAAGTTTCTATGTTGGATCCCCATTGTAATGATATTTATATAGCAATTGGGTTTAGGGTTTGTTGTGAGGGTATACTTCCCAATGATATAATTAATGTCCTTGGGAGGAAGATGCATAAGATTCTGTTTTTTCTTTAACATAACATGGAAAAGCCACTTTGAGAAGAAACCCATGAAGTGTCCTCCTTATGACCTGACCAGGAATGTCAAACAACCTACAAACAACCTAACTGTGAGATGTTAAATGGCTGCTGCTTAAAACACAGTTCTGTGGTGATTTGTTATTGCATCGTAAACAGACTAATACAGTGGTAAACAGAAACTGAACATACATCAACTGCACTGAAACTTTAAGCACAAGTCAGACTAGGTCTATGCCTTTACCTTCCATTGAGGCTTTTATTTATTATTTTTAAGAAGTTGGATCCTTAAAACAGCTTCCTTTGGATGTCCTGGACTGAGATGTGTCCATTATCAAATCAATTATTCTGTCTATCATCAAATGTCTGCCCACTAAAGCTATAGATTTTGAGTATTTAAATCAAGTCACATATGTGCTTTTATCCACACGAATTGGAAAATAACACTCCTGAAGATCATATAATTTCAGTGACAAGTATTAATGCTTAGTATCTGAAAACTCCCCATAAAATTTCAAAGTGCATAACAAGTTTTCAAGGAGCTCTTTATAACTTGATAGCTTACAAAGATTATTACTCTCATTTTATACAACTCTGGGTTCCATAAAATAAGAAATTAAGACACTGAGCAGTTGTGAAAGCAAATAAGGGGAACCTGGACAGCAGTCAAATAAATTAAATAAAGGGGTTCTCTTTATCTAGCTCAGTGTGCTCAATACATAGAGTATTCTCATTACCTCCACAGTGAAGGAATTTTACCAATTAAAATATAAATGTCATCAGAAAAATAACTCAAAGTTGTCCAAGAACCAAAGGGCAAAGAATCTATAGGACAACTTTGTCTAAGGCTAGTCTATATCAATTTCACTTTTGGAGTGCTTGGATAGCCATGTAACATGCCAGTCATATCAGTAAACAGCCTTATCAACTGAAGTATAAAATCATTTGTGGATTTCTACTTTCATCCTTCTACAAGCCATGTCTGTATTTTCCAACCAGGGAAGGAACTCCATGAATGTTAATTTTGAAATGTGACTTGGGGAGGGCTTGCTTTGACTAAGTCATTTGTTGTGACATTGTGATGAAAGATTTTCAATGGAATAGATATTAGGAGCCATTCCAAAGCATATTACATGAAACTGAGGGTTTGGATATGTAAAGATTGAACAAATTTACTTTAATATGAAAGCAGTTTCTAAATAAAACCACATGTCGCTGGCAGACCTTGAATATATTTAAAATCTATTCACTATGACACTATATTTTTGCCTGGAATATCAATTTCTTTTCTTTAAAGTATCTGGCTCAGAATAAAATGATTACTCTCTGCAGTGGTTAGTCCTGATTGTCAACCTTGAATGTGTTTGACAATCTCCATGGTGATGCTATCAGCTAGGAGACAAACATCTGGATGTATCAGTGAGGGCATTTCTAGAGGGGTTTAACTGAACAATGGAGACTCAACCTGAATGTGGGCTCTGCCATTCAATGGGCTGGCATCTCAGACTAAAGCAAAATAAGAAGGTGAGCTGAGCACTGCATTAATCTCTTTCTGCTTCATGACTAAGGATGTGTTTCTGTCATCATGGCTTTCCCACCATGATGAACTGTGTCTCAAATTATGAACCAAAAAAAATGTTTTTTCTTCTTTGAATTGCTTATCAGGTAACTTTTCACAGCAATGAGAAAAGTAGTACATGTTCATAAATGGCATTGTTTTACCACTCTAGTTGGTGGTATGAACCTGGGAGAATGGAGCCTAAAAATGAGACAGACTGAAGTCTCATGAAATAGCCAACTTTATTCAGAGCATCAGATAATTTATATTCTGAGGATTAGGCAAGGTTTTGCAAATTTTACATGGGTTCAAGCTGTATACAGTCATAAAGGCAAGGTATGTTCAGGTAAGTTTAGGCTGTATACAGTCACAAGGATGATCTGAATTATAGTGTGATAATGGGTAATTGTAAGTAAACCCATTCCTATTTACTACATCTGGGAGGGGCACAAAAGCACATTTTAATAACAATTCCATGCTTTGGAGGACTGGGGTCTCAGGGGTCTTGTTCTGTTTTCTGGAGTTTTCTCACAAGCAACCAGAATTCCCCTCATACAGCTTCATTTATGAAACAATTTCTGACAGTATTGTAGCAGATAGCAACAGTAAAAGGGAATAGAAAGTACCAAAGAACAGAAATAATGTATAGTTGTAGCACACATGTTAATGTTAAAGAGTAATGAAGACACAGGATCTAACAATGAAGATATCGGAATCTCAGCCTCTGTCATGGAGGCACAACTTAGTGAACACTTGTTAGGCTCTCGGCGCTAAAAAGTTTGAATCAAAGATAAAGGTCTACTACAAAGGAGTATAAACTAAAAGTTCAGTGGGCAGAAAAAAAGTATTTAAAATTTTCTCAAAAGACCAAAGCCAAAATTCTGTCTATGGATCTAGAAGTAGGAGCCAGTGATGGTGTGTTCCAATAGTTTGGACTAAGAGAAGTAAACTTTGCAATTAATTTAGAATCATGTCAATAGGCATATGGGAATCCCAACAGCCTTGGAGATCTATACTTTTAGTCTCTGGTGTGGTGTTTATAATTTTAGGGAGGAAAAGAAGATGAGGGTTACAGGAGGTGAAAACATCACAGGCCAGGCAAGCACGCATGCAGGCACATGCTTGAGAAGACCACTGTCTGCAGCAAAATTATAGAAGAGGAGTTGGGATATGGCTAGAACAGGGAATATTACGGAAGAAGGGTTAGCCTCCATTAGAGAGGGATACGAGAGAGTAATAGGGATTAAAATGATCATAGCACATTCTATACGTGTATGTAACTGCCAAAAAAAACAACAACAACAACAAAAAAACAGAAAAAATGAAAAGAGGGTTGGGTTTATAACTGAAAATAATGGCCATGTTTAACAAAGTAGCAGATGCTTAAAATATGCAAAACAATGGCACTACAAGGTAAAGAATATGGTGGTCACACCAACGAGATGATTAAGAGACCTGAACTCCTTATACCTTGATTTTGTCTTATTTGTCTTATTGATTAGTTGGAACTGAATTATGGGATGGGGATAAGGGCAGAATGTCTGAATGCTCCTTATCTACTCAACTCAGGGAAAAGTGAGTAGAATTAATGAGACTGATGGCACCAGTAACCCCTACGTCATGGCTCAGAAAACTCTACAAGTCTTCAATACTCATTCATGTTTTTTTGGGGATCACAATAGTTTCATATGGATTGCAAGTTTTTGAATGTCTTTTAATTCTCATTTTGTCATGAGTTTTAGTGGAAAATTTCCCAGACACTGCATTGTGATAATATTCTTGCTTCTTGGAAATAGAATGCCGATATATGAATCCTGATGCTTACATTTTTTTCAGCTTTACTTCCTACTTCCACAAGACACTGGCAATTCCCAAAGAAAGAATATCACTCAAATACTGCCTAACCAATTGTTTTAAACATTTTATTTCCTTTTAGAATTTCACATATATGTACTGTATTTATTCATTTGAACAGCTCCCTCCCCAAAACTCCCCTTTAGTCTAACCAATTCCCTTTTAAATTCATAACCTCTTCTTCATTGTTGTTATGTACATACACATAAAACATGCACACACATTTGCATATCTGAGTCCTACTAATCCTTACTATGGCCCTGCAATGACGTTCATACATATATGTGTTTGTATTTAGCACTTAACACGTGGGATTACATAACCTATCAGATCTGTTATCCCTGGAGAAAACACTACATAATTCTTTTGAGTCAGCAAGTACTTGTATAGCTTAGGCTGGCTTTCTGTATCCATGCACTCACTGTATAGCCCAGGCTGCCCTGGCTCATATAGATCCTTATGCCTTAGCTTCCTGAGTACTGTTACTACATCCTCCTTTGAATCTTCTATAATTTCAAGCATGTACTCACTTATAAGTGGATATTAGCTGTTAAGTAAAGGACAATTATACTACAACCCACAAATCCAGAGAGACTATGCAAAAGGAAAGCCCCAGTGAAGACACATGGATCTCCCTGAGAAGGGGAGATAGAACTTATGTTGCAGATGGACTGGGGCAGGATGAGGATGGGAACAGGAGGGATCAGGTAGGGAAAGAAGGATGAGGGGAGAGAACATGAGGAGAGATGACCAGAAGTGGGAGACATCTGGGGACAACCTGGAGACCTATCGCAGTGAAAACTTCCTGGAATTTACAAGGGTGACCCTAGCAAGCATCCCTAGTAATTGGGAGATAGGGCACCTGAATTGGACTCTTCTGTAACCAGGCAAGGCTTTCAGTGGTGGGTCTAGGACACCAATCCAGCCACAAAACCTTCGATTTATAATCTTTCCAGCCTGCAGGATGTGTTGGGAGATGGAGGAAGAGAACCCCACACTAAGGGAGGAAGCCAATGCCTGATCCTGCAGCGCTAGCCAGGAATCGAAGTCTGGGTAGCCTGAAGGTGATTCTGAACTATACCTTGCTATGCTCACCGATCAGTATATAGCCCGATTATCATCCGAGGGGTTTCCCCTGGCAGCTAATGGGAGCAGATGCAGAGGCTCACAGCTAAGCATTTGACAGAACTCTGGAAACCTGGTGGAAAAGAGGGGAGGACGGTTTGTGAGGACAAGAGGGGTTGAGGACATCAGTGTCCCACACCTCATGGATTAAATGGACCAGGATTTTTAGGGGCTCTCAGACACAGAGCCTGCATAGGTCCTCTACATATATCTTAAGATTGTTTGACTTGGTGTTCTTATAGAACTCCTAAAAGTTGGAGTTGGGGAGGAGATCCCTGAACATTTTACCTGTTCTTGGAACCGTTTTCCTCTTACTGCAAGGCCTCCTCCGACTTTGATGTAGGGGTATGTTTCTGGTCTTGTTCCATTTTGTTAAACCCTGTACAATTGGTAACCCTGGGAAGTCTGCTCTTTTCTGAGGGGAAGCAGAAGGGGGAGGTGGCAGCTCACCAAGGATGACAAGGAGGCATTTTTATATCTGCAAGCTCTGCCAGACCTCAGCAAAGGGAACCACCATCCTGACCAGCGCATTACACAATCAACAGTGGAAACCCGAGCATCTGAGCTCAGTTGTTTTTGATTCAGAACTCCTCAGGTGCAGATCATAAGCCCTCAAATATCCCCTCACAGAAACCCAGCACCTGCAGACGATATAAAATTCCAAGGCCTGTGAATCCCTTTTTCCAACAGTGCACAAAAAACAGTTATTTTAAATATAACTCAAAATAAACTTCCAAACAGCTGATCCTTATCCTTGGAAGAATTCTTAAGGTAAACGAGGGTAGGAAAATGAAAAAATATTTAAAATATCTCAGTCTTTGTTCATGGTATCCATCTTGATGCCGTCTTTTCTGAATTGTAAGAGCTGATAATATATTTGAAATGTCTGATACGCTGGAGGCATTTAAAGGGTCTTATCCAAACCATTTGTCTAAATGCTGCCATGTTCTCTTGTGTGCACCCTACTTTTAAAATGGACATGGTATTGCATAAGATCATATGCCATAATACATACATATATGTATATAATTGTATTTAGAAAGAAAGTCTTTCTTCTTCCCAAATCTTAACATCTATTTGGTTTTTTTTTTTTTTTGAGCACTACTTGGTATATATACATTGATTCTCTTCCTCATTAATCCTGAGCTTTTAAGTTTTCCTAATCTTTGACGAAATCCTTGAACTAAGAAATCAACATTTGTTCCACATGATGGGACTGAGTTGGGCATGAGATCCAGGCTAATTTCATCCTTCTTTCGAGAATTTGAAATGAGTTGTACAAAGCAGTTTTTTGTTGATCTTCATGAAATCATAGGGATGCATGAAGTTGTGGTGTACCCACCATGTTTGACCCAGTGTTGACACACAATACCACATAAACTGAAAAATTCTGACCAAACTCAAACTCAATCTGCAGATCTTTTTAAGTGGTTAGCAGAGAATACAAGGAGGGTATGGTACGCTGGGCTCTGAGGCTCTTGTCTAGAGGAAAGAGAGAAGAGTAGCCGCAGGTTCGATCCAGTGTCTATCCCCCTGTGTCTTACCCTCAGACTCTCATCTGAAACCTAATTCCACTTATTCTTCCTGGAATGGACTTCAGCCCTTAACAACCAAATGTTCACTAATCTGCTTGGCTATGGCAGCTTACTCAAAGTGTTAAACTCCTAGTTCCTCACAAACTTGCTAAGAACACTCAGTTTATGCTTCATGTAAATCTTACAATTACTTCATTTTTGCCTCTGGACTCTGAGTTGATCTTATTCATTCTTAAGGCAATAATAAATGTTTGGAAAGAATATTTTTCAAGATGAGTCACAGTCCCTAGTATTCTTTAATATCCTATCATTTGCATTAAGATCTTTCAAATGATTGATACCACACATACAACATACATACATGCATACATATATGTATATGAGAAACAAGTGGAAGTAAGGATATACTAGGATTCTGGTATGTTATTTGCTAGCACTGCAACTCGTTTCTTGCTTCTTCATTTTCTCTTGCTACAAAGTTTTATGCTTTAAAGACAGCCTGGCTAATGCAGCACTTGCTGGGAAATTGAGGCATTATCTGTGCAGCTTAAATATTTATGAGTCCAAAGAAACTACAAGCTGAAGGGTGTGCCATTTATGAAAGCTTTAATGGATGTAGTTTAGCCCAAACTGAAGCCTGTTTGGGGAGCACAACTGCATTTGTTTAATGATACATGAAAATATGACTGTGTGGCTGGCATAGCAGCAGCAAGTAATTGGAAAGCAGAAAACTCCTGACTGTGGTTGGTGAGAGTTTTACTGCTGGAAGAAAAACTGCCATGATTATAGCAGAAGACTGTGTTAGCTAAATAACTGTGCTTCTGGGGCTTAAACGCAGGGAATATAATGGCACATATGTCATGGCAATGCAGTCTCTGTCTTATTAAGTGCGAGTTTGGTCCCACGTGGGCAGTGGTAAGCAAATATTGGATAACATTGGCACTTGGCAGTACACCTGCACAACACAAGCGTCACTGGCAAATGCTGTGCTTATTCTAATTTGGAGCCACGTTGGCTTCTAATGAGACTTCTGAGGAACAGTGGGAGTGGCGGATATGCACAGCTTCTAGTTAGACACAGGAGAACAGGGAAATGAGCAGGCTGGAAGGTGGCTGGGGAATTTTCCTGTTTGTTTCACTGGTGTGTATCCCTGTTTTTCTTTCCCCTTTCTACAGGGATAAAGACAGTCTCAGGGTGACTGGGTTTCAGTGGTAGGTTTTGAATGTTGATACTTCCATGCCCCTATGGACTGAATTTACTCCTCTGTATTGTGTGTAGGTGAGAAAGTTAAGAAAAGAGAGGATGGAGGGAGAGATCAAGATCACACTGCACTGAACTAAAGTTAAAGTTAACGAGTGATGAATTCCATACAATAATCTCCATGGGAACCCTTTTCTATCAGTGAAGACATGTGCAGTACCAACATAAATAAAAGAAGCAATCTAATGTCCCCAGCAGCCAGGCTACCGGATCATGGTAAGGAATGTATAGTTCACTTCCATTGAACACATATTCTAAAAACAGCCTGATATTTTCATTAAACTTCTCCACAAACCATCAGAGCTATTTCTCAACTAAAAATTTGACACGCTATAAATACTTATTTTTAATTTGATATATCTGAGTATTAAAAACATCCATCAGTTGTGGTATGTGTGTGTGTGTGTGTGTGTGAGAGAGAGAGAGAGAGAGAGAGGGAGAGAGAGAGAGAGAGAGAGGGAAAGGGAGAGAGAGAGAGCATGCATGAATCTTTACATTTTTAATTCAGCATTATATATTAAAGGAGAACTGATAAAGGTGATAAATGTTGCATGTGCATGTTTGTATAGCTTTGAAATTAAAATAATTACGCAGGGTTGAAAAGACAACTATGGTATTTTCCTTCCATTTCCCATGGTAATTTCTGTTTACTATCACCTACGCTTTCTTCTAGAAACCGCCCTTTTCAATGTCCTCAAATCTTTCATTTGGCATTTGTCTCCCAAACATGTGAGTGCGGTTACCATTTTATTCTGTATTTTAGGGAGAGTGACTTGTCTTATGCCACATGAAAATTCAACAATGTCCTTAAAGATCTCATACTTTGTAGTTTAATGAGCAATTAATGTTTAACTTTTTTTTAGTAATATTATCACACATACGTCTTAGCTCAGGCATTTCAAGTGATATTTTATGATGATATTTCTTTTCTTTATTACTGATTTTTCTTAGTTTACTAATTTCCATTTTTCTGGGTTTTTGCTAATTGACTCATTCTTAGATCTTTTATAATTATAATTATATATCTGCCCTCACTACATTTAAACATATCAGACGTCCTCTCTCTCTCTTTTCCTTGCTCCCTCTTTTTCTTTCTTCCTTCTTGTCCCTTCCTGGCCATGAATATGCTTTTCTATCTTTGTTATTTAGTTAAAACAGATACAATTATGTAGAACTAAATAACATGCTAGTTTGTATTAGTAATCTGCTAGGGCTCAGCAAGGACAACAGGAGGCATATTTCATACATGTAAACTCTGCCAGACCTCAGCATAGGGAACCACCATCGTGGCCAGTGCTAGACTGGCCAAGTGTATGAGCTCAGGTGTCTTTATTCTTTCAGAACGCCTCAGGTAGTCAATTGATAGCATGTGTAGATCATTAGCAATTAAACATCCCCCACATTAATCCAACACCTGCAAACAGTACAGAATGCCAAGACCTAGGTCATCCCATCACCCAACAGTGCATAAAACAATTAGTTTACACATAACCAAAAATAAACTTCAACAACATTCCCCCTTTTCTGTACTAAAAAAAAATATGCTTTACCTTTACAACACAATTTAACACTGCACCAGCAAAAGCATTTACATGAGGAACAATTAAGAAGCTTCTAATGCACATGACCAAATGATACCCAACATCTATCATGCTTTTCACAATGTCTTTGGACAGCATAAAAACATTATCAATGTCCAATTATCTGGAATTCCCTCACAATCTTCTGGGCTTCTCCAAAGGACTTGGGTCACTTCTCTAGCTCTGCCTCTTACAGCACACAGTTTGTTCTCCAGGCTCTGGCTGGATCCATTCCACTGTTGCTACTGTTCTTGGTGATCGTCCCATGGTGCTGGCATCTTCAGAACCTTGGAGTATTCTGTTGCAACTGGGCTACACTATCACCAATAACCTCTCCTGGGCTCTCTTCATGGTACCAAGCCTCAACTTTATTACGTGACCCCTTCATTCTGGGCCTTTAACTGATACTGAAGATGCACCTCCACCAATGGCCTCTCCTGGCCTCTCATAGTACCAAGTCTCTGCAGCTATACAAGAGCCTTTCATGCCTTTAAAATCAGCACCACCTTGGTAACACATGCAGTAGCAAGTTTGGTTATCAGCATGAGATAAAACATCAGCCAGTTCTGAAAGACAGTTTCTGTGTGCTGAACCTGAGGGAACATTTTCTAGATTTTAAGATAGAGTCTGATTTGCTGGAAAAATAACAGGTCACTTTGTCTGCAGTAATGGTCCCCTCGTAGATGGAGTTCTCATCACCATCACCAGTGCCTGGAAGACTTGTCTTTCTCTTAGTCAGATTTGCAGAAAACAACAACAACAAAAAGAAACCTAGTTAATTTGACTAAGCAGCTTTTTTGGCTCAAGCAGAGGCTTCCGCATCAGCAGGGGTTCCTGGGCCAGTTGGAAGAATCTCCAGTTGAAAGAGTCTGGCTGTTTGGCTTTGTTTTTCACCAGTGATGTAGGGAAACATATATACCCTTCTTCATAGATCCCAAACACAACATTTTGAGCTTCACACACATACAATGCAGCTATCAGAAAACTCTGTTTGTTACACACCACTCTACAACCATTGGTGGGAGAGAGCATAGGCTCCATGATCAGGAAAAGCAGTAAGAACTTTGCTTTTTCCTACTCTCAGATGATTTCTTTATCTCTAAGGTTCTCCATTCTGTGGCTCTCCCCTCAGAGATTTTTTTCCTCACTTAAAATTCTCCATTTCTAGAGCTTTCCTTTCTCACCTTCCTCTTCATCCAGGAGACTTCTACTCATTATTTTTGCAAATATATAATTTCTGACCTCTAGGAGCTTCCCTGAGCATACTTTACCAGACTCTGCTCGGGCTGGAGTTTCCTTCTCTTTTTCCTTGGATGTTAGATGTTAGCTGGTGTGATGTCCTGCCCCAAGTTTGTGCTCTGTTTGTAGTAGTAACCTGCTGTGGCAGCTCAGGAAGGAAGACAAAAAGGCATTTTCATAAATGTGAACCCTGCCAGACCTCAGCAGAGGGAACCACTGTCATGGCAAGTGCCATCCTGGAACAGTGGAACCCCAAGTGTCTGAGCTCAGGTGTTTTTATTCTTTCAGAACTCCTCAGATATTCTACTGATAGCACATGCAGATCATTAGCAATTAAACATCCCCCACATTAATCCAACACCTGCAAACAATACAGAATGCCAAGACCTAGGTAATCTGCTCACCCAACAGTGTATAAAACAATTAGTTTACAAAAAACTAAAAATAAACTTCCACGACACTAGTTAGTCATATTCTCACCCAATCTCACCCCCTCCACATACACACACACCCAAGAAAAGCACACATAAGACCCTTAACACTTCTGAAGGGAACTAAGGGAGAACGAATGAATGGGACACTATTCCAGGATGAGGAGGGACAGACTTTTATAGTTAATTGTAATATTATATCTCTTAATCTGGGCAGTAGGCTGTACTTTATAATTCACCACATTTATAACTGCTAAATATTTAATATAAGCTACTTTAAAAAGTCAATATGTCATTTTTTTTTCTGCAGCATTTTATCTTTCCATTAGGTGACCACTTTCTTGAGGGTGATTATTTCAGTATTTAGCTTACATCCCACAGAAGGTTTTTTAGGGAAAACCTGGTCCTGAAGTCTGAGAGTCTGTGGTGAAGATTTCTAAGGTACTTAAACAAAAGAAGTCAGACCCAGGATTGCACAAAGTACAGTTTATTGGGAGATTTAAAGCCAGACATATGTCTGGGGTGGCAGAGAGAGTGGAAAGTCCATGGACCACACAACAGGAGGAAGTGGTTCACACTGTACGCTAGATGGTAGACCGTGGCCAACCAGAATATTCCTGGCCTTTCTCCAAAACTATTAACATGTTCAACATCATGATAAAAAAATGAAAACAGCTCAAGCATTAAAAGCCAAGCTGGTTATTTAACCGCCTTAAAGATTTTGTTTACCCTTTGAAGCTTTGGATGTAGCCAGAGTGCCATTGCAAGCAGAAGGGTAGTCTGAGGAAGAGTGACAGCTACAGGAAGTCAAGTTGGGTTCTTGAATGGGAAGACTGTATTGTTGCTTCCTGGTAATCTGATGTTTTAAACTTTATTAGTGAGTCAGCAAAGGGTATTAGAATCAATTTTTAGTCTATTTTCTGACCATCCATTCAGTGGCATGGTGCCTATTCTCCTCTTTTCATTTGGTTTCGAGATGGTAATTTTTCTGTGTACTCAGTAAATTTAAGTAACCCATCATCCAGGTTTTCTCCTAAGATGTTCTTGGAATGACCCTTGCATCTCACCTTGTTTTAAGGACTTTAATGGACTTTGCAAGCTCCTACAGTGTGAGATAATCTGCTTCTATCCCATGCCCAGCTGCAGGACTGGAATACACATTGTTGTCTTTCCTCTCTTTTGCTGTTGCATGTCTGAATTCTACTCTCTTCTGCTGTATCCTTTCTTGGTTTAACTTAAAATACTGTATTTTGCCCTTTGCTGTTTTGAAATTTCACAATAGCATCTCTTGATGTGGGCCAATTTTTATTAACAAATTGCTACTTTTATTAAAATATTTCAGTTAATATTTTCCCCTTTTCTTTTTTCGTGGTCTGTCAGTTTCTTTTCTTTTTTTCTTTTTAATATTTGACTAGTAAGGTCACCACGTTACATTAACCTTTCTGTCTTTGTGAAACAGAATGTCCATTGTGCCTTTTGAACACTAACTCTTGCTCTGTAGCTGGTGAATGTCCAGTATGCACCTTGTATCATTGGTTTATTATCAAGGGGCTAAACTGTGACTGATTCTTGAGAGAAAGATAAACCAGCTCCACTTACAGACAGTATTGCCTCATAAAGTAAATTACATACTCCTATCTCTTCTTGTTATCCAATGGTAATATGTGCATACTGCGGGAGAAAAAACAGTGGAATATTCTTGAGAATGAAGTGACAAAAAAAAGAACAAATCTGACACAGTAGTTGATTTAATTAAATACAAGTTCTCTACCTAGATTGATGATTGGTTTGGATTCTCTCTCTCTCTCTCTTTCTCTGTGTGTGTGTGTGTGTGTGTGTTTATGTGAGGGTATGTTCCGTGTACAGGTGTGCCTCTTGGTTTAGAGTGTGTGCCATGTGTGTGAATGAGTGCTTTATGTGTGGATGCCCACAGAGGTCAGGAGAGGGTGTCAGATCTTCTGGAGCTGGTATTACAGAGAAAGTGGGTGATTGGAGCTGACCTCAGGTCCTCTGGGAGAGCAGGATGAGCTCATAAACCCTGAACCACCTCACCAGTCCTAAGACTAGCTTGTTTAAGTGATTCTTTCTTTTGTTTCTACTGAAACAACTAGTGGACTTAGTTTTCACTTTCTTACTGAAAAAACAAAGTTCTTAAATTTATCTTATACACTTTTTATTGATTTCTCCATCCATTTATAATTTTTAATTTCCAAGAAGATACACTCAAAAAAAATCAATATCCTGCTCTTTTTCTCTTGGATCCAGTATTTTCTCTTATCTTTCTCAGTATATTGTTCTATTTTCAGGGTTTAATCTTTCAGTATAGTCTTTAATTTTTGGCCCCCAATTACATTTAATTTTTCATTTGATTTGATTTCTTTTTTTCTGTATAAGCTCTGTGTGAAGAATGGGAAATTAAAGCAGATTAGAATCTTTAAATGTGTAGATAGCTTCTAAGTATTATAAGCCTCACTGTGGAGTGATATACCTGGGGCATTTAGATGAGATTTGTCCAAAGCTAAGTCTTATATCTTTCTTCCTGGGTTAATAACCCCCTAGAGAGTGAACCTCTTGTTTCCTGGGCTTTCTGGGTATCCACAAGAGGATTCTGGGAACAGGCTAGCATCTTAGGCATTCCTGTGTGCAAAGTGAGCAAGTATGTCTAGACTGCTGCATATATCTCTCAGATAAGCCACTTGTTCTTAAGCTCAAAGATCTTCCACCAAATGGCCAGCTACCTTTCAGAGCAGTAACGCAGTTGGCACCTGTAAGAAACCTATTTGATTTTCACAGACTTTTAACTATCCTTTTCCTTGTATCATCTCTCTATCCCCATGACCATTGCAGAAGTACTGCATATCATGTTGGTTTTGGTTTTCTACCCTGCTGGCTTAGAATTTTATTTTCTTGTATCCTTTGTGGTCCTTCTTATATCTGCTTTCCAGGTTTAAAAATCCTGTGGACTCATCTCCTACCTCATTCTATCCTGCACTATTATAAATAAACTAAATCTCAACAGAATTGTCTTGTGTCTCTCTGATGAGCTGTGAACATTTTCCATTTACATCTGGATGCTCTTATAACTTTTTTGAATTCATACTCCTATAATGGAAGTTACTCAGAGCCTTTCTTCATATTTTTTGTTTTAATTGTTCTCAGGCCTTTATCTTAATTCCAAATGGTACTCTGTTAATACGTTCTCATTCCCTTGCCTCTAGTTAAACCTTGCTCAGGAATTATATATAGCTTAGTCAAGTTTAGTTATTAAGTTCTTATTTTGTTTAAAAATGATTCTATATCTTAGTTTTTCTTTTCTGCTCATTTATTTCAATTGTAAAGATTTTGTTCTGACATTCTCTCTTTCTCTCTCTGTCTTCTTCTTTTATTTAAAAAAAGCTCCATAGTTATTTTGCTTTTTGACTCTGTGCTTGTGCCTACAACACGTTTGCTGTGATTTTCTGCTCTGCAATAAGTAAGGCTGCTTGACCTTGTCAGGGTCCTTGCTTCAGACGCTCTCATGAGGATATTAGGTCTTATAGTGCAAAGCCCTGGAAGTCTGCCTGGGCTCAGTCTGCTTTTGTAGGAAAGCCTATGTACTACAGTATGTCAAATACTGGACCATTCTGAGGGCCCTCATGCCAGCTATAACCCTGTCCCCCATGACTGCTATCCTTGGATGGCTGCAGACTGTAAACAGAACAAACATGAAAAAGAAACAAGACACTACGTCTCTTTGTTTTCTAATAAGCCTGGCAATGTTCTTGTGCTTAGTGAACAAATTAATACATTTTTCCTAACATTGGGTTTCCTTAAGATTGTAGAGTATACAAAAGGCCTATTACGTGGGACAGAAATTCAAGCGTTTGACAGCAAGTCAGTTGCTCTTTCTACTTAAGTGGATTCATTCTCTTTTCTGTCTTTTATGGTCTGAATCATGCACACACACCCCAAAATTCACTGTTAAAGGCTTGGACCTAGGCTTTGGAATTTCTGTAGATGGAGTTTAGTGAGAGGCAGTTGTATCACGGGGAGACATTCTTTGAAATAGATCCCAGAGTTCTCACTTTTCTCTTGTTGTTTACTTTCCTAGCTGCTGGGAGGCCGTATGTGTCTACATGGACAAAAAAGCAATAGAGTTAACCAATTGACTACGAGATGGAACATCCAAAACCGTGAGCCAAAATGAGCTTGTCCCCACTTTAATATCATATTTCTCAGAATTTGGACTAAGAATAAAATATGGCCTCTGTGGTGTTCCTACAGAAACACCATAGTCACTATTTTCACAGAAATAATATTTTAAGAGGAAAAGATAGCCTTCTGTAGGAAGGAGGAATCTTCTACATAGTGCCACAGTGCGAATAGAAATGTGGGGCCAACTGTGTCCGTACTATGGAATGGAAGAGAGAAAATAATTGCGTAACAAGTAGCATCAGAAGGTTTTATGTGTGAAGGTGGGGATTGCACAGGGTTTGGCCTGAGCACCGAAAGCAAAACAAAACAGGCAAACAAAAACCCAACAAATCTCATGATAAGAAGTGACACAAGTATTTAAACAGGAGGATGAATACGGTCTGGTTTCAGTTTTGAAAAAAATAAAAAAAATAAAAAGAACACTCTACCTGCTAAACTAAGAGTTAAGTAAAAGAAGACAATGTTTTGCCAGCATAAGACCTGTACAAGATAAAGCCGCTCAACATTTCAGTATGGACATGGGGCAGTCTAGTGAGCCCTGACTCCTGCTCAGGAACTATGGGCAACTGAGGGCTGCTTGAGGGAGTGGAGTCAGTTTTCTTTAGCAGTGTGTTCTCTGATAGGTTGATACCACTCCTGTGGATGGTTTCACACCAAAGAGTATATTGGCAACACTAATGATACTCGGTAGGTTATTAAAACATGAAGATGAAGAAAAAAAAGGGAACATGAAGGTGGGGTGGGGTGTAGGAGAGATATGAAGGAATTGGACTGGGGATTGGATGTGATCAAAATGCATTCTGTGTATATATAAAATTACAAGGAAAAATGAAAACAATTACATTTTTAAAAAGACAGTTAGGGGCTGGAGAGAAGGGTCAGTGTTTAAGACCCCTAGCTGTTCTTCCAGAGGACCAGGCTTGAGTTTCTAGCATGCACATGGCAGCTTATAACTGTCTGAAACTCCCCTTCCAGGGGATGTGGTGCCCTCTTCTGGTCTCTTTGGGCACTAGGCATGCATGTGGTCCACAGACATACTGGTAGGCAAAACACTCACATACATAAAATGAATAAATTTAGAAAAGACATTTGTAAGTGATACCACAAAATTTGCTAGTGGAGTAAGTGCTGTAGTGAGAGAAAGAGGGGAACCCAGAATAATTGTGTTTTGACTTGAACTTGTCTAATTATTAGTGATGAACATTTATTCTTATATAACTAATGATCGCTTATATAGCTTCTTTTCAAAATTGGCTAGAAGCCAGGAGTAGAAAGACCAATATTCCATGATCACTCTCATAAGTCAAAAAGATTAAAGTTCATTTCAAAGAAAATGGGAATAGGCTAGAATCTGAAGAAAGTAGGAAAAAGTAGGAAATGGGGAAAATGGGACAATGATTAAATTCTGTACATGAACAAAATGAGTCCTCTGGTCCTATAACATGAATATAATTAACAATAATGCAATGTATACCTCAGAATAGCTAGAAGACAGCCTTTGATCGCACTTAGCTGCACTCATTACTTTTGTCATGGCTGTAAGTGAATACCTGACAAGTAGCAACTTAATGGAGCTTTATTAAGATTTATTTGGGCTCATGGTTTCAGGGTGCAATCCATCATGTCAGAGAATGCACAGTGGCTTGCAGCTGTGACAGCGGGTGTGGGAAGATGCTTGTTTATCATTTCAGCAGATGAGAAAGCTGAAAGACAGTGAAGTCAGAAGAAGACAGGGCTTTCTTTAAACCTTAAGTTTGAACCTCAATCCCAAAGACCCATTTAGACACAGATGCAGTTGAACTCTGAGGCCTTGCAAAGGCTAGTGAGCAGGCTCATGCTTGATAACCTTCATAACATAATTGCACAGGAACAATCTTATCTTTCTGTTTCATCAATGGGATGAGTAGTATAGAGGACTTAATATCCCTAAGTGTAAACTTGAATTCTATTTACTGACCTTTATGAAATGACTGAATCATAAAGCATTTATCCATATAACTTCAGGCTATGCAATCCTTGAAATACTCACCATTAACTATTAGCAGCTAATAACTCAGGTATTCATCCTAACAAGTCGCCATTCACCTCACACATTTTCATCTTGGGCTCAAAACATCAGCATACCAACAGTGCATCCATGATGAATAATGACCACTGGCAGAGTTACTGCCCTTGAGTCATAGTTTTGTGTCATGCACCTCAGCATTTATTAATACTGCTGCCATTCCCATAGAGCACACCATCTCTCATGGTGTGCACAGTGACATACCAACAGAGCTTGGGCTCTACCATAGCCTACCATTAATTATCATCTTTGACTTGTTCTCAGTATTAATAATAAGCATTAAGTGCTTCTAGGAGATATGTCTGTTTCTATTTGACCCAAAGAGGTGAGTGACTGTTTGCATTTATTTGAGAATGTGTTCCACTTTCCATTCAGAGCTTCTGAGACATTACAAGAACATAAAAAAAGACCAATAATATTGAAAATAATTTCCATCTCTCCCATTTGTTGTTTCTTAGATAAGATGTCTACATAAGAAAAATAGGAGACTGTATAAAATCTTGGGATTTTGCTAAGTAACACTATTTATTCTAATAAAAATATTCGCATATCTATTTTTCTTAATAACATCTGTACCGTAATGAAGAGAAATCACAAAAAGGCATATTGTCTTAGGATTTCTACTAGGGGGGCCTTTCTCATAGAAAGTAATTATTTTAATGAAAATTACACAGCATGTTGCTAAGTGTTTTGAGAAGAAGGCTACTGATCAGAAGTAATTAGAATTAATCATGTGTATATGAGACAGCTATCTCTATAACCAACTGGACAATAATAGTATGACTGAGTTTTTAATCAAGTAGCTGTGACTTGTACTTTATTATAATACATAGATTTTCTTTTATGGGTCGGAAATGTCAGGTACATGGCAATACAATGTACCATGAATATTTAGAAATTTCAGTGAAATGTGTTTACCTGAAAAAGCCATAATTTTTAAATTAAAGGCTATAGTGGGGAATAATTATTTGTATTAACTGAGGCCGGAGAGGGACTCAGAGATGAAATACTTGTATAATATCATGAGTGTAGGCTTTCTTCAGTCTCCTTTGATGTTTTTATCTTGTTTACACCTACAGTGGTCCTCATCTTCACTCTGTCTTCAACATACCAAGCAAATAATTCAATATGTGAAATAGACATATATACACTTGTAATATGGAGTATTCAGAAGCTGTTGCAAGCATGCCTATGTTCCTTAGATTCCTGATAATTTCCTCAGAATAAACTTTTATCACAGATATTCTTTCAGAGTAAATATGCACACATGATAAGCATATTTATTTTATTTTATTTTTTCAACTACTCAATATTGAGCCTTTGAACATTGGGTTTCTGTGACTTAAGTTAGATTATCCAGTTTCGCTATGAAGCATTAAACGGTCATGACTCTTGGAACAAATTAGAATGGATTAGGAGTTGGAGGTGAGGACAGCAGTCATATAGGTAACACGTGTCATGCTTCATGATTATTTGTTCATTTCCTGAACACTAGGTATTTGGAAAGCTGTCACTCAGGACCTTACACATCTGGCCCTGCCCACCTCAAGTCAATTTAAAATAAATCCTCATATTGGTGGACTTGACCATATCTGCACAATGCAGTGTCCCCAAGCCAGAGAAGTCAAGTCAGAAGGCACCAGGGCAAGAGAAGGAAGCACTACAAAAAGTGAGGTCACAGTTTTCTCAAAACGGTGCCTGCTTCAGTGATGTAATCCAGCAGTACAACCAGTGTCATGTCTTCAGCTTTTCTTGTCGATAGGGTAAATATCTCTGTGCAGAGAAGTGAACTTTCAATTAGCCTAAAATATCTCATAATTCTTAAAAAGGTTATCTCAAGTCAATAAAAAGCTATTGCTGTGAAATACAGAAGTACGGGGAGTGAACTGAGGAAGAACTTTTATAAGTTCATCCATCCATCCTCTGTCTGTCTATCTGTCTGTCTTTCTGTCCTTTCCCATTTCTCCTGTTCTCTTCTCTCCCCTGTACCTTTTCACCCCCATCCCCTTGACATCCCCTTGTCTCTCCCTCCTCCCCATCCTTCTCTCCTTCTTTTCTCTTCCCTCATGTCTTTCTGGCAGCAAGTTTACTTGACTAACTAAGGAGATACTACATAAGCAGGCAAATAATAGCCGTAAGCAGTCACTGGGATGTCAACTGAGTAAAGAAATCACAAAAGACAAAGAGCTTTAATAATTTAAGGAGGAGGAAGGGAATCAGCTAGTGAGAGAAAGAGGGATTGGTGGGGTTAGTCAAGAGGGTAAATATGAGAAAATAATAATGATATATGTATAAGAAACTTATAATGGAAGATTAATGCTATATGCCAGATTAAATATAATAGTATAAAAAAGAATCTGAAGAGATGTTTAAGTTGAGTTAATGTGCATATAAAATTGAAACGTCATTATTGGCTTAGTTACATGTATAATTTTGATGTGTAAATGTGTCAGTTAGGGATACATCTAATTTTAAAATATGTAAAAAAAATATATTTAAGCAACCTATACCCTATTGCTTTAAAACTCCTAAAGGTTTTCCTGTCTTGAACAAAAGATTACAAATTTGTTTTTCTGTAATTCAGCTGTAAATGCAGTTTTAATTTTATCTTTTTTAGATAGAATTTAAAGAAATTGCATAGAATCAACAAAAAGGACTACTTATTGAAAGCATTGTTTTGTTTGTTTCTTGTTCATTACTGATTAACTCCTTTAATTTTCTCTTCTCTTCTCTCTCTTAATCCCTCCTCTAGTCAGGCTCTGATCTCTTCTATACTACCTGCTGAGTGGATTTGATGGGGGTAAAGCCAGATCACCTTCTATCAGACAGACTGAGCACAGCAGGGGCAGAACACCAGCATACTCACATGAACCCTCTCTACCCTGGCCCCACAAATGATCCTCATGACGGTGACGCATTACATAGAGAGAGGTCTTTGTAAGATAAAGGATTTGTAAGCATGGAGGAAACAATGGCAGTTTTCTGAATTTATTTCTAATATTCTTAGTTTTTACATTCTGGAAGTCTGACATTTGGGTAGACTGGCTGGCCAGCAAGCAACCCAGATCTGCCTGTCCCTCTTCACCAGGATGAAGTTACTCAGCCTTACCCAGGTTTTTGTTTTTATTTGGGTGCAAGAGATTTGAACTCAGGCCCTAGTGCTCATATAGCAAGCATTCTTATGAAGGAGGACATCTCACCAGCCACAGGGAGCATTATTTTAACAAGTACTTTCTGTATTTATTTATTCAGTCTTAGTGTTCGTAGCCTTAGTTTTTTTCTGTTTAACAATTGTGATAATAATAGCTACTGAAAAAAGTGGAAGCTGTTCAGGGCCTATCGACTCATCCTTTGCCATTTTTACCTTTCCTTATGGTTCTGTAGGCTTTCTAAATGCAAATGCTAATGTCACTGAGCTCAACAACACATACAATCAGTAAATAAAGTTTACGGTGTTTGTTTTACCTTCACTCGTGATCCGAACTAGTTGGCAAGAAAGGAATTTTATTTATATTCCATTGGTTTTGTTTCGCAGGATGTCTGTGGCAGTGTACATCTGAAGTTGAAAATGCAATTGTTTTATATTGCAGATCTCCTAAATTGTATCAAAAATCATTGTTTATTCAAAACATCACAATATATGCTCTTCGGTTCTTCCGGGAAGGAAGCATATCATTGATTTTGACAATAACCCCAAAACATATACTCGTAGATCTAAATTTAATGATTTTTCCTTAGAAGTACATTTTGTAAGCATAGAAAAAAAAAAGCATAAAAATCAAGAATAAACAAATAAAACTCTTATTATAAAAAGGTCACAAGATGCATTATGTGCAACCATAGAGTGAAAAAGATTTGAAATCTTGTACTCTGATGGATCGCAGTCTTGTTTTATCATATTTTATAAACTTTTAATTTATTCCATCTAGTTTTAGATATAAGTTGGTGTCTTCTCTATAGTCATTATCTCAAAATTCCCATCAATTTTCTGCTTCTATTCAGTGCCTTGATTCAAAAATATGTTTAATGAGTAATTAGTGAATGAATGAATTCTAGATCACAGGAGCAGCTGAAATTTTTTGTTTTAAAAAGCATTGGGCAACCGGTCTGCACAGAACTCAGAGATGCATCCTTTGCTGTAGATGATGGCAAGATGCCTAGAACAAGTCGGAGAGTTTAAGCTTCGTAAGAGTAAAATCTAGCTTCGATCATCTCAGAGTTTATGTTTGTGGGAGACTTTCAGGCAGACAGTGTAGATAATAGTATTCAGTGAGAAGTCCTGTCATGTTGGAAACCCAGTGTCTACACGGTCTGTTGCGGTGTTTCCTACACACATGAAGTTGATGAGCACTTGGCATGTGGCTATCAACTCAGACACTCCATTCGTTGAATTATATAATTTGAACTAATATTCACAGAACAACTTGCACACATTCTGCAAAGAAATAGAAATGCAGAAATAGGAATCCAATTCCAAGTCTCTAAGACAGAAGGAAATGGAAGGGAGTTTCCTTTTATTCATTGTTGTTAATCATGCGTTCCTTCAGTGAATACCTGTGCAGCAAGATTGCACTTCAGGTACCATGCCAACACCAGTCAATTATGATAGATGTAAAGACTTACAAAGTTTGCCACTCAGGAACATTTTCTAAAAATGTGTATAATGAGTACTCCAGCTGGGGCATAAATCAGCCAAATAAGCACAGATATAAAGTTTGCAGCTACTGACGAAGCAAGTAGCACCATTGTCCAAATATGGCATGTACACAGAGATGGAACAGTGCCTGTGCCAATTGTGCTGGGCTCATAATCAGGAGAAACTAAGACTGTTAGTGTTCAAAATACTAAGTGGCGTTTCACTTTATATGGATGGCATTGGGCAGAGTGAAAGAGTTTTCCTCCCTGCTGGATATTCCAACATAAAATTAAGCTGTGGGCATACCAAGAAGACATTTTTTATTTACTTTATTTTTGCCTGAAGGTATATATCATGTTTTCAAAATGTTCTGTACTGTATTTTTGATATTAATATTGATTCTTGTAGCACTGTTTAGAATCACAATTTTCCAGCAATCAAGTGCTGTGAAGAATACATAGACCTTAGTTAATACCATTACATAGTTAATAATAAGGGGGAAGAACCTGACATGTATTCTTGGAAAATGACTGTTGTGCTCTTTCTACACAAATTTTCTCTTCCTCTACCAATGGAGATAAAGAATGTAATAACCATAGTGAAAGAATATTGATTATGATGCTTGTCACAATCTACATGATAAAATATAATGTGGCGCTGACAAAGACATTGACATATGCTATAGTATTTCATACTGGAGAATATTTTCTTTGGAAAATGTATTTCATTTGTTGTACACTCTGTGTTTGAAATTATAATGTCATTTTACAATCTTTTGTCATGTCCAAATACGTTTTGAAAGTACAGCTATGCAACCATTCATTCTTGCTCATGCAGGCAACCCTAATTCAGTGCAGTGGTCACAAAATTTTTATTTTACAAAAATAAAAAGCCAAAGAAGTAGAAATGGAATTGGAAAGAAGGGATTTTGTAGAAGAGATAAGGGGAGGAAGGGATAAGAGAACAGTGGCAGAGATTTTGATCAAAGAAATAATACATAGAAATAATTGGAAAATTACATAGAAATTACATAGAAATAATTAGAGGAAACAAATAGGTTAAATACATAAATTATTTTTTTAAAAATAAGAAAACACAAAAGCCATGCACAGACTTTTCACTGGAGAGAATATACAGGTGATAAATTAGCATGCGAAAACGTGTTCTATATGTAATTAGTTAGTAAAGCAATGTCATTTAAAACTAGGAGGTAGCATCATCATAACCTACTAGAAAGGTTAAGACATAAATACTAACTGCTAAAGACAAGAGTGGGTGCACAAGGAAACCCATTTCTTTGTATGCTTGTCAAATATCAATAAAGACAATAATGTAAAGACAAAAATAATAGAGTACAGTTACATGGAAATTCTTCTGAGGATCGCATTATTAGGTGACAATGTTGTGTGGTCAAAGTATATTTATGTCAACTACAAAGACTAGGACAGCACTAAGCAATAATATTTCATGGGACCCTCATCATATATGTGGTCTGTCATGGACCGAAGCATCATTATGTGGATCAGATATGTAGTGTAACAATTTCAAGCTTTTTTTTTAACTCCTTTATTTTGTTTTTCAATGTTGCCTTTCTTTCTACTTTATCATACCAATTTCTAAGTATGGTGTTAATTGCTGGGTAATTATTTATTTAAAAAGCTTACATATGGTTCAATTCCATACAATTTGCTAAAGAGTTCAAAATTATGATATTTGTGTCATATAACTTTTGTAATTCACTCCAATTGGCAATGTAAAATTTTAAACACATCATTTATTTTACTATCAAATATGATTTGAAACCATCAGTTATTAATGGGAATTTCATAAAATGCATAAAGTTTATTATTCTAATTTTGCTGCACAAAATTAGATTTTTGGTGAGGAAGACTTTATTTTTACTAGTTAGCTTCAGTAAGATTTGAGACTGTTTTGAATTATATTAATATTGTCACTAGCTACTAATATCAATTGATATAATTAAGGGACAGAAAATAAGTATTTTGTAATAAGTATATTACACTTAATAATATGAAAATTCCCCATAAAAGTTTCCCTGATTTCACAGTTTATAAGAGATTCTGAGTAGTTTTAAGTAACAGCTCATTTCCTAAAAAATTTAATAAAATAAAATATATGTTTGCTGAGAATTTAGGAGTGATGACTAGGTTTCATGTGGGGATTTATTAAGTGTTCAAATAATTATCACATAATGAGCTTATTATGTTTGTTCTTCCCATTGTGTAAATATTTACTTTGTTCAGAAATTATCTTGAAAACACTCACATGAAGGATCACTCTTCGAGGGTTTGGAAAGAATTTCAAAGTATTAATAAAAGCGGTGCAACTCAAAACAGTTTTTACAAGGACACAAAGTATAAAAATACCTTTATTATGTTCCTGCCTTTAAACAAATAACTGTTTTCATTTACATCCAAAATGAAGCAATTAAAACAAAAAACCCAGTTGGTTTAGTTGGTAGACTGAGGTACTTAACTGTTCAATAAAATATACTTGAGTGTCAAAAGCTTACAGAATTAATTTGTAGCAGTACATGGTACATATCAAACAATAAATCAAACAAAAAAAAGGGATCTCTCAAATAAAGCTAGAAACACAGGCAGAAATGACAGCACGCCATGAGAGATTTACCTAGAAATTGCTTTTCAGGGAAAGAGCCTAGAACTTTGATACTCACTGGACCATGAGTTTGGAAAGAAATGCTGGTACAGATGCAGGCCTTGCCAGAAGTCCCAACCAAGGAGATGTGAGTTGGGAACCTGAGACCCATACCTTTCTGGTTCAGGGCAGTGGAAGGGAGGTGTGTCTTTTCCACCAGAGCCTGAGTAAATAAGCAACTAACACATAAGCCCAAATTGACTGATCAATATTGCTAGTTCAGAACTCAGAATGTGTTGAGAGAACCCCGAGCAGAAAAGGTGGCACTACAGAGAATAAATGACCCAGTTGATGAAGCTCCCAGACACATGCTACAGGGAAATTACTTCTCAACCAAAGTTCTTCATTCCAGGTCACTTTGAACCCCATAGGAGAAAAAAAAGAAGCAGCTAATCATTTTCAAGTCGAGTTTCCCCCAAACCTTCACACACTCCCACAAAAAACTAGGTGTTGATGAGCTCACACTACAAACAAAGAAAGATGGAAGAAGTCTACTCTAAAGGAGGAGAGCTAAAGACTAAGTAAATGGAAAGATTATTGTCCAATACCAATGTGTGTTATCCAGTTCATACTATATACAACACTGCACGTTAACAGAATGCTAATAACTTGATAATATTTTGGGTAGTCTATTGCAATTACTATGACTTCAAAATAGTTACTTTTAGTAACATGATAGATTTTTAAATTTTTGGAATACATTAAGCTAGCATAAATCAATACTCCCTATTTAACCTAGTTTTGTTTAAATTATTAACTTAAACAATGCTATTTAAAACTATTTCTAATACTGCTTAGGGATAGTGCTCACTGCACATGGCTTACTCCCCTGTCTAATTCGCTGTATCTGACCACCTTACTTACTGTTTTTGTCTTTTTGTGCTGAACATTCATTATACTTGTAATTAGGGTAGCCCTAAGACTGCAACAGTAGCTTTTACTTTTGGCTCCCTTGCCTCTGGTTGGCTCCTTTCTCTTATTTCCCAGTGGCCACAACTGTTCTAAATGTCTGTGTCATCCACCTGCTGAAATGCTACCCTCTGCAGTCTGCAGCCACATTGCCCTCTCATGGCTCATGTTTTTAGAGACAGTGTCTGTGCTCATAACATGAAATATGCTGATGAGTCCTGGCATTCTGTGGGTTGACAATCCCCTGCCAACATCAATTGGCAGACACAACTACTCTCCATCCTCCCAAATGGCTCTGCTTGCCTCCCCACACTGGCTAAAACTGTCATTTTCATGAAGCCCCCATTGTTGCAAATTAGCTGTTGCTGGCAGAAGTTCGTGGGCAGTTTCCAGGCATTTATTTATGATCCAAGCATGCGTTTTCTCCATTCAAATCAACATAGCATGGGAGCGCTTTGGAGTGTGGATCCTTATCTAAGCAACTTGATTAGAATAAGGCAAACCTGTGTTGATTTCTAGCAGGTTCTTCTAGCTTTCAGTCATCTCACTGACAGGTATTAGTTTTCAAACAGATGAAATCAAGGTTTCTTATTTTGTTATTTCAAAACCTAGAACATATAAAATATTGTAGTGAATAAAACTGAGTTTTACTATTTTTTCCTTGTAACACCTTAGATAAAATCATTAGATTTTCTGCTTATTAAATAGTTGGTTTAAGACAACATGTGATAAACTGTCCCATCCTATCCCCAGTCCCAGCCTAGGTCTTTGTAGCCATGTAGTAGTTGTGGACTAAATGTAATGTTGGTGAGAGCTCTAGAAAGATACAACTTTTAAATGAGAAAGTTGTCAGAATTCATCATCTTAAATTATCAACTCAGCAATTCTTGTGATTATTTCAGATTTTGCAGAACTTCTGATGTCAAAACAAAAGTTAATGTTAAAAGTGAAATTTCAATAAATTCACGCACAGAATCTTTTTTTTTATGCACACACGAACATACACTTGAAAATTCTAAGCCAGGCAGTGGTGGCACATGCCTTTATCCCAGTACTCGGAAGGCAGAGGCAGAGACAGGAGGATCATTGTGAGTTCAAGGCCAGCCTAATCTATAGAGTGAGTTCCAGGACACTCAGAGTTACAACAGAGAAACCTTTTCTCAAAAACTAAAACAAAACAAAACAAAACTCAAAAAACAAAAAACAAAAAAAAAAAAACAAAAAAGAAAATTCTAGAATTATATTTAGATTTTTTTCCTTTAATTCACTCACTCACTAAATGGCTATTTGATGAATCAAGCTATATTTCAAGTGTTTCTAACATAGTTCTAAACAAAGTAGGCAAGTCTCCTGCCTTTAACAAGCTTATATTCTGACAAAGGGCTTTATGCTAATCTTCATGTTGGGAAATGTACTAGGCTATTTTGTATTTTTATAATAAAATATTAGGGTCTTGGTAACTTGAAAAATAAAGAGATTCTTTATAATTCATGCTTTTGGTGGTTCATGGACCTGTATCTGGTAATGGTTTCTTGCAGAATCTATACATGGCTCAGAGCATCACAATTTAGCTTCTGGTGCTACTCCCAATCCCTACCCTCCTTCTTACACAGCTATAGGACTTAATTACTGGGAATTCACATTGATGACCTTATCTAAGCCTAATCACCTTCTGGTGGCCCCACTCATAGATGCCTTATGTATAATAAGCTTACACCTTAATGGTCTTAATTGTTAATACTTCACAATGAGGATTAAATTTCCATACATGAATCCTTTGTGGTCATACTTAAACCATATCCAAACCGTAGATAGCAAAATGAAAAATACCACAGAGGTACAAAACAAATCATTTAATACCTTTGTCTTGATCAATTGAAGCTGCAGCTAGTTAATACTAGTTAATATTATAGTATGCATACTAGTATTAGATAACCTTCATATCTCAAATTTGCAAGATCAAGTCTATCCAACTAAGCACAAGGAAAAATTAGCATGAAGCTGAATGTTTTCAGTTCATGTTGTTCAAAATAAGAAAATAGTTTCCATTAATAAATTATCTTAATAACGATACACATTGTATTTTCAAGTAGGCAAATATTATGTGAATCATAGGATGATAAATTTGAAAGTAGGTCCATTCTGTAATTCTGTTTGACGAATCTCACAGTTATTTAAACAAATATCTTAAATAAACATTATGTGCAGCATGGGGTTGCTTTGTGAATGTCATAATTTCCCCAAAAGTTCTTTAGCAAATTTCTTCTTAATAACGGAGTCTGCCTTCTGGATTTGAATAATATTGAAGCATACAAGAGTGTAATTCCTTAGGCACATGCCTTGTGATGAGAAACAGCTTCCTATATTCCCAAGCTATGAGGAAAATAGTTAAATTTTTGCAGGTGTTAAGTCACCCCTGCCAATTTTAAATGAAGCCCATTTGAAGGTTAGGCTATATATAAACCACTCTTAGAACAATTAACTGTACTCTCTGGATAGAGGAGTAAATTACTGATGCAAGTCTTTGTAAATGTTGTCATTAAGTACAAAGCTATGTGATATGTCTTATACAAATACTTGGCTCTATGAGTATGTAAATTATTGAAAACAAACACAAATACACATACTTAACACAACTACCTTTAAGTTTTATATTTCTGTTAATTCTTATATAATAATTAACGGTAAACCAGAAAACAGTATGTCACAATTTATCTCTGATTGTGAATGGCTAAAGAAATTCATCTTTTGAAGGTGATTGTGTGTGGGTGTGTCTTAAGACCCACCGTGTCTTACTTAATGGCAACTTACTTAATGGCAACTTCAGTTTCTTTTCTTTCATTTGTTAGAAAAACAAACACGGAAACCAATTGATATTGTGAAGTATGTCACCAGAAGTCCTAAAGTTTATTGTAGAGGAAAAGACTATGTTCCTCAGAAGCCTATGATGGAGACAACCCCTGTGGTCCCCACTGCTTTCTTTGAGATTTTATTTGTAGCAGAAGCATCTGGACAGGAAATAAGGAAGTTTGATGGATTTTCTAGTGTAAATCTCAAGGGATACTCCTGGTTAATGCACAGCCCCTGACAGTAGGGAACTAAGAGGTCACTGTTTCTGCTTGCTGTGTTAGGACTCTGTAGATGATGGGCTGTGGAATTTGAATAATTAGGTGAATTTGAAGGCAAAAGAGCTGAACAGTGTAATGAGGTTCAAGCTGGGCATTTAAAGTGTCTCTCAATGGATCAAAGCAGAAAAGAGAAACGGTATTTCAAGTATTAATTAAACCAAAGCATCTTTGTAGATGATCTTGTAGAGAGAATAGAAATAACACGAGTTTTAGAAGCAAACTCATTGAGTACTGAGAAAATACTAAAAGCACCTTCTGAGTGTATACTTTCTAGAACAGTCTAACTGGAGTAAGATCATCAGTGTCTGGTTGGTTGAGGACTAAATAAAAGTAAAATACATATATTAAATTTAAATATATTTTAAGTCCAAGCTTGCTTGAACATTGACTTTACATAACTGTATGGTTTATATACAAAACAAACATTACTTTGTAACTCAAATGTATTATTGATATGAAACAATTTCTTTTACAATTTAGTCATTGATTTCTCCCAGGAATATTTTGACTTAGTGTATTGTCAATAATCCCAGGGAGTTTTTGGTATTAGGAGACTTTTGGAAAACCAGAAGTTTCTACTGGAGACAGATTCCTAGTTATGGTACAGCATGAGGGAAACTTGCATTACATTGTTGAAAGGACACAGTATGATCCTTATATAAGAAAAGAACAATATGATCTGAGTGAAAATTTGGAGAATTATAAAATCCTCAGAAGGAGCACTCAGACAGGCTCTGAGGAGGGTTTGGGTGATCATGAAAAGGAATTCACTTTTGACACCAGCTGTTATTGGTCATGTCCTTTCTCAAGCTGACATTTTTCTTTTGTGTCTATTCCAGCAGAGAGGTTCATCTGTCTAATAAATGCAGCATCCTCTGTCTCCTGTGGTAATATTATCTGGATGTTTTCTCTAGAATGAGGGACTTCCCGCTCTCCTTAGGTCATTTGACTCAGATGGGATTGAAGTTAGCACAGTACCAAGGAGTCAGACAATGATATATCTTGTGTCAACTCAAGCATTAAGTGTAATTTAGGGATAAATAAATTAATAAATATGAGACATACAAACTTGTTCCCAAACTTTTCATGAATTTTATGTCAGCTGTTTTTTGTTTGTTTGGTTTCTGTTGTATTTGTTTTGTTTTGGGTTTTTATGGTATATGTTGAGGTCTTTAATACAGCTACTTATGGCCCTAGGACCTTCATTAACCACATAAGAAAGAAATTCCTCAGAGAAAACTGTAATAAACAATCAGAGTTCACACCTAAAAAAATCCAAGCAAGACAGATTCCTGTTGAAACAGTTTGTGAATCTTGATCTAGCAATTCTGGATTTTTTTTCTTGAATATTTCAGTATTAGGAGCCACTCAATGCCCTGCTGTGCTTAAGATAAATATTTCTGTGTTTCTTTGACTTGTAAAAAATTATCTTACTACACCATGTAATGAATAAAGAAATAAATTAAAACTATGCAATTTTTTCACTAGAAAAACAAAAACCAAGGCAAATTAAAAGCTATTGAAAGGACTGTGCATGAGAATAAAAGAAGGAATAGGAGACAGGTGAAGGCCTATCTTGAAGAAGGGAAGGCCAAAGGTCAATTTGCTGTTTAGAATATATCTCCTCTGATAAAAAACATACATTTATTATTATAATCAATAATAGCTAGAAAGTGAGAGAAATATCCCATCAAAGTTAAGTAGCAGAGAAGGAACTTGGCACAAGCTAAGGTCTCCTACAGAGAAAGAATCTTGATAGAGAAAATGCTTCCTTGGAACCGGCTTGTAGGCATGATTCTAGGGCATATTTTAGATTGATGATAGATGTGTGAGGGCCCAGATTACCATGGGTGGTTCTTCCCCTGGGCTAATGGTCCTGGGTACTATAAGACAGCAGACTAAGCAATCCATGGTGCAAACCAGTAAGAGGCACTCATCTATAGACTCTTCTTCAGTTCCTGCCTACAGGTTTCTACCTTGCATTCCTGTCATGACCTCTCTGGATTATGAGCTATAAATTGTGGTAAAGTCTTTCTTCCCAAAATTACTTTTGGTCACGGTGTTTATCGCAGCAGTGGAAACCCTAACTAAGGGCAGTATATAAACTCTACTCAGCCTCTGACTGCTTTCAAACCATGAATTTTGTGTAACATGTATCAATCATGCCAACTAATAGTAAGCCCATGGAGCTGAGATTTGAGCTGCCATCTAAAAAAGGACTTTACAATAAATTCAAATGAGCTAAATAAAACAAGGCTGCAAGAACTACAACGAAAATCAACACTTGAGGAGAAATGGTAGAATCCTGATTGCTTACAATACTCATAATGTACAGAAATGAGTACATTTGAAACACAAAATATAGAATGCTTTATCCTTTAGTAGTTGATAAAAACATTCAATAAAATTCAATAAATAGCATTCAATAAACTATGAGATCTATTTGTTTTATTTATTTATTTAATAACTTTTTTGCTTTTTTTTTTCTTTTTCCTCTGAGACAGAATCTTACTATGTTGCCAAAGATAATCTTGGAATCCTCCTGCCCCTACCTTTGGAGTCCTGCCACTGTAGACATGTATCAGCTTTCCCAGCTGAAGTGCTTTTTTAAATTAGCAGAGTTAGTCTTTAAAATACCTATTATGATTTAAGGAAAAGTATGCTTGCTTTGAACAGGAAAAATGAGGCAAATGCAATCATTAAATAGACATTGTAAAAGTATAAAAAAAATTGTTAGTGGAAAATGTGATTTTATTGTTAAGGCACACCGGATAACTGAAGGTCCCACTGTACCTGAGACTGCATAGATGAGCCTTTCAATTTTAAGACCAAAACAAATGGAAACAGAATGCTTGGCATGATCTATCAGTTTACTTGAAGTAGGTGGGGGAAACTTTTCAGACTCAGGAAGCTGATGAAACTTAAAAATCCCGGGAGAGTCAAGATATTTTCTAGGATTGAGAGCTCATAAATTTACAGTATCCATAAGATCCCTCCCCAAGGTTGAATGAGCAGTGAATAATTGGTGGGAAGAGAAGTCTCTTTGGTGCAGTTATCTGTCCGTTTGCACAGAAAGCTCAAGGGCTGCAACTTTCTGAATCATCACCGGTGTGAGTGAAGAGTGGACCTTTCCAATAACTCATCTGCCTTTGAGTCACCATGCATATGAGTAGCCACTCATTTATGCCTTGTAAGTAATCCCAGTGAAGTCATTGGCTCACCCGGATCCACTTGGATGGGGTCATACTTAGGTACATCACAACGCCCGGTCTTTGAGGAAAGACATTTGTACCCATCTCCTAAGGAAAATCCACTCAAGACATCATTACTTTGGGTGTTTAGTTGTCTTTTTAATCAGAATTTTGATGGTTGTATCCTATACTTTTCTTGAAAATATTGTTTTATGATAAATACATTCCAGTGATTAGTTCATATTTTTTTTGTTCCTAAATTTAATGCAAAGTAAGCCCAGCAGCATTGACTGCATCATTGATAGATGCACTTTCAAACTCTTTATTACCTGGGAGAAACTTTACAAAGAAATAAAACATCAAAATTCACATGTCAGAACCTGTCATTTTAATTTTTGTTATTTTTACACATTAAGCTGATTGAAATTCATTTCGTTGCAGATTAAGAGAATGCAAATAATGTAATTATTTTGAAGTGAAGTTTGAGGCAAGCATTAATTTTAAAATATCTAAAAATGAAGAGATATCAAGGATAATGTGGGTTCCTTGTTCTAAGACACAATGAGCTGAACACTTGCTAGAGAGCTAAACACAGCATAGTGGTTATGAGACATGTAGGTGTTAGAACCATGGGGGCATTGATATAAGTCCCTGCTGAACTGTTTATCACAGGCATCAATTCCGGCACGCTTGTTGCTTCTCTAAACCTCACATGGCTCATGTGAACAATGGAGATGAGAAACCTCCCGTACTGTCACCAGTATCCAAAATAAACCAACTCTGATCTGTAGAAGTGTTTTTCTAGTTTTTGTAGCATAATTATTCTTCCTACAACCAATTTTAAACTCCTGGCAGGACATTGCTGAAAAGGGAATTAGGAAGGTATGTCCTCTACTGGTTCCTTTGAGCAGTGACCAGTTGGCTTCGGCACATGCCTGATTCTCTCAAAAGAAGTTTGTGAGTATTGAATTATTCAGTAGACAAGAAGTAATTGGCGGGGTAGCTGACATGAAACAAATGTTCAACAGAAGGGGGCTTAATGAGGACCAAGAAGGTACAATGCAGCAGGTTACCCTATGTGCTTTGAAGAACTTGGACTTACATTAAAGGCATCCAGGAGGAGCTTTAGGTGGCCTGTCTTCCAATCCATTCTCACTACACTGCTGTGACTGTGCTACACTTGAGCAAAGGGGAGAACTGCAGACATATGTGAAGAAGGAGGGGAAATCCTTGCCAATAATAAGACCTCCTCTTTGTTTAGATCTAACAATAAATGAAAACAAAGACTTCAAAAACAGGTTAGGAAATGTCAAGCATGGTGACACACAGTTCAGTGTCAGCCTGGTCTACACAGTGAGTTCCAGACCAGCAAGGTCTATGCAGTGAGACTCTGTCTCAAACAAACAAAAGCAAATATAATAAAATATTAGGTATAGGTTAGGTTTGATCTAATGTTAATGTAATCTAACATTTGATCTAATGTTAATGAAGCATGCTGTTGTAGTGGAGAGAAATAAATTATAAAAATTACAATAAGCGCTTACCAAATGATACTATTTCTATGTCACAATTGAACAGAAATGCAAATGTTTGTGAAAATCTTCTAGGTGCCAAGGAACATGCTGCAAAAATCTATTATTGATTTTATCAATACAAGCAGTCCTACTATCCCAAATTTATTTGTATGTTATTATTCAGTTAGGACAGAAATTATTTTAACTCATTATTATCCATATTCATATTAAATTGAATGTTCACTGGTCTTGTCAGTGAGAGTTTTGACCATTGCCTTCGGTAGTCTCATTCTCCTCTTTTAATGTTCACTCTTTTCTAAAGGCATTAAAGCCATACTAACTTCCACAAAAGGCCTAAATACTTTGTCAGCTCACATGCAAGGCATGTAAGTCTTTTAAAGTATTTTATTGGCAAGTAAAAATTATATTATTCTTAAGAAAAGGCTATGTATAGTAACAAAATAAGCAAACATTTTTTCCTCCTCATGGTATACACAGCAAGTCATGTCCTTGAGAGAAATTCAGAATACTTTAAAATTCTGAAAGAATTTCTCTGAATTCTCAGAGTATTCTGAATTCTGAAATCTCTGAAAGAAGGTGTAAAATCAAGTGAATCCAGCTTCATCCCAGGATTTCAATTTACATACTCTAATCCATGGATCCTGACTGCGGGACAGTGAGGAGTCCCTGCTAATGCTAACCATGCTTTCTCTCACATCTCCCTTTGTCCCTCCTCATCTCAGCTCTTTCATCTACTGACTTAAAACAACAGAAATATCCTGTCTTCTTAATCTTCCAGGCCAAATCTCCAGGACTCTCCCAGTATGCCTCCACTCTGGAGTGATTTACAACACTCATCTCCACTTTGTATCAATGACCTCACTATGAAGCTCCCCCTCCAGCAGCACGGTAAGGAGAGAGCTGTTCCATTCAATCACTCTCACTGAAGTAAGAGTCAGTTTGGAATGAAAGAGATAGGGAGAAAGAATTACTGGAGCTCTGAAAAGTGATGGGATCTGTTTAAGATTCCCCAAATTCCAGCCATAGTGTTGAAACGACATTCTTTGATTATGTATGAATCGTCACTTTTGTAGACGAGATATGGAGACACATCCAGCATAATACTTCTTTGTGACAAGACCTAGTGGCTCAGAAGCTACCACATCCCACCAGCTCCTTCATTGGACCTCCCCAGTGAAGCACAAATGGCCCTTTATCCTAGCCTCCAAACGGGTGATTGTCCAGGGGCCCTTGAGGTCTTCTAGGTAGTCTGTAAAAATTAAACACATAGGTGGCAAGGAAATTGCCTCAATCATGAATAGGAAACAAAAATTAAAATTTGATCCTAAGAAATGAATGCTTCCGTCAAATCTTTGACAATTAAATCTAAACCAAAACTGCTGAAGCCCAGACAAAATGACAATAAATTTTATTTCTTCGTGTCAACACATTACGTACAAGGAACATAAAAACACGCAGCAGCAGATTTGGAATTATTTCCATGTCTACAGGAATCTACTTGTCTGTTAGTTCAGCCCTCCCGCACTGTTGTTGCTCCGTCTCAGTCTCAGCCCACAGCAGGCTGGGTTTCTGCCTGGTTTCCCACTCTGGCTAGGAGCTGGAAATCCTTGCTGAAGGAGCTGCAGAAAAGTGCAGGAAGGATGTGGGTTTCTTGGACTGGCTGTAGACTCTGACCCCTACCCCAAGAATGAAGGAACAAGACACAATGAATCAGTCCTGGGAGTCTCTTCTGGTGAAAACAGTAGTCTCTTTAATGCTGAATCTCCCCTACCTATATCTTCCCCAGAGGGGGAGGGTTCTGGGTACTCAGGGTGGGGAGTCTTATCTGATTGCAGGGTGGGCACCTGGTTTCCTAGTCTCACAAAGAGGGGAGGTATCCTATCAGCCACAGGACAGACAAACACCTATCAAGTTAATTTCCTTTTGCTTCTGTGAAACAGGCAATATTTAATATTTATCTGGGATCTCACCAGGGCCAAAAGAGGAGGAGCTGCTGAATGCCCAACTCTCTCACCTTTTCGGAGGGCAGGAACTTCCCAGCTGCTTCAACCCACTCCTCAGCCCCATGGTGGTCCACACTTGTCTGTTCCAAAACCAAGTACTGTAACATATTTGAATTGTATGTACACATATGTGCACGTATGATAATTTATTTTATAGATATGTTTACAAACATATAATTTATATGTTAAAAATTTATAGATATGTTTCTGCCAAAAGTGACATGATAAGATTGTGGGTGTCTCTATTCCGTAGGACTTTTAATATTCAGCTGTATTTTTTCCTGTGACAGAGCTAAAAATTATTAAAATAGAAATAAGAGAATTATCCCCTAGAATGAGTACAGAACTATAAATATAAGCATAAGGTTATAAGTATAATCATATTATAATTCATCACAAAGTTATATAGGACTATAATTATATAATTATAATTTTTTAGAAATGTTTTTCTGATTACAAAAAATGATTAATATTTATTATCAACACAGGCAAACTATCTTAATATTACAGAATCTTATAAAATATGAGATAAAATTTGTAAGTAAACCCTTCAGTCATTTTTAATAATGTGGTTAATACCTTTCTTGAGATATGATCCAAATTTAAAATCAGCAAACAAGTATGTTTATTATTATTTAAAACAAAATAAGGTTATTCTATAAATGATTTCCAAACTTTTTGAGAACCAAAGCTGAACTTGCTTGCACACACACACACTCACACACACACACACACACTCACACACACACACTCACACACACTCACACACACTCACACACACACACTCACACACACACACTCACACACACACACACTCACACATACACTCACACACACACACTCACACATACACTCACACACACACACACTCACACACACTCACACACACTCACACACACACTCACACACACACACACACACACACATCACTTAGATTAAATATTAGAAATTAGAAATATGCTACAAGTCAATAGTTGCTATTCAATCTTTTCATCAATGATTGAATATTATTCAAATATTTAACAAAAATACATTCCATCCCTTATCTGGTTAACATATAAATTATTTGTGTATTTAATATTATGGAATTTTAAGTGACATATTTTTTTTTCACAGTTGCTTGGCATTTAAAAGTAAGCATATATGAAATTTTAAGGCTACCAAGTATACTCTTGAGAATGTATGAAATGTTTCCTTCTATAGATTCTGGTTGCCATCATGTATAGCTGATTTTTTTTTTCTTGTAATCTCGTAGGTGATAAATATTTCAAATGCATCTTACTATATATGGTTGTATATCTCATATCACTATTAAATCCAGAGATTTTTAGCTTTATAAAGCAATTCTGGAGAATTGGTTATTTTTCCTCAAGTAATGACAAGAATCAGATATAAAAGACAAAGACAGAAATAAATAACTACTTAAAAAGAAACTCTCAATGAATTGACTAATATCAACAATTCTAAATTGACTTGCACTTAAATGTAGGAAGTTTAAATTTGATCAAAATTTTATAATGAAAATAAAAAATGAACCAGGATTCTAGTTGTACAATAAATGAATATTTGGAATTTAAAAACCAAGGAAAAGGAATTAAAGTTGGCAATTCATAGAAACAAAAATGGGTAAAACTTGAGAATTCATAACAATTTTAACATTAAACATACATGAAAACACATCTCCGGATTTGTGGTTAGAGAGATGGCTTGGGGTTTAAGAACCTTGCTCCTACAGAGGACCTGAATTTGTCTCTTAATACCCATGTCAGGTGGCTCTGTAACTCCAGCTCCAGGGGATTTGATAAGCTTGGCCTCTGCTGGCATTAGCACTCATGTGCTGTACCCACATGTAGATACACAGACATACACACTAAAGGAAAAGGCACCCATGAATGAACAGAGGAGGAGTACAAGAAGAGCTGGAGAGTGAGAAAAGCTATCAGAGGACAATAAAGTTCTGACATCTGTACAGAAGAGAAGAAAAGTTACATAGTGGGTTTCTAACTAAAGAAGTGTATTGCACATCCGTGGTCTGATGGATTTTGTTTTTCATTTCTAGAAATGGATTTACTTTGTACCCTTACTAATCAAGTCATTGCTAATGATTAGCCCACGGCCAGCATGTCTTCTGTATGAACATAGTAGTGGTTCAAAGCACAGCAGCCAGGGCCTCGCTCCCAGTGTGGGAGAGCTCCGTGGTGGTGCATCATACTGGCTGCTGGGACAATTCCCCCACATTCCATGCTGTCTTGGAAAGCTGCCAAGGTCAGTAACTCCAAAACAAATGACTAATGTCAAAGGCAGTTGAAAAACTAAAACTGCCCTTAAGAAGCCATTGAAGGAGAAAGAAACCAGGCACTCCAAGACCAAACATATGATGATTTACATAGGGAAGCAGGTTGTGTTCTCCTACTTTGGAGGTAAGAATGAAATAGACCTCTGTCAAGGCCACATTCCCTCTCATACACATTCACTTGTTTTACTTATCAAAGACAGAAACAAGCGATAGAATGACTATTGCACAGTAGGGCAGCTTTTAATGTATCCATTCTAAATGATGTAACTAATCTACAGCAGGATAATCCTATTCAAGATGTTCCTTTTCTGGCCTTACACTGGAAACCTGTTCTCCGAACAGCTCTGTGGCAATCAACAGTGATGGAAGAAGAAATCAGGCTAGGTGAGGGTGCCAAGAGTTCCGTTTCCTTTCTGGGTGTATCAGGACATCTCTTTCCTACTTACTGAAGCAGTGGTATACATCCATTTTCATAACCAAAATGACTCTTCATAGTACAAAGAACAAAAGAGTAAGTGATAGGTACTTTTTATCCTGGGTATGTTACTAGAGCTCTCTTTCCTGTTGAGTTGATGTCTCTGACACAAAGTAAACCCAGGACCCAGTGAGGTATTCATGGGTTTAATTGTGAAAAGGATACCAAAATCTACCATTGTGCATCCCAATTTAAAATGACAGCTTCCTCAGTAAAAAATACTTTTCCAGTATTACTTGCACACTATGTCGATGCTGACCACTGTAGACACTATTTCACACACTTGGTCCAAAGTCATTTGACACCTTATGGCCCATGGGGATTTCTAGGTAAAGAGTCACTGATAAGTGGACATGAAATAGATATTTGTGTAACAGTGGCCAAGAGCCAGGCCTGAGTCAACACGAGTGCTCAGGAACTTGTTAGAACCCAATCCATCTTCAGAAAATGACTAACACAAATTGAAGACAGGGGATCTCCAATTAAAAAACAAACATATTTCAAGGATTCAGTAAAAATGAGATGGGTTTCACATATTCAGATTAAATTAAATACATCTCTCCAAAGAATTACTAAGCACCACTTTTAGAGTGCTTCTAACTTAGGAGTTGACATGGCTTACTGAGCCTCCAGTAAATGTTCTGAGAGCTCTTGTATTAGGGTCATCTTATTATATTTCAAGATTTAGTAGCATTAAAAGTCCCCTTGAAGCGCGCCAGTGCCAGCATTCATCTGGGGAAAATCAGAGAGCCTTTTATGTGTGGGATAAGGCTTCTTTGAAGGTAAAATGTTTTGCTCACATGCTTCTCTTTAATTGAGTCTTTTTCATATCTCAATAGTATGACTTTAAAAAAAAAAACAGTCAATGTCTGTGATGTTTTGAATCAATTTCTGTTTGAAGATCAAGAAAATAAAATTTAGTTCATGATGATTCACTTTCTCTAATGAAAAAAAATCTTTCTTCCCTCATAAAAGTTTTCCGTAACATAAAAATAAGTTGCAAACATGTATGAATAGTTATAATGAAACACAATACTGCATGTAAATATATCATGCTAAGAAGAACCTTGAGAAGCAATAACTTCAGAAAAATTTTACAAGGAAAGTGGTCATGAAAATTTCAGAAATTAGTTTTTTGTAATACTTTTATTAATAATTTGAGTTTCATACAATGTATCTTGATCACATCCTCTTCCTATTCCTCCCTGTTCCACCCTCCCACCTCGGTGCCCTCAAAGAGAAAAGAAAAGAAAAGAAAAGAAAAGAAAAGAAAAGAAAAGAAAAGAAAAGAAAAGAAAAGAAAAGAAAAGAAAAGAAAAGAAAAGGAAAGAAAAGAAAAGAAAAGAAAAGAAAAGAAAAGAAAAGAAAAAATCCAGCTAAGACCTACTCAAAAAGACAGAAAACATGCCTGGTACTTGAAACCAAGCTAACTACCTTCTCAGTGCTCATGAGATCATGATTATTAGTGGAGAATTACAACCACTAATTTACTAAACCAGCATACAATCTGTAAACATTGTCCTTGTGCCCACAGATAAGTATAGTCTCTAATTTTCATCAAGGGAAATCTATAGGGAACAGATGGAGACCACTACAGAAACCCACAACCAATCAAAATGCAGAATTCTGGAACCTAGTGCCAACAGATATATCTACAACAATGATACCCTATCCTCATCTAAGGCTCAGGGAACATTGTGAAAGAGGGGAAGAAAGACTGTAAGAGCCAGAGAAACAGGGAGTTTGCTGCGAGACAGTGTCTCCTAGTAATGTCAGAAGATATGGCTGAAAAATCTCACCAACAGGACTGCCTGAATATGACCTGAACAAGGAAGACACCAACACATGTACTGAACTGAATGGGGGAAAGCCCAGGAGGCCTCAACCCTATACAAAAAACTATAGGCCACTGAGGAAGGCTGGAAACAGGAGAGATGGCCTTCCCCAGTACACCAATTCGTTGTGCCTGAAAACATACACCCAGGAAACATTCTGTGGATGCAACAGGCTAAATTTAGGAATATATATGTACATCCAAATGCATATATGCATGCAATATAATTGATAAAGACAGAGGCCATGAATTTGAAGGATAAATAAGGTTGTGTATATGGAAGAGTTTGAAGGGAGAAAGGAGAAGGGAAAATAAAATTAAATAACAATCTCAAAAATAAACAAAAAGAAGTTACTTTGAAATGGTTTGCAAACATGAAGTTTGGGATTGTGTGAATTTAATTTTATATGAATCTGTATTCTGAGTCATAAATCCCTCTAATGCAAGTTTGTGAAAAATCAGCTAGCATCTTACAAAAAATCAGATATTTTGAACACTAGCTTGACATCAAAGACCAGCATTGCCACAGCACAACACACAGACTTTGGGCATCATGGTACCTGGAGTCATAGTAATGCTTTGGTTTTTTAACCTACCTGTCTATGCATATTGAATATAATTGAATATCCATGCATACTTTTTAGGATTTTATGGTTTTATTTTTAATGTGTATGTTTGAGAGTATGTGCACATGTGTTTGGGCTCCAGAGAGGCCTGGAGAGGGTGACAGATACCCTGGAACTCATGCATTGCAGGAGATTGTATACTGCCAAATACATGTTCTTCGAATCTCAGCTCAGTTCTCCAGAAGAGCAGGGAGCACCCTTAAGTACTGTGCCTTCTCCCAGGTTCCAGTGTGTTTGTTTATTGAGACAATGTCTTGCCATGCAGCTCTTTGAAACCCATTCTTCCTCAGTTTTCCCAGTGACAGCTGGGCTTCCAAGCATGTATGAATGCTGTTTATTATCACTTTGCTTTACTTTTAAGATAGAAGATGACATGTTCTTCAATCTCTACTGTGATCATTTATTTTTAAATGTTATAAATAAATCAAGCACTAAGAAAAGTGGTATACTCAGAAAAAATGCCAACTGCTAGTATTCAGATCTGGATTCTGCCACACCATTTGTAAATTATATCACATTTGGAAAAGGAATGTGTGTGATGGAACATGAAAGTATTTAATTGTCAAGTGCCTTTATTTTTTGCCTTCATTACATTATATTTAACTACTAGAATGAAAATCCTAGGGAGTCAGTAATAGCTTGCCAAATTTTATTTCTTATCTAAATATTTGAAAATAAAATTTTCATGTGTTTATATTTTACCCTCAGCTTTTATTGATTATATTTGGAGGTATATATTTTTTTTATCAATGAAGAAGTGATTCAATTGGTGTGTAATAACCATAAGGCTTCTGATTTCCTATCCCCTCTAAAGCTCAACTTTTTAAAAGAGATCTTTGACTTTCTAAAACCTCTCTGCTCCATTCTTTTGAAGGAGTTTCAGTTTTTATGTTGAAAACTTTATGTTAAAATTGAATGTCACTGTGTCTTTTTTTAAAGTTCTTAAATGAAGAGATACCCTGTCTTAACTTGGTTTTGGTCAATAACAAATGTTTTATAATCAGAGTGAGATTGGATCTATTCCTCAGGTAATACTTTTCAGTCTGATGATGCCAATCCTCCATGTTTATGCTAGATTTTTATTCTTATTTTGGGAAAATGTCAGTTAAAAATGTGGAAGATTGATATTAACTGACTTCAGAATGTACAATAAAAATGCATAATTAAATTAATGTAGTGTTGATGAAATCACAATTATAGAAATAATGAATAATTGATCAGAATAGAAATGCCAGAAATAGACCCATGTAAATGTCATCTACTGATCTTTGACAAAAGAGCAAAGACAATAAGTTAGTAAAAGAAAGTCTTCTCAATAAATGATGTTGCAAAAGCTAGACACCAGCATACAAAATAAATGACTCTAGATATACACCTGACTGTTCCTACAAAAATTAACAAAAGATGCTTGAAATAACGTGTCAAAAGATACACACAATTAAAACAACAAAGAGACTGACCAGTGGAGGATCGCACCTTTAATCCCAGCACTTGGGAGGCAGAGGCAGGTGGATCTCTGTGAGTTCAAGGTCATCCTGGTCTCCAGAGTGAGTTCCACACAGCCAGAGTTACAACAGAGAAACCCTGTCTTGAAAAACCAAACCAAACCAAAACAACAACAAAAAACAAACAACAATAATGAAACACAGTTACACACGTATTAGAATGGCCAATATCTGGAAGATTTATAACAGCAAGTGCTGGTAAGTGTGTGAAACAGCGGAGACTCCCATTTATGGCTAATGCGAATGCAAAATAGTAGCTATACTTGGGAGCTAGTTGGTGTTGCTTTTACAAATGAAATATGATCTTTTTCTACAATCCAGCAATTTAGCTCCTTGGTACTTACCCAAAGGAGCTGTAAACATATTCAAACCTAAGTGTGCATGTGGATGTTTATAGCAGTGCCCTTTATAATTGCAAATATTTGGAACCAACTGGTACATGGTACAAACATATTTTAATACATCAAGATGATGGAATATTTTTCAAAGCTCACTAGGAATGAGCTATCAAGCCAAGAAAAGATATGGGGGGACTTCAAATGCATATTAATAAACGAGATCAGTGAGTCAGAAGAGTCTGAATGTGAATGATTCCAACCATATGGCATTCTGGAAAAGCAAAACTCTTGGTGTCATTATAAACGATGAGCAGTTCAGGGAGCTGTGTGGGAAAGCAGGATGGTAGGCAAGCTCAAGCATTTTTACAGCATCATAGCTAAACAGTCGAAATCTGTAGTTGTGGACCTGTGTCTTCCTGTTTTTAGCAGGCCTTAATGACTTAATGCTCAGGACCAAGAGTGAACCTTAGTATAAACTATTCTTTCTGGTCAGTGATATGTGTTGATGTAAGCTCATATAATTTACAAAATGAATGTACCACTTTGGTAGTGTATGCTACTGCTGCTGCTGGAGGCTGTGCATAATTTGGGGGCAGAGGTCATGTGGGAGTTTTCTTTTCTCTGTGTTGCTGAAAACATAAAACGACTCTAAAAATAAAGGTCATTTGAAAAAGTCAAATGAATCAAAGAAGAGCTGATGAATTTACCTTGAATTTCTTACCAGGGTGACTTTTCAAGGGTCTGTATGTTATATATATCTAAGATTGCATTTTAACTATAAATATGCTTTTCACCAGCCTTTATTTCATATTACCCTCCTTAGGTAATTTGCTATTTTACTTGTTATTTATTGAACTGGGTATTTACACTGCTTAACACTTGTCCTTTAATTTTCACTTTGTTGCATGATAAAACAGTGACTAAAGCAAACTTTGGGAGTAAAGAGTTTATTTATGCTTACATTTTGAGTCTATTATGATGGGAAGTCAGGTCAGAAACTCAAAGAGGACCCTGGATGCAGGAACTGAAGCAGAACCATGAAGGAACACCACCTACTGGCTTGTTTCCCTGGCCTGCTCATCAGGGTTTCTTACACAGCCCATCCCCCACCTGCCTAGGGATGGCACAGCCTAGAGTGGGCTTACCTCTCCTACATCAATTAGCAATCAAGAAAATCACCTCATAGACATGCCCACAGACACCACTCTGATGGTGACAGCTCCTCTGTTGTGGTTCCCTCTTCCCTGGTGTGTCAAGTTGACAAGCAAGATCAGTCATCATGCAACTCAAATCTACATACAACTCTTTGACAAATGTCAGTTCTGACTTTTCACATAAGCATGCATCCAATTGCAGTGTACGACATTTGTGTAGGTATCTCAAAATCCTTTTAATATTTTGTATACAAAGACAGGCTTAATTCACTTTGTTATCCACTAACTCAGTAGTGCAGATTTTTCAGGGCTATCTCAAAGTTTCCTCACAGTTTTTTGTGTTAATGTAGTCCCCAGTCTCCTAAACACTTTGATGGACTCAACATCTACAAAACTTAGCAAGCATTTAAGGGGAGAATAAGTTATTTATATATTTATTCACAATTCATGTATCTCTCTTACAACTACTTTTCATTCTTAGTCATGTGGAATGTTTGGCTCAATCCCATCTGCTGTGCAAGTCTGGCATAGTGCTCTCCTTGGAAATGCCCTTCCTATTATGTCTTCTTCCTCTTTATGGAGAAAATGAGCACAAACCATTTTCCTCTCTTCCAAAGCCAGACACCTGCTCTACTCATCTGGATGGGTTTGTACAATTCCGTCATTTCCAGGATTATTATAAATTTACATGGGATGCAGTGTTGGCAAAGGATATGCTTTGGTTTGGTTTGGGGCCTTGCTACTAGGCTCAGTTTTGTACACACTTGCACATTACCATCAGGCTTTCCTGTGCTTTTCATGCATTTTTCTGTTCGTGGTCACCACTGAGTTACCTACTATGTGGCTGAAGGAAGGCTCTGTAGGTTTGCTGCCTATCGGATGTGATGTTCTCTGTCCTGCTTCACGGGGAGACACAACAGAGCAAACTTTGATTTATGTCAAACCAAGAACAAAATTAATGATTCATCTATTTTAAAAAGTATGGAAGTCAAATTAGCAACGTATTGTGTTTTAACATAAACAACTTCCTTGTATGTTAATTAATTTGCCCTTCACAGTGGCACAAACACTAGTTATTTATGCTTCACAGATGAGAAATGAAGCTGAAAGAGCACTGTTTTTTATTAATTATCATTACAAAGTTCTACTTAACTCTTCAATATCCTAATGAGAAATCTGAAATAACTGTTTGAAATATATTAAGTAGGATTTAACATTCTACTCAACAAGTACTTGCTCAGTGTTGTTCATTACTGCTCTATCAACAGTACCTACCAACAAACTACCTAGATGTCCTTCAGCTGATGATGGATAATGAAAATGTGAAGATACAATATGGAATACTATTATACTGTAAATAAAAATAAAATTATCAGCCTTGCAGGTAAATGGGTGGAATTAGAAAAGACCTTACTAATTGAGGTAATTGTCTCAGTCAATGTTACATGGTGGGAAGCATTGAGAACAGAGGAAGACATGGGGATAGAGAAATAGCTGAGAGCTCTACATCTGGATCCACAAGCATTAGTTAGAGAGAGACACTGGGACTGATTGCACTATTGAAACCTCAAAACCCCCTCCCAGTGACACATATCTCTCAACAAGGCCACATTTCCTAGTCCCTCTCAAGTAGTGTTACTCCCTGATGATCAAACATTTAATAAATGAGCTTATGGGGGCCATTCTTATTCAAGACCAATGTAGCAGACTCTCTTTCATCTGAGACTCCAACCTCTAAATTTTCAGACCTAAGTACACATCCTGGAATAACTGCAAAAAACCAACCAACAAACAAACAAAAACAAAACAGGAAAATAAAAAGGGATCATCACTGATGTGGGGAGGTAGGTAGCAATAGAGAGAATAAAAGGGAGGTCTCTAATGTGGGAGGGGAGAGAGGTAAATATGAAAAGCAGATAAAATAACAATATGGATGTCTGAGAAAGTCACAAGGAATCAAACTATTAACTGTTTACATTAGAAAATCCTGCAATACATGTATATACATGTATAAATATACATCTATAGTTTAAATGAAATTCTTTCATGTGGGCTAATAACAATGCTTCTTCCAAGAGCCAAAGACTATCTAATAAAACCTTCAACATCAGGCACAAGAAGCTCTCTTTTCAGTTGGTCATCAGGGTTGTCCAAGAGATCCCCAAAACAATACAAGCTGTGGCTACTTACCTTGGTTGTCCCCTAGAGTTAAGAGGTAATTCTCTATTGTTGAAGATTATCATGCACTTCAGAAATATGGCCCAGAGACCTCTGAGCTGGAATTGACCTAGAATCCTACTCTCTAAGAGCTACCTTTTATGGTACCAGAAAAACACCATGCAATCTTCCAAAGGAGGGAAGCAACCAACAGTCCTACCCAACCATGATACTTTGGAACCACACCAAGGACCAACATGCCACAATAACCCTAAGAGTGCAGCAGGGTTACGCATACCTTGGCAGTAGCCAACAGCTCTTTAATTGGACTCAATCATTCTCAACAAGAGATAAAACACACTTGGTCCTAAAAACCTAGCTAACTATTCAGGGATAATAAAGTCAGAGATTTCAGAGGAAAACTTACAACCACTACTTTACTGAATCAGCATGATCCCTAACGACATTCTAAATATTTGTTTTTATGCCCATAGATAAGTGTATTTTTCACCTCTCATTAAAGAAACTTCTCTTTACAACAGATAGACACCACTACAGAAAACCACAACTAATTAAAATACAAAATTGTGAATCCCAGTCCATTGGATATCTGCAAAGTACATCCTGTACCCAGGGAATATCACAGAAGAGGGAGCACGAGGACTGTCAGAGTCAAAGAATTTGCCGTGAGATCGTGTCTCCTAGGAATTTCAGAAACTAATCCCCCAGAATCTCACACATAAGACTGCCTAATTATGAGCTGAACAAAGGGCAACAGGAATAGATTTGCTAACATGGACCGGGAAAGCCACAAGACCTCAACCCTGTACTAAGAACTACAGGCAACTAAGGAGTGCTGAGACTGGAGAAAGTCTTTCTTGTGGATAACATGACAATTTTTATTCCAATACCAAATATCCCTAAAAACATACATACAAGAATCATTATCATTATACATACTGAGTAGATTGTATTTATGTACACACACACACACATACACACACACACACACACATATGTATATGTATCATATACATATATACATACATATACATATATTTTTGTAAAAGTTAATGAAAAAAGAGGTCATTAATCTGAAAGAGAGAATGGAGGGGTATATGAGAGAATATAGAGGGTTTTTAGGAGAAATTACATAATTCTTATAATCTTAAAAAGTTATAGAAATAATTAAAAAACATTTTCTGAAGACAGAAATTTTTAAACATTAAACCTAGGTTGATGACAGTCCAGTTAAGATTTAATGTTCCTTAATTAAATAAATATGCATAAACACAAGCACGCACACACATGCATGTGCACATACACATAACGAAAACTAGAAAACTCTATTGTTGTTCCGTCGTTGGAATTTCTCAGATTATAACCTTTAACTTAAATTTGTGCACTTAGTAGTTTGCATGCACCTTCCGGAGTGTCTTTTTGTGGCTTGACAGCTCATGTCCAGCAACTGTGAAAAGTATTCTATTGTCTGGATGTATCAAAGTTTACTTAAACATAATGTTTTCCAAGCTTTGGAAACTATAAAAGGACTGCTTTGAACACTCATTTGCAGATCTTCTTTTGAAAATCTTTTCAGCTCCTTTGAGTACTTATCAACAAAAGCCTCCTGTCTTTGATTCATGTGTCCTTCTGTCTAGATCATTCAATTTATATTTAAAAAAAGTTTATAAAATACAACTCTACATCTGAATTCCCAGCTAAGTCAATTTATAATTTCATCCTTATTGAAAATTTGTAAAAAAATTCTATTGGCAAATGAAAGCAAAATATGTCTCATTGTAAATGCTATCTGTAATTACTTTTGTTAGTATAATTATATTTCAATTATCATGCTGTATTTTTCCTATATTTGACATAATATTCTTTAAACAGTCTTGTACTCTACAAAATTATGGTCACAAAATGCTTTAAGCTTCCAACATAGTATTTATATAATTTCTATAATTATAAAGGGTACTGCTAGAAGCAAAACAAAAAAAATCATTTTATGGTTCCTTCAAAAGCCTTACTCCATTTGCAATCACTTTTTTGGGGTTATATTTCCACAAAAAACGTAATCTTTATTTCAATAGAGTCTTTGTAGCAAAATGTATGTGGAAAATGTACCATTGCCCATTGTGCAGTCATTTGATAAATATGCCCAGAGCTTTCCATGTCACAGTTCTTGCTTAAGGCCTCAACTGTTCTATAATATATAAGGATTTATGCAATATGTGCCAGAAAGTGTTTGTATCAGTAACTTCCAAAGGAAATCCCATACTCCTAAGAGCTCCATGAAATGCTGCCTCTGATGCAACGTTTTCATAGTGAAAATAAAGGACCACCCAGCATTCTTGAAAGTATGACTGCTATGCATTTTGGTGGTCTCAATGACTTTCAATTAAAACACTGCTGACTTTTATTTCTTTTTGTTTGAGATCACACTGTTTACAATGTTTTATTTATTTATTTATTTATTTATTTATTTATTTATTTATTTATTTATTTATTTATTTTTACTAACCCACCTCCATTCCTATCCTTTCAGTTCCTGTCCTTCCCCCCTCCAACCAATTTTCACTCTTAAGTCCACCTGCTCTTATTCTAAATCCGAGTGCACTTAGTGCTGTCAGTATTCGTATCCACATTAGCAGTGGGCCATCTACAGCAGCAGGAGTAGTGTCTAAGGTACAACATCTTGAAGAAAACTGACTTTCCTTCTCTAAGTAGTCATTGTCAATAGGTCTTCAGATAGGGGTGGGACTTTGTGAACTCCTCCCTATTATAATGAGCATATTAAAAAAAAATGCCTGTTAGACCTGTAAAAAACAGTCAGGAATCCCACTACACTCAAGGCTGCACCTGATAAGCAGAACCCAGTGACAGCCTTCACTTAATATAACCAGACACAGGCCCAGAACCTTATGACACTCGATGGACAGTATTTTCGCAGAGACCAAGCGCATACTCTGGTCTGTACATCTGGAAAGACGCCAATTGGATCTGCCCTGTGTCTGGAGAGTGTCCCCTAGGAAACTGACCTTCAAATCAAAGACTTCTGGCAGAGACTAGACCTGCTTCAACTAGGATAGATTGCACAGATGAACAGCCTTAGGGAGAGGCTTAGGGCCATAGTTAGAACTTAGAGTGTGAACTTTGTATGATGTCCGTCAACATAATAAAATGCAACTGTTGTTACTCCAGCTATGCATATCTACCTTCTTGCTTTCGACACCCGACAATATTAAGATTTTGTCTGACTTCTTGTACTGGTCTTTTGTATGCAGTCATAGCCACTGTGAGTGAATGTGTGCAATGCACCCTATTTTCTAGAAAATAAGCTTTACTACAGTCAACCACTACCTCTGATTCTTACACTCTCTCAGCCCCTCCGTCCATGTAATCCTTGAGCTTTGTGGGGAAGGGCTATCATATAAATGTCTTTTAAAGGTTGCTCCATTGATTTGCTAAGACTGCCATAACAGAATGCATCAGACAGGTTGGCTTAAGTAATAGAATTTATTTTGTCACAACTCTGGAAGGTCTAGTCCATTAAAAACATGACGGCAGGGGCAGAATAAATTTTCCTTCCTTCTTTTCTTCCTCCCTCTGTCCCCTCCCTCCCTCCCTCTGTCCCTCACTTCTTTCGTTCCTCCCTTTCTCCACCCTTCTTTCCTCGTCATCTATCTTGCTTCACTTTTGTTCCTTCTTCAGTTTCTGTCTGTTCTTTCTTTTCCTCTTCCTCCTGTTCCACCTTCTTTGTTGATTTGATACAGGGTCTCATGCAGAACCAGCAAAGTAGCTGAATTCATTATGTGCCTTGAACTCTGATCCTCATGCCTCCATCTTCTGAGTGCTTGGATTACAAGTATATACCACAGTACTTGTGTAGAATTACTTTTTTTTTCTCTTTTTTTGGAAGACTGTTTCCTTTTCTTACACACACCTGCTTTTTCCTTTCTATTCTTTTTCTTTGTTTCCAGCAGATACTTACAGTTGTTTTGTTTATCTCTATCACTAACATCTTTTTCCTTCAAGACATCCTTTTATTCTGGATGGGTTCCTAGCATGTTTGAGTTTATAGTTTATATGAAATTTTCTTTGTAAATTTCTCTAGTCAATTCATTTTATGAGTTAAAGTGACCAGTCATACTGGATCAGGAATACCCTAATGAATTCACTTGAAATTTATTATTGTTTTAATTGCCTTGTATTAGGATACATTCAAATTCTTAGGTATTGTGAATCAGGACTACAAGAAATGAATTTTGAAGGAACATCTTTATCTCATCTTACAAAACAGTACTCTCAGACTAATCAATGTATGTATATCAAAGATTCTTCAGAGAATATCTAAATGTCACTCTTCATCATCCTGAAATTATGAAATTTATTTGCATCAGTTTTCTGGACTTCTATTCTTACAGTCCTTCTGCCCATTATCCTCTGAAGTCTGAACCTCAGAGGAAAGCAGTGTTATATCAATGTCTCATTTATGAAAGAGATCTACACAGTTACTTAACCTCTACCTTTTGGGCAGTTGTGAATCTTTGTTCCAAACACTGTCCACTCAAGAAATAAGCTCTGGGGAGGACTGGCAATTGCACTAATTGATGAGTAGAGAGAAAAAGCATTTAGAATTTAGTTTGATGCAAGTCAATTTAGCAAAATAAATGAGTAGGTTCTCCCCAGAGCATATGAGCTCCCAGACCCAGGGTTCTTTGCCATATATGCAGTACTAGATATGAATTTCCTCATGTAGACTGGCTCTTAATGAATTGATTATTATCTTGTTGGGCCAAGATCATAGCTCGCAGGTTCCCAGATGGGTATGTATATTGATGCATTTCTCTTCCAACAACCTGAATAGCACCTTTATGCACTATAAAAGCTAGCCAGCAGGGAGAAAGCCTCCAGGTTGGTACCACCTTGGTTTCTTCATGTCCTGTGACAAACATATATTGTGTCTGAAGCAATAGGGTCATATCATCAAGAGCAATGATCATAGCATATATTGTTTTAAGAGTCTCTGTGATGTCCCCAAGCAACAACTTTGAAGGAAGGTATCCATTACCTGGCAATGAGCTTTTTCTTTTACAACCTATGGTTTCTGGGAGTACCTTATCCCTAGCTTCTGGTTATGATATTTAAATTCTCTGGACATTATAGGGATATTTCATTCATGAACTTAGAGCAGCTGTGGTTGCCTGCAAGAGATCTGCACAAGATCAAGCCATTCAACATTACAGCATACATGGAAGAAAGGCTCACATATACTGACTTGTACCTAAGGAAGTACAGGTTGGTAGTACCTGCTGAGGCAGGGACTGAAAGCTTAATTCAAGGGTGTTGTGATGGCTATTCTTGGTTGTTGACTCATCTGGAATTAACTAAAACTCAAAACTTGAGTTCACACTTGTATGTGATTTTTGGTTAATTTGAAATTGGAATATTGAGGCAGGAAGGCACATTTTTAATCCAGCATTTGAGCCAGGACAACCCACCTCTAACCTGTGCCACACCTTCTATAGGAAGCCAATATAAGGACATGAAAGAAGGAAGACTTTGCCCTTTGCCTGCTTTCTCTTGCCTGGTTAGCAAGCCCATCCCTTCATTTGCATTAGAATTATTTCTTCAGGAACCCAGCATATACTGAAGACCAGCTACTGAGTTCTTGGACTTCCTGTTTATAGTCAAGCATTGTTTGATTAGTTGAACTGTAACCTATAAGTCATTCTAATAAATTTATATATATTCCATTACTCTACAGAATACTGACCAATACAGGTGTGGTCCTTCATAAGCTGACAATCCACTAGTGGATAATCCCACACCCATGCACCCATGCATATGCTGGTTTTACTGATTATACTTAGTGGGTTTTAAAATAAATTAAAAATAATTTAAAATAACAAAAGACTTGAGACTGGAAGAACATGGAGGAGGAATTCAAGTGAAGATGAAATAGGTTGTAGGGGTTGGATATAGTAAAAATGCAATATACACGTGTACAGAATTCTCAAATAATAAATAAAAATATCATATTGAAAAGAGAAAATCAAGGCTGGAGAGCGGATGGTCTCAAAGATGGTTGAGTGGTTAAGAGCTGTTGTAGAATTTTATTTTTAGTTATGTATAAAATAATTGTTTTGTACACTGTTGAATGAGGGCTACCTAGGTCTAGACAGTTTGTGTTGTCTGCATGTGTTGGATTTATGTAGGGGATGTTTGATTAGTAATGATCTGCACATGCTATCAGCAGAACATCTGAGGAGTTCTGAATCAATAAAACCACCTGAGCTAAGATGTTCAGGGTGCCATTGTTCAGGATGGCACTGGCCATGATGGTGGTTCCCTCTGCTGAGGTGTGGAAGGGTTTGCACATATGATTATGCCTCCTTTTCCTGTTTGCTGGGCCAGCACAGTAAGCATACAACTACAAAGAGTGCATGCTTCTTTTATAGAGGATCTGGATTAGGCAACCAGCACCCATACCAAGTGGCTCACAACTGCCTGTGATTCCAGTGCCAGGATTCAAATGTCCTCTCTGGTCCTGGTGTGTACCTTTTGCATAAAAACACACTCAGGCAAACATGCATGCACATAAATAATAAATATATAAACAAAAATCTATTTAAAAAAAAAACAAGAAACTATCATCTAGTCTTCTATTCTCTAGTTGGAACCATGAAGCATCCCCACAGTGCAAATTTCATATTAGTGTGGTCACACTGTGTGTTGACTAATTTTCTGCACAGATCTTTGTTAGACTGCATATACTCCGCCTGGCACATCATAGAAGTCAATGAACTTCTCAATATACAGAGAAATAAAAGGCTTAGACTATTTATTCTGACTTCTTTTATGTACTTTTTTTGGAAAGTTGAATACCACTAATTTCCTTAGCAAAGGTGAGTGATAAGTAGATATGTTGAAATTCCTGTGTACTTAGAAAACTGTGTGTGTGTGTGTGTGTGTGTGTGTGTATGTGTGTGTGTGAGAGAGAGAGAGAGAGAGACAGAGAGAGAGAGAGAAGAAAGAAGAGAGACAAGAGAGAGGAGGAGAGAGAGAGAGAAAGAAAGAGATTTTGACTAATATTTTCCTTATATAAAAGATTTAGTCTATTTTTTTCATGTCAATTGGTATTATTACCTCTCTGGAAAGAGTAAGCATTTTCTGTCTATATTTAGATACAATTTTCTAAATTATTCTCCCATTTAAAAGTTATTCATGTAGCCCTCTTCATGTTTATTTTAAATGTTTTCGATTCTATGCTGTCTTTTTTTGGTATATCTATAAAGAATCACCCAGTTTTGCAAACCACAAAAATATTCGTAACCCACTATTTCTTCCCATAAGTGTGAAAATGGAAATGTTATTATTATGTTTATACGAGAAGATTACTTCAGTCTTTCATTTTTCTTCCTAGTTTAACTTGCAGCAATTACTTCAAGTCATTTCTTTGTAATTTGGATTATAATTTTCTAAAAATATATTCCTTTGTGCAAAGATGTCCAACAACTTAGCAGTTTCCTCTATTCATTGAAACAAAGTCCCACAGAGATGAGGACAATTTGCTTTCATGATTGTCTGAAAGGCATTTCCTGTCTACTTGTGCTTGGTAGTTTCACACTTTGTCTGCCATATTATTCTCAGACTAGAAAATTTAAACAGATAAATGCAAGACAAAGCAGGTGCAGATTTCATACAGTATATGTTCTGAAAGTGTTCCCTCAAAATAAAAAGAGAGTTAAAAATTAAACCCAAACCTCGAATATTAAGTGAATACCACTGAGGTAATTTTAAATTATCACCAAATATGTTTTTGTTATGAGTAGCTGGATACTGATCAATGAATACCTATGAAAAGCTCACGTTAGTGTGTGTATAGGATCTTCAGGGGTCACAACATGATCTGGGATTTCCTGCATCTTTATCAAAACACTAAGACCCAGAGGGGATCTCTTCAGCAATAAAGGCTTAAGGTGTTTTTGTTTTGTTTTTTGATTTTTGTACATTTGCCCATTGACATCTCCACGTTCCTCCAAGTATCACTGGATTATGGTGGGAATCTTGAGAAACTTAGGTTCCCATAATTTTCTATTCCTCTATTATTGTTGTTACACTGCTACTGTTTTATCATCCTTTGATGCTAAGGATCCCACCCACGTCTCTGTGCCTGCTACTCTAGTGTTTTCCTATTGAGCTACATGTGAATCTACATTATTCTTCAGTATAAGTCTGTAATTAATAAGAAATTTATGTTAGGTCCTGCAGCTATATCATTTCAGCCATGCACTCACTGACCTAAACTTCTTTTGTCATACGTTTGTAGGTTCAGAATCTTCTGGCAAAAGAGAGAAGTATTGTCTTCGGAAAAGGAAACTTTTAGGAACATGCCAGCAAGCCGCACAGACAGGATGCTTCACCACGGATTTCTTACTAGTCGGTACAATATCATCAAGCTCTCAGTTGTATAATAATTCACATCTGGCAACTATCATTGATTCCTCTATAATTGAAAATAAATGCATTTCCTATCATTGAAATTATCTATTAACTTCCCAATATATACAGTGGAAAAATCTGAGATTTATGAAATTTCCTTATGTTCTGAATATTTTTTAGCCAAAAACCTGACTTTATTGTGTAGAGGTGGGAATGTAGCTATCACAGTACATTAAGAACTATTTCCCTTACATTGTCATATAAATTAAGCATCAGAATCAATATCAGCAACAATAATAACACTCTATTTTCACATTCATATTAAAACTCACTCTCTTCATCTCTCTTTGATGAAGAAATCGGACTGACAGTATTTAAGCCACTTTTCACAAATGATGGCTTCCTGTTCAAGGCTGAAAGACAATATTCTAAAGATGGTTTTAAATTACCAGCATGGCTCAGTGCCCTGCTCAACTTTCAGGTCGTTGTCAAATGAAACTGTTATAGTGTCGGTACCCATCAAAACCCTAACACAACAATGTCTCCCTGGAGAGGCAGACTATAACTATTACAAGGCACTTTTAAGGTTTATTGATTTGGAGATAGACAGCAAGATTGGATGGGAGCAATGACAGAGATGGAGTGTATTTCCCAAACAAGTAATAAACCTGTTCCCGAGTCAGGGATCCGATAAAGATGCAAACAGTTAATTGTTCTGCTGGCACGGTTGCATTTGCATCCATTATAATTATTCAAAAGTCACAAGGAAACTTCTCAAGAATTAGAGCCAATACGCTGTTTCCTGCTATCTTCAAAGAGGAAATTATGATGACTGATAGAAAAGACTAGAGACTCTGTACACAGACAAAGGCCTCAAAGGACAGTTTCGGGACTCAGAAGTACCATGAAGTCAACCAGCACATTCGAGACAGTTAACTGGCTGACTTCCCTGATTTTTTTAAAAATTTAATTAAAAGAGAACATGGGGGTGAACAGGATGGCACAGTGAGAAAAGGAGTTTTCTTCTAAGCCTGACAAGCTAGGTTCCATTTCTAGGATCCATATGTTGAGGGGAGAGAAGTCAAACACTAACAAGTTGCCCTGTAATCTCCACATTGATGCTGTGACAGCCACCCACACACATATACATATTAAATAAAATAGTTAATGAGAAAACTTTTTAAAAGATGAGGATGAATATCCAAACATTATTAGGTGACAGAAATTTGAAATTTTAGAAATTAAAAAAAACAAACAAACCAGGTACTTGGAATAAATAAAATGACCCAGAATAGACTCCTGCAAACTGAATTTATGAAAATTTATGTAATGATAAAAGTAGAATTGCAAATCAGAAAGAAAATTAGGAGATGCTAAATAAATGTTTTGGAATTATTCAAACCATATAGAAAATTATAGGTGTATTGACAATTAACTTTAATTTATTTCGCTGTCTGTGTGGTTTAATATACATGAGTGTTCGTACATATTAAACGCAAATATATGATCAGAGGTATATAATTTAGCAAAGTAGTTTTCTGGAGAAGTATTTCACAATGATACAAACTCATAAAGTATAGAAAATATAATTAGATATAAATATGAATTTAGACTCTATTATAAATGCTATTGCCTTTAATGATGCACATTCATTTGCAAATCATTACAAAAAAATTAAAACTAGAAATATGGTGCTTTCAGAATAAAAAATGAAATAGGCAAGTCAAACTTATATAAGCATGACCTAGCATAATAACTCAACAGGTTTTAAGCAAAGCAACACTGAGATACTTGTTTACTGACTCTGATTTTAAAATATTAATCACAAGAAATAAATCTTAGCACTTTCAGTAACTTTATACATTGAACAGAACAGCCCTTCTAGAGAACAACTTGAGCAGTGAATTTAATATTTTCAGATATGATGACCCTGCAATCTCATTGTTAGAAGTCTTACAAAACTTATGTTTTATAAAAATAGGAAGCAAAATCATCATTCTTTCTGCATGTGATGATAATTGTAAATAAATTATACTATTGTCACCCATATAGATAAATTTACAGTGCATCTGTACTTGGTATGTTAGAACTCTGGGTACAGTCATGTCTGAACAACAAAGTTGTGGGTACTGAGAGATTTACCATGAGATGACTTGTCGTATATGTACCATAGAACTTAGATAAATCTATAAGGTGTAGGATATGCCATGCCTGGACTGTATGGGACAGTTGACAGCTTCCAGAATGCAAACCGTCTGGCATTCTGATGTATAGCATGATGGGAACCACTTAAGGAGATGATAAGTATTAATGTGGCTAAACACAGAGTCATAATAAATTTATAGTACAAGACATGACAAAATGTTGTACAAGTACAGAGCTTTGAGCAGGAATAGGATCTATAGGACTATAATTTGCTATAGTTGAGTCCATAAGAAGAGTGTGAACCTGAAAGCCCAGGACAAGGCATGTACACTGTGAACTTATAAACAATGCACCTTACACCACAATAGCCTTTGATGACTATGATTGTATTTCGTAATCTCAAAAGTTAGTTGTATTTTTATTTATTCATTTAAATTTCACGTATTTCCACATTGTACTTAGAGGTCATAGCCACCTGCCATTTACCTCCGTAAGTCACTACACAGTGTTATGCACAAGTGACAGGCCTCTCCTGACCTTGATTAAACTCTAAATTATTTGGGAAAGAAAGGAACAAAAAGAACAATATGTAAGACATATGCTCCTTTATGGTATATAAGACAAGTTTATAACCACAATTCTGCTTGTGATTTATTATATAGAATATGCTAGAAAACAATTAAAATATAAACTCTTGACTGTGATTCTCTTTAAATGCAGTAGCATTTGAAAAACATTCAAAGTAATGACTCTGAAAGAATTTAGGATTTACCTAACTATAGTGAACTGATGTTTGAGATACAAATATAATTGTGTTATGAATTATTTTTATAAAGCAACAAAAAATGAATAAGAAAGGAGTCTTTAAAAATCAGAAAACAGAGCCTGGCAGTGATGGTGCATGCCTTTAATCTCAGCACTTGGGAAGCAGAGGCAGGTGGATCTCTGTAAGTTCGAGGCCAGCCTGGTCTACAGAGAGAGTTCCAGGACAGCCAGAGTTACAACAGAAAAAACCTGTCTTGAAAAACCAAAAAAAAACCCAAAAAAACAAAATCCCAAAAACTATAATAAATCATATATTTGCTAAAAGCAATTGAAGATACTCATACATTTTAGAAAATATAATAAAAATTAATTTAAAAACTACATATATCATATGATAATGAAATGAATTATAATCCAGCTACACACTAAGACTAAATTTGAGTTGAATGCACTATGGAAAGTCAAGCTTGACAGAGATAGCACAGAGGACCTGAGTCCTCGTGTGAATCCTCCATCTCCATCTAAAAAGCTGAATTTGGCTTTGTGTGTTCCTCTAACACAAGGCAGAAGAGAATCTCTTGGGTTTGCTGGCTGCTAAGCCTATTCCAAGCTCAGAGAAAGTCCCTCTGGGTCTGGACACTAAGCATTCTCCCCTGGCTGCTTTGCATGCATGGACATGTGTGCAAACATACCAACTGAGTGAAGTTCCAGGCAAAAATATGAAAATTTAAACAATGAGAAAGAGAGAAGAGCAATCCAGCCCATTAACCCTCCGGACAATCTCCAGGAAGTATTACATTAAGCAAACAAGTCATCCTATCAGGGAAATGAACCACCAAGAGAGCTGTGAATCCCAGTTCGTGAAGACTTTACATAGCTATGTTTGAGTCATGTTTTACTGATATTTTGTTTGTTTGTTTGTTTTTCATAGAAGTTAGCAAGTGTTGGAACTTGAGAGATTTGGAGGAAGAGTCCTATAGGACTATTAGGGTTCAAGAGGGGTTTCAGTAAAATAGATAAGTCATTTTCTTTTGAGGAGCACTTTCTAAAAAGGCATGGTTTTGAATCATATTGTAGCATTTCTCTTTCAATCTAGCTATGACTCGAGACTTGGAAATTTTCATATTTATTTGTTAGAATAAAGGGATATAGTGATTTGAACAGAACATGTGCTCTGAGATCTCCTGGGTAGTGCTTTATTGGGATGTATGGTAAGTAGCAGATATTTACTTGAGACACTCTCCAAACCCCTGGTTCTGAGATAACATGGATCCTGGAGCAATCCACTGAACTCTCCAAGCATCACACATGAAGCCCTTACATTTTTATTCTGTATTCCAGAAGGTTCTAGTTCACCAGGGTCAATGAAGCTCCAGATTTTCTGCAACAGGGTGACAATTTCCAGCAATTTCTGCATATTTCTGTGTGTATTTTCGATATGGCTACTAGTACTGTACCTATTTTGGTTCCTAGTTGTCACTTTCCATGCATACAGTCTGGTAGTAAGACAAAAATTTCCATCTCCTCAACCAAGTCTATCTTTGAGTATTGCATTGGGAAGATGTAGCAATATTAATGGTGCTTCTGGGGCTGCCATTGTGCCTGGTATACATTGTGTCAGGATGGAAATGCCTCTGGATTCTAAATGTACACAGCATTCTGAAAGATGATCAATCCATCCTTCTAGGAGTTAACTCCTTTTTTTTTTCTCAACTTCATTAATCGTTATTTAGGGTTCCACTCTGTAAGGAACACTACCTGTGTCCCCACATTTCCTGCCTTACAATTACTTTTACATGTACAATTCCAGTAGAGATTCTTTTTGGTTGAGCATAGCCTTTAATAGCTGAGCCGTCGCTTCAGCTCAGAAATTTATAAGATAAAGTAAATGTTCATAACTTCCAAGTATTGAGAGGCAAGCTACCATTTGTCTTCTAGGGTTCTCAATTGTCACTTGGCTACATTGTGTTTATTTTATTGTTGTTATTTTTTTGTTTTTTGTTTGTTTTATTTTTCCTTTCTTTTAGTTTAGTTGGATTAACTCCCAGCTATCATTGAACCACCTTTGATGTCATCTCTCATTCCCATTACTGCCACAAATAAGTAGATCATGTTCTTCATTATCCGCTCCAATCTTCATCTCTAATTGAAATTTCTAGCTGGCTGATTAGGTGATACAAGAAAATTTGGTATGATTAAGAAAAGGACTATTTGTGACAGATGGAATCTCCTTTCCTTGGGGGACCATTTTTAAAAGTTCACACCAATTTTGGTTTATAGACTTGATATATTTCTAAAGAAAATTCATCTATTGTTTCTTAAAATAGTTTTTGTAAATTTCCCAATAAACTTTAAAATGGAAAATCACAGTGTGTCAATAATGAAGGTGGCGGGGGGCAGAGCGCAGATAATAACCTACAACCAATGAATGGCAGGCAGATTTTATAGAAAAAAATTAAAACCATGCAACCAAGAGACAATTATTTCTTTTTGTTCCTTTATTTTTGTTTTTCTTAAGGAAAATAAGGAAATATTTTAAGTCAATGGAAAGATCTGTTATTTTACTCTGAGTATAGCAAACACAGCACCAATAATTCTAGTGGAACACAGATCAAGAGTTAGTTCAAAGTGACACAGGGAAAACACCATTAAGTCACCAAACTAACATGCCACACATCTGGTGAATGTGCATACTTGAGATAAAGTAGAAAGTCCAAAAAGGAAACTGAAAATGTCTGATTACTCACAGGTGTAGCTTCCACACTGTAAAAAAAAAAATGTGGTGTTTTAAACTGCGTGGAGTTCTTATGTATTAGGTCTTCATTACTTAAAATATTACAAATATTCTAGAAACTCAAAAACGTGCTTGGAGAGTTGAGGGAAAGACATTTCCTCTGAGAGTGAAAAATCTTTACAGATTTTTTTAAAGCTTTATTTTGAAAATTAGATGACTCACGGAGCAGCCATGGTTTTGCTTTTATTTATGAAATCTGGGTAAGACACTGTTTTATAAAGTTGAGAATGGTATCTGCATACATAATGTCTACTTATATAGAACTCCTATGGAAGAAGGCACAGGTGCTAATGTTAATCTTATCAATGAAGTCATCAAGAGATTTAATTTTGTTCTGCATATCTGTAGATTATTTTTCAACTGCTAAGTCTGTTGGCATTGGTAACTGACTGAGAGATATTCACATAAATGGAACTTTGACTTCATTGAGTTTGAAATTCAAGATAATTTTTCCTTGTTCCTAGTGTATTTCTGCTTTTTATCTATATGAGAGGAATCTCACACCTGTGTTCTTTGCAACAGCTTTGAAATGCACAGATTTGAACTTCAAGAAGCTGGAGTCTTTTCTAACATCTTACTTCTCTGTGAATCAATATTTCAAAAACAAGAAAAAGAATTCTCATTTTTTTTTTCTTTAAATATTGACTGCTTGTTTGAATGTCAAATATGGTGAACTTTCTATCTGTCAAGATCCTTCCCATCAGATGTTTGCTAACTTTCCCACTGGTCCCAAATTATTCATCTGAGTATCTCGTTTCTTATTTCTACTGCATTTACATGTTTGAAACACTTAAGCTTCTCCTGTCTTTCAAGGGAAAGCGACCGTAAATAAAAACCACAACTGAATAATCCAAAAAGGTTATTTAAAGAATCTAAAAAGATGGGAAGGGCAGATATAAAGTATTTTTGGAGTTTTCTGAATAAGTTAAGGGCTATGCTTAAGTTAAAGTCTTCTCTCACAGTACTTCACTGACTTCTATTTTGACATGAAAAAGGCTGTATTAGAAAGATAATGTGCTAAATGTTCTTCTCACCTTCCAAACAGTCTCAGATCATTTGATTTTGAAATGGAAGATACATGTTCACACAACTCTGCATTGTGACTTCATTAAGACTTGTTCCAAGGAAACAACAACACTTATAATCACTTATACCGTGCTTTTATCATTTTTTTCATAATGAAGAATATCTCCTGTTAAATATTTGATTCATAAGGCTTACGTGACTTGGTGATGATGGGAGGTTTTTGAAGCGGTTATAAGTTACAAAAGTATAATTGCATTATAACCCTGGATTATTTGAATTCAAAAGAGTGATTTTTATTTTTGTAAATAAAGAAGCATACTGATGAGCATACCTGGGTACAAAGACAGCCATGGGAACAGCCATGGGGACAGCTAGGTCACTATCTGCACTATTGAGACAGCTAGAGCTATCCAGGGTTTCATTAACCTGGGCTGTCTAAATATGTTTGAGTATGGAAGCTGGAATAGCCTAGCACCTACCAACACAAGTCTACCCAACAAGCACCAGATAGGAATATCTAGCCTTATAATATTGTCCTCCTATTTTTAGTGCTTTTCAAGATGCAATGTGGTTGCCGGGCATGCTCAAGCCAAGTAGCTATGTGAACTTTTCTAAAGTTCTTCTTCTTATCCTCCCATTCCTCTTAAGCCTCCTCCTCCTTCCTTTTAGCTTGCTTCCTATTCTCACACCGTGTGTGTGTGTGTGGGGGGGCGGGGTTGGTCTTGTGAGGTGGACACAGCTGCTATAAGTTTGTGTTTACTCAATGAGCCGAGCTCTACAGGAAGAGTTACACCCTCACTCTGCAGCAACATTCTAATCCTTAAGCTTTTTCACTTCAATGTATCTGGAGCCACGTTTCTTAGATTGGCACAGGAACATTGCCTGTGTTACAGAAGTTGATGAAGATTAAATAGAAACAAATCCTCACATAATTTATCAAGAATGCCTTATTATTATATTGCAATCTTAAACTCTCAGAAATGATTTTCTAAACAGTTTCTATATCAATTCCATGTTTCTATGGAGTTTTTATGTATGTATTTTGTATTCTTCTAACGACAAATTTATATTTGGAAAATTATAGCTATCAGATTAGCATTTGGGCAAACAAAAATTCACAGTTACTTTAAGTCTATAAGATTATAATGTTAGATTAAGAATTTTGTCTCCCCTGAGGATGAATTTATCTTTGTGTGACTCTCATTATAATTCTAAAAATAATCAGAAAAATATTTAAAATTTTATTAGAATAGTCGAATTATTATCTAACCTTTGGTAGACTGCATTTTCTGAAAAACATGGCTCCAGATAACAGATAAAGTTATTACTTTGTGAGCAACTGTTCAAAGATATAAGACTCATATCTGTAAGAAAGATTACCCCACAGTTGCTGAATACATGTTTACAAAAGTGTATTTAGAAATCTATCAAAAATATGTCAGCCCTTTTGTTGAACAAAAGTTTAATAAATTATTTAAAGCACTTTGACATGTTTTTGATAATGTATCCATAGTGTTTTGAATACCTAGCAGCAATATAAACATGGTTGTGATAAACTAAGTATGAGTTTGTGGAGGGACTAATGGACAGGTGGGATGCTTGTGAAATAGAGCAGTAACAGCTAAATTGTGAGATGAAAGTTTAAAATTTGCTTTCATGTTAGTGTCAGGTGAATGGAGAGTGCTCCTAGTGGCCAATGAACTTTCTACGTACATATGTAAGAATTAAAGTTTCTCCAGACACTTTGTTTCAAAGTAGTTTATGCCTAAGCCATAAACAAGTAGAGTGTTTCACCTGAGAACTTATGTTCACAGGGGCCCTTCCTCATCATTGAACTCTGAGTCCTGGGTATTGTCTCCCTAAGAATATGAGTTTTACAGCCTGTGCTTAGCTTGTTCACTTTTCTGTCAGAGCTTTGTGCTTCTTTCTAAGCTCTTGCTTTCAGTAGACGCTGCATATGGTGATAGCCGACAAACCCAGACTGTGAGGCTCTTCATGTTGATTTCAGTTTCCTGGGCACAGGAGTCCCTGCAGTCCTCCTTTCCTGGATGTCTTGGTTATTTTCCAAGGTCTTCCCTTTAAAAACCTCCAGCTTCTGTGATTATTCTCAATTGGTGGCTCGGAGTACAAGCTACTTCTGATTGCCTGCACAGACAACTGGAGATAAACTTTCACTTTTCAATGGCGAGTGTACAGACTTTGTGTGTCAAAGAAGGCAGCTAAAAGAGGGCTTCTAGGGACCTGCATAATGGATCAGAGGGTAAAGATGCCTACTGCCCCCATGATGATCTGTGATCTGCAGAGCCCACATGGCACGGTACAAGGAGAGAAGTGACCCCAACAAGCTGCCCTATGACTTCTACAAGGGCACCATATCACATGTGCATGTACACAGACACACAGACACACACACACACACACGTATTAAATGTTAAGAAAAGCAGGATTTCTGAGTACAATTTTGATTCATTAAGGCCAATTATATGTCAATGCTAGTTTTTCTAATTATTCTGGAATTTAAAAAAAAAAAAAACAAACTTTTACACTTGGCCACTTCAGTTTTCCTGTAATGTGACTCTTCCCAGAGTTGCAGTACTCAGACCTTTGGAAAAGCTACTAATGCAGAGGCAGGGGACATGCCCACTGTCCCTGCTGTAAACTCTTCCTTAGATCCATAGACTGAACCTCTACCTTCCAATGTGATAACCTGGATAGGAACCTAGAGGAGCACAGCGCTGGGGCGTCATCAAATTGTGATGCTCAACTGATCTTCAGAGCTGCCAGCAGATTATTGCTTTTTCAATAAGCCTAATATTTTATCTCATCTCCAGTGCTCCCCACTAGATATTAAAAATTGACATCATTCTCCTCAAAACTACTCTTCTACTGTTGCCAGTCATTGTTGGAGGAAGTCCCTTAAGCCATAATGAACTTTGAGTCTGGAACACCTCACAAGCTTCTTGGTGTGTAATTTGTATTGCTAGGCACCTCTCCCCAGTCTAAGTAGAATGAAAGAAGACTGTGCAGCCCTTTACTAGAACTAAAAAATGCTTTATTGACATTTACTGTATGCTTTATCACATTGAAAACCCAACTAACATTTTGTTGATTTCATCTCATTAGCAATTAAATAATCTCAAGGATCTTTTAATAAAAGATTTATTAAAATCTTTTTTAAAAAAAAGATTCATTAAATGCATTTAATAAATAAATACATTTCCCAACTCCTAGCAGCTAATCTCTAATCTCCTTACTTCATGGTTTGTTTACGCCTTCCATTCCTCTACCCATATTCATCCTGCCTTCTTTCCCCTGAAAGCTGGGAATTATCCCCATTGATGCATTAAAAAAAAATCACTCCACCGATCTTCTCCATCTATAGGCTAACTGAGACTGGCTAAGTGTATGTGATGATGTGCGCAATGGTGTAAATACCTTATTCTGTATCCCACTATGCTAATGATGCCTTTTCTTGGAATCCTTCTGTCTTTCTTTCAGCTTCCATAAGCATGTTCAAAAAAGTTCCTTGCTCTTTGCTTCTTCAACTGTGTTTTCTGCCAAGGCTTCTCCTTTTTTATTTAATTGTTTCCTCTCTAATTATTAAATATTTCATCATTTTAGAATATTAGAAAACATTAAGAAAAATATAATGAAAATCTGTGCCATTAATAGTTGGATTTGCCAAGACAAAGCTTTGTTTTCATTGAACAAAAAGATATTAAATCAATACAGATATTAAAAATTAAGCTTTCTACATAACTCATTTTGAACTTTTTACTTACTTCCTAGTTTCCAATTTTGTCCTTTCATTTTTTAAGTTTTATGACACTTAAGGATTTCATTTGTGTCTGAAATAATGTACATTCTGATGCTGGAGAATGAGAGTCTATACTATCTTAGCTATACTCTTAGCTATATTCTTCTAATGTATTACCTCCTGAAATAGTTTCATTAAATCATTAAATATCCCAAATATTGTCATAATTTTCTTCTATTTCTTCAATTTGTGTTGTGTAATTTCTTGCTGTTTTAAGACAGATTTTTTTTATCTAATATGCTTAAAATGAATTGTAACGTCTTAATGACTTCTAAAGTATTTTTTTATTTTATATCTTACCTATTTTCATAACAGCACATGCAGCTATAGCACCTTTCGTTTTCACTTTCACAAATTATTTCCTTCTAGGCAGATTAGAACACATCTCCCCTCCACTGGTTAACATTTAAATATTTTTCATGCCTTAAGTAAGGGATATGCACTTCTCAATCTCACCAGATTTAGTATTAATGTGTCCTATACCTGTCTATATTTTAAATAAAACAACACAAAGAACTGCTCCTATCTCTTTTAACCATTGAACATCTGCATCTAACACTTTACTTTGTAGAATGAATGTTATAGCTTGTATCTGGAATTTTCCCCAAAGTCCCATGAACTGAAGTCTTGAACTTAGCATGGCATTAAGATGTGAAAGACTTTAAGATATAAAGCATATTGGGAGATCCCAGGCCACCGAAGGTGTGTGCCCTCAGAAGAGACTGTGGGACACAGACAGGGGTCTTTGCTTTCTTCTTTGCTTCCTGTCTTCTATGATGTGAGCAACTCACACCACATACTTCACAATATAACCTTCTGTCCCATCCCAGGCCCAAGAGATACTGGTGGAGCCAAGTGATTGTAGAGTGGAATCTCTTAGATGGTCAGCTAAAAGAAGTTGATAATCTCAGGGATTTTTGAGACTTTCATATGATGGTGACTCACACGAAGAGCTCCTCAAGTATATGCTTCTGATGTTAAGGGTGAATTGACATACACCTGTCTCTATCTTTATCAGAACACAAATTCTATTTCAATATTTACCTATTCATGTATCTATCTAGGTAAATATCAATATGCATACAGGTAGAAAGATAAAGAGGCATTCATGAATTTATACATGAATATGAGAAAAAGTAACGTGGAGGAAGATAACAGTTGTGAAGTTATACAGATCTGATATGGGAGCTAGCTCACTGTTCCTCACAATTTTGAACTTCAGGAGTACTGTTAAGCACCAGCTTTTTTTAGATTTAGCACTGATATAGTGACTCAGTATCTGAGATACTTAAACACACACACACACACACACACACTCACACACACACACCCATACACATACAGGAGTTTTAACTGCTTTTATGGCCATTTTGAATTAGTTATGCATTAATTTCAAATGTGATTGTGATGTGCTAAAATAGCCCTTATCAACATAAAAACCCATGCTGAAATTTGACTAATACCCATAAACCTAACTAATTATCTTTCTTAGTCATTGCATTCTGGGCCCCTAGTTAGATATATGCCCTTCCTTCTGTTTTTCCTGAGATCCTGCTTTAAGGAACCTCCATTGTAAACATCGTCATAATGTTTTTTATGTTCTTTCGTCCAAACAATTGAGGTTGAGAATTTCTTAAATCCTAGTCTGGAGTTTCAATATTGTGGTACAGTATTGTGGTGAGGGCCTTAGGGTGGATCACAGCATAGTTAATGGCATCACATAGAGTGTGTGTGTGTGTGTGTGTGTGTGTGTGTGTGTGTGTGTGTGGTGTGTGTGTTTGGAGAGAGGGGGATGGGGAAGAACTCACGTGAGAAATGGATGTCAGCTTGCTTGGCCCCTACCAATCATCCCCATAATTAATCCAGCCATGCAAATGCACCGAAGAATGTGTTCCAATGAGATCTAACTCACCCCCAAGAGGAAAGCATTACAACCTCTTCAAGAGCTTAATACAGGACTGCAGTGACGGCTCCCATGATAAGAATGCTTCCTCTTCTTCCCAAATACCCTGTTCACTTCTGAGTACCCAGGCAGCTTACAACTGTCTGCAATTCCAGATCTGAGAGATTTGATGCTCTCTTCTGGCCTCCATGGACATCTGTACACATATATACACAGACACAAATAAACATTAGTGAAAATTAATCTTAGAAAAATTCCACCTTCCTCTCTCTTGATCTGGTCTCACTACGGAGCCCAATTAGGCCTTGAGCTCACAGAAGTCCATCTGTCTCTGCCTCTCAAGTGCAGGGATTAAAGGCTTGTGCCATAGTGCCGGTTGCCACTATTTCTTACAGACCCTACCAACACATTACAATTACATTGGGGAGCTGTGTGGAAATAGAAATTTGTGCATGTAGCCTCCTATTCAGCGACTTGATTGATACTTCCCATGGCATTAATGCTGAAGGCAACAACGTTTCTGATTTATTCATGTTTTCTTTTCTTTTCCTAAAATAACCAGCACAACTGTTTGTACACTGTGGATGTGCAGTTATGAAAATAAATTAAGATTTTTTTAAGGTAACACCAGGGAGTGATAAAAAATATTAATAAAAATTAATAAGAACCAATAAGACCTCCTCTATTTGCCTGGCCCTTCACTGGTCAAAAGTTTAATCAAAGAATTATGTTTACATACAAATAAAGATCCAAGGATTTATTATTAAAACCAATAAACCCAGACCGTGGAGGTATAAACTTTAAAATGAAAACTGAAAACTCTGCAAGCTGCTAGTAGGTAGCATTATTTTGTTTTATGGTGTACAGCACAGCATTCCATAAAACACTGCACGCTCCTGTGTACTTATCTGACAGCTGAGTATGGCCACTCTGGGGCTCATAACTTCAGAATCACAATACATATTAATAGTTCAATATTTATACTTCTCAGAAATAAGATTTTGCTTATAATTATCTTTTATTCTTTTGTTTCATTAAAAAAGTAGCTGCTCTCAAGAAGTTAATGTTCTATGTTGATGGGAATTAGTTTTTCACACATTTTTTTTTTCTTTAGCTATTTGTTTGACAATAGACACGAAGAAAACCTACACTAATCTCAGTGATCTGTTCTGAGGTAAATCTGTCGATTTACATTGTCATAAACCAAATTTAAGAAAAGCTATACACTGGCATTTTTTTTCTCTGCTATCACTTGTTCTAGCTTCTTTCATCTCCACCCCTCTGCTTTCAACCCTGCTCCGCTCTCCCTTCCCTCCCCTCCCCTCCTCTGCTCTCCTCTGCTCTCCTCTGCTCTCCTCTGCTCTCCTCTCCTCTCCTCTCCTCTCCTCTCCTCTCCTCTCCTCTCCTCTCCTCTCCTCTCCTCTCCTTTTCCTCTCTCCTCTCTCTTCTTTCTCTCGCACTTTATCCTAGTCCCAGGCACTTCATCTTCAATTAGTATAATGACAGTTAATGATAGTTTAAAACATTACCCTTCAAGATACAATTTTACTCTCATTAAGTTCAACATTTTTATTCTGCTTATTAATTAAACTAAAAAGATGGCTGGCTTCTCTGCATTTACTGGATTCAAACTTTTGTGTCTTGCATCAGTTATATGCCTTTGGAGAGAAGCATTCAGCATTTGCTGGGATTACCACAATAAAGCATGATGCTTAGTAGAAGAATGGTGGGCACAGCATTCTGACCCATGACTTTTTGAAACAAATGTTAAGAAAGAGGTGAGCCACAGGACCAGAACTGTACAGACTTCCTTGAATGGGGATAAAGCCCCTCTACTGGGGCTGGCAAACAGCACTGAAAGACTTCACAGTAATGAGGAACATGTAAGAGTTTAGCTCAGTGTCTTCTGGGCTGTATACAATAAAGAATTGCATAAGAGAATAAAGTCACTTGGGATGTTCCATTGATTTTATATCCAACTCTCCAACAGTCATTTCTTGTTTGAAGATTCTTGATAGTTTTTACTTGTTTGTTAAGAGAGAGAGAGAGAGAGATTGAGAGAGAGAAGATCAGAGAATGACTAGATGAAATCAGTTCTGTCCTTTCACGATGTGGGTTCCTGGGATTGAACTCTGGTTTGGAGGCAAGCTCTTTCACCCACTGAGCCATCATGCTGAATCTAGATATTTGGATTTTGTTTTGTTTTGCTTTGTTTTATATGAAATCATTTCACAAGTAATATAATTTGTGTTTTGTTCGTTAATAGATATGTCCATCACCATTTTAGATTAGATGGCATGATTTTAACATGTGTAATATACATTAGTTGACAGGTAAGAATTACTGGTCCTGTGATATTTAATGATTTTCCCTAATGTACATATTGAATGCTATGCTTACTGCTAAAATTAAGATACAGCTACTTCTTCCTGTCACTGCCTCCACTGTATATTTTGAACATATAAAATTATGGAATTTTATCTTAATGTGTTTAGATACTGAATTTTAGTATTTAGATTGCATAAATAATCCTATGTCAACATGTAATCATGATATATGGTAGTAAAATGCTTTTTAAATAAAGAGCTTGTATGTTACCACTTTACAGGAAATTGTATGAGCTGATTGCTTAGGCGATTAGTCATTTAGTTATCTATTGAGATTAAGACTCCAAGTGATAATCCATTTCTCATTAAGGCTACATGACAAGCTGTGAATTAACATTGATGGAATTTAACTAGACTAATGTCATTCTGTTTATCTGAATTCTTTAGGATCATATGTGACTATATATTGTTATACAAACTGATATCACATACATATATAATAAACAACACTTCCAAACATTCATTTTATTTGGCCATTTAACATTGATACTGGAAGTATCTATGGAATTTCTTTATAGTGGTCACTTCTCTGTGTCTTAATCAGAAAGGGACATCTACATGAATACAAAGGCAGAAATAGTCAAAGCAATACTGACATGACTATTCTAGCAAGTCCATTTCCAAAGTAACCGTGTACTTTATATGTATTTTAATAAGTCTAATAAAATTAAAATCATTGCATATTATAGTACTATTTTAAAATATTTTCAATATTGTCACAACAAAGGGAGAACTTCAACTCAAAGATAAAGGAATTGGCTGTTCAGGTGGGGTAGTGTAACTCTTTTATACATTGGGTGTAGGAAGATGAAATAACCAACATGCACACAAAGCACACACAGACATGGACCTTAAAGCAGGGAGACACACTGGGCTCTGAGTGTGGTTGTGGCCCCACCATGCTTTTCCTACCATACTAGCATTTCCTGGAAGCAATATTTTATCAGCATCCCTTGAGCCAAGGTCACACCACTGTCATTGTAATCCTGCAAATGGGTAAACAATGGTTTCTGACATTAAGTCAATAATTGACATTTTTCTGTTTTTTAAAACAAAGATTTTTAATTTTTTAATTTTTTTTGCTTTTTGTTTTTCTTTTTTGAGACAGGGTTAGAGATTTGCCTGCCTCTGCTTCCCAAGTGCTGGGATTAAATGCATACTCCACTACCATCCGGCTAACATTTTTAATTTTTAATTGTCTGTGTGTGTGTATGTGTGTGTGTGTGTGTGAGACATGTTTTCAAGTGTCCAGAGAATGCCTTAGATGCCTGGAGCTGGAGTGACAAGGGGTTGTGATCAGTTCTTTCTGAATATTGGTCAACAAACTAGGTTCTTTTGGAAGACTTGGAAGACAGAAAGTGCTCCTAACTACTGAGCTAACTCTCCAATCCTGGGCTAGTTTCTTATCCCATTGTGTGACTCTTGGAAAACAGATTCATTTAGAAGACTGTAAATAATCTCAATTTCTACAGTATTGACGTCTATCACACCTACGTGCAGATGGCCATGGTCTTAACTGCCCGTTTTTGTTTCATTTTACCTGTGTCTCCTGTCAGGCTCACTCTCTGCTTACATGGACTCTTGAGTGGAAATTACTGCAGACTCAGACTTTTACCACAGAAGATCCAAACCCTGCCTGGCTATCAAGCCTCGAGTATACATTCCACACATTGTTAGCATGAATCTTGCTTCATTGTGACTCATGGATTTGAAGTCATCCTCTTTGTCTCCCATGATTAGGATTTGCAGGTTCATTTGCATAGTGGAAAACAGTTCCTCCACCATTTACATATGTAATCTTCTCCTTCTAGAGTAACAGTCCTCAACCTGTGGGTCACAACCCCTTCGTGGGTAGGAATTCCCTCTACCAGGGGTCACCTAAGACCATCTGCATGCCAGATATTTACATTGCAATTCATAACAGTAGCAAGATTACAGTTATGAAGTAGCAATAAAAATAATTTTATGGCTGGGGGTCACCACAACATGAGGAACTGTATTAGAGGGTCACAGCATTAGGAAGGTTGAGAACCACGGCTCTAGAGCCTATCCCACTGAAACTGCCCCTGATCATTGCGACGCATAGTCTTTTCTTTTCCTTTGTCTACTGCACAACATTTTAATCCATTTGCATAAATCACCCTATAACAACTTGCTGCTACCTTGGCTAATTATTATATGTGTGTTTTTACATTTGAGCTTGGTTTATACACTATTAATGTTTGTGTATATGCCTTATATTTCCTTCATTTATTTTTACAGATTTTTCTATAGCTGTTAGAATGTTAAGAAAATGATGTGTGCTCTAACCTCCTTGTTTATTGACTAAATGAAATAATTGCATATCACCAGGTTGTTTCTGTCATTAGCTGACAAGCTCAAGTTTGAAAGAACCTGTTTAATGCCTGGTTATCAACTGGCTCAGAGCTAGTGCAGATGGAAGTCATCAACCCTAATGTCAGGCGACTCATTAACTAAAGAGGAATTGCCACGTATTCAAATTCTCCTTTATGGATTTTCATGAACTGCGTTACTTAAATTTTTTTTTTTGTTTTGTATAAAATGTTATGTGTGATGTATCTGAGAATAACATCACTTTCAGACATCATAAAACATTGTCACTCACCTTTCCCACAGTTGACTGCTTATTTTACATTTAAATGATTTTCCACAAATTCACATGACTTTTATTACAACGTTATTCTGTGTATGCAATATAGGCAAGAGGATGGGGGGAAGGGCTAAAAGATAGTAAGCCTATTGAAGCACTGGCATGTGTCAATAAATAAACACTCATATAGCGCATTAAGCTAAAGACAATCATAACACTTATTATTTTCGAAATATGGTTTTATTTCCTTACTTTAGTGACATACATATTAGCAATAGGATGGTTATAATGAGTTTCACATGAAGACCACACATCAGATAACAATTTTTTCCTAAATTGCTTTGAACACATCTCTAAAAAATCTGTGGATAAAATTCATGCTTCATAGTTTAATCAGGAAATTTCATTTCATTTCTTTTTTTCAATTTTAATATAAAATTCAAAATAATAAAAGATTCCTTTTAATGTTGTCATTGTGTTCTCTGTATTCTTAATTCTCAAAGATTTGTCTTCTCACTGACTGGGAGAGCATTGATCCTTCTTACCCCAGCTGTTTACTTGGGAAATAGCTGTTTGTTTGGTTTTTCTTTTTTTAATATATTTTTCTATTTATCTTCCAGTAGATATTTGAGTGTCTGTGAAGGCAAGAACACTTGATTTCCCATAGCTTCCAGACTCTGTTTATTCTCTTCCCACACATTGCATTTGATCATTCCTCATTTCATACAACCCTGCTTGCACTGCATTTGTTAGAAACTTCTGGAAAGGATATAAGGTCCACTCTCCTGTGTCTCTTTCACTCATTTCCTAAGAAACACCTTTGCTATTTGGTAATTATTCCTGGTTGGCAAATTGACAATCAACTCTTTTAATTAGAGTTCCACTTAATTCTACTTTTGAAAACAAAATGAAACTCTGTGCCTCATAAGATGATACTTTTTTCCAAGTCGGCCACCGAAGGTGGCAAACGACAAGACTGCAGTCAGTATTCAGACTTTCACAGGCACACCCTCATTCTCCTAATTGGTATTTGGCTTTTCAAAGAAATTTGGCTTTTTCTATTTTTTGGTAGTGGTGGTAGTGGTGGTCTGTTTTTATTAACGTTGAAACAGAGACTTTACCTGCTCTGTGTATGTTTTAAAAGCTGAAGTTTCAGTACAATTAACTGAAGCCTTTTGAGCGTAAGCACACAGTAGATGGTGGCCAGTCCTGGTGATTTATACAGTCAAATGCTTGCATTGCCAAGCGTAGACCGGGAATCCTGCAGTCGATTCTGTCAGATTCCAAGGTTCTGCTGCTCTCTCAGTGAAGAATGTTGAGTGATTCCTGCTGTTTCAGGCAGACCTCTCCTCTGCAAGCAGAGCGGGTCACAGTGATGGGTGTTAGCTTTTCATCTTTGGTAATGATCCAAGAATGTAAGGGGAGGGGGAGAAAGAAACTTTGGCTCTCTACCAGCTCCTGTCAAGCTGAGACCTCTCTCTGGCTTCGTTTGTTTTTAATACATTCATACCCGTTCTCCAATTGCTATTTTCCAGGGCAGACACATTTCAAAATCATCAACTTTTATCTCATTAAGTGCTAAAACTAAACAAATTATCTTCTAAGCTGCCAGGCTGAAGTTCAATTTTGTGAATCAAAACAGTTTTCAAAACACGTGTTTCCTGCTCCATGGCTCCTCCTTCCGCCTTCTTCCTGGGAATCTTGATGTGACTTTGAGGGCAAACTAAAAGTCTTTCTTCACTGTGTAACTATAATTAACCATTCTTTGTGCTTATTTATTTCTTATTTCTGTAGTTACTGGAAAACAAATACCCCTGTCTGATTTGTAAAGGTTAAATGTAACAGCTTTTTTGAGGAACTGACATCTTCCAGATCTATAGTAAAGCTTGATTTCCAGTAGGCATCGGAAAATAATAAAAAAAAGCAATGTCTTCAGGGATTAGCCAATAAAAGTAGCTCCTTTTTTTTTTTTTTAAGTTCAAATACTTTCAACTGACTCTTTAAATTTTTTAATGTATTGCATATTTTTTTTTAAGTAAGTTTGTCTCCAGCAAGACATCTTTTCAAAAAAATACATAGAAGTAAGGACATACTGATGATGAAGTCATTGCCTAGGGCTGTCATTGGTCCCACATGACTCAGTCAGTACAAAACAATACATTTAAAGGTTTAAAATATAATTGTGATCTCAACAAATGGATTATCTACCATCTTAGTCCATTTGGATTGCTGCAACAAAATGCTAAAATACCTCATGAACAGTTATAGAGGTTAGAGAATCCCAGGCAAGGAATTTCCATTTATTAAGACTCAGGTGAGGGCCTCATCATGGTATGAGCTCCCAGTTAACCGAATGGTCACATTTTCAGACAGAAGTTCAAGGAGAAGGAAGGAACCTTTCTTATTTTTGGATAATTATTCTTTTGTAAAAAGTAATGTGATTCCCATGAAAATCATATTAACGAGTCCCCATGGACAGGGCACACTATGACCTAAGTACCTCTCATTAAACACCATTTCTTAAATATCTCACTTCCTTAACACTGCTACAAGAAAATTGAGCCTTCGTGGCATGAATCCTTAGACATACGAACACATCTAAATAATGACGATAGTCTTAAAACACACCACAGTTTTTGAATTTACATCAGTCTGGTGTAGACTAGGTTTTACATTTCTCCACATGCTCAGAATCAAAACTAAGTTCATTATCAGCTATTGATACATGATTAGCAGGTGATCATTAGTTTTCCTGATTAGATTACTCCGTTTTCCTGAAACTGTCTTCAGCAATTTCAGCAGCAGCACATTTCCTATAATTTTAATTTATCTAACATGGTTTTTGTCTATATCTCTTAACACAAGTTCAATTGAAATTTTTTTCATAACTTTCACTTTTATTCCCATTTAAAATAAACCCTATCATAATGATAATTTATGATTCTTTTAATTTAATTTAATTTGTCAGACTGTTACAGTGATTTTGTTTTTCCTCCTCCCTCTCCCCTTTCTCCTCCTTCTTCCTCCTTGTCTTCTTTTCTCCTTCTTCTCCTTCTCTTCCTCCTCTCCCTTTTCCTCTTTTCTCTTTCTTCTGCTCCTCCTTCTCCTTTTCTTTCTCATCCTCCTTCCTGCTCCATTTCCTTCCTTCTCCTTCTTCTTATATTGTGCTGAGAATTGATCTTAGGCCCTAGCACTTAGTGGACAAGCACTCTACCACTGAGCAACATTTTTATCAATTATAAGACAATTCTAACAGAGGAATATTCTAGTTACAATTCTATTACAATTGGAATTGTGAAGTTCTAACTACCAATATTTCACCTTCTGTGTGCCAGGCACATATGTTAACAGAAGTCTGTTTGAGTTCTGTGAAACATCTTGGCCTGTTTGGCTTTCAATTTGCAGCCAACCATATGGTGCATAGCTTTGGAGAGGAATCTTCAAGCTGGCAGGCTGCTGTTGCTGACTCTGGGCTCGCATGCACCATTTGAGTCTGTGCAGTTCCAAATTGCAGCTCAAGCCTTATCTCCTTGTGCTGAAATGTGAGGAGGTCCAGATTTTTTACAGTTCCTAAGCTTCCCAGACAAGTATAATTACCAGCACTCCAAAGAGTTAGGAATATAAGCCAAACGCAAACAGATTTAGGAGTGAGAGCAGAAGAGCTTCAGCTGTTGGGTCAAGCTGGGTGCAAAGCAGCTCAGGATTTTCAGAATCTGGAGAAGAATGTCACCACATTGAACTCTCAGTGATAAAATGAAGTTGCCCTTTAGCACTGTTTGTTCCAATAATGGAGGAAATCAGCCTGAGAGAGGAACTAGCTTTTAAGTGAGTTTGGATGTGGCAAAATTGGTGATCAGAAAAGAAAAAGAAATGTCTAAAGTTGCAAATGACACAGTAGTTTTATGATTGGAACTTCAATTATATGGAACTGGTAATAATAACTTTTTTGAAAATTAGCTTCTAAGTCCAGAAATAAAACTCAACTTAAACAGAATTGGGAAGAATTAAAAATGCAATTTAACCATAACTCTCACATTAGTGTTCCATGATTTTCTTCTTTTTCTTATTTCATTTTTCGTTTGTCTCCTTGTCTGTCAGTTCTAACCAGTATTGGCTCTTTCCTTGAAGTATTGCTTTTCTGGAGTGAGATGCAAAAGAAGGGTTCAGTCATAATTCTACTTACATGTTGCATACCACATTCTCTAGTTTGCAGGCCCATTTTGTGTTGTCTGACACCAACCAGTTTAACTGCTATAAAACTAGGCTTCTTTAGAATCCCATGGATAGAGTCAGATAATAAAGGAAGTGAAGGGAGAGTCCCCGGAGAATGCGGAGGGTTATGTGATCTGGGAACCATGTACCTATCCAGAAAACGAAGTATCACACACTGAGCTGAAGCTGAACCTTTTGGTTGTAGGTAGAAATGTAGACATCTGGACCATTACAATACATACCCTATGGTTTTTAAACGTGCATTAAATGATTTTTGTGCCTTAAAAAGAATGTCACTATTTTTAAATTACTAACAAAATAAGGCTGGGGAGCAGGGGACAGTTCTGTATTTAAAATGCTTACCTGGCATGCACAGAGCTTTGAGTTTGATTCCCAACATAGGAGGAATCAATGTTTTCCAAACAACACAAGCCAGCAAACGATACTGACTTATTGTATTTGACATACATTAGCTCCTTCACTGCCACTCTCTCCTTGGAATCCATTACTAGCCTAATCTCACCCAGTACATGTGATTATGGCTTGAGTCTCAGTGTCCTCTGACACACTGCAGTGTGAATCTCATCACCCATTGGCACCTCACCCACTCTTACTTTTCAATCCCATCTTTATGTCTGTTATTTCTTTTGAACTGAAATATCCCCACTTGGACAGTGGGGGAAGCTCACAAAAGCAGGAAACATATGAATCTTACAAGACTCACCTCCTCTCTCCAACATTATATATAAAGAGTAAACTGTTGCTGGCGACTTCGAGAGGATCTCAGTGGAGACGTCTGCAGGGGTATAGTGAATGCCAGAGATGGAGCTTTTGTGACTCATTCGTGTGTACTTTTGGTGATGTAGTGTCATTGTGTCACCCATGCTCCTGTGAGTACCCACAATAACTGATGTGGGATCCCTCCAGCCATCACCTGTTTATCTGAGGGAAACAGATATTTATCCAGTGCTGACAAAGTTCTCCTCAAGAACAGGTTATCTCTTTGTTCTCTTAGTTTTCACTGCCTTGGGCTTTTATCATGTTTGTTAAGCTGATATTCTGTCTTAATTTTTCATGGCAGCTTTTCTAGATCTCCTTCCACAAACCTTCGGAGAAGCTCATGATAACACATTTTCCAAGTTTTCAGCTACAGCCCTTGTTCTGGTGAGAGAATCAGACCATATAATCCTTGAAGCTCTGTTTTTTTTTCTTCTCAAAATTGATGACAAACATCTGGAGGACTCTGGTTCACATATGGGATGTGATGAGGTATCTGGTCATCTGCCATGACAATTTGTTACAGAAGTACCCTTTTATACAATAACATAAGTCCTTATTTTCTGACCATATTTCCTAATTGTTCCCTCTCTATAACTATGCTGTTGCTACTTTGCTATTCTCCTGTAGGGAATGTGGCAATGTTTATGGCTTTAGCAGTACTCGAAACCAGCTTTGGCTCCCTGGGAGATGATAGTAACCCCATAGATAAAGTATACATGGGGCACACGAGGCAGCTATGCTAATGGAGTCTTACTTTGTCCTGTAGTTGCTGCCAAGGAAAAGACGTTTGGGTTGCTGAAGCGCAGGGACATTGTACCAGCCCTTCCTGACAATGCAGTTACTTTTGTTGTTGTAAGCATCTTTCCTGTATGTTTAACTCATTTTATTTTTTCTTTAAGCCATCTTGTACTTATAGTGTCCTTTTGTAAAGCATTAAAATAAGATGCCAATGAATTTTTGCAAAATTTCTAGTTACACTTTTGTTAATACCAGAAAAGGTCAAATGGAACTTGTCCCAGGAGATGAGAAAAATTATTTTGTCTCAAATTGTGTTGTGTAGTAAATAAAAAATCAACTAATTCTGCATATTCAAATTAAGAATTAAATAAGAATTCCAAAAATATTATCTTTTCTTTTCTGATCATCAACATACCTGGACTTTGGGATGTTGTCAGGTACTTCTGTATTATGAACCAGTACTTAGAAACATGAGAACATTCTGGATATCACAACTTCTTGGAGCAGAGTGTTTTCTATGAGTAGAGCCAGACATGACTGTGCCACTTCATGCAATGAAGTAATGACAGAAGAAGTTATTGGTTGTCATAATGGGCTAAGAAGAGGTGTACTGTTGAGGATTATCAAATAGGTATGGCCCAAAGATGTTACTAAACATTCTAATCTGGACTACCCCAGTGTCAAAAGATTATCAGACTCAATGTTAGCATCACCTTGTGTCAGGAATTGTGATATAGACTGGCCAAGCATCCTTCCCCTTGCTGTGATCTTGTCTTATAAGTACTCTTTCAGGTAATTCCCTACTACACTGAGAAAATTCACTTGGTCTGTGCACATATTGCCTTTTTATCTGTTTGCTTTCATACTAGCTTAATCTAGGGGCAGACTTATCTTTATAAAATTATAGTAACAGAACACACTTAGAGGCACCTTTCATTCCAAACTATGACATATTTGAAGGGCATAATGGAAATACTTGTCAATTGAGCTACAAGTAAAATGCGTACTAATTGATTGGTGACAAGTCCATCCAAATTTCTATCACAATGTTCAGACAGAGCCAGGCTGGTCTCTCTGGAGACTCAGAGATTGGGGATACAAACACAAACTTAAAATGCCTTAACTTCCCTGTTATGCTTTGGACTTTCAAAAGAGTAAAAGGAAGTTAAGGCATTATTCATGAAACATAGAAAGTAATATTATGAACAGAACAATAAACTCATGAAAGCATTGAAATGAAATGAGAATAAACCAATACTTTTAAAAAAAGAAGAAAGATAGTAATGAGGAGAGATAAGAGAAGGGAGGACTGGATATAAAGAAGGAAATTAAAAATTGGTGAATTGATGAAGTTATAAAGGCTGGAAAGAAGAAAGGAAGGAGGAAAAAGAAAAACTAGCAAAAGGAAAGACTGTATGGGAGAAACTACATAGCATGAAATTTGGAAATAGGCAATGCTAGTTATAGAATCCTGAATCTAATGAATAATATTATCTTGGATAGCTCCAAAAATGGAGATAGCATTGTTGTTATAGAGATTAGATGAGAGTGGCGTGAGGATGCCTGGCATCTAGAAAGTACCAAATATATGTGTAAAATAATGTTTGACAAGCTGTAGAGCATAACTTCTGCAAAGTAATTTAAAGGTCTTTTTAGGACTAGGTGATACAGAGAGATGTTTCCTATGAATATATTTGTACTGGTGGCAGAGAAGCTAATAAAAACCTCTGTTTTTTTCCCTCTCCTCCAAAGTAAATCAAGTCTTGTAAATGATACTCAGTTCAACTTCCCACACCACCAATTGCCACATTTTAAAAGCAAAATACATTGTGGGCAGATGCTACTACTGTATTGCCACACTCACTGGAAAGCAGCATCGTCTGTCTCCTAGGCAACACAGGCTTCTGCAGAAGGCTTTGTTCTTATCATCTACTTGCCTTCTTGTATAACTCTTTTAACAACCACAACAACAAAAAAAAAAAAAAAACTAATTTGGGTGGAAGCATATATATGTAAATTTCCCCTGGGTTTATGAGTCTTGACTACTTTTATCCTTCAAATAAAACTCAAACTTCTTCCCATGGGTCACAAAGCCTTGCCTGGTAAGCCTCTCCACTATAGTCATGCCCCTGCCTCTCACTCAGAGGCCTTGCTCTAATCACTCAGAGTACTTGGCCTGACTACATTGAGAAATTTCCTTCTACACAGGGACTCAGCAGAGACTTTGCTTTATGTATCATTGACTTCTTGCTCTTTACAACTCCACTTAGAAGTCACTGAAAGATTCTAACACTTCTTTAAAGTAGTTGAGAGAGTACTGATCATAATGCTGATCGGTATGAATTCACCCCTCTCCCCTCATTATAAGCTGCATTTATGTTAAATTATATACCTCTGCCTAGTTTGTTGTCTTATTAAGCTACCTGAAAGAGGAACCTTTGTGTGAATTTTAAGTCATAGACTCAGACTCTACTACTATATATATATATATATATATATATATATATATATATTATAAAATTTCACATATATGTGTGTATACATATATGTATGTATGTATGTATATTACACGATTACATGCAATATATGTATTATACTATATATGTATATGATCAATATGATACAAGCATGCAGACATCTATATATGAATGAACAATAGAAAATAATGAATATCTAGCTTTTTCAAAAAAAATATTGAGGAGCTATAGAGAATCCTCAGTGATTAATAGTTCTGGCTTTTCTTTCAGAGGACCCAGGTTTGGTGCACAGCACCCAAATGGCAGCTAACAGCTGTCTGTAGCTCCCATTCTGGGGGATCCAATGCCCTTTTTGGTCTCCATGAGCAGTGAGCACTGTGAGTACTGTGAGCACATGGTACATAAATATGGTTGTTGGAAAGATAATAACACAGAATAAAATAAATAAAATTTATTGAACTTCTGACTTTGGAGAGATAGAAGAGGAGAATAGCAAAAACTTTGTAGGTCTTTTCAAATTATTTTGTAAAGAAATTATTTTTCTTTATAGATAAGTATGTGTCTTATACTCAATAGATGCTCACTAGATTGGTTGATTTATGGATTACTCTAAATAAAGCATTCTAGACTCTGTGTGTATGTGTAATATTTGTAGGTGGTCTATATTATTGAAATAGCAATGACATATTTTTAACAAAACAACATACACTAGACCCACTTAATGCTCATATATGTCATATCATAGATTAAATCTGCCTCACATCCAATTGATTTTGCTCCAAAATGTTAAGGTAAAACTGCATTTACTAAAAATGTAAAGGCCTATTTTCTTATTGTTATCTGCTAAACAGAATTTCATGAAAACTATTTTTGGAATATTTATATTGGGCATTATATATGAGGACCCTAGAGGGGATTGTTTTTAATTGATGTTGTTTGCTTACTTTTGTTTATGAGACATGATCATATGCAGCCCAGATTGGACAGATACCTGTCTACCTGTCACAAATTCTAAGGTTACAGTCATGTGCTCCCATGCCTGTTGTAGAGCTATTGTATACTAGAGAAATTGGAATGTTCACTGATTTTGGAAATTCTGGGTGTCCTGGGAACTGTTCTCTGTGGATATCAAAGGATGTACGTGTTTTAATATAAAAATAATTGTAAAACTCCCAACTTTATAAAGTGCCTAAAAGCACTTTTGTCATTGTGGCCAAATCTATTATTTAAAGCAAAATCCTGTGGAACAAAGTTTATGCATGCATAATAAATGAGGTTCAGGGATGTTTGAACAGTTCTGTTCATAATTGCACAGCTATTTAGCAATACAGCCAGTATTAAAACTCTAGCTAGAGTCCAATCTTTCTTTCCTCAGGAACTAAGCCTTGCTCATATAAAAGTATCTCTAAAGAGCAGTTTGCTAAGTCTGAAATAATTACTTACTGTTTTCGTTTGCTGCCACCAGACCTGTCATATGCTTTCTGACATATGCTATTAGTGGAATTAAGAATACTCACCAGGCTGCATGTTACATACAAAGCACTAAAATGTTCTAGACAGAATGGAAGATAGGGATGAAATGAGACATACACACTGCATTTGAACATGGGTTGTGTTAATTTTGATTCTTCAACTGTGTGTTATTTCACTGTCTCTGCAAATCCTATGCTCCATCCAAGGTGTATGTAGAGCACATAATGTGTTTTAGAATCAGAAACACTACATTTTCCAAATAAGAACACAAGTCAGTATATGGTAACTGAAAACAAAAATACCAGACAACTACTAAAAGTAGAGTACTAAAGGGCAGGCACACTTAGGAGACAGATAAATGGATCTAAACTGTAAAGAAGAGGTAGAATGCATGTTATTCTTAAATAGAAGCCAGCAAGACAGTGAGAGGGAAAACTGCTCTTCTTTTTTAAATTTATTTTTCTTCTCTTGTACAGTACATACTGACTCTGGTCTCCTCTCCTCCCAGCTCCTCCCCCATCTCCTTTCTTCCCCAGATCCACCCCCCTCCCTCACTTCCTCCCACTAAAGAGCAGGCCTCCCAGGGTTACAAATTAAATAAGGTATTACAAGATGGAACTAGGTTGTGTATGAGCCCTACATCAGGGCTGGACAAGGCAGCCAAGCAGGAGGAAAAGGGTCCCAAGGAGAAGTGAAATGATCCAAGACACTCCCCACCACACACACACACACACCATTCCAGCTTTTAGAAGTTCCTCAAGAACATCAAGCCAGAAGACTGTAAGCTATATGCAGGGGACCTAGCACACACTCATGCAGGCTCTGTGTCTACCACTTCAGTCTCTGTGAGCCCCTAAGAGTCCTGGTCAGTTGACTCCTTTAGGTGTGTTCTCGTGGTTTCTCCAATCCCTCTGGTCCCTGTAATCCCTCCTCATAGGGCACCTATTGATGATCATAGCAGAATATCATTAGAAACTATCTCAGGGCTCTAGGGTCTCTGCTTCCATGCCTGCAGTGTCATGCATGGGCTGAGAGGGAAGACTATTCTATGAGAAGTCATAAGGAGTTCTTGTTTGGAATTCTGAGTAATTTATTGTGGACTATCTCTTAAGTATAAAAGACAATAATCGGAGCAATTAGAGTATTATATTACTCTTAAATTGCATGAGGCGTCAGAATATCAACTTGTAAAATTTAGAAGTCTTTACAGTTTGGCAACAATGTTAAATCATGACATATTGGCATATTCTTTTCCTTAAGACATAGACTTTTAAATAATTATCACTTTTAGGTCAGTCTCTTGTCTAGTGAATGTTAGAAACTCATAGATATATTAAACAATGGAGAGTTTATTATCTAAGTCTCCAATATTAAGAATCTTCAAACAAAGGTATAAATATCCATAAGATAAAGGTATTCACTAATAACCTCTTTATAATATTAATCTCAAATGATTTCAATTCATTACCATATCTGTGTTTTAAGGATGTCCATCTAGTATAATCTGCAGAAAATACAGTGTGAAACTGGCAGAGTGTGCCATGCATGTAAAGCATCATTTTAGACATAATAAATGTTTGAGAAAATGTTGCAGAAACTTTCAGGCTACCCAGACTCAATAAAAAACACATGTGAATATAATTCTCTATGTGAGAAGCACGTAATGATGTCCACCTGATCAGTAGATCTTAATATATTTTATTTCAATATTCACAGACTCAGGAATGATGGCAAGTAGTCATGATATTTTGTAATATGTAACATTATATGCATATGTTGAAAACAAAAACATGTAAACTTCTAAAAACAGAGTCTTAGCCAGGTGGTGATGGCACATGCCTTTAATCCCAGCACTCAGGAGGCAGAGAGAGGCAGGCAGATCTCTGTGAGTTCGAGGTCAGCCTAGTCTACAGCGTGAGTTCCAGGACAACCAGAGTTACAGCACAGAAACCCAGTTTCGAAAAAAACAAAAACAAAGCAAAACAAACAAACAAACAAACAAACAAAAAACCAAAACCAAAACCAAAACCAAAACAGAGTCTTAAAGTTGACATTCAGGACACAGGTAGACAAATATCTATTTAATATAGTCTAGATGTATTTCCATAGTAGCAATCAATATTACTTAGGATTCTTCTGAAGCAACAGGATATCTAAAAATTAATTTTTCATAAATGTCAATTGTCTGCTAATCTGATTCATCCTTTTTTGTGATCATGTTGAATTATATGGAATTAACATTAAATAAATATTGTTAATTTCCAACTATCCAGCAATAACAAAATTGCAGCATATGTATTTATTTGTAAAGCTGTGTAAATATGTAAAGTTATTTTATCACATGAAATCTGTAATTTCTTCAAAACCTGTACATTAGAGAGCATATGGAATCGGTATGCATCTGAGTATGACAAATTTAACATTTTCATATTAAAATAAGTATATTTAGAAAATACCCTGTATTTTTAACTAATTACTGTGTTTATACATTTTAATTTGCATTTTAACTACCATGAGTTAACGTCTGTGATTGTCTTCTTTTCCAAAATGGTAAAACTGTGGTCTAGAAAGATTAGGTGATTTGTACCAGATTGGAGAGGTTCTTGGAAAAAACTATCTCCAGTCATTTTGGCTTTAATATCTTGATCTCCCTCTATTCCTTGATGGAGTAATCTACAGGTGAACAGAATGATGAATTGGATTAAAATTCACTTTCTTATATTGTTACAGGTTTAGATTAAGCCCAAGTTTCACTCTGAAAAACTGTTTGCATCTCCAAGTAGTTGTCAAGCTTGGGAGTTCATTTTTATGGTCAGCTGTATGATAAGTTTCTTTATAATGAGTTTCTTTAATATGTCTCACTTCACTTAGGTGGTGCCTACAGAGAAATATTATGACCCTGTTTCCAAGAATGATTTTTCTATTTTGCCTTATAAATTGCCTGAGGCAAGCAGGGCATAAACACAAACTATTAGCTCTGAGGAAGCTGATATTCTGAATATATTTCCAACTGTCTTATTTTAAAATAATGAACAGCATAATCTGCTTCGCCTTGGCATCTGTAGACAAGCACTGAGGACAATGTCACCAACTGACTCTGAAGTAAATGACCTAAAAGTGTCTCTCAGCACCACTCCAGAAATACAGTAGGGAACATCCTCAGCCTGTAAGAGCCGGTGTGATTAAAAAGGCAGCACTGTGTGTGTCATGAGCTTCCAGGTAGCTGCCCTTTTGCTATCTACTGCCGTTCTCTGGGATGCAGCCAGTGACTCTTAGTGATTCTTAGAAACCGTCACCACTCTCCTCAAACCATCAGCAACCTTGCCATAAGCAAGTGACACCTTCCACTTCTCCCTGATAAGAAAAGGACTTGTAGCTGACCTCATCCCGTATCTTGATTCTGCACTTTGCACTCTACCAACTTAACACTGCCCTGGCTTCTCTGGGATGGCAAGATGGCTGAGATGTTCCACGTGCTAGGAAGACCACAATCCCCTTGTATTCTTTCTATGCTGTTCATCCAATTTCTTTCATCTGCTTATTTTTTTCCATCTTTTAAAAATTATTTCTTTTATACTTTGAAATTACATTATGAGTTACTATCTTCTTTATTGTTTTCTTTTCCAGGACCGCCTTCCTTTGGCACATGAACCATTTATATATTTTCTTACTTCAAAAAAGAACCCCCTGGTGTGAACCCACAGTCATCTTCGCTATTTCTCTTGAGGCTTTTGAAAAATTGCCATGTTTCCAGCTATGCTTCCTTGCCTTAGTGAATCTTGATTCCTCTGCAGTCTGGATCATCTTCTGAAATGTTTAATGAAATTACCCAGCATCCAGAACTGGTTCATTTCCAAAGACTTTTCACAGATGAAAGCATATATATCTGAATGTAGTATCCATGTTTGTGCTTTTATTAAAATCTCTCAGCTCTGGCAGGGATTGGGTTTATTTTCCATTGCTTCTGAGGCATTGCCTTCTAAGGGAATGAAAGTCATCCAACACGTATGTCCCTGGTAAATATACCATGTGGGTCCACCCTCACACCTACATCCTTTATTTGGTGTTTTGACACATAACAATTTTTTCATCTCCTAAGCAGGAAATCTGGGGTTCATCTCTCATATAAATATCCATGATTTTATTTCCAGCTACTGTTATGGGTTGAGAGGGATTTTTTAGCGTATTTAATAGCACCCTCCCAAATACATGTGAACTGGTACATCAAGAGTCTGCCTTATTTGAAAATAAAGAATCTTAAGATGAAAGTATCTTGGATTTAAATTCAATGACCTTCAATTATCTGCATCCTATAAAAAGGAAGAACACACATGCACACACACACACACACACACACACACACACACACACACACACACACACAATTATCAGGATGAATACATGCAGATGGTGAAGCTCTGATACCACAAGGCAACAGATGTCTGGGGCCACTAGAATATTCAAGAAACAAGGAAGAGTTCTACTCAGAGGCTGCAAAAGGACTGTGATCTAGCTTGTATATGAATTTCAGAATTCTTGCTTCTAGAAATGACATGGAATACATGTTCTATTAGACACCTCATAACAAGCTCCATTTCAAAACTTGTTTAGTCACAACTGAAAGATCTTTCTTTCCCATGTAAAGTCACATTCTTGCTAAATTGGGACATTTGATTATTGGACACATTATTTTATGTACCACAGTGGATATTCTGTGAAATTAAAAATAGCTATTTTCTCCTTTCTCATGGAATCTTTACTTAGCTTCTTATATTTTTCTTGTCTTAACTAAATACTGACACAAGCTTGAAATCCTGAAAGAGCTTTAAATATTAGAATGCTATCATGCCTCCCTGGTGCAACAAGCTTTGTGTGAAGTAATATGTGCTATTTTCCTATTTGTTATACAAAAAAAAAAATTAAACAAAGGTAAGAAAACTGAACTATTAGGTAGTATTGTGTGTATTTGCAAAGTGTTGAGCTTGCCATGTATAAGGTCATTTAAGCAGCACATTGAGATGCAGCAAGGAGGATGGTTAAAATTCGAAGCCACTAAATAATGAACAAAAAAAATCATTATTTCATCTACGTGTGGGTCATAGTTGAATGGCAATGGAAAAGCTATGCCTCCATGTCTGGTCTGAATTAAAGCCCTCTGAAGAAGGATGTGGCAGTCACTCAGGCTTGCACATTCTTTAATTTCATTTATTAAGGCCTGCACAGAGTCAGTATAGCTAGAAGGCAAAGCACAGGCTTTCAGAAACCACAAAGTGTAACAGCTGGTTCCAATTACCCTGACGACAGTGTGGCCATATTCACAAACCTTCAGTTTGTGAGAGAGAGAAATGAATTCCTCATAAAAATTTGAGAAATGCTATGGTTTGTGCATACACTTCTCTCTGCTGTTAGCCTTCTAGTTCTGCACCATTGTATATATAATGCAGTTACAATAAGACAGGCTGGCTAAGCTGGCAGAACAGAAACAATTTCAGCTTTAAACATATAATACAATAGTTTTACCAAAGTCCATTTCCTGGAACAAAACATTTTTCAAGCATTGTAGAAGTTTAAGAGATTCATTTAACAAGGAAATCAAGTAATCTCATGTTAAGCATACAGTTATGCAGCTAAGTTCTGTATCAGCCGAGTAAGACTAATGAGATTTGGCATGTGTGACTCCAGTGACCTTTATCAAAATCAGATGTTGTGCTTAAATACATCACGGTGAAGGAGAGATAACAAACTTTCATGCTGAACTGACCTTTGTAATAGTAATCCGAGGTTGAAAATTATGCTTTTTCATTTTCTTTTCCTGAAGTTCAAAGGTTTTAACACTTCAGCTGTCTCTGTTAATTTGAGTTCTTAACATTTCGAACCAGTGTATTTCAGATTCGTTTGTATTATCTGTAGTCATGACTAAGGTACAGCTATCATATTATGGAGACATTTGCAAACACTGAAACTCAAATCCTAACAGACAAGCCCTTCTAATATGCCTTTCATTTTTAAGTCAGAATACGTTAACTTGTTCAATTCGGTGATATCCATCAAGTCTTTTGGTTAGTGACAAAACAATGATGTCATCACTTTCTATACAGACAGTGCTCCAATCATTAGATAAGCTAAGCATCCTGACAGTTACTGAAGGGAAAAAAAACAGAAAACAAAACACGAGCACCATTAAGAATAGAATGCCTGCTATATTTAAGTGATGAACCAGTATGAATGAAAAGAGCAGAGGCTTGTATAGGTTAGAAACTCCACAATTAGAGTATGTAATGCTTTTAGCAAATACATTTCTTCTGAACAAAAGAATTTAAATAAGTAGTGCAGGGCATAAAATGTAGCTAGTTATATCACCAAAAAATTTGGTGGTAGGTAGCTAGTCTTTAAAATATCCCTGTTTACTGTGAATTATTAGTATTCAGACTTTCTTTTGAGAGGCATTTTGTTTACTACTAATTTGTAAACCATGGTTGGGTGGTTGTAGAGCTCTCCTTTAATCCCAAACTCAGGCACTCAGGAGACAGAGATAGGGAGTTCTCTATGAGTTTGAGGCCAGTCTGGTCTACAGAGTGAGTTCCAGGATAGTCAGAGTTACCACAGAGAAACCTTGTCTCAAAAATCCAAAAAAAGAAAAAAAATATATAGACATGGAGGGAAAATAAATTACTAGTGTGTTTTGGGCTGTTGGTATTTGTGCCCTTTGCATCAGCTTGATAGGACATATTAAAAGCTTACTTTTTGTAGGAAAGTTAGGAAAGCTAGATGAATGTATGTTCATCAAAATCCCATTAGCTAAACATTAAAAGAACATTTCCCAACTTTCAACTATTGGAAACTGTAAGGCCAGTTAGATGATTCAGTAAGTAAAAGTGCCTTCCTCCAGCTAAGTACCCCAGTTTGATTCCAGGGACCCACACTGGGAAAAGAGAGGGTCTACTCTTATAAGTTACCCTCTGACTACCACAATTAGATCTTGGCATCGATGCTTCCCATGCCAAAATATATAGATAAGTGTAATAAATTATTTCTTAAAGTGTTTGTCCAAATGTCACTAACATGTTTTGAGAATTGTTTCAAAGAGTTTCAACCACCAAGGTCTACCATAGTCTGGTATTCGGATGGGACATACCTTTCCAAATCCTTGGTCCTCATGGTGCTGGTTTATTTGAAAGGTCAGGCACAATTCCAGTCACAGGCTGGAAATATTTTCTGTATATTGACTTTGTTATATATATCTTATATCTTCCATAACTAACAGACAATCTGGCCCAATATAGATTTCATGTTGTAGATTAACTACTTTCAGCCTTTCTAAGTCTAAAATATAATCAGAATTCTTCCTACTGCATGATGCTATGATCTACAAAACTGAAAGCTGAAAGAACCTTCAATCACCATGTGAATCTTTCATCATACAGCAGACTTGAAAACACTAATGACCTATTTAAAATTCACTGTTAAAATATAGTTCATGTCTTCAGAAAAGCACCTAATATTTCATATTTGTATATTTCAGCAATAGATGATTCAACTTATATGTCAAGCACGATATTTAATATTCTTCTGGGAAGATGGTTTCAAATTATAAATCAAAATCCAAGTAAATAACAGTACTTCACTTGAAAAATCATAAATATCTGTCATTCGTTAATTAATGGCTTTTCTATTCAGAAGTCAAATATTGATGATGAAGTGACTTGCACATTTGTTTCTGCTGTTTTCCAATTCTGCTCATGCTTAGAATTCTCTCCCTATGATCAATAAGCATTGTAACAGGACGTTCAAGTTCTGCATGACAGAGGTTGCTTTGGTTATTTTAACATCACTGTGCTCTTCGACACATCTTGATATAGAGCATTTTGTTTCCTCTTACTGTATACATTCTTAATTTTTATTTATTGCACATGGTGGGGGTACACATGTGACATAGTGTGATGTGAAGCTCAGAGGATTGTGTGAAGGAGTCATTCCTCTCCCACCACGTGGGTCCTGGGAATTGAACTTGTATATTGTGTTTGCAAGCAAATGCTTTTCCTCTCTAGTTATCTCACCAGACCCATTTGCCATATGTTTCAAAGGAAGACTTGAATTGTTTTTGCCCCAAACCTTTTGAAGAGCTACAGTTATCAGTGTGGGTCACTGGGGGAAAATATCTTCTGAATCTTTTCTCTTCCTTTTGGATATTAAGCATCATAGTGGTAATGAGGGCATAACATCTTAGGAAAGCTCAGCTTTGCTCTGCATTCCTGGGCCATAATCATAGCTTACTGGGACATAGATGGCATTCCTACATAGTCTGAAAAGGCACCAGACATATACCACCGTCACGTAAAGGTGTATCTGCATTAAAATATTAGCTATCCAATCCGTATGGCTTTGACACTCATTAACTTTCTCTACATCACTCTCACCCTATTAAAACTGAGTCAGCCAAAAAGTTGTGTAAGATTCACCCAGGAACAGAAAGTGGTGTCCTGCAACCTTATATGTTTGCAGACGTATGAATTATTATGATATTCAGTAATATTCATATTTAAATTATGTTTATAAAACAACAGAAACAAATTCCACTGAAGATCAGAAACTTACCATAGTTTGCTGAATATTGAAGAAATTTTACTCTTTTATTAATCAAATATAGAATTCACTCTAAAAGTATCATTACCCAAATAACGCTTGAATTATTTCCTTTGTGTATGAGAGGACAAATGATCACTTTGCACATGTATCTTTGGAAACATTAGAATGTTCTTGAATGCATAATTTTCACAGCATTGTTGAATGAAAATTATAGAGATAAAATTCCAATGTTAGCGAAGAAAAAGTAGACATATTAAAGAGTACTTTAACACTTCATTTAAATCTTGAGGGGAAAAAATTCCAGGAATTTTGGTTTATGAGTCTCTGGAAATGGTTTAAAATGAACAATAAAGAAAAACACCCTGGGCTGGGCAGACAGTTCAGTGGGTAAGAACATTCCTTGCGCAAGCATGAGAACCTGAGTTCAATTCCTAACACCTATGTAAAAGATGCCAGGCATGGCCCTGTGCACACTCGTGACCCTGTCACTGACAGGACAGGGCTGACAGTAGGCAGAAGAGACAGATGATTGCTGGGGTTTGCTTGTAGTCAGTTTATCTGAAGCAGCAATCTCAGATTTCAGTATGACTGGTGTCTCAGGAGAATTATGCAGAGAGAGCTCAAACAGGACCACAACATCCCCCTCTGCAAACATGCTGCACACACATGTGTTTAGACACAACTACACTTGTATATATACATGTATATGTGACACACACACACACACAAACACACACACACACACAAATGTCAACACACATACACATAGCACACAGTGGAAATTTAGACTATCTATAATATATTTTACTCCTTTCTTCAGTGCCTGAGAACAATGCACATTTCATCCATTTACCTCTGTGAACATTTTAGTTCTGAATCATTCTCATGTATTGAGACTAGGCCATTTATTCATGTCAATAAATTCTCCATTTGTGTTAGGCAGGGTTGGAATTGAACCTACTTGACATTTAGGCTTTATTCTAGAATCCGCAAAGTTTACCATGACAATCTATGCTCCATTTACAGGCAATATGAATTATATCTTTGTGTAGAAATGAACATTTGCATGCATTAGAGCTCTGGTCTTCTAATAACATGCATCTGGATTGATACTGTGCTCATTCATATGTTTTTCTCCTTTGCCCATCAGGTCATGCAATTTTCTGTAGGGTCTATGGAGGAAAGAGGACCTTGGGATACATGTGAAAGAGATCTGTGAAAGAAGAGCAGACATAGTGAGTTGAAGTGGAAAAGCAGAACATGTGACCAGACTTTGAGAATAGCATGGTGTATTAATAACCCTGATACAGAAAAGTTGAAAGCTGAAAGCTCCAAGAAGAACTGCATTTTGAAACCTTGATCTCAAATCAATGGCTGTATTTTAACGTTTCCCTATTGCAAAAAAATAAATGCATCTCATTCTGAGAGATTCCTGTCTCCAGGCCAGTTCTAATAGAATGCCACACTAAAGAAGCTTTTAAGGGTGGATTTCCCCAAGAATGAAAAAAAAAATCCATTAGTAGGAATTAACTTGCTTCTGAGCCAATGTCAGAATAAATTGCCTCCTTTTAATACATGAAAATATCCTTTAACTCAACCTGGATTTTAGGATTGGGGAAATCTTTTCCACTGCCCTGAAGCCCACAACTAGTTGTGATAATGAAGTTCTCAGAAGAAATGGCAATGGGGTAATTATGCTTCCAATTAAATCTAAGACCATGATTAAAGGCAATTTGGCTGGTTTGAATCTGAGCATACTTGATATTTGACTTTTCCTCTGTAGACAAGCCCATGATCAAGTTCTTCAAACTCAAGGGATGTGAAAGAGGCAGGCCAAAGAGACTATTCTACAGCAGTCACTCTGAGAGTGGGCCTATCTGTTTGCTCTAGGGAAATACTGTTTAGAGGGTAAAGTGCAAACCCAGTCTGTTCAACTTCTGCCCTTTAGAGCATTTTAATTTATAAATAAAAAGGAGAGAATTCCTTTTACCTGGAGCCAGTAGCTATAGAGCAGAAAGTATCTATGCACTCCCTTGAGCTCTCATTTGTATATTCCAGTTTTGTGTGTTTCTCTCTCACATCCTCTTCTATGCCTCTTGCTGTCACTGCTCTTCCTGCCCTTTCTCTTTCTTCTTTCTTGGCATTCCATATCAAAGGGGAAACCAATATGAGGATCGTACAAGTAGCACCCAAGATAAGTTCGGAACAAGTTGTTAAGAGTGAACAGCACGCTAGTTTTCACATGCAGGTTTGCCACCATATCTTTATGAAAGTATAAAGGCAGAGTGTTAACATGAAACCATTCGATGGTGACTCTGAACAGAGAAGTCAGGTAACTTAATCCTTTATGTTTAATCCAGTTAAATTTTAGAAGGTGTGCTTTGTATCTTTATAACTCATAAATGAATGTGGTTTTATCTTTGTGCATGTACATGTTCATGCTTGTGCATATGTTTGGTATGGGTGCAGCCAGATGTTGCTGTTGATATCTTTGTAAATAGCTCCTCCACATTATTTTCTGAAGTAGGGTCTCTTATGGAACCTTCAGTTCACCTATTTGGCATAGAATTCTCCTTTCTGCCGCCTCACCTCTGGGATCACAGGCTCGTGATGCTACAACTGGCATGGTTGTTAAACCTGTGTGCTGGGAATCTAAACTCACATCTTCACACTTGTTCGACAAACTTTACAAACGGAACCATCTCCAACCAACCCTGTTTTAGGATTCTTTGGGGAGGGGCTGTACCACTCACTGATGCACAGAACAGTTCTATTAATGCATTAGATTGCCATCGCTTCTGTAATACACTGCTGCTAACTTAATAACCGGAAACAAAGTAGAATCATTATTTACAAAGTTCTGTAGGTCATGGGGATCGATTAGCTTAGGAATCATAACTTTAGAAATCTGTTAGGTTCAAGTTGTCCCTGTCTAACCCTGAAGGTTAAAATAAGCAGAGATGGACTCTTTCTGGAAACTCAGTGTGAGAAGTCATTTCCTGGACTACGCAGCTAATGAAAATTTCAGCTCTCTTCTGCTATGAGACTGTGGTTCCTGGCTTCTGCTCACCTTCTAGAATCGTGAGCTTTGCCCCATGGTCCTCTTCATCTTTTAACACAGCAGTCGTAGGTGAGCCGTTTGCATGCTTATTTCCCACATCTTCTTGGCCAGTCTCTCTTTTGACTCTTCCACTCCCGTCTTGTACTTTTATTTTTAAACCTCAGTATAAAATGGTAGAAAGTAGAACTGGAGGAGAAAATAGAAAATTTGCACCATGAAATATTACTTCCTTTGCCTGACTGTTATTGAATACTTCCCACTTACAGAGACACTTGCAATTTCATTAGTTCCATGAAGTTCTCAATAATCTCTCCAAATTCTGATGTTTATTAGCTCACTGAATATCAAAACCCATAAACTGTTTTGGTCACAGAAGCCACCATGAGTACCCCTGGTCCCCTATACCAACAGGTTCCATATCACTACTTCCCAAATTTAGCCTGAAGATTTTTCATTTGTGCTGAGCATGTGCAGACATTCTTTTTAAACTCTGAGCAACACAACTATTTACATATCATTTACATTGTGCTGGATTGTGTAAGTAATCTATAAACGTTTTAAAAGGCACAGGAGGCTGTGCGGGGATTATGTGCAAATAACTGGGCTGTTTTAGATGGATCCACTTAAGCATTTTCCTATTTTGGTGTCTGTGGTGGGTTCTGAAGCTAAGACCCTGGGAATACTAACAGACAAGTGCACAACAATGGAAATGAAAATCATGAGGATAGAAATCTTGGCCACTACACTAATCTTGATCTGTTGCCTTAATAGAATGTTGTCAGTACCATTCATAAGAATTTGTAAATCTACAGGAAAAAATGAGAAACTCAATATGGTCTTCAAAACTAGCTGAAAGAATGTCTGACAGCAAAGACAGTATTTGTGTGTGTGTTATTAATAACTTGGGGAAGGAAATTCTAAAGAGGTCAACTTTAGATATTGTTCCATTGTCATCCTAAGCTTTATTTTTTGAAACTGGGTCTTTCACTGAACTTGACACTCATAGTTGCCTAGATTGACTAGTCTAGTTGGGAGCTCCAGGGACTCTCCTGTCTCTGCCCTCAATGCTGGTATTACAGGTGTGAATAATCAGACCCAGCATTTCTTTTTTACATGGGTGCTAGCCATCCAAACTCTGGCCCTTGGGTACTTGCAACTGACACTTTACCCTCTGAGATGCTTTGCTAGCCCCAAGATTTTCTTTAGCTGTTTTTTTTATCCAAGTCAACTGTTGAAATTCCGTAAGTCTTAATCAGTGGTGTATAGCAGGAAACGCAGGACTATTTTAGTATTATGCTACTGGTTAAACATCACTCTTATAAAGGCTTAATGATACTTTCAGAATGGGAAACTTGAGGACTGGGGATTTGTATCAGTGAGAGAGCATGCATCTAGAATGCTTTGGATTTGGTTTCTTTCTGTCACAGTGGAAAAAGATATGGTTAACTTGCAATTGTGTGGCTTTCTATACCCATACCAAACTGAGACTGCTACCAAATAATAACTATAAGTACAACCAGTATTCAATACTATGTTATGAACTGAACTCAGGAAATAGTTTTAGATTTGGTACTAAGTTAATCATTTTGTAAATTCTTATTTATATATACTGAATTTTATGTAAATATTTTCCTTCATTTCATATTCATGTAGAGTGCATATGTACAAATGTATTTATATAAATATCAAATATATATTTAAATATATAACAAAATCTAGGTTATTTTTAGTCTTATTATTGGCATTATATTGTTCATTTTCTACTAATTTGTATGTATTTTATTATGACATTTTAAGACATTAGATTGTCTCTAAAAGCAGAATAGGAAATGTTTTTTGCATCTTTTAAATATAATCAGCCAACATTAGCACTAGTGACATAAGATAGTATAACTTTTGTTACATCTCACTAGAGTAGTATTGCGATTTTTGGTGTTTTACTTACTTTGCAAATGTCATTACTTTAAACATACTATGTATTAGATTAACTCATGTTGTATATTTTCTTTTGAGATTTTTGTATTAACCAGGATTCTGGGACTAGAGACAAGAGTAGAAATTTTCCTTGGGGAATTTTATATAAATATGTGCCCTAAGCTAAAAATAGTAATGTATCCCAAGGAAGTCAGCCAGTCAGGCTTCAAAAGTACTAAATTAAACAATGTTAGTTCTAGCCTGATTTTCAAATAACTATGCTAATAAAGAAAAGATGTGTCTAATTTTCCCCATTAATCTACACAATATATTGGAAAGAATGAGATAATGTCTCCTAAGAAAATCTTTTGATTTATTATGGGAAAATTCACATAAAACTACTATTATGGTGTTGTTTTAATTTTAGCTCAAATGAAATTAATGCCTAAGGATTTGTGTCTCTACTTGTCTGCAACTAATAACCCATGCCTCTGTTTTGTTTATGATTCTCTCCAAGTCTCATTCAATAAAACTTTAAGAGTAATCTCTAATCTAGTAAAATAGAGTAAATTAAAAAATACTTTTCTCATTAATTGAGTTATTTATATATCAAACATTTATTCTACAGCTGAAATACTAAAGGACTTTGTTTCTTCAATTCTGAAGAGTATTAAGCAAATATTTCTGAATTGTATCAAAATTCTCAGAGGACATTCATCAGTTATCTGTGATGTCAAGCATGAACTGCTGTCCCGGAGGAAGCAGAATATGAGGAGAAAAGGAAGAGGAGTCTTCCTCTTGCTTCTCCTCCTTCTGTTCCTGCTCCTCTTCCTAATGCCCCTCCTTATCTCTTCCTCCTCTCCCTCACCCTTCTCCCCATCCTCCTGATCCTCGTCTCCCTTATCATCATCTTCTATCTTCTCCCTCCAATTAACTTTTAATTTCATAATAATTTTATATTCACAAATTGTAAGTAATATGGATAGTTCTATATATTATATGCCTAGTTTCTCTTATTAATCATTTACATTAGTATGTTCCATTTATAATGAACAAATGAATGTTGATACACTATTAATATTCACATCTTAGATTTACATAGTTTTCATGTAGCAGTGTCCTTTCTACTTCAGATATTCAATATATTTAGTCACCTGATCTCCAATGGTTCTTTTTGGCTGAGACAGCTTCTGAGAGTTACAATAGCAGAACTGTCAAACTTAAGCTCCCACTTTTATTAAATGATATCAAGAACCGTATTTTGAATTCATGTGGTTTGTGGGCAGCTTCATAATCACTTTATCATATTCATATTTCCTCATCCTGAAGCATCTCTTCTCTTTCCTTTCCTATGCTGTATACCTGACAAGGAAGTCACTATGAGCATTCCACATTTAAATGGGGTGTCTGTCTCCACTCCTTAAGGTAAATTTGTCTATAAACATTTGGAATTCTACAAAAGAAATTTATTTATTATCCATCTTTTTATGCATTCAGTTATTTCTTTATATTGTGTGAATTCGTGGTTTATTCATCTCTTGCTTTGTATCACATTTCAGTATTAATTTATTTTATTCTTCCATTTATTCTTCAGGTTTTGGGACTTCTTTCACTTGACACCTGTCTATCTTTGCCATCCTTCCATCCTGATTGGAGCTCTGTCCTTTGAGACCTTTTATACTTTGGGACATTATAAAGTGTTCTGACCAAATTTCTCCCTTAGCCATACATTTAGCTGTATCTTCTAGCAGCACTGGTTTGTTTTACTAGAATCTGATACCAAAAATCAAGAGCTGGATCCTAGGTGTTCTTCAGTACTTTTGGTATTCAAGTCCGTTTAATATTCTGGAACTCTTTGAATCATCAGCACGTCTACACCTTTACTAAGGTCCAAGGAACTCCCTCATATGGATGTTTCTATGTCTAATCTAACAGCCAGACCATAGGTGTGATGACTATTAGCAATCTCACAACACAGCATGACAGAATATGTGCTGATACAAAATATATATTAGGCCTCAACTTCACCATTTTCCTTTTCTTCTCCATAGCAGAGATTATAAGGGTAAAGATGTTTAGAAGAATGAAAGGTTGGGACTACTGAAGAAGTACCTCCCCATGACAGTGATCCCTGGGAACTTCCTCTGGTATCACCAAATACTAGAATTGCAGAGAACCACGATGATGACCAGAGCCAGCTGCCTTGAGAGGTATAGGTCTTAGGTTTCTCAGGTAAGATCTATGACTCCTGTGGGCACTGTGTGCTTACAGTTTCTGTAGAGACTGATATAAATTTCCTTCTAGGAATGGAGTATTTCCAGTCACTTTATGTTTCTCTGTTTGCTCCCTTAGTAGACAAGGAAACATGAAAGCTTGACAGGACAATTGAACATTAATCTTGTATACTCTGATTAGCTTGCAGCAGGCATCATTGTATCCTGGCAACCACCATTGTATTGATCCTTACATTTACCATTACACTATGTTTCTGATAGAGGTATAAAAAGTCTGATATACTCAATAAAATATGCCACAGCATTTACTGCTGTGGACCCTCCTATACCAGCCTGGGTCTTCATTTCTTGACTGACCTTAGGTAACCTTGGCCTGTATGTAAGCACTGGCAAGAATTTTCACAATTTCTTTGTCAGGGAACCCATAGCAGAATGACTCACTAAGGCCATAACCTATGCCATTTATTTTATTGAATGGAAACTATTTGAACATTTACCATATGCCAAACTGTATTCTAAACACTTAAACACGACACTGAACATATCAGAATTCCATAGAGATTACCTTCCTACTGTAAGCAGGAAACAGCAAACAGGTGAAAGACATCAATGAGAGAAACAAAAATCTGAAAAAACTTTGCCGGCTGGAAATATCACAAAAATATTAAAAGCATTTGGGTATTTAAATTTTTCTGGACATATGCTCAACAGGCAGGATTTGACCAAATATAGATTTTGCAGAACAGAATTCTGAAACTTAGGCCAAGGAGAAATCCCTTAATGCTGAAGCAAGCTTGGTGGGTTATAGGAATAGAATGATCTCTCTGATCAGTGGGATCAGAGAGATGCAGAGATTTGGAAGAAGCTCAAAACTGAAGCAGTGTGGTAAGATGAGACAACATATGTGGGTTCTGACCCCTGGAATCTATTAGGTGATTAAAGCGTACCTAGTAGCTGGTATTAAGAAGCCTGGGATATGATTTAAGCTGATTGCTACACAGTGAGGCAATTACAGAGAGCAAATTATAATGCCTACTTTTCTTTTTTACAATTTATCTAGCACTAATAACATGCCAAGTACACTATAAATGACTTTATATATATCATTTCAGGCATTACTAGAACTAATACAATGAGGTGGGTATTAATCGTTTCCATCTATATTCTAGGAAATTGAGGCTCAAACAGATTAAAAAGACAAATGAAGACTGCCTAGCTGGGCAGTAGTGGAGCTAGCAGTTCAACCTTACTCAGTTAGTAGTCATTCCATATGTTCAGCTTAAAACAAGCATAGGTATGTATGTGATAACCATGTGTAGAGACGACTCATTCAATGAAACTGAAGAAATAATACTTGTAGTTTTTGATGTTGGGTAACTTAATATGCCTTTGGCCGATGGTACTCATCACTTTTTAATTTTGTCCTCATTTAAAATAAAGTCTCTTATATATAAAGGAAAGAGAGTATTTTTCTCTCTGGAATGAGAATTGGAGAGCAAAAAAAACACATCATTTTGATAGTAGCCTTCTGCTACAGTGGTATCTTCACCCAGTTTTAGTTTGGAAAATGAAAAAAAATTAAGCACCAGCTAAAAAAGCACCATGTGCCTCTCTAGCAGAACTCAGAGCTGGCTAGACATCATGAACCTGAAGAGGGTAACTAAGACACATATGATAGTCTTGTAAATAAAAATTTAATTCTTTAGTTTTCCTTGCATAGCCTCCACTGTGCATCTAATATTTCTACCTAAGACCAATAAAGAAAAGAAAGAAATATCCTCGTTTGTAACAGCTAGGAATTAAAAATGCTCTCTTTCTTCACTTAAACAAAATAATGATAGCCAAAAATATGTCAATTGTTTTTATAAAATATAATAAGATGTTTTATGTCTAGAACATATTTACTGTAAAAAGAGAAAATGTATAGAAGGCTATAGATTTTGCTAACAGACCAGATTTTCTTTTCTTTTTTACATGTCCATATTTACTTTTAGGATAATGAATTTGAAGGGATCACTATAAGTAAAAAGGAAAAGTAAAATTCCTCTGAAAAATATTTCTCTGTTTGCCCTCTGTCTGTACATCTAATTCAAGAAAACTTTTAAAATGTTATAGTCAGTATAATCTTGGGGCACCAGAGTATATAGCTAAATATTCTGCTTGATTATGACTGCCAATGTTTTCTGTCAAAGTAGAGAGTTGGTGGCTTTCAACATCCCTGCATTTTTCTTGCACTGGAGCTGAAGCTCAACATCATTTATTGACCATTCCAAAACATTGTGATAACTTTTGGCTTTGGAGATATGCTATCCTGAAAATGGTATTTCACATTTTAATCCAATACATTCTATTTAGATCTTAATTCTGGATTCCATAAGACTATCTTTAAATGCGGGATCTGTATCTTGGTTCTCAAAAGTGCTATATATGAACAAACTTATCATCTACATGACTTCCATAACATTTCTAAGTATGGTGATTTAGAGAACACATCTACTAAAGTACTGACCCTGACCCTACCATATACCAAAAGAAAAACATATTTATTATATATATATATAATAAATATTTTTAGAATAAATATATTTAGAATATATATATATATATATATATATATATATATATATATATATATATATATAGACACACACATTTTTTTTTCCTGAGACAGGATTTCTGTTATACCTCTGGCTGTCCTGGAACTCACTCTGCAGACCAGGCCTCGAACTCACAGAGATTTGCCTGCCTCTGCCTCCCAAATGCTGGGATTAAAGGTGTGCACCACTACCACCTGGATAGATGTATAATTTTTAAAATGTACTTATATTTTGCCACATTCTTCCTTCATTCCATATGTATATTTAAATATATGTACATATGTGTGTAAATATTATAATTTTTCAGAAAGTAAGTAAGCTTAAATATGAAGATTATTTATTGAGGCTAGGGATATAACTTAGTTGCATACTTCTTTTGTCTGGTATTCATGGGGCTCTGGGGTCAATCTCCAGCACCGCATGAACCTAGGCATGGTGGTACATATCTGTTATGAAAGCATTTGCACGGTGGAGGCAGTTGAGTTATACGATCAATTATATGTTCATTTTCATCTACATAGTAAGTTTAAGGCCAGCCTAGGCTACAGGAGGCTCACTATTTATTTAACATGCATAATACTCTGTTTATTTATCTATATCTGTATCTAGCTATATCTATATCTATTTCTAAATCTATATCTATAGTGTGTGAATATGTGATTATGGACATGCGTATGCTACAATGTGTATGTTCATTTGTGGCATCAGAGAAGAACTTTTGGGAGTTGTTTCTTGCCTTCTCTATTGTTGAAGCAGGGTCTCATTTGCTTCTGATGCTGCAGGATGAACTATAGGCCAGCTAATTCCAAAACTTCTGAGCATTTTGTATTTCTCTACCTCACATTTTGCCATAAAATCCTGAGATTACAGATGCTTGCCACCACACAGGTGCTGGAGATTCACCTCATGTCATCAGGTTTGCTTTGCTAGCACTTCTATGGTTGAAATTGTATACATGGAACATATATTTTCAGAGATTTTGCTTTTTGCTGTGTGTATGTGAATGCTTGATTATGGGTTTGTGTTTATGAGTGCAGGAGCCCAGCAGTAATCAGAAGAAGGAATCAAATCTTTTGGCATTGGAGTTAAGGCTGGTTGTGAGCTTCCTGCTTTGTGTACCGGAAACCCAACTCCAGCCCTTTGGAAGAGCAGTAAGTACTCTTACCCATGGATCTATCTCTTCAGCCTCATTTAGGAACTCTTTAATGACTCCTGTGTGTTGCTTGAGAGCCCAAGTGTTAACAAAAAGGTATGGTAGTGGCATAAGGGAATGATTTTAATCATAATACTTTCACATTGAGTGCTAGATGCCTGAGAGGGAAACATCTCACTTTAACCTAAAAAAATTTATTAGTTGACATCAAATAAGAAAAAAATTGAAAGGGATAGTAGAAGAGATCATGTTAACAATAGTCATTGGTTTATAAAAGAAATCGGTTGTAATTTTCATTTATATCTTCATGTAAATATTTGAGAGCTGTCCCCATTAAACTTAAGTTCTAGGGTGGTCCAAAGAAAAATAAGCAAACAAGATAGAATGTATCCAAAACAGAAAGCACACTCTTCTATATTAAGAAATGGTCTAGAGTGTGTGCTTACACTAAGGAATCCTGTATGGTCTAGTGTTTACATTAGCTGTGCAACTGGAAAGTTTTGGAATTTCCAAGATACAACCCCAAGAAGGAGGAAAGAGCACTGAGGCGAGCTGATGCTGTGTGGGAAAGGAAGCAGATACCCAGGCCTCAGTGCTAAGCTCCTCTGGGAAAAGTCTTGAGCTAACACAATCAAAGGCAGTCAGCAGCAGTCTGTGAAATTTTCTATGCCTAGTGGATACACATTTCAACTCTTTTCCCAGGTAATCATTTTACAAACCCTAATATTTGTCACAATGGAACCCATACAAGAGAAATATAAATGCATGATAATGATGTCTCGGCTGCTTTACTATTTTGTACTCAGGACATAGTTATAATATTTCATTGTCATGTATTTTTTCTAAAGCTGTGTGTGTATGTGTGTGTATACAGATGTGAATGTGTGTGCAAGTATGTGATGCCAAAGGTTGACATAGGGTAGCTCCCTTAATAACTCTCTGCCTTATTTTGAAACTGGGTTTCTTTCTGAACCTGAAGTTTGCTAATTCAGCTAGACTGGTTGGCCAGCAAGCTGTGGGAACCTCCTGTCTTTTCCTGTCTAATTATGGGATTATGCCATTATCATCATCATCATCATCATCATCATCATCATCATCATCATCATTTTTACATGAGTTCTGGGAATCAGATGGAGGTTTTCATGCTGAGGTGACAAGCATGTTACAAACTGAACCATCTACTCAGCCCCTCTTTTTCCTTTTAAAATAACATTAAATTAACTATTAATCCACTCAACTGGGCTCCAACTTTGGAGGGTAAACTGATTTCTGACTATCTATTGTATGAAACTGAAGCAGGCAGGAGCCTGGACTTCAGAGAACTTACAGTCAAAATGAAATAAAGATAAACAGGGGGAGGAGGAGACATTTCTTTAAGTGGTGTAGCGATAGGTTAGTAATTGTTCATGCCCTAGCAAATAAGGTCCTACCATTGCTAATGCAAGTACCTTTAGTTAAACTCACGGTGGGGGAGAAGGGAAGGGAGGCAAGAAAATGTTAATGGGGATGAGTATGACAAAAATATATTATATATCCCATATGAAATTATTGAAAATAAATGAACAAAAAGTGTAAGTGGAAGATAATTTAAAAAACTTCTTTAACAAATTTCACAATGCAAAGTAGTAGACAATGCAACAATGGAGAGAAAATGAGTGTACTTGTGTCATAGCAAGATGGACCATTCTGATATGAAGGCATTCTCTTTATATGCAACTATTTCTTTACATCTGGCCAAATACATAGTCAGTTATAATATAAACATAATGAAGCCTCAGGAAGATTATATTTTCATGTGCATCTTGATTGTTTAAAATTAAGACTTCTGAAATATTAAAGATGATCAAATATTAACACGGTGTTGGCATGTACTCTGCAGTTTCCAAGGCACCAAAATAAAGCACATGTTTGCTTAACACTCCAAACATCATCTCACCACAGAGAGCTGCAACAACTTCCTGCTCCCATTTAAACACCATTAAGGTGCAGCTTGCAATCTGTAAAGCTTTATTGTCTGAGTCCTGCATACCTGAGGGACCACTTACCTGCATTCCTAAGAGAAGTCTATAAAGTAGTTCTGCTGATTGTCTCCAGTGGCTCCTTTGGGGGTCTGATGTGGTGTTAGCACTCACAGCAAGTTTCTTGGGCCCTGGAGCTTCTGTTGCCTACCCTCATCCTAATCCATGTTCTCAGTTGTGAGACACAGCCCTCTTGCTTGAATAACATTTGCAAAGAAAGAAACAGTTTCTCTTCTGTTTAGGTTTTATAAATGGTGTGGAAATATTCTTTCTTAATTATCTGTGATTGCTGGCATTCAATAAGTCTATTAAATGATACTTGTGGAGATATTGGCGAAGGATTTGAGTAGCTTTAGATTAAATAATTTATACACAACACATAATGCTATAATGTAGAATTTCAATATAAGAAATCCATATTAGCCCTAGGAAAATTAAGGCATATAATGAACCATCACAATAGAAGTGATGATTTATTGAGAATGGGCTTCAAGTAACATTATAAAATAAACTCATGCAAGTAATTCTAACAAAGAAATATGTCTGTGCAATAATTTTGTTTCAGTACCTTACATTGCTGACACTAATTAAGCTATTTTACATTAGACAGAGAATTCAAGACTTATAAATATTATCTTATTTTATTTGATGTACTTGCCCCAAGTATTTCATGTCAGCCTATTTGCATATATGTATATTTAGTTTATATACACACGTATGAATTATCTTTAATGAACTGTGATTTTCTTTTCCTATATTTTCTAGAATTCTCAGAAACCTTTTAGTATAGGTCTAAATTATACTGCAGCCTTCTAAACAGTGTTTTAATTAATTTGGTTAATTAATGTCTCAGTTAATTTGCATTCTAGTATCTTTTTCTTGCCTTAAGCAAATATTTTCAAGTGAAATATCATCTCAAAGTTTCATAACTATAGAAGAGGGCTCAGTTTGGATTCTGTAGACAGATTCACCTCCCCACCTAATTATCTCCACTATCTCCTCTATCTCTGCTGAACACAATCAATTTACTTCACTCCCATGGTTATTGCTCACAGCACAGTGAAGCATGACAGAGTGAAATGAAACATCAGGAACACAATGTAAAGAAGTCACACAAGTAAAGAATACAAATGAGAAATGGCTATACGGTTGCTGTGAGATGATGTTTGTGTTTTAGATTTTTTGCTTAATATATGACTTGGTTGCCCCTCATGAAAATTATTAAACCCCATTTTAAATTTGACTATGTGTTTTGAAAGCAGCTTCAGATACAGACAAATGGAATAATCTTTTGCCCTAGAGAAAATACTTGCATTAATGAGAAGCTGGATTCATGAGATCATATTTGCTGTTTGAACACTGAGGGAGGTTCTGATGCCCTCTGTGCACTTCTGTCTCAACAGAATAGGTTGCAGGGTTGGCAGGAATCTGAGACTTGAGCTTTCAGTTTTATTGCAAAAATTAGGGGGGGTAGACTTCCCAGAATTCTATGCATTGAAAAGATACGATGGTTTGATTTTGTAGGAAGAACATTTGACTGCTTTACAGATTAATTATAAGTAAGACAAGGATGAGGGAGGAAACACATCAGGCAGTGATTCCACTTTTTAAGAGTGAAAATGTGATGCCCAATTCAACCATGGTATGAAAACATTGGCATCTGTATATCATGTAAGTTACCCTTTCCATCTTCTCTTTGCTGAGATGGAAGATGAACTATCTCTTTCCTGCTTGTGCAGGTTACAGAAGGAAGAGACAGGATTTACATATAGGGAATCTTAGAGTATTCTTTCTAAGATTAGGAACAGTGACAAATCACAAGACAAGTGGAAAGTGAATTATAGATCGGATTGTTAGGACTTGGTCCCTGAAAGAATGCAAAATGTGAGTGAGAAACATAGATACGTAAATTTGTGACTCACCAATGTTTATCATGCAGAAAAGGCTATAGAAAACAGAGAAAGCATTTAGAGAGAGCTGCATTTGATCGTGGCACAAGGCAAGGCATTTATATTTAATGGAGAGAAAGAAGTGACCCTGGAGATAACTACAAAGGGTCAGGAATGCCCACTGAAAACAGGACTTTCAAGAAGGGTGGTGCCAAGGATCCACTGACAACAGATAGAAAATAAGAGGACCCTGAAAACTGCCCATTATCTTTGACTTAATAACAAGGATGGTGGTGACCTTGCAAAGAGGGAATCCTGAGTGGTAGTGGGGTATTTAATTAAGCGTAATTAGATAGGCCTGTAGACTTGAAACTAAACACTATGATGTATATGATGGGAGCAGAGGGCTAGAAAAGGAGGATGCAACAGAATCTTTAGAGTCTGTGACAAAAATAGCTATCACCTAGCAACACCAACTGTGATGTTTATGGAGAGAATATAATAGTAGAGTAAGACAGGACATATGGAGGAATACTTTCAAGAGGGAGTAATGTGGCATTCCCAGTCAGTAGATGACTGACAGAGTTACTGAAATCAGCACAACATGTAATTGATCACACACTCTGTCTTCTCTCCGTGCTTATGACTTTAAGAATGCTCCAGTTTCTTTTCAGCATTTTCTACTATATTTCTTTGGTGTCTCCAAGCAAAGCCTATATTAACTATTTTCTCTGTAACAAGAAGCCCTGATTTCCACTTATCTGGACATAACAGACTGGTGTGTGATTATCTAAAAGAATCTGAATGGTGAGAATTAAGGACAAGGGTTTTATAATGTGCCCTTTAAGAGTAATAGTTATTCGAAGTCTCTTTCCATAGTTCTGATGGATTGAGTGAGCCATGCTGTTTTCTGAGTACTCAATTCTGTATGCAGTTTTATGACAGGAAGCTGGCCTTCAGAGCAGGAATGTATGTAAACAAAGAAATGTGGCTCACAGCAAAGTTCCTCTAAATCAAATCCTTTAGGGTTCCCTGCCCCCATTCCCAGCTTCTCTCTGCATCTTGATTATTTTCAGATGCTTTCTGTGAAGCAGAGATGAAACCCAATAGTTAACCTCCATAAAACTCCCAAGGCATTCTGAGTGTGGACTAGCTAAACCAAACAAGGAGAAGGAAGTAAGAAATCCAATGTCATCCTGCCATGAGATGTACGAAGTGTATTTTCTCCCTTGGGAATCAAACTTCAAGAGTGAACTTTTAAAAGAGAGACTGAAAATTCAAGTAGTACAACTGCCTGAAATCATCACAGTAAACACAATGGGTTAGAAGCCATGGCTGCTTGGTCCTTTAACATTATTACACAACAGCATGCCTGCTGAGCTTCAGAACCTATTGTCCTGCCAGCCTTGCTAGCTCTGCCTTTCTCCGCTGTAAAAATGCTAAGATGCCAAGGGCTACAAATTGTCTTACATAAAGTCATGGGAACTTTATAGGTTATGATAGATAAAGAAAAATACAAAGACATTTTCGTCAGCCTCAGAACCTCAGCCTTTCTGGGTGAAAACAAAAATGTCCCAGATTCTTGCAGTGTTGTCTAATACAAAGATCACAGCCTCCTGGAAACTGAGTTTCTTTGTTTTACCCAAGCTAAGCACTTGGGAGGGGTGGGGGGTGTCTTCCAAACAGTTAAGGCTTTGCATGCCTGGAATTCTAAGGCTTTGCATTCCTGGAATTCTGCTTATTGGTATGTCTTTTATTAGAATAACAAAGAAATAAAATTGTGGGAGAGCATATGGGAAGGCCCAGTAGAGGAGACTGGGGCCAAAAGCTGCCATATTCCACCATCAGGAATTTCCATTTCTTAAGCAGTTTAAGAGATTGATCGATCGTAGACATGCCCACTGGTCAGAGAATTGGTCTGAAAAAGATGTAATTGAAATGTGTATTTCTGTAGAGGCTGTGACCAAAAGAAGTTGTTTGCGAATAACTATCTCTTGGGACCCCTTTTTAAGGTGCCTGAGAGATTGAACTTGGAAGGCATGCATTGCTTGCTGCATCGGCCACTTTTGTCATTGCTGTGTCAATACATGACAGAAACAGTAAGAGAAAAGAAGGGTTTATTTTGGTTCACAGTTCGAGGACACGGTTGTATGTGGAAGTCATGGCAGCAGAAGCCTGAGACAACTCGGTGCCTGTAGTCACCATCCAAAATCCTGTGATGAAGGCTGGTTCTCAACCCCTTTCTCCTTTTCATTTGGTGTAGAAGCCAATTCCATGGAATAATATTTCCCGTATTTAAGGTGGATTCTCCCTTCTCGCCCTAATCTAGAAAATCTAGCACCTCTATGCCCAGAGCTTTGCTTCCAACTTTATTTCTAAATCTTATCACATTGACAATCACATTCACAATAGCTTCAGCCAGTTGTTCTGGGGTCTGTAGGAAATGCAAAAGAAATGTCTTAAAGAACTACAGCTTGTAGGTCTCTGTCTAAGTCACCATGAGTCACCGTGTCTCTATACTGATCCTATCAAGGAGGAATTGAGTGTGTCACTGGGTGGGAGGTAGGGAGCCGTGAGCACTGTGAGCACAAGCTTCTGGGTTTCCTGGGCTTTTCCCACCAGTACCAGAGAAAGTGGCTCTCTGAAAAGGGGAATGGGAAGAAATCACATCAAACCCACTGCATCCTGCAGCCGTGGGAATTTAACCAGCAGGCAGGAAAGACTGTTTTACTGTAAAGTAAAATTTCAAATTAAACAAGATGATTCTGGTAAACTCAATTGGAATGGATAACTGAAAGTGAACGAAAAACAGTGGAATTGAGCTCCCCCTCCTTTGGGAGCACCCCTGCATTTTTTCTTTTTTCTTTTCTTTTCTTTTTTTTTTCTTTTCTTTTTCTTCTTTCTTTTGAGACAGGGTCTCTCTGTCCATAGTCCTAGCTGTCCAGGAACTTACTGTGTGCATCCTCCTATCTCTGCCTCCTTCCAGAGAGCTGGGATTTAAGACAGCACTACCATGCCCAGCTTAGCCAATATGATTTAACCAATGTAGCTTTTATTTGCCCAGAGCTGAACTCCAATGTGACCTAGATGTGGATTGTAGGTGTAGATTCTGGGCAAAAGTTGGTCTATTCTTTGTCTAATTAAATCACCAGTTCTAGTCCTGAATCTTGGAGCATTTTGGCCTATGTACAATCTAAAAGTTTCAAGTCTAGAACTACAAGACTTTGGCCTCAGCCTCCCTCAGCCTACATACAATCTAATCAATCTCTGAGACATACTGAAGACTGAGCCACTCTGATTAGCTCCTTCTGAACTCAAGGCTCTACTGAACTCAACTCTTATCCAAGCTGACTGGTTCAAACTGATTCTCTGAGCTGACTTACTGTTTCTGATGGAATTCTTATGACTGTGTGATACTCTGACTGATTCTCTGACTGCCTCAGACTGAACTGCTCTGCTCAGCTCCAAACTGACTCACTGTTCCCGTCTGATACTGATTTCTTCTGCTGAACTGCCTCTGTGTTTCTGCGTCAGATTTCTCAGACTGCTCTGTGTCTTGTCCCTCTCTGAACTCTCACTGTCCCATACTGCCTCAGTCAGCCTCTCTGCTTCTCTGCATTACCCTCAGTCAGACCACTCATTGTCTCTGTGTCTCCTGACTACCTGCTCCAGACTGCCTGCCTCATAATGCTTTTCCCTGATTACAAGCCTGCTTATATATCATGAGAGTTGGGTGTGTCCTCATTTTGCTAACTCTTCCTCTGATTCATCACTTTGCCTGCCCTCCAATCTCACTCATCTCAGATGTCACTTCCTGTCTGACACTGACTTCTTTTGTGCTCTACTTTCTGTCTTCAAATGGACCACCATTACCTTCTGAATACTGAGATTAAAGGTGTGTGCTACCACTGCTTTCTGAATACTGAAATTAAAAGTGTGTAACAACATTCTTTCTAGCCTAGAGCAGCCATGCTGCCAGATTAAAGGATTAAATATTCCTCTACATAGACAATTCCTGAAAACAAATGCTTCATGTTTATAACTTAGTGAACTGAAGTTGCCCAGTGAACTCATGTCATGACAGCTCAAATTTGTAGTATCTTATATAACTAAATTATTATGAAATAAAATTTTTAATATTTATATTTATGTTTCATATTTACTGACATTGAACATTATGAGTTCTTATTTCCTTTTTCCTTTGCTTGTTTTGAGATTTTAATTTAATCACATTTTCCCTTTCCTTTTCTTGCTCTAAACTCTCTCATAAAACCCTTTCCATTTCCTTCAAATTAATGGCCTCTTTTATTCATTAATTGTTATTGCATACATATATGTATTTGAATGCACATACATATTTCTAAGTATAACATGTTGAGTCCATGTAATGTTACTTGTGTATATGTTTTCAGGGTTGACTGTTTGGCACTGTACAACCAATTGGAGTGCTCTTTCCTCTCCCATTCCAAGCTTTCCTCAGCTGTTTATAGCCTTTTATGTAGGATTGAGACTTGATGGGCTTTTTTTCATTTTGTTTGGCATGACATTGTGAGTTCTTTACTTACAAGTAGGTAATGTATTTCTAAGTTTGTATATGCACTGATTTTTTTTTGGGGGGGGGAGAATAAATGTAGTGTATTTCTTGCTGTTAACAAGACAAACATTACCAAAGTCACTTGGCTTATTTACCACCATGTCCTCCTGTTGCACCATCATGAATGCTTTTCTATTTTTTTATTCCTGTGAGCCTTGTGTTTGTGAATGCATATGGACACTCAGCCCCTTTCTCTTTTCTACTCTTGTGAGCCTTGTGTTTGTGAATGCATATGGACACTCACCCCCTTTCTAAGGATCTTATATACAGATGCATCATTTTAATCCCAGTTCTCAGAGAAATGGTATTTGTGGCAGCGCCGGGGGGCGGGGGGAGGGTAAATGGTATCCTACAACCAGACCATAGCAAACAGTGGCCTGGCCAAGAGCTTGGTGTTATTATTATTATAACACAGAGAGTCATTGTTTCCTCTTTGAGAAGAACCTGTGTTAGTCAGACTTGTGTCACTATGACAAGATACCTGAGGACACAATTCGGAAGGAGAATTTAGATTAGCTCAGAGTTTCAAAGGATGCATGCTATGCTGATCATGGTGATTTAGGTTCATGAGCAGACAGAAGATCTTGGTACAGAAGGCATAGAGGAACATCTTAGTTCATAGTGGAGAAAAATCACAAAAAGAGGCCAGATAAAAATTATAAACTTTAAAGACACCTCCACAGTGACATACCTCCTCCCTCTCTGGATAATACCTATGGCTATGGACTCAGTTATTGCTCTGAGGGTCTACTTGCTTCTCAGTTCCCCCATCTTGGGGGGCTGATTCACCAAGACTCAAGTCATAAAAAAATGCCTCTCTGTGTACTTTTTGCACTATAGGAGGAGTTTTTCAAGCAATTAGAATGTTTAGAATAGAATATTGACCAGTAATTCTGAGGGCAGAGCCAGCAGGTGAAAAGATTGTCAGATACTGATCATGTCTTGCCATGCTGCCTGATTAAAGAATTAAGCATTCCTCTACATATTCCCCCTTTCTGTTTAAGATATAAATTGTGCTCTGAAAATACCCTTAACATAGTTTAACTATTACAATAGAAACAATTATCAATCCCTAAAACACAACAGTCTTAATGTCCTTTTGAAGATCCACTTCAGCCATTCATGTAATTATCTTCCACAACTGCAGCAACCATCAATCTTGGTCAACTGTTGAATTTTCTTCAATACTCCCTCAGCAAATGTCCATTTCAGCATCGAGATTCTCCAGTCTGATGAACTATTGCCTGTCATTCTTCTGCCAGATTCTTGAGCTGTCCTTCTGCATCTCTTCCTTCCTTGAGCCACTCCTCTCATGTTAACAGTTGGTATCCAGGAAGCTTCTACTCATGTAAAATCTTTCTCAATTTTGATGGTACCCACAGTACCCACGGTACCACAATCTACTATGTATTAAAGTCAAGAAAGCATTATATATTCTATCTCTGGGAGTCTTTATTCTTACATTCCCTTTCCATTTATTACTAAGTCTACCACAGTGCTTCCTGCTGTCTTAAGGAGTTTCCTATAGGTAAGGAATTATCTCATATACCTCTTATTGATCTTCATTCATTAGTCCAATGCCAACCTTCACCACACTTTCTACAAAGCTTGGGAAGCCAAAACCTTCATTCTGGATTACCCTTAGCTTCAGGAACTCCCTGCCTACAATCGTTTTGCAAATGACCTCATTGCCCACAGTTAAAGCATGGCTGCAAGCTTTGAAACCCAAGACCTTTAGCCATTTCTTGTCCAAATACACAAGTGTTAGGTCAATATGAAACAATTAAGACATATTTCATATACAGTGTCAATTTTACTTTGTAAAGTTATCTGTTGTCTCTGAGATTAAAAATTCTCTCAATAAGGGCTGTCTACCTTGATTAGTTTCCTGATTTACTTCCTCTGTTTGTTTTTTTTTTTTGTTTGTTTGTTTTATTCCTTATTCTTGTTTTCAAGCTAATTTTTTAAACATTTTTGAGGAAAAAAAACCCTAAGATCAAAATCACCACTGATGGTAGGGTAGACATACCTATTTTTCACTCCCTGACTTTGCACCCAAGGCACTTGAAATGAAGCTTCTCATTTTTCAATAAAGGAATAATCTGTCTATATTATCAGAATTGTCTTGAGGGTAGCTTACTGTGATTCACTGTCTTGGAGTTTCTGGATGGTTCTTTTCCTTCTCTTGCTCTGGGCTCGAGGATCCCACAGGTGAGCCTCTCTGGGTGTCCAGGATAACTTGAAGAACTTCTTTGGAGAACATCTCAGATGACTTTCTCTTCTGTAATGTTTCTGTCCTCTGTGATGCTTCTGTAAGATGTCTTCTGTCCTCTTTGAAGTTGAATCCTTTTACCAACCATGCTGGTGTACCAAATGTAGCCATAGATTCACCAGACTGAACTGCTTTGCTTGGCTTAAACTCACTCATTCTTCTTGTCTGATACTGACTTCTGCCAAACTTCCTGTGTCTCTGTTTTTCTCCCTGAGCTCTTATTGCACTGTACTGCCTTAGTCAGCCTCTCTGCCTTATCCTCAGTCAGACCATTTCATTGTCTGTGTATCTTGTTCCCCATCTGCCTGCTTCAGATTGTTCACCTCATACTACCTGCTGTAACTTAGAGCTGTTACTCATTGCTGTAACTCACTGTTTGGCTTTTTATGCTGAGTGTTGGTTGTATCCTCACTCTGACTTACTCTGCCAGCTTCTCCTCTGACTTATCACTTTGTCTGTCCTTCACTCTGACTCATCACAGACATCACTTGCTGTGTGACATTGACTCCTTCTGAGGTTCTGCTTCTTGTGTCTTCTTCCACATCTGTTTCCATCTTAGGAATTAAAGGTGTGTGCTACCACTGTCTTCTGAATACTAGGATTGAAGGTGTATACCAACATTCTGCCTACCTCAAAGTAGCCATGCTGCTGAATTAAATGATTAAACATTCCTCTACAGTGTCTTCATAGGGAATCTGAGTACTCAAAGTAGTTACAGTAGTCACTAAGGATACAGGACAGCAGAGCATACCCTTGATGTTTGCTTTGGTTTAAATGAAAAAAAAAAAGCTGAACAAATTAGTCTTTTTGTTAATTTTAAGGATTTTCTTGAATAGAAAAATAATTGAAAATTTAATTTCAGATACTTTAAATGTTATGGATTTACCTAAAATGTATTCTAGTTTTCCAATATGATAGATATGAAGTATATAATTTCACTAGAGGCAACCTTTCCACTGTTTGGCAATTTTTTGTCATCTAATTATCCTATTTATTTATCTATCACCTGTCCTCTTTTCTTTTCTTCCTTTCTTCTCTTCCTAATTTAGTTCATTATGACTTCTCATCAGTGAAAATCTTATAGCACCTGTCTTAGTTTGTTTTCTATCGTTGCGATAAACACCAGGACGAAAGACAGCTTGAGGGAAATGTTTATTTCATCTCCTAGCTTGTAGTCCATCACGAAGGAAAGTCAAGGCAGGAACCTGGAGGTAGGAACTAAAGCGGAGACCACAGAGGAGTGCAGCTTCATGGCTTGTTCTCCAGGCCCATATTCCTTTACTCTTCTTATAACTTCCAAGGCCCACATGCCCAGGGACAGTGCTGGACTGGGCCCTCCCACATCCATCATTACTTAAGAAAATTCCTCCACAGACCTGCCCACAGTCCAGTCTTCCGGTCTAATGGAGGCATTTTCTCAACTGAAGTTTCTTCTCTAACGTCTAATGCTCGATTGTGTCAAGTTTACAAAATCCTAAGTAAGCAGCTCTGTAATGTAGACTTTTATTGTGAATATTGCAGTCTTGTGAACAAAATCTACTTAGAAATGGAGGATTGCTAACCTTGTGTTAGGTCTCAAACCCAGGATAAACTTCTAACTGAGGTGTCTATTCAACATATCAAAGCAGATCTGGCCACCAGGTCCTCCCAACATCCTTCAGTCCCTGTCTGTTATAGGGTCATTCCGGATAGCATACTCTTCCCTCTTCCCTGAACTCTGCAGCCCAGAGGCCTGGGCTGCTCTTCCCTAAATATTCCAGCCATTTTTTTTACTTGGCCCTTTCCCTTCTTTTGGCCACTACTCCAGGTTCCCCTTTCTCCCCGTTTCATTCTCCCCTCTCCTCACATGGTCCGGCTCAGTGTTATATTCAGTCTGGACACTTTCAGATGCCTCTGGCTATGCTTCACTTCATATCTACAACAAACTCTATCCTCTACTATACCTAGGAGCAGTCACATTCCTTCCTTTTAATTTCATTCAGCTTGGAAAACAGTAAATGTAAGCAATGTTGAGATTTAAGGCAAAGGAGCCAATTTTGTGTTTGTATCTGACATTTGTATTCAGGAGAACAGAAGAAAATGAAACTTAGTAATGCCAGAGAGCATACCCTCAAATCTTATACTGCTGAAAACAAGGACTAGGGAGAACTCACTTTCTGGGGTCACCAGGTAAACAGAAAAGCAGTTTCCCTCCTTTGAAGCCTGGTGTTGGTTTAACCTTTGTTAGTGAACAATCCATCTTCAGAGTGCAACTGGATCTAGGGATTTGATGAGGTACGGATTATCAGAGGAAATGGAGGCTTTGTGGTGGATTCAGACATGGCAGGAAAATGGGCTGAAAATAATGATAAGCACAGTGACTTTAGTCAGGGTTTATAACAGAGAAGCAATTGGAGAATCCTGCTTTATATTCAAAACACCACTGCCTGGGCATGACTTTGAAGATATAAAATAAAGTTATAGAGTCAATGCAGAGCCTCAGAACTGTTTGACATCAGCTTTGGCAGTGAGCAATCTGCATCTTGGAATAGAACCTCACTGAGATTTGAGAACTGGAAATGCTATTTGAGTTATCAGAATAGAGGGAATATTTAAATTCATGAATATTTATGAGCTCCCTTGGGGACTTATAGGGCAATGGGTAAAAATCAAGCTAAGGAGAACTTGGACATAAGGGCTGGGGGAGAAAGAGTAGAAATCAAAAATGGTGGACTAGGAAGGAATAAACAAAATGAAATTCATTTGTATATAGTGTCAGAGTAGTAAATGGAAGGTAATTGGAAGGAGATATCCATTAGTAATAAGGAAAAATGATGAAGAATTGAAATAGATGGGCTTTTTATGCTGCAGAGAAAGTTCAGTCAGTTGGTGGAGTGCTTATAGCACAAACATGAGGACTTGAGTTTAGGTCCCTAAGTCCCATATAACAGTCAAGAGAGGCTCATGCCTTGGAAACCCTAGTACCCAGATGGTGGAAGGAGTTTGAAGCAAGTTGGTCTCTGGATCTCATTGATAAGACTATCTAGTTAAGTCAATAAACTCTGGGTTCAATGGGAGACTGTTTCTCAAAAAGTAACTGGACCTGAAGAAGAAATCCATCATCAATCTCTGGCCTCCATATGTGCACAGGCATTCATATACACACACCTACATGTAGATGCCTATACTCAAACAACTACAACTACAACCACCACCACCATCACCACCACTCACAGAAAAGAAAGAAAGGAAGGAAGGAAATACAGCAAAATAAAGACTTTGACTTGAAAGAAAAACATGTGAACTTCCAAATACTCTGGTAAATTTGTTTTGCAATGATTTCAAAGGGGAAGCATTAGCTAAGTTCTCATCTTTTTTTTTTTTAATTCCTCCAGAAATATTTAGGGGGAAGCTATATGTTAGAAATATTTTCATCATACTTTTCTGTCATTTGTGACCAGACTTTGTGGGGGGCAGCCTATTTTTTCTTGAGTTTCTAGTGTGTTTATATGTCTAACAGATTCCATAAACTCTTTGATAATGCCACAATATCTGTGAATCACTCAGCTCAGGGCATGTAATGGATGGTTTTCCTTTCTATCTTTTTTAATACACTAGTAGTTATAATTGTAGAATGATGACTTTTGCTTCCTGTTTTCTGTAATTTCTTATTTGGTTTGGTAAAATAAAGGCAGACAACAGGTCAGGTCAGGGAGCAGCTAGACCTGCATGACTATCCATTTCTTCAAGCCTGGAGTATACCCTTTTATTTAGGAGCTCTCCTAAACTTCTAGATCAAATTTTCAATTTATGAAGTTCTTCCAGAAACAAATGGATAAAAAGCAGAATTTAATTTTCATCTAATTGAATTAGCTTTATTATATGATTTACAATTTAATTTTCTGCTTAGCAAAATTTCACTTAATTTTGTTTCAGCTTTTTACTTTGTGAAAATTTCTCTTTTTTCCTTTATCTAACTTTTAATAAAGTTTAACTAACTTTCATACTGAAATAAACACAGCTCATTCATCCTCTGACCCCCAGAAAAACATAGTTTAATGTCATGGGGAAAATATAATTTCAAATATAATATTATTATTTTCCTCCTTTTTTGAATGTATGTGAATATATGAGTGTAAAGTATGTGCATAAGTTTGTGGGTGAGTACACATATTCTATGGGTGATGGCAGCAAGCTACTAGAAGGATTTGAACAACAAAGTGATGTGTGCTGATTGCATTTATGGAGTAACAGACTGTAGCTTCAGTGAAGACAAATGAAATGGTAAAAGCAAAAGGAGAGTACTCTGGTAGGAGGAGATTACCAACAAATGGGAAAGAGTCCATCTCACTAATATGGCAGCTAAGAGGGACTCATGTGGTCCAAGTCACAGTGTATACAGTCAGCAGTAAATTGATATTATAAGCCTATCTTCTTCCTAATTTTGTTGGGGTGGGGGCACATGTTGTTGGCAGGGATAAGAGATTGCTTCTCTCCACTTCAGAGTGATAGTGTTTGGGTTAAAGCAGAAAATAAACTGTAATCATATGAGCAATAGTCAATAGAATTGCAAAAAGTGATATATTGGTAGGGGATGTTATTAATGGGGGCAGTTGAATAAGTAGTGTAACATAAAACACTGGAGGTTCCTTTGAGGGTTTTCTGCTGTCTTTAAACTGCTCTTAAATGCAAACCATGTGTTAAAGAGGAGAAAGAGAAAAGACCTATTTTAATATTAACCAGACCAAAAAAAATTTGATAGTTCAGATAGTTAAAAATCAATAGTCAATTCCAGTAGCTTTTAGACTTTTGAATTTTGCAGAATGAAGGAGCAGGGCTAGAGGGGCAGTTCAGTAGGTAAGAGCACTTGCTGCTCTAGCCTGAGTGTGGATCTAAGTGTCCAGGTAAAAATTCAGACAGGGCCTCACTTATGTCTGCAACCTGAATCACAGGACATCCAGACTGGTAGACCAGTGAGACTTATGGACCATCAACCTTGCTTCAGATTCAGAGAGAGGTCCTTTCATGAGGGAATATGATAGAGAAAGTTAGAGCACCCACACTGGGCTTCCTATGACTTCCAGCATGAACAAGTACACATACATGTGCACCCACATGCACATACACAAGCACATGTATGTATGAGCATACAATACCCACAGAGAGGAACTTTACAATGATTTTCTGTTTTTCATCAACTTGAGGTTATTTTAAAACTGTGAGGTTGTCCTAGAGCTAAGAGGAGGTTGAAGTGTACTTTGAACCCCAGAATTCTCACCCTGAGAGAGGAGCAGTTGAATGCCTTCCAGGTGAGAGCAGAAGGTATTTGAGTGCTCCTCTCTCTTACTCTGAGAAATCTCAGCTAGCCCCAATGCTGCCTTGCTTTCACAGCATGCCATTACAAAGGAATGTGGCCTGGTTGAAGCTTATCTGATTACTGTGACTGGAAGGCTTTGGGCTTGTTATAAGGTCTCCTTAAAAGGTCTCTTCCTCTAGCCTCCATGAGATCTCTGTCTATGCAAAGGAGGCTTCTTCAGGACTTTGGCCCCAGCCAATGACAATAAGCCACCCAGGTCTGATTGTGAGCCCCTCACATGCAAATGGAGCTACCCTAGGACCACTGCCTTAACTAACGGCCCTTCCCTCTATAGCCTATAATCGTGATTCCCCTTGCTTCAATAAACAGACCTGTCCACTGATACTTCTTCCCAGGAACTCCATTTCCAGCAGCTCTCAGCCTCTGACCCAACTGCAGATCTCTCCTCCTTGGTGTACAATGGCTTATCTACTTCCCTGGGAGGGGAGTGGACAAGATAGTCAACATAAAACAATAGCAAAAATATCTAGTCACATGAAGTCTGTTTATAGAATTGTGTATCTCTATTTTTTTTTTAAATTCATTCAGACCATTATCTTCCTTTCCTTGGATGTTCACTGGGCAAATGAAGTCTTCATAGCCTTACCCCCAAACACTTTCCTATTGCTATGGTTTAGATCAGTGTGTTGTGTTAAAGTCTTCATCATGAGTAAGCCTGTGTCACCTCTAGTAGGCAATCAGTGATGGGTCCTGTATGGAGGAAGCGAGGTTACGGGGAGCATGCCTTTGAAGGGGACGCCCATTTTCTTTCTCTACCTTTGTTCTTGCCACCCCATAAGGTGAACAACTCTATTGTCATCCTCTCCTTTCATGATGTTTCCCCTGCCCACAGGCTCAAAGCAGAAAATCAATTGACCTGGATGAAACAATCAAAACTGTGCATCTAAATATTATTTTCTACTTTTTAAATTGATAAACTCAGGTATTCAAAGCTAGTTATTACATTCATCTTCTACAGACTGAGAACAAACTTTAAGTTTAGCTGTCATAATCATGTTTGTATTTTCAGAGTTACTTGTGGATCTATTTTTTTAATATCAGTATTCTGGTTTTCAGAGACAGAGAGAGAGGAGAGTAAGTTACACATGAATTTCAAACACATAGCAAATCGCTTTAAGATAAATGTGTTCTAAATATTTTATGGGCGTTCTTACGCTAAAAACAGTTTCCTGCAATTTATTTGCCAAACATAGAAATCCTGTCCAATTTCTCTCAGAAGGGTCTTGCATGAATTTTCATCTATCATTTATTCTGAGTTTCTTAGAGTTAAAATGAATCTAGATATGACATCAAGAATGTCTGTCTGTGTTTCAAATTCCAGACCCCTAAAGTGAGTATTCTTTTGGTTTCTGGCTTCTTCAGTAAGTTCAGTTCCTTTATCGGAATTTTTTAACTAATTATTAAAACAAAAACAAGCAAACAGAAAACCAAAAACAGAACATGCAGTTTTTCATAGTGAAAGGCAGACATCTTAACTTCTGAGCCCTATAAGCAATAGCTGCAATGCTATGACATTGGTACATCCGAGATGAGGGATCAGAATTCTGTAAATCAAACACTAGAAGAACAAATCATGCTTATTTTTAAGTTTTTGTTTGTTTATAGATAGTGTGGATGTGGGTGGAGACACATGTATGCTACTGAGTGCATGTGAAGGTCAGCTTTAGGGGCCAATTCCCTTGTCCTTACTCCTGTAGAATGAGGGTCTTTCCTGGTTCTGCTGCACAGTGCTCTGGGTAGCTGGCTTTTGAGCTCCCTGTCTACTCTTGGGTCTCTGCTTCCTGCCTCACCATGGGAGTGTTGTGATTACGTATGTGTGCCACCACATCTGACTTTTGATGGGAGATAAATGAGTTTTGAGGATCAAACTTATATCTTCCGGCTTGTATAACAAATGCTTTTACTCACTGAGCTATCTTTCCAGTCCCCAGATTTAATTCTGTAATAAATAAATAAATAAATAAATAAATAATAATAATAATAATAATGATTTACAGGAATTGATATCATCAGCAGTTAGGCAAAACTAGTACTTGAAATAAAACATTCTCCCTTTTCCCTGGATTTCATGTAGTAAAGAGCTGTATGCTGTCAGCACATAGTTAAGAGCTGCATATTTTTAAATAATGAAGATGGAATGAGCTTTCCTTGCTGGGCACAGTGTTGTCTTTGCTACTACTCTTGGTGTTGTACTGTTGGGTTATTTTTCTTCCTTACATTAAATGCAAACAACCCAAGCCCAAGGACTCTCATGCAGAAATCCTAATCTACACTCACTTCTGCATTTTTATGTTTAACTCTATATTGCATTTAAAAAGAATATCTTCTTATAAAGGCCATCCTTAACCTCATTGACGCTGCAGATAAAAGATTATTCTCTATTGTACTTTTCATTAAGCTAAAGTGTAGCAAGGCAGGAGGCCTGGCAGCCTTTGAGGAGAGAGGGAAGGGCAGAGAACTCGGTGGCCCTCTTCCCTTGCTTCTGCAGATGTTAACTTCCAGAAAATGTAGGAGGAAACTGAAGCAGCTGGCATAGGTTTGGGACACCCATATTTAAATTGTTTATAAGACACTCTCTCCAGTAAACTGGGGGTTTGGAATGCAAGGATAGACTGTGGCGTCTGAAAGCAGGAAAGAGTTTTAAACAGAAATCCAGACACACACAGAGAGATTTCAGCAGGTCATTTACAAACAGAACGTAAACCACCCAAGTTACGGGCAGGCCTCATGAGTAAGCACTGAATGTCCACACTACTTTCCGATACAGAAATCTTAGGTGAAAGCTCATTGAGAAGATCTCTTGTGAAAAAAGTCCAAGTATAACATCTTTGGAAGAAAACCTTGATTTAAGTTTCTAATAGTTTTATGTAGCTATGCAGTCAGAAAGCAGGGGAGTTTTGTGGAATTGTTTAGAATTTGGCCATCAGCAAGGAAAGTATGCTCTTCCAATTGTCCAGGAAAATTTATTCTGATTTGAAAGATAAGGATTGTAATATATAGTTGTACATTTTGTGAGAAAATTAATATACAGGTTGAGCAACTATTCTTAAAAAAAACCCCTCGAATTTCTCTGAAATTTGAAACATTCCGATCTCGTGTGATTCCACAGATTAAAAAATACCATACCTGAGCCTGCAAGATGGCCAGAGGGTAAAGTTGCCCACTGTCAAATCTGATGACTTTAGTTCCATCCCTAGAATCCACATGATGGAAACAGAGCCAACTCCTGAAAGTTGTCCTCTGCCTCCACATTCCCACCATGACATACATGCATCCTCACCTCTTTCTGTGATGGGTGAAATGACAATGGCCCTTATATGTTTATACGCTTGAAACTCTATTAGTAGAATTGTTTGGGAAGGATTAGGAGGTGTGACTTTGTTAGAGTAGATGTGGTCTTTTTGGAGGAGGTGTGTAACTGAGGGTGGGCTTTAAGGTTCCAGCAACCCATTCCAGGCTCAGTCTCACTCTCTCTGGGCCTCCTGCCTGTGGTTCAGTATGTAAGTTTTCAGCTATTGCTCTGGCATGCCTGTCTGCCTGCTTCTATGCTCCTGGCCATGATGGTTATGGACTAAACCTCTGCAACCATAACAAACTCCCAGCTGAATGCTTTATTTTATAATTTGCCTATGTTATGATGTTTTCTCACAGCAATACAACAGTAGCTAAGACGCCTCTATGTAGTCAAATAAGTAAATGAATGCAAAAAATATTTTTGAAAAAAAATTAAAACAGGAAAATTTCATTACCTTGAAAAATTTGTTTTAATATCAGAATTATTTTAAAGGTTATAAAGCAGCCTTGGGAACTGGGCATGATGGCACGCATCTTTAGTACTAGCACTTGAAAGCCAGAGGCAGGTGGATCTTTGGGAGTTGAAGTCAGACTGGACTACATAGTATGCTCCAGGACAGCCAGGACTACATAGAGAGCCTCTCTCAAAAAAAAAAATAATAGTTGCAGTAGTAGTAGTAGTAGTAGTAATAGAAGTAAGAAATAATTGCAAATTAGCTTTGGGTATGTGTGTAATGAGTACATGAAACATGTGAATTTCATGTTTATACATGGAACTCCTCTTTGTGGCCTCTCTCTATATATGTAAATATTCCGAAATCTTAAAAAAAAAAAATTCCTAAAGTACTTAGGTTCCAAGTATTTTGCTAAGAGATACACAACCTATCTTAGCACTGCCTTTGCTATTTGAAAAACTTTAAATCTACCAAGAAAAATAATGTGAGGAAAGAATAACCAAGTTTATAAGTAAGAGGCAATATTTTGCAGTGGAGTTAGCAAAACTCGGGTTTCTAGAATCCTGTTTTTATACTTATTATGAATATGTGTTGAGAGTCAGATCTACATAGGGGACTCAGTCACAGAAGCTTGGGATATGTCGAGAGAGCTAAGCAAGCATGTACTTTGTCTATAGAGCGCATGGGATTATGGTTTCTGGGACAAATGAAGCCTGGATATAATTTATTGACTGTGTGAACTTGTGTATTTACTAAACTTTGAACTTATCCCTTCTACAAAGAAACATAGATATGTAGCACTGACATAGGACACTCTTTTTTATTTTTAATCTCAAAAAATCAATTCCTTTGGAATATGGTTTCTCTTATAGATTCATGGGGGTTACCCCTAGGGTCTGACTGTTCCACAAAAGAGAATCCTAGCACTAAAATTTATTCTAGGCCCCATTTTGGTTTTCATTTAGAACCTAGGTCTCACATGTTGACCTTGACTCAAGATCCTCTTGTCCCAGCCAACTATGAAATAGGGATTATAGATTTCTGTTTCCGGAACAAGACATAATGTAATTTTAATACAATAAAACTAGGCTTCCTTGTAGTTACCTTTGATAAAAACATCCAGCCATATAACTACCATCATAGGTTTGGTATGAATATTGACGTTGCCCTGAAATATCTAAAGATCTATTTTTCAGTCAGCTCTTCTCTGAAACCTAACTCCTTCTGAATAGACTGTTTCCTCTAAAGTTTGTTTTATGTATGGCTTCCTTTGCCTAGCAGAAGACTTTTATCACTTACTATGTTGTTTTGCATGCAAGTATTATTCCATCATATTGATAGTCACGTGGTTTTCATAATTCAGAAACTTTACATAAAGACTGCTGACTTCAAGTTCCTGATTGTATTGAATGAATCTACATCAACTTGAAAATTATAAGGAGTTCTCAGATCCTTGGTGCTATTTTCTATTGAGTTTTAGGAAGGATTTTGATATTAAAAAAGAATATTTCAGGCTTCTTCACAGAGATTCCTGCTATAAATGAAGCGAGAAATCGGAACATTTACACATTGTCTAGAAAATTTGAGGCATCTTTGATTCAATTAGCAAACATATTCTTTAGGCTGATTTATCAAGTTCCCTGTTTTTCTCAATCATGCATTCATCCTCTGCATGTGTAGATAACACTGTACACAGAAATATGTGATGTCTAAGGGTCCGTTTTCATGGTTGCCGACAGGACAATTTATGCTGTTGCTTCGTCAGCACTCAAAGGGTCTCTTAATGGTATCATAAAACTTGACACATGATTTTCTCCCTCTTACAGGGAAGAAAATTAGGAAGTCTAATTTCTATATAGAAATGGAGCTCAGAGAAGTGACCACAGATAAATTTAGAAGCTATTTCCAGAGGAAGGTTTCATTTCCTGTGTCTTATTCACTAGGAATATATCTCTGAAGTCAGCTCACTTTCTACAGGTGATCCAAATGCAAAGTGATATTCATGTTATGATTTCTGAACAAATCCTTCAATGATAGCCTCTTCTGTGCCCTAAATAGGGAGACTGCACTTGTGAGGGAGATTGATCTGTCTTTTTTTTTTTTTTCTGATTCAAAAAGAAAAAATAATTGACACTAACTTAAAGGTAGAAATTTGGATTTTGAGTTTCCTTCAGAGAACTAGTAATGAGGATTTGCAGTTTGCTGCCTGGGCTCTCAAATGAGTCAGGGATTTGTTATTTAGCTCAGTTGATGGGTTGCAAAATCAACCCTAGGTTGCTACATAGATTTAAATGCTTCTTAATTGAAATTCCCTTCTCCAGAATTTGTGGCAGGGGCCAAAGCCTTTTCTATGAAACATTTCTTCAACATGTGTTGCATGAGACCCTAAACATAACTTAATGTGTTAGGGTTTTTGCTGCCCTATTATTGATTAGCAAATGTCTTAATCTTAATTGCTAGGATTTTAACCCTTCTTCTCCTCATCCTGTACCTATGCCAGCTCACCTTCCAGAGAAGCAAACATGGGAGAACCTGTGTTTTTGTCCTCTTTTCATTTTGCCCTTCTTGGTGTGAAAAGGACTACAGCCTACCAACACTGATAGACTAAGGACTGATTTAGAGCAAAAATGGGGGCAGATTTCATTTCTGTATTTCTAGAAATATTCATTTCTCTTTTTTGAAGAGGTACTGTAAAGTTATTTGTAATCTAGTGCTTGGAACTGTGAATAATTAGAAGTGAAATTGACTTCTTCTTTCCAGTTGGAATCAGCTTGAGAACATGAGTGGCTCTCTCTTATCTTTATTGAGTGTAACTGGAGACAAGTCAAAGCATGGTAGTGATGTTTTTTCCATCAACTTCATTCTTTATTAATTTCATTTTACCTCAGTTTGCAAAGGGTAGATTTGAATTATAAACAAACAATGAACTTCCAAAAGGTATAATTATTGCCAAAACACAGAGAAAGGGATATAAAAAGAGGAGATAAAACTTTTGACTCTACATCATAAAGTACCCACATAAAATAAAGTGTGTTCAGTTCATTCAATGTGTATGATGTATTTAAAATTCCATTGCCAAAGGAAACTAGGAGAATGGACTATATTTTTCAAGTAATCTTTGTGATTTGTTTCTTATCTTCTTGCTGCTTTAGAAGAATAAAGAATAAATGTATTGGGGAACTCTAGGACCATTGGCCTCTTGGGACGCTAGGACCACCGGCCTCTAGGAATTCTAGGACCACTGGACTCAGGGAACTCTAGGACCATTGACCTTAGGGAAATCAAAGACCCATTGGCTTTACAATCTTTTTGTTACCATGATTTAATAGAATGTATTTTATATTAGAGCTGGATCCACAAATCATACTGGATATATATGCATCTTAAATTAAGTAAAATAATTAATCATGATTAACAGTTACCACATTTTTTTTAATCATAAAAGATAAAACTTCTTTTGCATCTAAGTTTCTATTTTAAGTAAAGGGATGAGGCCTCTAGTTTTTTCCACCTCATGGATTATCCATTCCCAGGCACATATTTCACTCATTGGCACTTCAAGAATTATTTCTTAGAGAGAGAAGAGAGAGAGAGAGAGAGATTAACTACTGAATATATGTATATTTCTATACATATGTAAGCACATGTAATATATATGTTTGAATTCTTTTTAAGTCTGTTCTCAACTTATTTTGTAAAGAAATAAAAAAGAATAAGTTTAACTGGATTGATTCTAAATTTCAGTACAGCTAAAAATACAAATAGTAGCTAATTGAATCAGTTATAATCATGCTATTAAATAATGCATTTCCTTCCATAGCAAAAATCATTGAACATCTTAACTCTACTACGGAGAAAGCAAAAAAACAAACAAACAAAAAAAACCAAAACCAAAATCAAAACCAAAAAAACAAACACAAAAACACTCAGAAATCAGAAATTAGAAGTCAAATATGTTTTTTGGTGAGAATGTGGCCCTATCACAAAGCTCTTACCTTATGTGTGCATGCCTCTGAGTTCATTCCCCAAAACCACAAAACAAACAGAAAAGCAACCCCCTCTATAAGCATCTTCATGATCAGCACTCATTGGGGACTTGGGATTGCATGTTTTTCTGCTATCAAATCATAACTACTTTGTAGCATAAATTACAGTTGTGAAAAGAACATACTTAACTAGAATTCAGCATACTCTTCTTACTCTCTAAGCAGCAGCCACTATTCCAAACCTGATTTTTTTTTAAATTTCTTATTTATTGTTGTTGTTATTAGAAAAGAAATCAATACTCTAATTGAAAAAATGAATTTAATTTTCTATGTATGAATGTTTAGGCTTCATGTATGTGTTTTTGGAGGACAGAAGAGGATATTAGATCCTGTGGAACTAGATGTCTAGATGCCTGCAAGATGTCCTGGTGTCTCTGGGGTGTTCAGGCACCTTGGGGAGGTCCTGGTACCTGCAGGATTTCTAGGTGGCTGTGGTATGCCTGAGTGGCTGAGGGATGCCTGGGTGCCTAAGGGATGGCCAGGTACTTGTGTGAGGTCTTAGTGCCTGTGTTGAGGCCAGGGTGCCTGTGGGATGCTCTGGGACCTGTAAGTTGTCCATATGCCTACAGAAAATCTTGATCCATGTGTGGTGTCCAAGTGTCTGTATGTTTGGGTGGTGGGGCCCAACTTTGGGTTGAACTGGTCATGCTTGATCTCCAGATGGTGTGGGCAGTGTGAATGCCCATGATCAAAGCTGCCTGCTGTCTCCAGAAAACATGATGATGCCCATGGTCCACACAGCCACATAGGCTGGACTCAATTTATTATTATTATTATTATATTATTATTATTATTATTATTATTATTATTTGAGAGCACAAGGATGGGAGGGTGGACCAGGGAGGAATGGGAAGAGGGTGTGATCAAGATACATTATGTGAAACTTGGGTAATTAATAAAAGTGTTTTAGGGGAAAAATAGTTGTAAGCCACATGTGAGTGCTGAGAATCAAACCCAACCTCCTGGAAGAGTATCCAGTGCTCTTTACCACTAGCCAACTCTACAGCTCCACAGACAACCTTCTTACCTGAGGTGGGAGTCTTTCTTACCTGAAGCAGTGAGACATAAAGTATGGCACACAATGCTTTCATCTTGGCTGTTCATTTTGTAAAATGGTATTTTTCAAATATTTTTGTAAAGGCTTTTTTTTCTCCAGAGATATTTTAGGTTTCGGAGATGTTTTAAAAGGAAGGTACAGAGATATCCCATATCCTATCTGCCTTTCCACACATGTAGCCTCTTCTAGTATCAACTTGGCCTCAACATCACACATTGGTGAAGCTACCATCACACATCATAGGTACTCAAAGTTTGTAGTTTACATTAGCATAGAATGTCCCATGACCAATAGATACTGGAATTATCATATCAGACAGAGTACTTTAATTTCAAAAGTCCTCTCTGCTCTGTCCATTTACTCTCCTCCCACCCACCTTTTATAACCACTGGTCTTCTTACAGTCCCCATCATTTTGGAATTTCCACAATGTCATACAGTTGTAATAAGTTAGGATGGCTTTTTGGATTGGCTTCTTTCACTTAGCAATGAGCATTTATGAGTCCTTTGCATCTGCTTAGGGCTTGACACTTCAATTCTTCTTTTTGTGCTGAATAGTTTCCCAGTGTGTGGCTGGATAACCAGACTTCATATATATTTCCACCCACTAAAGTATATGGTTGCTTACACAATTTCTAAATTACAAGGAAAACTCCTAAAGCATCTGCCTGATAATTTGTATGTGGATATACTTCCAACTTCTTTGGATGAATAGCCTATGTACATGACTGCTTAATCCTATAATGAAATTTTTTTAGTGTTTTAGACACCAACAGACTGTCTGATAAAGTGCTCTGACCTTAGGAACTTCCAGTGGTAAACAATCTGAGTTCCCAGGGCTCTACATCCTTGTCTGTGTTCTTGTGTGTGGTGTTGGTAATGGTTTGGATTGCAGCCATTCTCACATGTGTGCAGGGATTTCTTCTTCTTTTAGTTTGCCTTTTCCTTATGACATAATGGACAACATTTCTCCAAATGTCTACTTCTCATCTAAGTAGTTTCTTTTGTGAGTTTTACTCCATTTTACAAAAATGAAGTTGTTTTCCTGTTGGAAGTTTATTTTCTTTGCATATTTCAAAAGTATGTTGGCTGTCATATTCTCTTGGTATTGTTTTTTGCAGGACAGAAACTATTCTGTATCAGTTTTTCAAAAATTAAATATGGTTTACCAAATTTAAATAGAGATACTGAAATGTGGTTTGCTCTTAATAATAATTCAACTACCTAGGAAAACTTTATTTATACTATTATTTAAAGCATATTTTTGAATACAAGTGATAGTTAATTGTATTTTAAGTAAATTACCTAAACATAAAAATATACTTAATTATTGAAAACTCTTTCAGATCATATTTTTCCCTGACTTTAAAGAAAAGTTTTAACACTCTCCTATAAATAATACTTCAAACTTGAAAGCTATTATATCTCTGTTAAATTTGTTGATTCTCATTCAAGATATATAGTTTATTATTTGACATGATGCAGTATACACACAGATACTTAGCTTTCAGGTTTCTTTGCTGCATTACAGCCAGCTTTAGACATCAAGGATTCTCATTATACTGATGTGAAAGGAACTACATGGCTGAAGAATGGCCTTTTGTGGGGTGAAATGGAGCTTAAAAGAAATAGCTGTGGCTATGCTTAGCCCTGTCAGTAAATTTCATACCAGAGCATGGAATGGGCTTTCTCTCCACAGCCTCCATTTCACGTGTCTTTTGGGGTGAGGTATCTCATTTCAACATGAACTATAAAAGTACAAAGTGCTATAAGATTGTTAAAATATGTAGGCATCTTATGGCCTACCATAGTAAAAAAATTAACTAAGTCACATTTACTGATGTGTATTGAATATCTGTTCATGTACACATTTGACTTGATGGTAAACTGTTTGAATTATTTGTTATATTTTTATATATATTATTTGTTATATTTGTTATATAATTATTTGTAAAATTTGTGTGGCAGGCATGACCGTACAAAAGAGCAGGAGAGAACGTGGGTACCCAGAGGTTGTGATGTGATAGATCTTAGAAGAATTATGCTTTATCTTTCAAACAGTAATGTATCTTCATGTCTAAGTGTGTTCTATGTCATACTAAGTGGCATAGGGATCTTACAACCCACAGGATAAAGAAACACAAAATGTTCACTGAGTTCATATGTGTTTGAGACCAACAATATGCTTCAGTCATGAGTGAGTTACAGTGAATGGTGACTCTGCCCAAAAGAAAACGGTATGGGAAGTAAGAAATTATAAGGAGAAATCCAAGCAGAGGAACTCATAGCTTGATTTAAACATATTCTAGAATATACTAAACTACTATTTCCTTTTGGGAACACTCCTTAAGATATGCAAAGTATAAATAAGGTACCAAAGTTTGAAATTCAACAGGTCTAAAGTGAAGCTAGCAAACTATCAACACAGGTTAAACCTTCCCATAATAAAATCTCTCATTTGCAGACTTTCACTTAGGACAAATGTCATGCAACAGTAACAGCTATTGTTTGATTATTATCTAATCAGTTGATTAAAACAATGCTAATGAGATCATTGTTATGTATCTTGTTATATATCAATGAGGATCATTTTGGGAAACAAAAGGCACAGTAATTTAAATAGCAAGACATTTAATTCATTAGCTTGGAAAATTAAGAATAGTTGAGAAGTTTAGAAAGAAAAGCAAAGCTACAGATGAATGTAACTGGGCTTTAGTGTTGGCCAAAGGCTCAGAAACGAGTTTGTTTCCACCCTAAGTTTGAATATTATAGGGGAAAAGTGGTAGTGGCAGAATTATTGAGTTTGCTCAAATCCTGAGTGTGTAGCAGTGGTCCGTGAGTCCAGTTGTCCATGATACTTCTCTACATGTGCCAAAGTTCATGTCCTGTCTGTCCTGGCCACCATCCCTCCCTTTGGGAAAGAAAACACTGTAATTGGACAGCATGGTTGACTTGTCTATGTATGGTCTGAGAAAATGCAATTAGGCTTACAAATATCATACAAGAAAATTCAGTAAAACCTTAATAATAGTTCATCTGAATTATGAGATGAGGTTTGGCCCCTAATGCACGTCAATTTTTTTCAAGTGGTTAATGTTATCAATAACATTTTGTTGCATTTTTTTTCATGTATTAATATTTCCTTAACTACATCCTATTTCTTATATCATGCTTTCTGTAAGTCAAGAGTCTGAGTGTAGCTTTAATGGGATCTCTACTCAGGATCTCAAAGATTGTACTCAGGTGTAAACCATGGTTGGGAGCTTATCTGCAGGCTTGACTTCCAGGTCGGCAGAATTAATTTTCTTGTACATACAAAGCTCCAAGATCTTGCTTCCTCAAGGCTTCTCTGGACTCCAGGAAAGCCAGGGCCAGCTTTTAAGTGGCTTATGTGAAAGGTTGGCCCCGTCTGGGATAATATGTGTTTCTATTAAAGTTAGGAGGTTAGAGTTCTTAATTGCACCCATTAATCATTGCTATATAAAGCAACATAATCAAGACAATAATCTCCCAGTCATATTCACAGGCCCTGCTGATCTTGGAGGACAGAAGTCTCCACATGAGCGTCAATTATTATGAACCATCTAAGAACTGCATCATCTATGCCAGTTGTCAGGCAGAGAGATTTTCCTGGGAGTTTGCTATCTTATTGCAGATTTCATGCATTTCTAAGAAGTTCGTAGAACCTCAATCTTTCCAAGGTCATAATATATATATATATATATATATAGATAGCTGATAGACAGATGATAGATATTCTAATATTGTAGGATGCTATTTGATTTGCATGGATACAATTTAATTCCAGAACATTTTATTGGTTCTTTCCAAACTATAAGTTGTTGCAGAACGTACTTCACATTTTCTATTATTAAAAAGAAGAAAAAGGGAAAAGAAAAAGGCACTGGATGCCTTTTGTGGATTGTACCTTTTGTAGCTAATTAGAAATATAGCCACAGGTAGAGACTAGCTTGCCTGCTTAGTTGGGAGAAGTGGCTGTGATACCATGCTTCCTAGGGTTAAGATTATTGTAGAAAATGTACTTGTTAGAATTATAATATTCCAATTTTAATTTAAGAAAAGTATAAATCTCTAATCTTAAACCTGATTTATTTTTTTTAACTTTTCATATTTCCAAATGAGGTCCTGTAGTTGTTCTGTTTATTACACCAAAACATGATATAAGAAGTAATATAAAGTAAAATAAAAGGTGTCTCAGAAGAGGTAAGCAAGTTCTAAAGTTTTCCTCTTATTCCTTCAGAGACTGGTTGGTTCTGTCTTTCTTAGCCCTTCATCCAAACCAATGGTCCTTTTATCATTTAATGGAAATATTCTGTCTTGGTTCTTTTTTCTGTTAATGTGATAAAACACACTGACAAAAGCAACTTAGGGGAGAAAGGCTTTACGATGACTGACAGTTTCAAGGTGCAGTGCATCATAATGAGGAAGTCATAATGGCAGGGAATATAGACAGCTGGTCACATTTCATCCACTGTCAATAAGCAGGGAACATGGTGAATGCTTGCTTTCAGCTTGATTTTTCCTTTTTGTGCAACCCAAGATTCTAGCTAAGGGAATGGTGCTGCTCACAGTGAGTGGGTTTTTCCACCTCAATTGACCAAATCAAAGTAACCCCCTCCAGGCACTCCCAGAGGCCAGTCTTTAAACTTCATCAAGTTGACAACTGAAATCAACCATCACATTCCCCAGCTGCCACTGTCACTACTTAGATGTACATTTGTTAGTTTATTGTCTGCATCTCTCTAGTACTGCAAGCTATCTGACATCAGAGATGTTTCCTATGTTCACTTACACTAGTTAGAACAGCAATTGATGCATAGTCAATTAGAAACTGTGCTAAAGGAAAATAAACGAAGACATCAATGAATACATAAATATTTAGCTAAAGAAGTCAGGTTTCGTCTGAGAAATAGCAAAACTGGATAAAAGGGTATAGAAAACATACACAGTAGGAAACTTTTTATACTAAAAACCCTGGAAAAGCTTAGGTAATAACAAAATTCAGGTGATAGACTAATTACTATTCATAATCCACTTGTGGCCTATCTACTCTGTGTTTGAGCAATTTAACATAGCAGGAAATCGGGTCCTTTACTAAGGGAGGATTTCCCTGCACCTGCTAAAAGAAAGCCTAACAAATGCCTGACAAAAAGACAACATCGTTATAAGCTATCTTAAGGAGACCTGTGTTGTCATCACCCTTTCATTATTTTATATCTGTAACAGCCGTGGAGGTTGAGTGTGCTTTGCAAATGACCAGAAATTATTTTCCCTTCAGTTTCCCCTCATATACCTTTGGCCTTTTCAGGTTTGGGTATTTAATTTCTAACAAGCAGGATAAGAACATCCCTCGCACAGTCAACTTCTCTATTTGTTTGAAACTGGTAAGACTCCTGTGTATCTAGAAAATGCTTCACTATCTAACTTGCTTGAGTTTGGAAGTCGGTATAGGTAAACAACAAAATACACAGAGGAACTCAGCTATTTTATTCCTTTCAATTATGAGTCAGATGAAGAGCAATTTTTCACCTTTGCTGCAGGAAGCTTCGTTCTCATATTATCTGCATAGGGCAACCAACTGCCTGTGTTGCCTGACATTACTGGTGTTCTTAGACTCCAGATATTTCATCAGGCAGTTTTGAGTCTAACAAGGGAAGGCTTTTGCTCCTAATAGGAAAATATGTTTGCCTTTGAAATTTTACAAGAACAAAGACAGAGATTCAATAACAAATTCCCGACCAGATGATCCATTTGACTAAGGAACCAGCACTGGGAGTAAGAGGATGAAATAGGAAATGATTTAAAAAAGTCATTGGAGAGGATGAGAGAGCTAACACACAGATAGATGGTCTCCTTATGTGAAGCACCTTAGACATTGGGTAGAGGTAAAAATAGAAACTAGTAAAGGACAGAGAAAGGACAGGTTCCATTTTATTATCAACTATAGTTCTTTTTGATATTTCTTATAGTGATCTTAAATCCTTTTGCCATTAACATTTTACTTTCTTTTTTTATGCTGAAACTATCAAATTTTAACGTGCTTAAAATTAATGGTTTAGATAGGTGCTACATAAGAAAAATATCTCAACTACGATATCTATTTCGAATTTGGGAGCCTAAGTATCCTCACAATAAAGGAACAAAGCTCTGAGTGGAGATATTTTGGTTGGAAATGGTGCAGAAAGAATTCCAGCCACTGCCACATATTGCAAAGCACTCCCTCGTGCCTCTGCAACACCACTTTCTCAGTTTGCCCTAAGCCAACATATTGTTTTTCTGTCCAAGTAATTTCCAGTAACACCCACAGAATCCCCAGCAGTGATCCCGTCTAACATAATACTTGGCAAAAAATCAACTTAATGTGAGAAAAACACTAGGGCAGAATTTGTGCCTCTGAATAAGCTTCCTCCACAGTCTGCGAGACAGGAACAGAAATGAAGACGCCTATGGTTATGAAATTAAGAAGTCTTTAGCCACTAATTCTGAGACAAATAAGTAAAGCATGCATATTTTATAACCTGGTTCCAGCATCTCTCAGAAAAGCAAAATTGTACAATTCTACCCAGAGAGCCAGAGCTGCAGTTCAATTATTAAAATGGAGGCACTCTTAAAAGAGCCAGTTATATCAGATTGAAGAAAACTTTTACAGAGTTCAGTTAATATTCTAGGGACAGGGTTGACAGTTTATACTTATTTTCTTATTTTCAACAAATATCAATGGACTATAACAGCTTAACTTCACTCTGTGTCATACTGTTATCTTAAATTCTGCACGATAGATTTGCCATTCAACTTAGTTTATTACCCTTTGAAAGAGAAAGGAAAAAAAAAGGGAAAGAAGGTAGCCAGAACATTTGCACCATTCTGTGGCTTCTGTCCCAATAAGTCGCTGTCACATGGAAAATCAGTCACCAGAATGTAGAATTTTCATGCACGAGAGGCAATGCCCACAAATCCCATTACTACATAAAGAATCTGTGAGGCCTCCTTGGAAAATGTGCCTCCATGGTCTAAGCCGGATCACGTTATGCCCACTGTCATATGAATAGCCCCACTGTTGGGTTGTCTCCACAAGCTGGCTGCCTAGCTCTGGCTCTGGTGAGATGGTGTTTTGTTTGTTTTGTCAAGTCCTTAATCACATTAGAGGGTATTATAATTTCTCCACTAGTCAGACAGCTTGATCTTGCCATGGCCATTCTTTCTGATCCTTAGTATCTGGTGAGTTACAGCCGTCCAAGATATGAATAAAAATGGCATTGTTCTTACAACATACTTTTTTTTCCTGCCCAGCAGCTGATAGCTGTCTTTAAAAAAATCACACAGAAGTCTGGAATACACAGAAGAGCCTTAAGTAGCGGGGGAAAGGACTCATCATTCATTTTCATCATGATGTTGTCATTTTTCTTGTGCTTTGTGAAAGCAAGTCTCGGAGGATCTACCCACTTTTCTGTTTCTTATGCTACAGTGACAAAAATAATTTCAAAAGTTAAAATCTGCATCTCTGTTGCTTTAAAGTTTGGTGTCCAATATGGGGTATAATTAAAGTATAACATGTAAATAAATGACCTGATATGAGCACAATATCATACCAATCTTACAGTATAGTTAAATTTTAGAATATATGAAACAGATAATTTAATTTTTTCCCATGTCTAGAAAATTGATATTAAAATTTAATCCTTTAATAAGTATGTTCTGTGCTAAGCTTTTATATATTTTAAACTTCATTTACATTTTGTTATTCAGAGATTTGATTTTTTTTTACTTTTAATTTTAATATAATACTTTACAATTATTCCTTAAGAATTTTATATATGCATAGTATGTACTTTAATAGTATTCACCTCCTTCTGGCTTCCTGAATGGCTCACAAAAAGTATATGTAGTGGAAATTGTACAATTTCAGATTAACAAATTTTAATTTTTAGCAAATTTATTCTCATAATATATGTTTTTTGTATTTCCATGAATTCTTTCAAAACCATATAATGGTCAATACTTAAAAGAGAAAAGCTCTCAGAACAAGCTATGTGATGTCATACTATTCAGGCATGGCTATTTATCCCAGAAAACTTGTACATACATCTAATAACTCACCGTAAAAATATCAAATAGGAAGACAAGAAAGTAATTCCTCTTTGCAAAATTATATCCATCAAGAATGAAGTCATATTCTTAAAAGCCAAAGCAAGCATCTGCAAAGACAATGGAATAAGACCCTGTCCTTCGTGTTCTAGGACAATTGAAAAATGGAAAAATTCCCATGTGAAAGCCATTGATGCTGGCTTGTGGCTGCTCAGACATAAGATGACGTAGACTGTATAGAAACAAGCCTAACTCCATCAAGAGCTGTTGTTCTTTCAAATATATTATATTTTTAGTCTCTGAATCTACACAAAATGAGGCTCACGAGTATTTCAAAAACAGTTTAAGGATGTTGTCTAAGGAACAGACACTGTTAGCCTCTTTCTGGCCCATTCTAAGGGGCAGACACTATCTCTGATTATGATATCGATGAGCCTATATAGATGCACAGATTTGCCAGAGAATATGAAGGAATACTCACTTACCTGCATTTTGTTGCTTGGATAAATAGCATTCCATCTCCAACATACTTGCTTTCCACTGCATGGATTTTGCTGTGCTTTCTCTTCTTCCTCTTCCAGAAAGGGACCTTGAAGCATATACATCTTTCTGAAAATGGGGCCAGGATAATGTCTATGGAAAGATTCATTACCTGAGATACCCTAAAGTCCCAAGGCTTTCTAAATGAATGAATCCAACATTACTACATCTGCTTCAGTATCAGCATGTGTTTGTCGTCTCCTTCCCAAGTGGAGGAAGGAGAAAGTGGGAAGATGGTGGGTCTCCCAGATCATGCTCCAGGTAATAACACTGCATGTTAGATTACACAGGAAAGATGTCTGGGCTACAGAGGTCTGAACAGACCTGAGGATGAGTCAGATGTCATTTTTTTTTGTATTAAAACATCCAGGCTCATGTTTTGAACCCTTGGTTCCCAGGTCCTGGCTTCTGGAAGGAGAAAGACCCTCTGGGAAATGGGGCTTAGCTGAAGGAAGTGGCAGTGGTCTTTGGTGTTCATAGTCGGTCCTCAGCTCTTCCTCTCTCTGTAGTTCCTGCCCCCTCACCTCTCTTATCACTGTGTAGCTCTGGGAAACCGGAAGGGGCTATATGACTACATACTGAACCTTGGCGTTTTTGCCACAGTAGTAAGAACAGCTGTCACAGACTGTTGAATAAGAGAAGATAATGGAAAGGTGAGCTAGAGAAACCAAAGGTGAGAAAACGTTTAAAATTAGTAAAGTGACCTTAAGTAAGTGGGTTCAATCACAGTTTACATGCAAGTTTATCATGTAATGGAATTATTTTGAATAAATTTGCATTGTATATGGTCAATATGGGGATGAAGTTTCATTTTTTGCTATAATACCAAGTCAAAAGCCAGGACATTGTTTAAATTAAAATGGTATCAATTATTTTTACTCATTTCATTTTAATGTTTTTCCTGATTTTAATTTTAACAAGAAGATAACATGAGATGAAGGTGTCTGACCTCTTCAGTTTTTTCATAGCTTGGCTACTCCTTTAGTATGGCTTTAAGTTCTTGTGTTACTCTTCTTTGTTTTGAAACCTGACAAAAGCAATTTAAAAAGGAAAAGGTTCCTTTTAGCTCAGAGTTTTGGAATGTCATCTGTCTGGGGAGGAATCCAGGCAGCAGGAGCCTGAACTGGTTGGTCACATGATATACATAGTCCAGAAACTGGACAAGATGAATGCTGGTACTCAGTTCTCTTTCTCCATTATATTCAAGTCTGGAGTCCAGCTTGTGGGGTAGGACCATCAAGATTCAAGGTGGATCTTCCCTCCTGGGTCAAATGTCTGTGGAAATACCCTCATAGAGATACCTAGAGGTGTGTTTTTATGGTGATTTTAAATACTGTCAAGTGGAGAGTAAATGTTTGCCGTCATAACCAAGCATATTACTTTAGTTCATGAAGAGTTCTCACATCACTGGCAATGGAAAATTGACCGAACTGCTCTAAGACCCAATAAGTTACACTCTCTCAGCTATTAATTCATTCAGCTTGTGCCATTGGAGCAGAGCTTTCCTCCTTATGGTCATTCTTCTCCAATGGAAGATTCAGCTGGCTGTTGCATTATGCATTCATGACCCCAATGCTGTTCTTTTTCTGGAATGCCTGCTTTGTGACTTTGAGCATGGGCATGTGAGTTGAAAAAAAAAAAAAAGGCATGGTTCTTTTAATCATAAAAAACGGAAGCAGCACTCAAACTAATATGAAGTGTATTAGTTAAATGCATGAGATCAAGACAAAAAATATTTGAGTTAAGGACGTTCAAATATATAATCAATATAGCCAAGGAAAATGGAAACTCAAAACTTGAATTATCTCTCTCTCTTGGGATTATGTAACTGAGGATGGGTTAAAGCTGTCTAAACTGTGCTTTAACTAAGCAGAGTAAGCATTTAGTGTGTACTGAAAATGGATGCAATTAATTGTCCAAGCTTTGGAAAACGCAGTAAGCTTCCTGAGCATGGTCTTCCTTTGCACAAACATGGAAGTCTCTGCACAGCTTACTAGGAAGACTAAATAAGGGAAACATCTGAGAGCGTTTCACAAGTGAAAGAATTAATAACCGAGGATTCTTTCTTTTTGTCTAACCAGATGTGTATCCCACAGAATCTCCAGTCTTTTTATCCCTTCTTCTATTTATAGTAAGAGATATTTTTATTGCATTTTACTGTGCACATTAGTGAACCTATTCTTATGTCACAAAGAAGCACATGACAGTCATCTGAAGAAGCATGAGGCTCCTGCAGTCACCCACTGACTCATTCTTCACATTCATGTTCCATGCTTTTACTTTGACAATGGACTCAAATGACCAACAACATTCACAACACTCACAGAAGATGCTCTACTTTACTCTTCTTGAGTGTGATTGAATGTCATAAATTGATTCCATAATTTCACAGGGCTGGACAGGAAGTTGATGCTGTTATACTTGACCATCATATCTTGAACTGTTCATAGCTTTCATTTGGCCTTTGCACCTAAAAGTAAACCTGTTTTTCCAATGAAAATCCATATGGTATCTTTATCTTGAGTACTAATTATATACAAACAACAATTATGTTAGCTTGAGTGTGCAAACAAATGAAACTTGTGTAGAAATTAATTATTCACTACTGCTCATTCTCGGAGTTTAAATGCATAGTAAATGTTCTGAATTTTTTTCTTAGTTTGTTCCAATAAGAAGGAAAAAAAAGACATGAATAGCTGTATTTCAAGAATTGCTCTTCAGTATAATTCCCACTCATTCAGATGTTTTCTAATACTAAGGAATTTTTCAAGGATTAACTTTTGAAACTGTTTCCTTAGAAAAGAATAAACAAAAGGTGGAGAAAAGTATGGAAAAGCTTTCCCAGAGAAACCCCCTTCTAACTTACACTAATGAATATGCAGGTCATATGGAAAATTAAACACCCAAAATCTAAATTTTCAGGGAAAGAGAATTTATGCACACAAATCCTATTACCAGTTAATGGGATTTGTACAGATCCCTGGTGACCTATTTAGCAAATTTACCCCCTGATGTTTAGATGAATATATCATGTGAAGTAAACCCGAGCACACATTCCCAGAGCTGGCTTTATCCCCAATCTGTCAAGGGCTCCCCCTATGATTTTCATGGGATGTTGGCAGACACATCAGCATGTATGTCTGACAGCATGAAATGATGTCTGTATTTTCTCTGAAATTTGTTTCAAATATTCTTAAATGTTTTCTCCTTCTTTCTCTTGATCCTTGTCTTTGTCATCCTCTTTCTCTGTCTTCTCTTTCTCTTCCTGTCTTTCCTCACCTGCTCTGCCCTCACCTCCTCCTCAGTAACTCATCCTTTTCTTTTTTACTCCTTTGATCCCCCTCCTCCTCCTCCTCCTCCTCCTCTTCTTCTTCTTCTTCTCATTCTTGAATGTGGGAAGAAAACCAAGAAATATTACAGCCTCCTTGTTCTTTTTCTGTAGACTCCACTGTCAAATCTAAAGTTCTTGTTGGAAACCAAAACACACGTAAAAACTATCGTGAGTTCAGAATTTTCTGTGGCACGTCCATAAAACTTTTGCAGAACTCTTTTATTTGTAAAATAATCCCATTATCCATTGGGAACCATAAATAAATTAACAAATAAAGAAAGAAACCACTAAAGCAATAAGAAAAAATCTGTTTGTATTTACCAAAATGTGGCAAAGTATGTTGGTAGCCCTCCATCCCTCTCGTGCAACATTGTTTTTGAGCAACTCTTCCTTCTGGGGCCTGAACCCCGACCATTGTCTTCTAACTGGACACAGAATCCTACTTCATTTTGAAATGTTTCATCTATCAATAGTGTGTTTTTGCTGAACAGACAAAGAAAACATTCATTTTCTCCAGTATAAATCCCACAATCTTCTAAGGGTCATGCCACTTGAAGGAAACAAAAATCTAATCACAGTAATGCACAATTGAATTATATCCCACTTGACTCTCTGATATTCAAATGTTTTCATAACTGAAGAATGAAAGTACTTGATAATAATGAAATACCAGTTAATATCAATAGAAATACAGGGCAAGCCAAAGTTTAGATGAGGAATTCTTGCTATCACTCTCATCAGTGTGACATACTAAGATCTCGTAGATCACAGAGGTCTGTCACATCATTATCCTTGTTGAGAACCACCCTTCCAAATGAATCCAAGATGTGTTAAAGCTGAAGTTATTCAAATCATATTTTTGCAGAGCCAACATAATGATTTCTTATAAAATAAGTTTTTTTTTTCAGCCCTTTGTTCCTTAGCACCCAAAAATTAAGGTGTTTCTGTTCAGTAACTAGAATCACTAAAATCTGTCAGAAGCTCAATTGGTTCCCTGCTACATTCTTCTGTTACCAGTTTCATGTAGAGATGGACTTTCATTCCAACCTGTAGTAGAAAACCTATCCTTGTTTCTGTGATAAATACACTTGTTCCTTACATGTTAGTTTCTTTTCTTCATTCTGAATAAAGATCATGGGACTCAGTTTTATTTTACAACAATTTTGTACTGATTGAATAATTGATATTTTATTACTCTGATTATCTTCTTAAAATTTCTCATAGTTCAAAGAGACATTTAATAGACAAGCAAACAAACAAACAACCTTATCCTGAGTCACAACCGCCACATAGATCTAGGAGATTTTCATTTAAAATGAAATCCTACTGTGATATCGTGATGATCTCTCCCTTGAAACATTCTTGCTATTTGAAAACCTTGTTGCGTTAGCTTCAGTCCACTTAACTCACTAATCGTCTCAATTGTACAAAGTAAGTAAAAATTAAAGAATAAAGAAAATGATATATGATTAAAGAAGATTGTATACATTTATAGAATGTGTCACAATGAACACATACATTTTTACAAATAATGTATACTAACAGAGTTTTAAACAAAGAAAATAGTGAAATCATATAAATGATGATTCAATGTGAAATGTTAGTCTCCTTCATTGTTAGTACTGCGTTCCCCAGTATTAATTCCCAGATCATATAAGACCATGACACTATTTTTTTCTTTTTGTCTCCTCTCTTCCTTATACTCCCCTGGCTTTTGCTCTCTCAACTCTTGTATTCTTCTCCTTTTTTTCTAAGACACAATGTCACCATGTAGCCCAGGCTGGCCTGAGGAGTGCTGGGTTTTCAGGCACATACAACCTCACTCTTATTTGACTTTGGTCCAGTGCATACTGAAGACAGTGAGTATTCAGAGTGCCTGTTTCTCTGCTTATCTACATAAAGTACAGAAAAATGTATTTTTAGACATTTGGCAAATGGTAAGATGAAACAAAGTAAGGATAACATTGTGTGCTACACCGTGGTGAAAACGACCACTTAATTCAAATCTCAGAAGATGACTTAACAGATTTGTGATAACCTATGAGAATAATCTCAAAGTCACGATTGATAAATTATGTATTTCTAAGGGAAAAAGTAATATGAATTTCTAATTCAGTTAGATTTATATAAATATATACTTATGAGGTCAACATGAAGAATTCTATAATATAAATTTTTGACAAAAATCAAGAACATCTCATTTTATTAGAAAGATGCATGACCATATTAGTATACATTTTATGGTTTCCTGCCAAATCTTCTTTGACATACACATGCTTATTAAAGTCTCACTAACATTTAAATTCATGGTTTAACTAAATAATTTACAGATGCCATATAAAAGCTTTAAACATTTAAAGTGAACTTGAAAAGATTCTGTAGTCTTCAGTGATACAGGACTATAACTAGTATATTCAGCAAAATGAGGGCTCAGTAGCATATATTTCAAACAAGTTTGTATGTCAAATTAAAACTTCCTGGAAAAATTTATTGAAATTTCATTTCCTATTCCTGCCAATTAATGTAGGCTAAGGGGAAAAAGGGCTCAGAGGGTGAGAGGTGCTACCCTCAGATCAGCAGGATATCAAAACAGTTAAGGCCAGGAGCCAAAAGGAGAGGACAAATGTCTTGGACTGACCTAAATTTTCTCTGGTTGTATTTGCGCTTAACTTATTTCATACGGAATATATTATTTCTGCATTTAGCATTAGAAAAACAAATGCTACTGAGCAAGCTACCAACAAGGTGCTTTTAAGAATTTTGCACCAATACTTTTTAGACCCTATTCCCTAGCTCATTCTAACAGCATCCACAGCAGCAAAGATGTATCCATGCTCATCTGTTGCTGTTTAATAAGGGTGTGGAAAGCCAAAATTACAATCACATCCCCAGATAGCCAGTTATCAAGATACTGCATTGATAATTCCAATACGATGCTCATCATGTTTCCTTATTTGCACATGAGAAGTAATTGACATTTAGCTCATTCTTCTAGTTAACAACATAGCTGCAAATCTCTTTGTTGATTATTTGCCCTAGAGTAGGTTTAATTGAAGCTGTTGAAAACAAGGCCCAAGACAATTAAATGAAACCAAAAGTTGGGCACAAGGAGTATAAGAGCCTGAGGACCAGGAAATCTTCTGTGAGATTGTGTGTTCTAGAAACATAATACCCCAACAATATTGCTATTTAAACAATACGTAAAGAAATACAACACCAATAGACATAACAGAAGGAGGAAATTTCATGAGTCTTACTAGTAGACAAAGAACTTTTGGAAATAAGGGATGCTGAGAGCAGGAGAAGTAATCTTCCTCAGATATGAACCCCTAATTGGTTCTCCAAAGCCAGTGATCAACCCTGAAATCACATATATTCAAGTAAAACTAAACAGACTGAAAGACTGTGTGTGTGTGCATGTGTGCGTGTGTGCGTGCGTGTGTGTGTGTGTGTTTGTGTGTTTGTGTGTGTAACAATAATATAAAAAAGAGGCTATGGTTTTGAGAGAGATCACATGGAATAGAGGGAAGGAAGTAAAGGTGCAAATGATGTAACTATATTTTAATTTAAAATCTTAAGAATTTTAACTTTAAGAAAGCTATACTGAGTGCTAGAAAAATGTAGCCAGATTCTTTATATGAATGCAATACTAATGGCCTCTACTCCTGTATAATATATATATTATATATATATATATATATATATATATATATATATATATATATAACTTTTATTAATAACTTGAGTTTCATACAATATGTAAATGGAAATATTAATAACTTGAACTGGTTCATTCAGGGAACAGGAAACAATCATGTTGTGTAAGCCTGATCCATTTTGCAGAGGATCAAGCCTCTGTTGGACTGACTCAAAGTTTGTTTGGTTTCCATGTGTTTTATTAAGGAAAAGCACCACTCGCTGATACAAAGTTCGTAACTGCTTAATGAAGAGAACTTCCACAGTGCACCAGCCCCCAACTTCAGTGGGCCAACCTAATGGGGTTTTAAAGGCCAAGTTAAGATCCCAGGCAAGGTATTCCTTGATCAGTACTTACTCTGGGAGAGGAGACCATGGGAGTATCACCATACTAGCATTAATACATTCTAGTGCTTTCAACACAAAGATCTCAGTGGGCGAAGTCAAATCTGAACAACTTCTCTATCCATGGGTAATTGAATAGACAATTTCTGGTACTCTGAACTAGCATTCTTTCTGCATCCAAGAAGGCTGTAGCCATCCACACTCAGAAAAGCTGGTTCTAAAAGCTAAGGAAGGTGACCTTCTGGCAATAGTTCTAGCGCCAGATACAGTGGCTGTTCAAAGTTCATATACTACACAGAAGTGAATGTAGCTTTAATACAGGTTCTCTTATGTGTTAGGCTATATGTTATTTTTCCAAGAAAGATTAATAAACAGTATAAAATAAAAAACAGTAATACTGAATATGTAATATTGAATAAACAATATGCTATAATATGACAGAGCTCAGAATTCTAAGAAAAAAACACCAAGCTTCTAGAAAATTCTGGAAGGATTAAGGGAGGATGACTTGTTAATACAAGAAGACTCAGATCATGTGACTGGTGTGTCCTTCCTCCCAGTGATAGGGCAGGGTCTTCTCTTGCCAGACTCTTGGAATTTCTTTTTATTTTCAGGACAAAATTGTCTTCTTTAAAATCTGCCTAATGAGCTGGGAAGATAGCTCAGGGCATTAAAGCACTTAGGAAAACTCCTGATGACCTGAGTTCAACTCTTCAGCGTTGTGCCCTGGCTTTCACACAGGTATTCCTGGGCTCATATATAGACACACATGTGAACACACACACACACACATACACACACAAATAATAAAATGTTTTAATATCTCAAAAAAGTGTAAATCTCTTGTGTCTTAGAATGAAACTATTGTTTTACTCAGGCCTCCTTACCTCACCTCACAGTTACTTTGAAGAAGACAAAACATGCCTCTTTTCATAACTAAACTACAGTTCTAACCATCTGAATGAAATTGTCATGCGCTATAACTCTTCTGTCACTCTAGAAAATGCACAGGCCAACATATTTCTAGGTCCTGTCTCAAGGTGGTTTTCCTTTAACCTGAAACCCCTCTCCACCTCACTCCACCCCTGCAGCAGACTAAGGCTTCTGACAGTTCATCACTAAGTAAACATTCTAAGACAGTTCTTAAATTTTATGATGACTTTTATAATCTCAAAGCTCCATGTACTGTAAACCTGGGCAGGAGAGGATTTCTATTTATAAATGGAGGTTAACCCACATTGCTATTCTTTTAAACTTCCATTCTCCAGACAGACGAATTGAATGAATATTGGATTCACAACCACTAGTATGTGCATGCATTTCACTTTAGGAAGAGTCCCAAATGCCACATGCAGAAAACAATTCGCATAAAGACATGCTAATTAGTAAGAAACTACCCAGAAGTAGCAAGCCATGTGGTGACGGCTGTCATGCCCACCTAGAATGAAAAAGTAATTCTCCTAAACTCCAAGATCATTTCTTCATTTCTTTCTTTTTCTTAGGAGCTTAAGATGAACAGGAAGAAATATTGCAAGTGTGAACTGAAACCTATTTGGCCATAGGAAATACAAATGAAGAACAGATCAGACAAGCTTAATGCCTCCCCAGAATTAAGCTTTTAAATCAGACACCAGTTGTTCCCAACTAAAGATGTTGCAGTGTGACAGACTCACAGCAGGGGAGGCCATTAACAGCAAGCTTGTTCATTAGTCAACTGAGGGTCATTCTTTTCCTAGAAGGGACCCTCATTTAGTCACTTTCTACCAGTAGTGGAAGACAAATAAGTAATTTACGAACATTAAATTAAGACTGAATTCAGAAACTGCCAACAGGCTGAAACACTTTGTGAAAGTTTCATTGGAAAATTCAAACAAACCATTTATGTATGAACCATAATCTCTGTGTTTTAAAAGCTTATGTCTTCTTGTTATTGGGTTATGAGATACACGATGAAGGGTGTAGCTTTGCTGGAGAAATTTCTAGAGTCAATTTTGTCAAAGATGTGTCAGAATTTAATTCACTACATGGATTTGGGTAGATTTTTGACCTTTCCTCTTTAATAAAGGAAAAGGTTCAAAAGGAATTTCATTTAATGAAATATGAGCATGCATTTCAAGAGACAAATTAAAACAAACATTCTTATCTCGGTTTCTGTGCACAAAGGCTTGTTCTAGGGCTGTCTCATTTAGACAAATAGCCTATTGAAAGGATTTGAACTTTATCAAGCTTTAGGAAGAAAATGAAAGGGAAAAATCTAGGGGTAAATGGGAAGCACTGTACATAGTTAAGTCCTTCCCCTCCTGTTGCTCTCTCATCTTTGAGCAGTTTTCGGTAGGATTTTTTGTTTTTGTTTTTGTTTGTTCTTATCATGTTATCGCTGTCCTTTTCTTTCGCTGGGAAAATTATTGTAGCATTGGGAAATTATTTTTTGCCTCGAGGCCCAGCTGAAAGAAATTTAGATTGAAAACATCTTTTAAAACAAAAGTTTATCAAATTCCTATTGGTTCAATCTCAGGGTATAGGGTAGCATTGAGTTTTCTTATTTGGAAGGATGATTACTGGTCATTGAGATTTGGAAGGTAATAGGGCATGTGAGAGATACTCACATGACTATTACCATGGCCTGTTTATTTAACACACACACACACATACACACACACACACACATGTTTAAAAAAGGAAGCAAGCAAGGGGCTTGGTTTATGTTGAATGATCTAGTTTTCTTGGGCCTAAACCATGCTTTTGATCTGCTTTTTATATATTGTTTAACTTTTTAAACTGCATAGAGTATAATTATTAATATTCTCATATTTTGTGTATACTTCTATGAGCTGAAAATTTCATATAACTTTAAAATAGACCATTACATTAAAACAGCATGTTGTCACACACACACACACACACACACACACACACTCATGTTTTGTGCTTTAGCAAGTGTGATGAGATCATCCTGGACTTTAATGTTAGGTTTGAATGTGCGTTTCTAATTACAAAAAAACAAAAAACGAAAAACCAAACAAATCCTAAAAGTAAGCCACTTCATGCCATGCATGCTTGTGAATGTTTACACATCTGTGTGTATGCTAGTGCATGTGTGTATGCTAGTATACATGTGTGCATGATAGTGTTTGTGTATTTTAGTGTACACATATGGGCAGGTATGCATGGTAATGTTTTTGCCATATAACAACTTGAACTACCATGCCTGGAGTACTCTCCATTCTTGTCTTTGGACACAGGGTCTCTCTCTGTCTTGGAAGCTGCCATGTGTGTTACATTGGCTGGTCAGGGAGACCCCAGGGAGCCTCCTCTGGCTAGATGTCTAGCCCTACCTAGTTTTACAGGAGCCTGCTGCCACACCCAGACTGTTCTTTCTTTCAGTGTGGGTTCTGGGATTGAGCTCAGGTTTTCTTACTTGTATGTCAAAAACTTTACATACTATCTTCCCAGCCCTAAACCTGAGCAATTTCTGGCAAGGAATTTTGGAGTCTTTGTTTGCTTAACTGGTTGGATTCCTGAGAAAAGAAACACTGAATTAAATCACATGCCACTGTAACTTCTTGACTCTCCCAGCAAAGAAACACTCCAAGGGATTCGGAAATTCAGAACACAGTATTTGAAATGAATGTCACACAGCCAAAATCTAAAAGGTTTTGCTTTTCTGTCCTATCTTTTTCAAAGAATCTCCTAATGTCCTGTAAAAAAAGGCAAAGGCCAAAAGATAAGATAAAAATCAAAATCCGTTGGCCTAATCCAGTTTAATTAACTCTTTTCTTCCAGGAATGAAGCTACCTACAGAAATGGTAACGTTTTCATTAAAAGCTTGAGACCTCAAAATGAAACCATATGCCCTGCTGAAGTAAGTCCTCAAGGTCCGGAAATACCAATTATCCCTCTTGTTTTTTGCTTTTAACTCCTAAAAATTTAAGCATAGTTTTGCATTCTACTTTGGCAAGTTCATGCAGTCTCCTGCCAGTGTCACTTTTTGTGTGTGTGTGCCTTTAATCTTTTTTTTTTTTTTTTTTTAAATCATGTTTGATGTTTCCTCAGAGAACTGTATGTATTTTTCCGAATGAAAGAAAAATGTGATTTTAATTCACAGTTTTGTATTGTATTTTTTTTTCCACATGCTCAAACTGACTGCCAGCAGAATTAGAAATCTTTTCTTTTCTCTCTATAAGGATAGATTTATGGCTGCTGAAGGCTATCAGTTTTGTGTGCATGTGTGTGTTACTTTGTTGAGGGGTACATCTTCGTGTGTATGTGCAAAGTCATGTGTGTATGTGGAGGTCAGAGGTGAACCTCAACTGTGATTCATCAAGACTTATTGAATTTTGTTTTTGAAAGAGGGATCTCTCCTTAGAATCTGAGACTTGATGGTTATCCTGGGCAGTCTAGCCAGTGAGCCCCAGTAATCAGACACTCTCTGCTTCCCCAGTACTGGGATTAGAATGTGCTACCATGCCAAACTTTGGTTTGCTTGGGTTCTGGGAATGGAACTCATGTTGCAGGCTTACATGGCAAGTACTTGACAGATTGTATTATGTCTCTAGCTTTGTCTCCTCTTCTGTAAGTATTTTATGGAATAGAATGCGATATTTCTCGAATCTTGATATTCCATATGTTATATACTGTTGCACTGAAGTTCTAATAAAGATGTAGATTATTAGAAATGAAAACACTGCATATAATTGCTTCTCCAATGTGAAGCGCCACAGCTTCCATTCTGAATGACTGCTGTAACTGTTAGAAGTTCATTGAGTTGTATATTCTTTGAGCCTGGTTGGTTTCAGTGTGTGATATATTTTTATTTGCAACGTTTTAAAAACAATGTTTAAAATAAAAATAAAACTATTTCTCATATTGGTCTCATATGTCTGTACCTTCTCAGTTCTGATAATTCTGAAATCTCTGTGTATTTATTTGTTTTTTGTCTCTGAACTATAGCTGTTTCTTCATTCAGAAAGTGTGTGTGTGTGTGTGTCTAAATTATGAAATGAGGTGGCAAGGCACTGTAGAAAGAGTTTGGAGACTTGTTCTCCTGTTAATGGGTAGTGAAGAGCCTGCCTAACCTTTAGCTATTTTTTTATCCTTTACATAAGCAAACAGGAAGTACACAACATTCTTTCAGAATGTGAGAATTTCAGAATCTCTTTGACAAACTGTTCCTTTTCCCAGTTGCTGATTCTTAAATTTGGTATTCATTTGCCAAGCATGTCAGTTGTTTTCACACATTAGAAGACAATTGTTTAACAACTAAAAAGCAAGCAAAACTAACGACAGTCATTAATATTTGAATAGCAATGTACAATTTTCTATTTACTCTTGTACAGTTGATTTAATTCTCACTAAAAATCATGACATTGGTTTTTGTTTCTCCTTGTAAGATTAGTGATATGCATAAATCATTCATTTAGTGTCCAAGCAACTAATTTTGATTTTTAACTCTATTACTTGTCTTCTGTGACTTTTTCTGCTTCTGAATGAATGACTTAATCCAATTCATTGAAACAGAAAAGTAATATTGATGTCTATATTTGTACAGTTAAGATATAAATTCAGAGCCAAACAATGATAGCACATGCCTTTAATCCCAGAACTTGGGAGGCAGAGGCAGGTAAATCTCTGTGAGTTTAAGGCCAGTCTGATCTATACAGTGCTTATCATGAGTATAGCTATTTTTAACTTGCTGATTAATAACTTCACTCCTCATGGATATAATCATGGATAGAAGAACTTAAGAAATATGAAAAGTGTTGGATCCTGGTCAGAACTCATTCCTAAAGCCACATTGCAGATAAACCAGCCTTTTGTGTCAACAGGAAAGCATGGTGATTGTACAACATGGAGGAAGTCTCACCTACTTAACATTTTTTTTTTGCAACAAACCATCTCATTTTCCTTATTTCCCTTGTGTTTTTTTTTTTTAAGTCTGACAGGTCATACATGTTCTAGATAAAATAGCATAAAAAGTATAACTTGTTACTAACAATCATTCTTACAGTAAGAATTCTATCCTATTTTATTTCTATATATTGCTCTTCCATTTTTGATAATTTTGTTGAGGAAGTACATTTTTCAAAAGTAAAACTTCTTGAGTGTGAAAACAAGGAAAACAACACCTGATAATGAGTAGAAGTGGGAACACAGTGGACTCTTCAGGCCACTAAAGAAACTTTGTCTGTCAAATTGACTTTAAGGATTAATGAAGGTTCTGGAGTTTACAGTTAACTCTCATTAGAACTCCAATGGGACAGAGCAGAGAAAGGGCCAACTGCTGTCTCTGTGCCTGCTCTTCAGATATCTGTTTCACGAGACTGATTTCAATTCCTACGTTTTACAAGGAAAAGGGAAAAAAAAGAAAGCCTTCCAAAGAGGCCAGCCATCCTGAGCTGTGTAACATACAGTGGAGGCGAGGACAGACCCTTTCCGATGGAGCAGAGGCCATGTAAACAGATGTGGGGCAGTGAATAGAGAAGGTTGAATAGTTGCTTTGTTTCTTCCTTTCTGTTGGCTCCTCGGAGAGTGCTCTCTATAGAAGCCTTTCTGCCAGATGATGTAGCACATAACTCATGGCAGTAGAAACGGAGAGAGCCTGGTATTCTGCTAAACACAGGCGCTCCGAGCCCTTGGATCTGTTGATTTTAATGAATGTTTATTTTAATGACTGTTTCATGTAAGAACAAACATTTATGGTGATTCTGAAAGGGAATTTATGAAGAACATAACTGAAAAGCCAAGGTAATTTTGCCTTTTCATCTATTGACAGATGACTATCAGTCTTGAGGCTGCCTTGTACAAAGACAAATGCTGTGTATGAATTTTAAAAGGTGTTTCTCATTGACAGGCACTAAATGACACTCAGGATGCAAGAGAGTGGGGAGGGGTTCTTCCTGGTAAAAGTGTCTCTAAAAGGATGCATGTGGGCTATGTGTTAGACTGAGCTACATATCATCCCATCGCACCCTAACGATTAGGAAGGAAAGGTACTGTACACATAGACTTCTTACTTCTATTGATTTATTTCATGAAGAATTGTTATTGTTACCTATCTGCAAAAGGTCACAGACACCAGATTTTAGAAATCTGCCCAGGTTCCTTTAAACAACCCTAGGGGCCTGCCATTTTATGATCCAGTAATCTCCTTTGGGTGGGTGGATAGGTAGGTGGGTAGTTAAGAGGTAGGTTGATGCCTGCTCTGTGCTTCACCGTATTCTTATTCTGCATCAAATAAAATCAACATCAGCCCCTAAGACCAGCAGTAGCCCACAGCAATAGAGCATAAAATGTTCCTCATAAATGAATGCAGTCATATTCTGTTCTTCCCCTGCAGTAGAATTTTATTTCATATGGAACAAAATAAATGAGTCTTCTGAAAACCAGTGAATTTACAACTTGGATTTACTATTCTCCCAGCGTGGTGTTAACTTCACTAATAACAAATGTGTGCCTGTGTTGCTGGAATTTTCCACTGAGACAAATCACCCACATCCAGGTATGAGAGATGGGGGAAGGGCGGATTTCAGCAGAAGACATGAAGAACCTCCCTATGTAGCTACTGGGTCCTCTCTTGTTATATATGTACTACTGCATTTTAGAAAGCTACCTTCTTGTAAACACACAGAATCCCTTCGGGAACGCCTGCCCCGTCTCCTGTCATCTGCATAGTGTTCCTTCATGAGTTCCTTAGCCCTCTTTAAGTGCATAGAAGGATTATTTAGGGAAAGGGGGAAAGCAATGACATCCGCTCCTCTCATAATGAAGCTGCTCTTTCCGTCCGTGTTTAAATCCTCGTGTAATACTTGAGGTACTGTTTGGAGATACTCAGGAGGGAGTGGAAAAGGTTGCATGTTTAATCTCTTGTTATGCTTTGCACACTTTCTACTAATACACTGCTAGGATCAGGGTATAGCAGCATCATTTTGATCAAATTTATAGAACTGAGAATGGAGTGAAAAAAGGATTCATGGCAACCTTGGAATTATTTGTGGGCACCCCATCTTCTCTGCTTATGCGGAGGGGAGGCAGCTCCGTCAGCCTCCCCCTTAGTGTCCATTGACAGGCCTGGAGGCCCCATCTATACATGACCCTGTCGCATGCATTCATGGGCCTCAGTGACACCACAGCTCTTTTGTTTAGAGCCAGATAATTGCTCTCCAGTCCTCTCAGCTGCCATATGGTGCAGTGGAAACCAACTCACAAAGACAGTCAGAGGGGGCAAAAGACTGGAGCAGGAAGGGGAGGAAGATCAAGAGACACCAGATGAGACTGATTTGTGTTAAGTGTGAATGCAGGGTTGGCAGGCTGGCTGGGAGACAGGGAGGGAAAGTAACAGGGAGAGATCCTTGGAAAGCGGATGTTCCCGGAATCTGAAACTTCTCAGAGACGTGCTGCGTTCTATGAGAAGCAGACTCTGCTTATTGTCCTAATGCGGATCTTAAAACAGAACATTCACTGGTGGGTGGGAAGAGGGGCGGGGGGAGGGGCGCATAACTGTTGGCAGTTTCCCCAAACTCCATGTGTCTCTACTTTCGTGCCTTTACTATGTCTTAGTAGTAACAGCTAGCATTCACATAACTGGGCCATGTAATCTTTAGTAAATCTTTCAGCTTCTGTCTTCATTAATTGTGGTAGTGTGTATGTTTTCATCTCCCCAAAAGTTGGTCTGAATATATTGTATACTGCTCTGAGAACATTTGGTGACCTACTTTTTTCAAGAGTCTGGCAAAGTTTTGTGATAACGTAATATGTACTTTTTTTGGTAAGTAACCTGAACGCTCAAGGTTTTTTGATTGCTTATTGTGTTTGTTTGCAGTACTGGGAACGGAACCTAAGGCTTTGTGTGTGATAGGAAAGATTTTCTTTTTTAATTGAAATGGCCCAAACCTATCATCAAAACACATTTTGGCACCTTCAAAAGAGATTTATTAATTATGATTAAAAAAAAAAAGAGACCATCGTTCCATCTATTTTCTATGTAATACAATACGCTACTGTCTTGGTCATAACCCTTCAATTGAAAAAGGAAATCACTTTTACCAGAGGTGTCCTGAGAATTCTAGTCCTTTCTTCCGTGGAATATCAGGGGTATAACTACCCCAGAGTCATATTTAAAACTGACCTATTGTGAGACAAGTTAATCTTGTGAAAAGTACCAGGAAATGATGAGTTATGTGTTTCAGATACAATTGTTCATTTAATACACTGTACCCAGCCTTGCCTGCTTGGGAATCTGTGCTCTGCTTGACATCCCCTATATCACACCTCATTCATTTCCCTCCTGCTCTTTGGCTGTTACTTGTCACTCTAGCTTGCTGGTTCTCCTTAAAGTTGGAGTTTACCAGCTATCAGACATTCGGCTTCTTTTCATCTCTTGCTATCCTTGGTCTTTTGAGAATCTTATCTAATCTGGATTTAAATACTACCCACATGCTGGCAACATCCCCATTCGTATCTCTTTATCTCTGTGCTTCTAGCTGTCATTCCTACCCAGTCTTGCTGTATGATAGGCATCTTAAATATGCACATGGAAAACCAGATTCATTTTTAAAATTCTTATTTATTTTTTACATGTATTGGTGTTTTGCATGTATGTATGTCTGTGTACCATGTGTATGTCTGATCCCTGCAGAGGTATCAGATCCCTTAGTACTGGAGTTATAGATAGTTGTGAGCTGCCAAGAGGGAATCAGACTCTGTGTCCTGTGGTCCAGTATCCAGTGATCTTAACTGTTGTGCTATTTCTATAACCCCAATAACCAGATTCTTGATCTGGACTTGCTAATCCTGGCTCTTCTACTTTATTTTCCAAAGGTCAGTAAATAACAGCTCTATCCTGTTTATTTCCTTGTTCAACATTCTGGATATTAGACACATGTCTTCCTCACACAGCTATGTTCAGGACATCAAAAGTTGCTATTGATTTAACCTTCAGAATCAAACCACTGCTTAATTCCATTGGTATCATTTTGGTCTAAGAAAACAGTCTCTTTTTTAATTTTAATAATCTACATATTCATATTCACATCCATGGGCTGATTCTTACTCTTATATTTAACAAAGTAGCCTATGACTCTTGCAGTAGTTTCATGTCTGTTTGTTTTTCATCCTGTGTATAAAATTTGTGAGCAACATGTTGGTCATTAACATCTTTCTCCTTCTCTTAGCTGTGCTGACTTTCTTCCTTGTCTTCATGTGGACCACCAATGCTGCTGCCTCTGGACCCGTGTTTGGGCTATCCTATCAGTGTTAGAATAGTGTTTAACCAGATTTACTCAGTTCTTCCACGGAGTTTCTTGCATGCCATCATCCTGGTAAGATCTATTTTGACTTACTTTTTAAGTAATAAGATAGCTCCACCACGATAAAGACACTTAGTACCAAGTCTGAGGACCTTAGTTAGATTCCCAGGACCCCCATAGAAGAAGGGAACTGAGTCCCACAAATCATCCTCTGACCTTCCATGCACCTTGACAAGCCCTGCATACAATCAATAATGTAGTTTTAAAAACAATAAAGTTTCAACCCTCCTTCAAACTCAAATGTTACCTTCTATCTAAATATATAGGACTCATCCTGTATATTGTACACTTACTCTTTCTTCTTACCCACTTCTGAAAGCATTCCATAGAATGCTATCCAAATTGAGCTGGCCCTAAAATAAAAGAAAATCTACTAAGAAATTAAAATGAAAGTAATTAAAAGAGAAAAGTAATTTAAAAGTTATATTAAGTAGCAAGCAAATGGACACTTTGTCCATTACCCCTCAAAACAAGTAAGTGAAATGGAAATTTTGAGATTAAGACAGGTGTGACTATTGTGACTAAAGGGCTTACTATAGAGCATGCATATATGAGTGCTGAGATAATAATATTTCATATTTAGAAGTATACTAAAAGGACCTCATGGGTAAAAGGACGCTAGTCACACAGGTCTGAAGACCCAACTTGATCCTCAGAACCCATGGAAAGTTGGAAGGAGAGGACTGACTACATAAAATTGTTGTCTGACCTCCACTTGTAGGCCTAAATGCCCATACATACGCACACACACACACACAATATAATCACTTGTCTTTTAATGTTAAAGTAGACAAAGATTCTAAGTGAGCTAACTTCTTGTCCTGACACCCTATTTTTTATGATCAATGTGTGGCAAAGGATCTTGCTGTTAACATGATCAGTGAAAAAAAATTATTGTGAGAATATATAGAAACTAACTTAAAATCAACAAAACCAAATGATGTTATCATAAGTCACTTTTATAAACTGAAAAGCATCAGTCCTGGAGCTCAGCTCCAGCTGGGAGTCCCAGCTCAGATGACTTGGCTAATTAATAAATTAAAGACCGACACATGATTAGAAATATAGAAGTCATTTTAAATATATTTCCCCCTTTAAAATCAGAAGTGATATCTCAATTTAAATTTATATCTACTCTTCATTGTTTAAACAAAACTGATAAAAAGAACAAAAAGGGTAATCAGGAGGTCATCTGGCAACTTCCTTGACATGGTATTTCTTATTAAATAACTCGCAGAGTACAAGAGATCCTAATGCTCTTATACAAAGACACGATGGTCTGATCCCATTCTTAGGTTCACCTAACATCTACAACTTGTTTTGATTTTTCAAAGCTGATGATAGCTTACTCTAAGGAAGTTATCCTGTGATTCATTGAAGGGAGATACACTTAAAAGTCATCAATTCTGTGTGTCTTAGTTACATTTGCTCTAAGAAAACATTACAGACTGCGTGACTTGACCAAGACACATTTATTTCTCAGAGCTCTGGAGACTAGAAAGCTCTGAACCAAAATGCCAGCTGATTTACCTCTTAATGGCTTACACATGGCAGCCTCCTCACTGGATCGTCACAATGGCAAAGGGAGAGAGACAGAGGGAGGAAAATAGCGATGCCAACAGCAAGAGTGAGAGAGTACAGAAGCAAGAGCAAGGGTAGATTCCTTATTCTCATCAATGAGGTTCTAACTTCACAGTTTTATCTAAATCTTGTCTCTTCCCAAATGCCTGGCTTGCAAAACACAGGTGCTTAGGAATTCGACGTGTAAGTTGTAGTGACGTGAGACACACAGACGGTCCATAGCACATTACTAAGCAGGAGAAACTCCACCTGAACTTATAAACTCCCAGCAAAAAATTACTGATAAAAATGACCATGCTCATCTCTGACTATATCCTCCATCCAGGTGTGTGTACATATGTGTATAAGTGTATGGATGCATGAAAGAACACGTGTGTGAGGGTGCATATGAATATATGTGTGCACATGTTTGGAGAAGAGAGGTTGACTTGGTGCATCTTCCTGTATCACCAGACCTCTATTCACTTTATTTTCTGAGGAAGAATCTCTCATTGAGTCTGGAGTTCATGGAGTCAGCTAGTTTAGCTAGCCAACTTGCCCCAGGGATCCTGTCTCTACCTCCTTCATACCAAAATTCCAGATGAGATGGCATGTCTGAACTCTGGTCCTCATGCTTGAGTGACAATCTCTCCATCCACTGAGCCATCTCCATGGGCTCCAACTTTCATTTCTAGGTGGTTATTTCGGAGTATCTGTTTTTGGGGGGGTTTTAATTATCTTCTGGAGTTTATCTACCGTGTCTACTTCTATGTTTTGTTTGTTGAACTACTCAGAGTGCTGTAACTTCTTTTGGTGGCCCAAAGCCTTACCACATAATTTGACTCAGTTTAGACATGCTCCTTTCTCTACTTTTCATAGTTGTTTCCATTTAACTCATGCTACATAAACTTTCTGAACAGCTATAATCAAACCTGGAGAAATAATGTGGGATATTTACCAAGGATAGTAGAAGGACAGAGCCCCCTATTTTGATGCTACCCTGTGGCACATGCAAAGATCTATGGAAGTTTTAGGAAGGATTTTTATTGACGAGTCCTTATTTGATATCTACTGCTGCCTTAGATTTCCAGCCATTGAAACAGCAAGATGTCTTGTTTCTCAAAGAAATAATGGATGCTTAAAATAGCAAATATGCTAATTACCCTACTTTAGTCATGATATGATGTATTCATCTATCACACTGCATACCATAAATATGCATCTTCTTGATTGGTCAAGATTGGGTTAAAATTCTTTGTTCCATATTATATACTTAACATAAAAAAAAAATGCATGTGTAGTTTCAAGCCAAAGCATTCTATTGAAACAATTCTAATATTGACTGGTATTTATAGATGACGAAATGTTACTATATCTTGAAAAGTTGCCTCCCTCGTTATTTGAGTGTGTGACCACCCCCCAACCCCCAGCACATTATAATGTATGTTTGGAGTGCTTTCTTTTTGTCTGCACATTATTGGCTTGTGGGTGGATCATCTTCATCTTTCTGGCTAACCATTTCATTTCCTTATGTGTGCATCCATAACATGCTATCTCAATAACAACACAGCAATAAGCAGACATATTACAATGAAAGTTTGGATCATTGGCTATCGTTAATGTCACCTTAATACTATCCATCTTAACTCAAAGAAAGGCTACTTGCAGTAGTTGTAAAACACAAAAGCAATGGTTTTGTAGACCAGACAAATGTCATTATATAATTTATCTGAGGGAAAATGCTCTGTCAAGTTCATCTTGACCCTTGGAAACACAATGTTGGTGTGCTTTGTGTAGGACTTGAAACCATCCAGTCTCATTTCCCAGATGCAACTAGGGCAGAGAAAACAGCCTTTTTGCAGTTCTTGAATATTTCCTTCATTAAGGAAGTAATGGACACAAGTGAAAATGTAAGCAAAATGTTAGGTGAGAAGAGAGGAGGGTTGAAGAGGGACTAGATACACAATGCAGAATTGTGCTTTGGAGAGAACCTTGTGGCTCAAGGTCATGATCCTACATTTATTACCACAGTAACCTTGAGCCCTTTTTGAACATCAGTTGTCAGTGTCCTCATTTCAGAATTGGTCTCTTACTATTATTTGAAAACATCCAATGATTTTCAAACTTATGCAAAAATGTCAGTGAAATCCAATAAGCACTCCAGGACCTTCAGTCTCACAAAGCTGTGCTTATCTTCCCTATCTAAGTAAATCCAAGGGAGCAATGTCTCCATTTGAACACTTTGACAAGATTGATCGTAGCATTTCTGGTTTGATAATTACTCAGGAATAAAACAGCACTGAAAGAAAGGGAACAGAGGGCTACAGACAAGGTAGCTGACTTAAGAAAATTTCTGAGGAAATACCTTTCTTTCTAGGCAATGTTTAGGTGAAACAGAAAAGTTAGAACACCAGTAAGATTTTCCTTTCCTGACCTGCTCATCACTGGGTTTACATCCAAAGAGAAACTCCCTTTTTATTCAAACAGTATGCTTTCTCCCTCAATTTATTCACAGAATTTGAGAATATTTGTACATGAGAGGAAAAGCTTAATACTATTAATACACATATGCATACACAGAGGGAGGGGGGAGGGAGGGAGAGAGTGTCAATTTAATAATAGACTAATTCTAACAGAAAACTAATTTGAAACTCAAACTATTTGGGGAGAAACTAACAAATTAGCCAAGATGAAATAATTACTTTCATTTTCTTGTGTTTTCCATGAGGCTTGACACATGCTGAGAAGAGGAAATATGACCTCCCACACGTGTTTTCCATGAGGAATATGTTTGCTATACAGACACAAAGTTAAAAGCAAGCTTCATTCCCTTGTGCACAGATGTAATTTGGAAAGGCAGCCAGAGGAGCCAGGATTGCTATTTCCCAGGCTCCTTTAACCATTGACAGACTATTTATAGGCCCACTGTAGAGATGCTCAGGTGAGGTAGACACCCCAGAGAATACAAAGGAAACGCTTCATGAGTATTATGTGACATTTGCTAATGTGCTCTAGTAATGCCATTCATGTGCTGAATTTAAAGAGATTTTAGATCATCCAATCTAGTGTCTGAGTCTGAGGACACTTTCATTATCCACGTCTCTCATCAAGTACACCTTAGAGAAACTTGCCCTTCACTGCTACTTGATTCCAATTAAGGTGATACTATCTGTCCCATGAGCTGATAAACACTCAGGTATCACCTTCTGATAAATAGCCAACTATCTTGATGAGGTCAATGGTGCTACTTGTCTAAGTAACTTTTATCTTCTTGATTTTGCAAACTGGGTGCTTGCACTGGCCAGTCTCACTGAAAGAAGTGTTCTAAATGTTTAGTGAAAATCATCCCTGTATACTTCTACAATTGAGGGTATGAAGAGCAATTTCTAATCCATTCCAGGAATTTTATTATGAAATAAACAAAAGAAAGTGTTTGCTATTTCAAACACACAAAGTAAAGTTTATGTTTGCAAAGCTTTTTTTCACAATATTTGTATTTGGACTTTTACTTTGTATGTAGCTGTTGATGTTGTTGACGAGGATGGTGTAGTTCTGGGGGTAATCTCCAGACTCATGTATTCTGTGCAGGTGTTCCTTAGTTGTTCTAAGGTGTTCCTTAGAGTCTAGAACCTTTACAAGTATATATGAGTACAACTCAGGCTGAGATGAGTTTCCTAACAACAGTAACCCTTTCACCCTTGAAACTAAAATTGTTCTGCATTTGCTTTTCAGTTTTGGTTTGAGAACAAGACCTAGATTGAAGGTAATATTTTGCAATATGTAACTGTAGGACGTATTGCCAGCCACGTCACTAGACAAATGTCTGGACATTCAAATACTATATTCCTCTAGGATTAAATCCTCTAATTATATATTGCTGTGGAAGGCTTTAGAAGCCTGTAAGTCCAAAATAAAAAGCAACTCTTCTCTTTTAAAATAGAGTTACTATTCCCTCCAAGTTCTCCTTTACTCCTGGACACACAAGGCGAGATTGGTGCCTTTGTGTGGACAATTTGGGAAGATATAGTCTGTCCAGGTGGGAAGACTTGGTGACAGGAGCTTGAGGAAACTTTAGTCAGCAAGTAGAGATAGCACACAGGAAGTGGTGACTGAACATCAATCCTAAGAACCTTCCCTAGTGAGCTACGGCCTCCAAGACCTATCTCTTAAAGGTGTCACAACCTTCCACATCTGTACCCCTATCTGGGAATGAAAGGCTAAAACATGTAAGCCAACATGAGACATTTCACATTCAAACTACAATGTCTACAAAAACTCAACACCAAGGAAATTCAAAACTCAAGGCTGTTTTGCATGATGAAAGCCAATATCAAAAATCTATACAGTCTTTGAAACCATACAATTTTTTTTTCTTAACTAAAGTTCTTTTACTGAGATATAACTGAGGACAGCATTCAAAAGATATTTCTTTCTCTTCATGTTTTTGAACATCTTCTGGTTTTGAATATGTCTGTTAATATTTTACTCATGATTGTAAATTAATGGTTGTAGTTGCCTATGATAGGAGGCTAGTGGCTTGTTGGTGTGAGGTAACTGGAAGATGATGATGATGATGATGATGATGAATGTCAATGGACATGAATCCATTCTCAACACCAAGCTCACAGTAGCTATATCCTTTAAACATGACTGCTATTTCTGAGACTGAAATTCATTTCGTAGTCTGAGTGTGTGTCCTCTGACATACCGCATGCTTTTCGATCTCATCTTTAATGCATTCAAGCTAACTTCAGTTCTGAATTAGCATGTGTTTGAAGATTCAATAATTGAAAGTATTTTATGCCTGCTTGCCAAAATTTATTTATTGTTCTTATATATTGGGATAAGAAACAGACCAGCTTCTTCAAAGAACTGAAGTTAAGTCATTTGGATCGATTCCACTTGAAGCCAAGCAGTGGCCATTCTCCCCTAATAACTCATCCCATGTCACAGCCCCTCGTTTTTCCCACCAGGAGCATTAAACCTAAAACAGATTTGAAATACATAAACTTCATGTTGAGGATGAGATTCATTTCTTTTTTTCATACACTATAAATCTTAAAGCAATGATGAATAAAGAGGTGTGTGAGAAGAATTTCAGAAATAGGTTACAGCTTTTAATGTTAAAACTGAAATGGCACAATTACCATCTTCACAGACTACAATTTAGTGACTTCTGACCCTTTCTACATCCGGTCTCAAGTATTCCTCATTCCAATAGTAATAGCATGGAAGAGGGGGAATAAGACCCACATTTATAAGTATTTAGCTTCTGGCAAGAGTCCTTTTAAAGAATTCACTTCCTGGCTCATGGTTTACATGACCTGCCTTCCCTTGCTTTTTCTTCCCCCTCCCCCTAAGCTTTCAAGCAAGCTGCACTTTAACTATTGCATTCACGGCAGCTTCCTGTCTCTGCTCTCAATTTTCATATCGTTGGGAATGGGGTCTGCCAGGGAGCTGAATTCTTAGGCCAATGTTCATTCCCACATCCATCTACCACAGACGTCCGTGACATATCAACCACTTTTGGCTCAGAGTTAATGGAATTAACTAATTAAGAAGTAAAAATGCATCATCAAGTATTAGCGGAGTTCATCACTAAAGAGCTTTGGTGCTCCTTGCTTTTTGAAACCATTGTTTCCAAAGATAAACTTCACTTATTCTAAGATCTAATTATCGTTTGTGGCATTAAAAAAATGTTTCTACATATAACTAAGGGGTTAGTTTCTCTCTTTGTTTCTCATATTAGTTTATATTTCTTGTACTCTACTATTTTAATCATCATAACACAGGAATTATCTCACTGAGAAATCAAATGCATGAAGAACCATTTTCAATTATTTTTCCTGTCAGGAAATGCAGAAACAATTTTTTTTGTGTGTGTGTGTATAAAAATCAAGGAAAAAATACATTAATTCACTTTGATGTTAATTTATAAGTTCTCTGCATCTTTGAAATGTTAGGAAAATACAAGAGAATGACTTTGTCAAATATAGGAAAACATTTTAGAAGGTTTCTTAAAACTGAATAGAATTTCTAAGTACCTCAAGAAAAAATAAAATTAAAGATAAAATTACTTACTTCTTTTAGAAAAATAAAATCTAAAGGAAAAGAGCTACCTTAATTTGTCCCTAAAACCATATTCATTATTTTTTATTTTGCCTACGTCACGTTAGAGCCAAACACACAACAAGACTCAGAGAGAATAGTAAGTGTCGATTGTTTTAATGGAAAGTAGAAATTACTCTTTCTTTATTCTTGGTTTTAAATGTGATCATCTTGGCTTGGTCTTCAAGTTTTATGTTTCCTTGTTTCTATGTCTCATGCCATGTCATTAGTGTTACAGGATGCCCACCAAAGATGACCTTTTAGACACAGTTTATAGGCAATGGAAAGTCTTTATTACAGCCGGTCAGCTAAGACTATGTTCAGGTATTTGGAACCTAAGTGTAAAATCAAGCATTTAGAGTAAGGAGTTTTTAAAGGCAAAAAAACACATTCTGGTATCTTGCTTGGCTACTTCAGGCAGAGGTTTCTCACGTGCAAAGAGTTTAACAAAAGCTAGCATAAGTTAGCTGGGGCATCTAGACCTCACGTTCCTAGAACAGAGTCGGGTAATTTCTGTGGGACTTCCCACCAAGGGGATCAGATTCTAGTCACACCTAAATGACCCCAGCAAGAATACAAGATGGCGGACCCTCTGCACTATCTTCCCCTTGCACAGTGAGTTTTCTTCACATTTTTTTTTACTCATATTTCTGAAAAGGGATTTTGCATTGTTTTGTGAAAAACTTGACATATTACCATTTTGCTTCTTAGGCCTAGTTTTCTCCTCAAGATGTTTCCAGATTTGTTGACTTCCTTGTCTCTCTCTGATGATATCTCTTGGCACTATTGCAGTGGACTATTCTCTCCAGAAAGAGTTGAGTGGTCATACAAGGCATGTGCTGAAATCTATCTGTCCTGGAGAGTGGAGTCCCCAGGGAACTGAGCACATCTGGTTGTGCGTGTGTGTGTGTGTCTGTGTGTGTGTGTACGCATGTGCATGTGATGGCTAGAGCGCCAGTGTCTTTCTCTATCTTGGTTTTTTGAGATAGGGCTTCTCATTGAGTCCTGCACTCACCAGGCTAGAATACCTGGCTGGTAACTCCTGCGAACCTCCTGTCTCTGTCTCCCTAGTGATGCAATAAGAGGTGTCATAGGTAGCTTCTTTGTGACTTTTGGGGATCAAAACTCACATCTCGTTTACTCAGGAAGCACGTTGCTAACTGGGTCGTTTCCACAGTCAACAAAAACAGGTTTTTGACTGAAGCAAAATTACAATCTATAAGTAAAATTGTAGGAATGAGGATGAGGGAAGCCTCCTGATGGTCTTATTGGCAACAATGTATGGGACTGAATTTATCAAACACATTAGCATAAAGATGATCTCATTACCCTGATTATGTATTTCAAAAACATATTTATACAAGCTAGGTATATTTGTTGAATTTTTTTACATCAAGTAAAGATGTATCAGAGTGAAGACAAAGGCCTGACCATCTTTCTACTACTTCAAAATTTTGTCTGATTCTCTAAACTCTTACCGCAGAATCACATCATTTTTCATTCCTAAATTACATGGACAATTCTGACATCATGTTTGCTTTTTTTGTGAATGATTTAAGATATTTAAGTTGTCATATATGACTTTTATTCTTGCATTTCATTCATTCCCTTATTCATGCTTTTCTTACAATTTCCTTTTAAAATGCTTTTCCTTTTTTTTTTCCAAATTGACCTGAATCAAGTATTCCTTATAGTAGTTGAATTTCGCAGTATACCTTCATTACTTTTGTAAGTTTTGTTAGTTCCATAAATTAGCGCCCTTATTTTTGTATTTACATATGGAATCAAACATAATAAACTTTATACACTAGAGATAAGAGTGTAAGCATGATTGTAGGTGACCTTTCTCTGTCTCACTGAGCTATGTCAAAGTCACTTGAAAATTACTTGCTGGAAATTACTTATAATGCTGTCTTTAAATTTAATACTATTTTCTACTCATTAATCTTTATAACCTCATTAGAGATAAGGCTCCATTCACTGTATGCTTCAATATTTTACAATATTTCTCTCGTAATAGTAATGCCTCACTTATTGTCCTGTGATATTTTTCAAACACTATAGCTGAAGTAGAATTCCCAGATCTTTATACGTTATGTTTGGTTTATTGGTAAAAATATTACAGAAGTGCAAAGTATACGATTTCCAAAATGTTTACCACTTTCAGGAATTCATTTCCGTCTCTCTGATGAATATAAACTCTTTTCATATGGAAACCCTTTCTGGATTTTATTTTTTATGAATAGTCTAATTATATTCTTTTTTGTTTCTTTGTTGTTATTGTTTTCTAGACAGGGTTTCTCTGTTGTAACTCTGGCTGTGCTGGAACTCACTCTGTAGATCAAGCTAGCATTGAACTCACAGAGAGCTATCTGCCTCTGTTTCCAAGTGCTGGGATTAAAGGCATGTGCTGCCACCACTCGACTACTAATCGTATTCTTATAGGAGATCTTATATTAGACTATTGACCCTTTCATGTTTAACTACAAAATTCATTCTGCATAGTTGTATTTTAATACATTCCCTTCAACTATGCTCTTATTCTGTTTATAGTGTCATTAGAGTGAAATTGTAATACTAACATGTTCATACTGCACGTGACTGTAATGAAGTTAGCCTGGAGTGTTCGTGTGTTTCATCTTTCTTTAGCTGTTGCATAGTGGAAATGAAGTGTCTCCACAAATGTGTTGAGGTCTGGATGGTACTATTGAGAGGAGATTGGCTAACAAGAGCACTATCTTAATCTCTGAGCAAATCCATCAATCAGTTCAGAGATGATGGGACTATCAGCAGGTTTGGCCTGTTTGGAGGAAGTAGCTCATGGGAACAGAAGGGGCATGCCTTTGAAGTGTGTCTGCAGTCCTTAGACTCGTCCTTTTACTGTATTTCTGCATCCTGGCTTTGCTCCTGAGTAGCCTTCCACCACAGTCCACTGCTTCATCACAGCCCCAGAAATGATGGAAGGAGACAGGGCACCATGGTCTGAGGCTTCTGAAACCAGGAGCACAAATACCTTTCTTCCTGCCTTAAGTTATGTCAGGCATTTCACACAGTGGAACATTTGTAGATATATTACTATAATTATTACTTTTCTATGTGTTTCTTTATTGCTGTTTTCTTGATTCTTTGTTCTCAGATTTCTATTAGAAATATTTGGCCTTAATTTGCCTACAGGATCCCTTACATTCTGTTTTGTTTGTTTCTCATTGTTATCATATTTTGCTGATTCTCAAGAGTTTCATCTATATTCTCTTTGCTATGGATGTTATTTTTATGTATGTATGTATGTATCTAGCTATCTGTGATCATTTATTTAGGTTTTTCAAGGCAGGGTATCTCTGTGTAGTACTGGCTGTCCTAGAACTGGATCTGTAGACCAATCTGGCCTTGAACTCAGAGATCCACTTGCCTCTGCCTCCTAAGTGCTGGGATTAAAGGTGTGCATGACCAATGACTGATGAATGTTATATCTTTTTCCATTTTTTAAAAATTCTATGTATAAATGTTTGTTTGTATGTGGATATGTGAACATGAATAGAGGTGCCCATGAGGTCAGAAGAGGGTGTCAGATCCTCTGGAGCTTGGATTATAGGCAGTTGTTAGCCAGCCATGTTATGTGGGTGCTGGCAACTGAACTCTGGTCCTCTGAAAGAGCAATACATGCCCTTAATTACTGAGGATCTCTCCAGCACCTTCTTGAATATTCCTAAGTCCAATATCAGTCGGGTACTGACAGACTATTTTCCATTTTATGCTTTCACTTTTAAAATATTGATTTGACCCTTTTTATCCTTTTTTAAGTTGACCTTTTTGTTTTTATTCAAAGTTCTGCATTAGTAGCTTCCTTCTGGTAGCAATTTATCAATTACACATTCTAAAAATACCTCTTACATTATTCTGATTTTTTAAATTGTGGGAAGTTTATCTTCTCTTGGGACTGTTGACTTTCCTTAATGCACATTTCTTCTCCCATGGGTCCAAAGTTTTTCCCTATCCTCCTGAAAATTCCCACTGTGTTTTATTGTGAAAGAGTTTCCACAGCAGGCTCTCTGCTGCCTACTAAATAGCTCAGAATCATTATACCCACCAAAACTATATGCTCACTTCTTGAGTTTTAACATCATGTGGTAATATATGTTTAGATCTGTTTACCTACAGAGATTTGGCTTAAGTCTTAATTTTGCTCTTTTCTTCATGGAGCCATGAGTAGAAACAGATAGCTTAGTAAGTTATATATCATTGGTGGATATCCATGACACCTCTCCCAAGTTCTTGCTTTTGCAAATTCATGAGTTCTCTGATGTTTTGGATTGGAAAGCTTAAATTTCTCAGGAGAACAGGAGCTCTGGGGCCGTTGTGGATTATTGTTTTCTATAGACATAAACTCCCCTCTCCTTCCCTTCCTTCCTCAATTGTCTCTTCCCTTCTTCTTATTTTTCTTCTGCTTTCTTCCTTCTTTTACATTTTATTCATTTTTCTGTGCTGAAGGATGGACTTAGGACATGTCACCTCTCATCTCTTAACTCATTTTGATGGTGCAATTTCAATATACTCTCAACATTTATCACTCTCTTCTGCCTCTGTCTTCTCCAATGTATACCAAATGCACAGATCCAAGTCTCCCTTAAAAATACTTATCAGTATGACACAAACCTTATACTTAGCTGCATTATATTTTTATCTAATCCAATCTGTGAGGAAATTTTTACTAAAATAGAGTGGTACATTCTTTAACTGTGAAAATGAAAATAAGAGGACCATGGAATAACCACCTCCACAGGAGAATCTTTTGGAGCCATGAAGCTAAGCTTCCACACCAAAATAATGATCAGCTGTTTGCTGCCTCTTGACAAAGTTCAGTTGTATCCGATGGACTCTCAAGCAAATTATCCCTCAAGTGTCTTACTGGTGATACAACAGACTCTGTTTCTACATTATTAGAAAATGATGTCTAATGTTAAACAATTTCAATTCTTTATCATTTATTTCAAAATAAGAAAACAGTGAAGTGTCTGAGCTAAAATTATTTTGATTTATCCAGTGTGAACCAGGTTGATAGTTATGAGTTGTGGTTGACCTATTATAATTTTGATTTATTTCCTCTCATCCCATTTTAAATGAGATTGAATTTCCTGGGAGTATGCATCTGTATGAAGAAGGGATAAAGCCTGGCTGTGGAGTAAACCGAAAAAAAATTCATATACGTAAAAATGCTAGCAGAAATGTACTCAATGCCATTCACAGACGTGTAAATGGGTTTTACTCTCCTCCCTGAGTTATACTTTCTCTGACTTGTGCCTTTCCAGCTTTCAAGGGTATTCCATCACTGTACAGGGCATCATGTACTCTGAAGATGCACTCATGGCTTACCTAGAATTGTGAGGTTAAGTGATAGGATTGTTTACATGATATAAAATCTTTACAAATCTTTACACCAATCCTAAAAGCTGAGTGCAGAATGCATCAGTTTAAACATTTCAGAAATTTCCTGGAAATCACAGTCAGAGAGTTCTAGCCAGACTGAACTGTATTCTTCCTGTTCCTCTGAACCTGACCTCGGTGCTTGACACTTGGCAAGTTAAAACTTCTTATTCAGTATGAGAATAACTTTAATGAATTGCTTGGCTTCTGGCTTAGATGTGTCTAGTCTCTTTGAAAAAAAAAATTGAGACAGGATCTCATGTTTTGCAAGCTGGCCTCAAACTCACTATGCAGATTAGAATGACCTTGAACTCATGATTTCCTTATGTCTAACCCCCTGTGCTGTAATTACAGACATGTGTTACAATATCTGGTATATATAGACCTGATAATTGACCCAGGGCCTTGTGTATGCTAGGCAAGCACTGTAGTGACTAAACTAAACTCCTAGACCCATGAGATATTTCTTGTGAACATTTACAGACATGAATAATTGTGTCTTTTAAAATTTGCTTCATTAGACTCACTAGTTTTGAAGAGTGCTGGAAAAACTCTATTATCCAAACAATCTCTTTATTCAGGAATATAAAAGTTCTATTGATTCTCCCTTTACTAGTGACACCAGAGAGAAAGTGATTAGAAATCTTAGAATTCGATCCATGAATGCAAGTTAAAACAAAGGGACTGGTTCATCATGTTAATGCAAAACTTCTTTTGTGACATGCAGATGTGCACAATGTAATTGAAGAAATAATTTTTATTTCTCCAATTGTAGAAATGTACTCACCAGTAGCTGGTCCCTTGGTAAAACTCTTTGAGGGTATTTTATTTATCCTACTATGTGGTTTGAGAACTGATCAGCTCAATGAGAAACTCCTCCAGCTAAAAGGAATGTGGTCACTCATAAATTCTCTTCTCCAACCTAACTTCATCATAAACTTTATAATGAAAAACAAATAACAATAACTATTCCACATTTATGAGTTTGAAATTAGCAATCCTAACATTAGAGTGTGGGCTTGTCATTATCGCATAAACTTTAGAACCACAAAATATGATTCAGATTCCCTAAGGAATTGTTTGAAGGTGCTGGGGGTAGTGTGTATGTCTGGTTCCTTCACTTCTCAGAAGGGGATGAAAAGAATGGGAATAGAAAACTGGTTAGCAAATCTTGGAGTTTCACTCTCAGATAGCCTCGTTTTTGCATTTAAACTGATCACTTGCTGGCACCAGATGGGTAATGGGATGAAAGTTTTCAATATGGCGTAGTGGGGATATATATTTTCAGACATACCACAAGAGTACAAAGCACAGCCCTTAACGTGATTAACAAAGAAGCATGGAATCTGCCATCAATCTTCCTTGTTACTGTCAGAGTGTTTCCCAAGATGGTTAGAGAAGTTTCACAATAGCTGAATGAGAGTCACACATGCAGATGGGGAAGTGCCTCTAGCAGTTTAGCCCAATTTACTAGGAGTCCATTTATTTATTTTTTTTAACTTCTGCCTTCTGAGTCACTATTGTGTGTGGCATGATACTCTCAAAGTCTCCCTATTTTAATGTTGACATGACAAATGAAGGCTGTGATAGCATTCCCTAACATATGCATTTCATTTGAGAGTTTACACATGGTATGTTTTATATAGATTAACATTAAGTTATAAGATGAAAGGTTCATTGTCTTGGGGACTTAGAGGGTAACACTCTCCCTGTCCCAGGACTTATGTAATCTATTAGTTATAGAAAGGAATTATAGCACATTCTTACCTTAAGATTATTTTATCAAACGGTATCCCAATTGTTATTTTATTTGAGTACAAAGCTGTAGGAAACTCATTTGAGTTACTATTTGTAAACTCTTACTAGCTATAAAAGAGAGGCTACAGAACATCATGCAAAGTAGTGTCTGAGCTGAGGGAATATTTGTTTGTCTATTTATTTATCTTCCTTAGATGTATTCTAGACTTGGGAAAAATTTATCTCTAGTTACAATCAGAACCATACAACAGTGGCTTGAATTGTCCCAGGGCAAATGGCAAATGGTAAAACAGGGAAACTGAGGGCCAGTGCATTCATAGTCTATCTCAAATGAGTTGATAAAGCAATGTCAAGATGTGAGTGAACCTTAGGCCAAATTTAAGGAAATTTGGAGACATTTTGAAAGAAAAAAAATTGCAAATTCTAAAACATGTTGAAGCTCAATAATAAGAGAAAATAAAATCTATTTAGGAGTTAGAATGAAATGTGGTTCAGTAGTTTGGGTTTGTAGGATATCTGATCAAGCTCCTTTGAATAACGTTCTCCCAGGATACTCAGAACATCAGACAAAGAGTTAAGGGGACTCAGTGTGAAGTTATGGCAGGAAATGAAGACCCCAGAGACTCTAGAGTCCAGAAGTATGGAAGGAGGCCAATTTCCTGGCTTGCTCAGACACTGAGCATAAAATTCAGCTCATGAGAAAGTGAACAAACTAGTTAGGAAGTAGAAATCAAGAAAATGTCAGAAACCATGACCTTGAAAGACAAAGAGGCAAGAATAAGATGACAACCAGTATGGCTTGTTTATGCCAAATTGTATTTTTATCAAAATTCATAGACAGTTCGAAATCAAGACATTAATACCAGGTAATGAAGTCCCATATTTAAATAAGAGATTCAGCTAATTTTTAAATGTTATACATATTTACAAAGTTCCAACTCTAATTACCAAGTAAGAACCTGCTTGAATATTAATTTTACTCTAATGTTATTTGAAGGGTACAAAACTATTCTCAGAAATCTTTTTTTTTGTTTCTATTCAAAACATTAAACCACTTGTTACTCTAGGAAGGGAGAAAGTCATCCCTACTTAGGTAGTTAGCAGATACTAGATTTAAGGAGAGCATTTACAGAAAAGGTAGAATTGGGAATTTTAAATGTTTTTTTTTAATGGCTTAAAAATTACCCTTTCCTTTAGCTATCCATTTTCCCTATATTATCCCCCAAATGTTGGCCATTATATTTCATTTGGTATTCACTAATGGCCACCTGGTAGGGAGTTGGTCTCCTTTTCCTTGTTCCCTCTGCTTCTTCATTTTTGTTCTCTCTTTTGCTCTGACACTTGAATCTTGCTGGCATCTGTCAACACATAATGAAAAGCCACTCTGCATTTTTCTGGCTTCCTGATTTCTGAGTACTATGGCAACACAAGCTGGTTGACTTAGTAAAACTCGAAGATGTCACATTGCTCTTCGGTTTTTGATAAATGCACGCTCATGAATATAACGCAATGCAAAAGCAATTAAAGGCAGCTTTAAAAGGCAGCAGAACTCAAGCCGCCCTCTGATGATCTTCCCCAGGTGGTGTATTCAGAGCAAACCATTGCTGGAGCTAAGTGAGAAGTCTTTTTGTCTTTGAGAATGATCAGCAATCGCATTTAGAAACATTTCTTAGGAAACACAATGGCTTCTGTAAATAAATCTCAATTCCAAATCACCCAATTCTCTCAAAAAATACTTCTTTCTTCCAAAACTAATGAGACCCATCAAAAAGATAAAGTGAAGAGGAACAAATAGGCAAATTATTTAGCACAAACATGAACTAGAAATGAAACTTAATTTTATGGACACATGTAAAACACACACACACACACACACACCACTGTAAACTTAAACTTCTTTAATATTAAGAAGAATTTGCAATACAAAGAATGTTTAATGTGTTTAGAGGGCTGAGTCCATCACTTGGTTGATAGAGTGCTGACTTTGCCCTGAGTACAAGCCCAAGCTCTATGAAACCAGACTTGGCAGTGCAGGTCTGTAATGTGAATACATCAGAGGCAAGAGAATCAGAAAAATCAAGGCCACCTTCAGCTATGCAAAACCATACCCAAAAGGGAATACACTTTTTCACAGTGGAAAATATTTGCTCATCAAAGAATGATTCTGTCTTTAACAACTTACCCTCCTAAATCGATTGTATGAAGTTAAAACTACAGCAATATCAAATATGCATTGTGTAGGGTTTAAAAATTAACAATTCACCCTCTTCCTGCAAGTTAAAGATCCTAAAGTTGAAAATCAGAATTCCTCAAGTGTCCCCAAATACAAATCTTTTTGCATGACTTTGTGACTTCCATGAGTGGAAAATTGTACATATGACCTTATATGAGGGATCAAAATCAAACCACAGGTTATTAAAAGCTTGTACAAACTTATCTTCAGGGTATGTATCCACAGCGCACTAGCTGTGGAATGGCATGGAATGTAATGACATTTACGAGTGGTTATTGGTTAATTGTAGTTCATGGAATGGGATAGTAAAATCTAGAAATTATTACAGTTTGAGGAGGGAACACATATCTGGGTAATACTTTGAATAAATCACAAAGTGTTGTACTTAACAGTCAGCATTTAGCAACTTCAGTAGTAAGCTAATAGGAAATTTATTCTGTCCATTCTCAATGGTTCAAAGAATGACAAAAGGTTTCAAATGAACCTGTAATAGAAACTAGAAACATGGAAATTACTGCAACTTTAAAATGCAGACATGCCCTGGAAGAAAATATCAGAAATTAGGTCCATGAAAGTGGAACACAAAATAAACAGTTTGGATTTCCAAACGGGATGAACCTAAGGCTATGTGAGGATCACAGGAGACTACCAGGAAGCTAGCTCATCAAAGAGTGCCAACTCTCACTCAAAGTCAGTAAAAGTGAAGTGGTAGGAGTGTGGGACCTGAGAAAAAGCAGCATCAGGCTCAAAGTTCAAATCTGCCAATTTCTCCCATGTGATCTGAGTGAAATTTCTTAATTGTCTCGTGTCCTACTTTCCTCATTTGTAAGGAAGGAAAGATGTTAACAATCTTTAGCAGGGATTGTTACAGGAAGGAAGTGGAGCAATAGAGCAGAAGCAAATAGATCATTTACGTGGGCCTCATCAATGAAAGTAAGTCTCTGTTGTACTCTAGAGCTGGTCAAATCAGTAGAGCCACTGTTAGCTGTTGGCACTACTGATGTGGCCTCACTCCCTACTGGCCTGAAAAGGACAGAAAAATCAAGGTAGATTGCACCTGCACTGAGTGCCTTTATAAAGGTATACTAACTCCAAAAAAAACAATGATGACAATGGATGTGTGCCTATAGAACCAAGTGTGTTTAGCTAAAGCACCATAATCAAGCCTGGAAAACAAATGAAAGCCAGTAAACAGAATTTGCAATAAATAAAATAAAGTGGCTCAAACATCCTCATTTGCAGTCCTATCATGAGCCAAGGATACCCATTAAAACCATAAGGCTAAAGGGCCAACAGAGAGAATAGAAGTAGCAGTTGGGTGAGACCAGTGGCTAATCCAGATGTGAATTACATTTTGCTTACACATTCCTTCATTAAAGTGCAGTGTTGAAGATTACCAGGCATTACTTATAGGTGCTTGTGAGCTACCAGGCATAACTTCTAGGAAACAAACTCTGGCCCTCTTATGGTCTTATGTACAGATGATAACAACCTTGCAGAGCACGGTGGTTTTAAGGGATAACTGAAATAGTTTTATGAAAAAAGAGAAGATGAAAATCTGTTTTACTTCATCAATTTTAGGTAATCCTTTATATATATTATATTTATTATTATATATAATAATAAATATGTTTATATACTTATTAAATAAACATGTTTATATAATTACATTGCATTTCATTATATATTAAATTATATTAAACATTGAATATTAAAATGTATTAGAACATATTAACTATTGCATGTATATGCATATTATATATTGCATATATACATGTTTATTTATTATTATCTGAGTTGGGGCACATGTGCAAGGCATACATGGAGAGATCAGGCAACTTTCTGAAGTTGATTGTCTCTTTTTACCTTTGTGTAAGTTCTGAGGCTGGATCTCAGATCACCAATCTTATGTGGCAAGAGCCTTAACGTGTTGAGTCATCCTGATGATGACCAAGGGTTCACAGGGTGGAAGGAGTGAAACACTTATAGGTAGTCCTCTGAGTATGTTCATATGTCACCTTGCATTAGTCATCTGTGGATGTCAGAGGACATACTCAGACACACACACAGAAAGCGGGGGGTGGGGAGGGGGGACTAACTAATCTTGCTGACTATGGAGCATTTGCGTTATTTTAGATGCTTGATCCATTAACATAGTAGGAAAATTTTCAGTGGTTGTTCACATTTATCCATAGAGACTACACACTGTCAGATACCTCCTAGAGATGGGAAAACAGGTGGGTGAAGGGTGTGTCAGAGACTATTTCTGTGAGCTCTATAGTAAATCAAGTTCTCTTGTCACCACTTCCTCTGAACAACTCCTTCACTTTAATCCAGTTCCAAGGATGCTTACCTTATGTTCAAAGCTGTGATTTACACACAAATGACACAATTATGTTGATGATAGGATCAAAGATTTAGAGGTACTGTTGAAATCAAATCTTCATAAAAGCAAGTATGTACAGCTTTGTGACTGACACATTGTGTCTTACCAGGTGACATCCATGAGACATTTGCTGCCTGATTTAATGAATATGGACTGAATACACTCAGGGTCAACTCTGAACTTTACTACACATCACCCAAAGCTCTGTTGCAAGCTGGATATAGCTTGTCAACTTTCCTTTCCTGCCTCAACATAAAATGAAAGTTGTCCCATTCCCCCTGCAGAATTTATATATATATATAAAAGCTGTGTGAATTGTGACAATTTTTGAAGTTGTTGCTTTCTCAGCTTGATGTTCCTGTGGATCTTACACAAATACAACAAGCAGACTCAGTTGGTAAAACACAAAGTAGAAGCTGTTCTTGAAAATTTCAAATATTTTTCCCTCTTAACTCCTTTTTACCTTTCCCTATCTGCTACTCTTTCAAACAAAAGACGTAGGTAGGTGTGAAAATATGAGTCATTTACTGGTTTGGATGTCAGAGTCAATACAAGTATGGCCATATCACAGAGTTCTCTTTTAAAATGAGTGTGTGTGTGTGTGTGTGTGTGTGTGTGTGAGAGAGAGAGAGAGAGAGAGAGAGAGAGAGAGTGTTTGTGTGTGTACATGCATGTAGGCATGTGGAGGCCAGCATTCTACCCAGAGTGTTTTCCTCGGTCAATCTACATCTTATTTTTTCAGGGAATCTCTCATTGAATGGAACTCAGCAATTCAGCTAGACTGGCTGGCCAGTGACCTCCAGGGACCCTCTTGTCTTTGCCTTCCCACCACAGAGATTGCAGACATGTATCACCATACATAGCTTTTGACATGGCTGCTAGGGATCAAACTCTGGTCTCTATAATTGCATTATAAGCACTTTACCAACAGTGTTACGTGCTCAGATCCTACACTACATAATTCTTAAAGTTATGTTGAATAATTTACTCTAAAATACATCATAAAATGTAAACTGCAAAATAACTTCACAATATCACAAGTAGGTTCTTCCTTTTGGGGACTTTTATAATGTCATGTTCTAAGCAACATTTATACAGACATTCTCTCCAGCACTTGTGTGTTGCAAAGCTATTCGGTACTTTTCTCTTGCATGTGTCTGTAAGCTAGACATTACAATGTCTTCAAAGCAGGGGTTGCATTGTTCTTTCTATATTTTATTTTTGGTTTTCAACTTTATCAAGTCGTTTATTGAGAAAAATGATTTCACATGAAAAATGACCAGACTTTTATCAGTTATGCTTCCACAAAGAATATTTAAAAAGCAGTCCCTTTAAAAAATGATGTGGGTTATTTATAACTTCCCGTATGCCTTTCCTCTTAATGGCAACACAATATATGGTATTTTATAAGCCCTGTAATTTCCATTATCAGTCTGCAACTCTGCGTTTCTTTTTTTTTGTTGTTGACTCATATATTTGCAAATTATTTATTCATCCCAAGATATAGCCAAGCAGTTGGAAGAGGAGAATAATGTCAAGGCTGAACAAGAGTGAACGTGTCTCAGTAAAAGGCACATAAATCTTGCTTCTTTGTCTCTCTGTTTTTTGAATTAGTCTTGCCAAAGTTTCAGAATAACTTTGAAAAAGACTAAAAGATGCTTTTTTGTGAATGAAAAATCTGTCTTGGAAGCTGAAATGTCACTTTTTCTACCTTGTCAGTATCTTTTCAACTCTTCCTTTATTCCAGGGTGTGTTTAGCTACATCACAGTTATATTTTATTACAACTTAAGCTTTCCCACAGAACTGGGATCCTGTTTATGTAGAATTTTGTTTTCTTTTATATAAATTTAGTATTTGAATTTAGCATATGAATGAATTGTTAGAAGAATCTATCAAAAATATCTTTCTTTTCAAGATCTTTGACTCTTCAATACTCATATTCTTCTTTTTTTTGTTTTCTTTTTTCTACAACACATTGCATTAGGTTGCTTTAACTCACAATTCCTGCTTTTGAAGGTCACAGACTTCAAACTTCCTTGAGAGCTTTCCAGTTTTACATAATGTGCTTATAAAACTGTAACTCACTTTCTAAACTTACCCCATAAGGCTGTTAAAATGCTCAGTTGCAGAATATTTGGGAAGTTTGAATCTTGAAATGTTTTCTGTGCCTTAATAGTGTTTGGAGGAAAGCTATATATATATATACTGCCAGACAACTGACATGGAAATACTCATTACTTAGCATTACTTAATGGTTTATATTATTGTTGTTGCTGTTGTGGTTGTTGTCGCTGTTGTTGCTTGTTGCTACTGTTGTGTGGTGGCTGTGATGGTAGTGGTGGTGGTGATGTTATGATGGTGTTATTCTGAGACAGGGCCTCACACGGCCTGGGACTACCTTGGATATGATACCTTTAGCTCCCAAGGGCTGGCATAGCAGGCCTGCGCACCATGCCAGTTTCTAGCACTAACTTACTATTCATTAGCTACATAAAAGTGAGCTATGAATTTCTATCAATGATACTATCACGTATGTGGCTATTTCTGGCATTGTGGTACCCGCAGTAAAGCAGACTGTCAACTGTGTCTGTGAGAGCATTTCCAGAGACAATTAGACCATGATGGCTCATGTCTAGTCAATGGTTAAAGTCATCAGTTGAGCCATGTTTGACAGACTGTTAGAAGAACTTCAAAAGCCGGAGAGAACACTCTCCTTTGGGTCACTTTCCTTGTTCTTGGTACTGCCCCTCTCTCTCCCTGTCCATCACGGTGTGAGTTACTGACCATCATATTCTATCTACCATAAAGTAGGTTTCTGCCTACCCTGTCCCTCAACTGTCATGGAATGAAACCTCTGAAATAATAAACTCAATAAATCTTTTTTGTTTGTTTGTTTCTAACAAGTTATGGTGATACTGAGTCTGAAATATAGCCTATGTTGTAATTTAGAAAAAAAAAGACTAATATATAGATAAATTGAGCAAAATAAGAGCATATAAGTGAAGAAAACTGGATAATCTAGTACCTACTGAGGAACTCAATATACTTATAAATAGAGAGTAGTTAGATAGAGAATTCCGACATAAGTACTTTTATGGAAAGAGAATTTTACACGGGACATAAAGGTGGTAAGAATTGTAGGTCAGCAAAAAGGAAATAGACCATCAGATTCCATTCGCTTATAGTTATCAGTCACCCACTTTGTACAGTGCATTAAATTGGAAAATGAAAGGAATGTGAAGATGAAAAGATACCATACTTGTTTCTAACCAACTTATGGGGAGATACAGAACTTGATCAATATGCTGGAGCACACACTCTACCATACTTCATGTAGATGAAAAAATGCTGCAAGAGCCCAGAGAAGGAAAAAGCAATTGTGACATGGGAGTCAGGGAAAGGGATGGATAAGCGTGTTCCTATAATTCTCATTAACAAGAAAGGAAGACATGTTCGATTTTAGAAACACTGACCTGAACACAGACTTCAAAGTAATAGTATGCAGTGATACTGCAGAACAAAGTATTCACACATGCCCAGAGAACTACATGTGATGGACAACGCATTCAGATTTTATTGTGAAGAACAAACTGAAGAGCATTCTGTAGCAATAGAAGAATCTCTAAAAGTGTGGATTTAAAGATCTTAGAACAGGAAAGTTAATGATCTGAATGAATGAATAGAGGTCCAAATCCTGTTTTAAAAATCATCATTCTTGGAGTCCTCCATCGGGGCGCATGTGGCATGCTCATGCAGAATGGCTCAACTCTGCTCAGTCCCGCAGCAGTCTCTTGGGCCATCTGGAGCCTTGGAGCCTCTTTAGTGCCGGGGTCTGCGCCGTAGCCTGCGGGAGAACAGAACCTCTGGATGTACTCTTCTTCGAAAGCTTTGCTAATTTGCAGCAGCTGTGCGATGCTCCTCATTAACATTTGTCTGTCAGCACAGTCCAGCGTCATTTCACTGTGGTGGCAGGAACTCAGCTCCGAATCCTGTACAGAAAAAACACCTGGATCCCAGTCTTTCAATGGCCTTATGACAACCGGAAGTGCCCATTCCTGAGCCCAGTGAATCTCCAGGCAAGATGTCCCTGCCCATCGGGATGTGCTGCTGGACATTCAGCTATGATGATGCCCTAGAGGGCCCTCTGCACAGGACTCCTCCTCTGTTGGACATGGGCAGCAGCCCCTGGAAGTCAATTATTATTGACTATTGATTATTATCTAGAGCGCAAGTATTAGCAACTTGACAAGACAAAAGAGCAGCCAGTGTCTCTTCCCTTGCTGTGACTCTATCAACAGCCATTGACAATTGAGATAGGCCCCTGGCACTAAAGCTACCCATGTCATCACGAATTCTGGGATCACTAAACAGACCAAGGAGACCATTCAGCGTTTTGAGCAACAAGCAGGACTGAGTGAAACTCGCTACACACCCTAGAGTCTCATCACTGAGGAGCCCAAGTACCTCTGAGTGACAGAAGAACCCCATAAACTAAAGCTGCAGAGTGGAGGGATAAGAAGAAAAGCATTCTTCATCAGCCCAGTCCACCCCTAGCAGTACTTCTTTCTTGTTCCCTAAGCAGAAATCCAGAGTCTGGTTCCCCTTTGCCTCTTCCACAGCCTTACTTGGCTTGAATCCTCACCCCATGGATCCTGGAGTGGAAATGCTAGGAACTCAGTAGATTCGTGGAGCCTCATTAGACCGCAATCCCAAGAGAAATCTAATTCTGGTTTTGCCCTCCAAGCTTACAAAGGTGCCTTAAAACCCTCTCTCATGGAGCAGATTCGTGCCCAGGCCACAAGAGTAGGTGAAGATCCAGCAACCCTCAAGCTGCTAAGATGGATACCCCAATGGTAGAAGGGAAGAAACAGCTGGAACCCATAATCTCAAGCCTTGTGACTTGAATCTGCTCACACTCACTGGCTTCTAGAATGCTTTCTGTCAAGGGTCTGCAACTTACCCTGGGTTCTGACATAGGATGGTGTAGTTAACTGGGGGGGGGGGGGGGGGGGAGTGACAGTGTGCAGGTTGTTCTGTGTGAGACAAATGTGTGAGAGAAACGTGTGTGAGAGAAACGTGCTGGTGCTCTTCTAATACTAAGGCCTTCTGATTTCCCCCCATGATCAGCGTGAGCAGTGGCAAATCATGATAGAGGTGCCCACCCACCACGGAGTCTGGAAAGCTGTGGCCTCCTGAAGGACTTTAACCTTGTGAGTGGGCCTGGACCTGTTTGAGATCTGGGTTCAGCCCATGGCCATTATGGCAGGACCCTGGCTCTCTAAGCTGAAGTAGAGGTTCTTTTTCTTGGTGTACCACTCCAGTGTACCACTTTGTCCTCCTGGGTCCCTGCAGTTGGAAGGCTGTTTATCTGTTGTGTCACAGAACAAACATTAGTCTTACACGGCTTCTTTTGCACATTAATATGAAATTATTTTAACTTTTAATTGAGTCTACTGGTTTCATACTGGTAAATGGTTCTTTTTTTATCCCCTTCCATTACTGGAGATTGAATCCAGGACCTTGCTCAAGCTAGGCAAGTGCTCTACCACAGAGCTTTACCCCTAGTTCCTGAATCTTAATCTTGTTTTCATTGTGTGTATTTGTTTTTTTGAGATAGGGTCTCACTATTCTTGGCTAGCCTGGAACTCACTCAGTAGACTCACAGAGAAAAATTTACCTGTCTCTGCCTCCCAGTGCTGGGATTAAAAGCATACACCACCACACCCAGTTTAAACTTCTGTTAGAGTAAAGATGAATAGGTACAGTTGGAGTACAGTCTTCAGATTCTCACGAACGTGGTGTCACCTTATTCTGGTAACTTTGAGACCATTGTCCACCAAGTTAGTCTCACATATTCAGTAACACATCTTACTGAGGAAGGGAAGCAGGAAAATGCCCTTTTCCTTTTTCTTCGTTCTCATTGTTCACAAAGGTCTGCTGGTCTTGAACACTGTCACATGCAGCTGCGATATCATTTTAGACAGCAGTCTGTTCCATGATGAGCTAATCTTCCCTGGAGTCCGAGATTGTTGTAAAAATTAATTTATTTGTGTTATCTTAAATTGACAATAAAAATCTTACCACTCAAAAAAAAAAAAGTATCATTCTTGGGTCATATACATTGATTAAACAAGAAGCTGCCAGAATGCAATGCATAAAATACTTGATTAAAATGACCTATATGAGAGATGACAATAGAAATAGTGAAAGCAGTAGATTTCACTGTGGTAAATTAATTGATTCATCAGTTGATGTTTAAATGGAGAATTTTAAAGGAAGAAAAGTTTGTGACTGTGAAGTTTTAAGTCTTCAGGAACATCTGGTGCAACTGAATCTGTATGGGCCATAGCAAGAAGAATCAGCTGTGGTCAACACTGTTAGCTGACACTTTCCTTTCTTTCAGACAATGTTGCAATTATTAATACCTTTATACTGCTAAGAACTTTGTACCATACCTTTCCTTCCAGGGTATGTTGACAATAAGCCCCAACCTCCTATCATAGTGTACAGTCACCCTTATGAAGTCAGAGAGATTTCTCTGGAATAAATTGTAGGTCCCAGTTTTCTCCCTGAGTTTCATTTAAGGGCACACATACTCAAGAACTTGATCCCCCCTCCCCCACAATAATTGTTCCCAAGTTCCTGTTTTAAAGACTATTGGAATCATCATGATCTGCTCAAGCTTCCATGATTTCAATTCATCTCATTATGTCAAGAATCCTAATTCATTTTGAGAAGTTCTATGTAGTACCACAGTCTGGAATTCAATCTTGGGGCTTGAGTGCTATTTACATCTTCTTACTCTTCTTTCTCGTTTTTCTCATCACCACCTCTGTTCTACCTTCGGCATTACTAATTTTAACCTCAATCTTTGGCCTCTGCCTAACTTTCTGTCAGTGTCCACAATGGTGAGTACTATTATAAGAAACCAGATGTTGTGGAAACAAAACAGAAGAGTGAGCTCTGTTGTAGAACTGGCAGAAGTAGTTTATTTGCCTTGACTTAGTCTGAGGATCTGCTCACATCTGTTCCACTTTTATGTGACTATTGTGTTAGGCACTTCACTAAGTCATTTCATTTCACACATAGTGCCTTCTGATTTTATAGACATTGTAGGAAAGGTGGAACTCAATTCAGAAGCCCACTATGCTAGCTAGTTTTATGTTAACTGGAGACAAGCTAGTGTTACTGGAGAGGAAGAAGCCTCAGTCAGTGGAGAAAATGACTGCGTAAGATTGGGCTGTAGGCAAGCCTGCAGGTCATTTTCTTAAATAGTGATTGATAGGGAAACCCTGGCCCATTGTGGGTGAGGCCACCTCCAGGCTGGCGGTCCTGGGTCCTGTAAGACTGCAAGATGAGCATGCCCATGGGTAGTGAGCCAGTATTCCATGGCTTTTGTGTCAGCTCCTGTCTCCAGATCCCTGCCCTGTTTGAGTTCCTGTCCTCACTTCCTCTGATGATGAACACTGATAAGGAAGTAAGTGTGAGCCAAATAAACACTTTTCTTTCCAAGTTGCTTTGGCCATGGTGTTTTATTGCAGCAATAGTAACCCCAACTAACTAAGATATCCACTGGTTCCAAGTAAAAGTAGGATGTTCACATAGTGATACTATGGTAATCCAACTAGGAGAAAGACATAATATAAATCTTAGAAACAAAAGATCAAAGATGTTAAATATGTCATATTCACTTGCCTGTATTTTCAGGGATTACTAAAAGGATAGTAAAGGAATCTTTTCCAAAATACCTATAAGTTCCGTTAGTAAGTTCACATATTAGGTAAAAGAAAATAGAAGACAAAACAAACAGAAGGGTGATTAACAGAAAGAAAATGTCAATTGCAGATTGGATGGAATAGCATTTACATGTTAGTATATGAAGAGATCATTTTTCTTATGAGTTGTTCATGGAATACATGTCACAAAATGTCTAGTGTAAGCCAAGAATGCTGGAATTTAATTACTCATAAGTCTAAACTAGAAAGACTTGAGATTTATAAGCATCAGGTTTATGAGCAAGTCATGATGAAGAGTCATTTTGATAATTAAAGATGGCTATACTCAGCAGGTCACCTGAGTTCATAGAGACTTCTAGAATGATTATAAATGCCCAACTCAATATAAAAACGAATTATTAATTATGGAAGTCTGGCATTCCATCCCAGAAAGGAAGTTTAGAGTAAATAGAAGGAGAGATATTACCAAAGATAGATTCAGAAACATTCATGAGAACTGAGAGGCATGAGTATCCTTGGGGTGTGCAGACAGACAGACAGGAAGTCATTAGTCTGAGGACACATTCTATGTTTTCTGAAGAGAGGAATAAGGGGAAGTGATTAATAGCAAAAGTTTTCAGAAGAAGTCAGTACAGGTCACAAAAATATCAGAAAAATAAATGTTGAGTTTCTCTATCACAATAGTGCACCTTGAAAAAGAGGAAAGAATGATGTTGCTTTCTTCTTTATGATAAGGAAAGGACCTGTGCTTCAAAATTCTGTAGCGGCTGGCCAAACATTTAAACAGAGCATCCACTGAATAGATTTTCACATGTGAAAAGACTCATACAATTTAATCTCCCTGCTAAGGAATCTGATGGGGAATGTGTATCTCCAATTCCCAGGAGGAAGCCAGTGTGACTTTGTCAGTGGAAGTAACTGCTCACACCCCGTTCTCTGCTTTGATAATGTGTTCTCCGTCTTACTATGCATGTTACTGGGTATTTTGTTTTGAATACAGGAAGAACAGTAAGTGGATGGAAGCAGGAATTTGAAGGAGTATTTGTATATTCCCTTTTGGTTTTGTGGATTGCCTTAAAACTCTGTCATGAGAACAACATTTATGCACTGGAGGGCCTGGAGATTCTTGTGCAGGTACATGAGGAGACCTGCACCTGGGTTCTGAGTCATCCAGAAGAGGCTACACTAGTTGAATATGACCCAGGCTGACCTACCAATTAAATGTAAGTGTGTGGGTGAGCTCAGCTGAGATCTGGCAGGTTGAACCAAGTCAGCAATCAGCCTTGGCAACACATGGAAAAGTTTCAACAATTAAAATTAGAGCTCTGAATTGTTGAGAGAAGTTAAGATTTATTAGGTATAATGTATAAGATTGCATAAACTAAGATAGAGTATATGTGTTGAAAAAGGTGGTCGATTTACGCAAAAAATAGTATGGTTTCTTAGCCTTTAAAGAGATAGAGGCTGGGTGTGTTTCCTATTTTAATGCAGTCATTGTAGTAAGTGGTATTTTAAAAATCTGAATGTATTTTAAATGATGACACTTTGAGTCTTGTACAGTTGTGTTTCAAAGGATTTGTGTTACTTATAACTTTATGTTTTGAAAGAGATAAGAGGAAAAGTCTATAAACAGACTTGGATCAAAAGAGGCAAATTTGAGTATAGTTTTCTTGTTTGGGAATATGAGGTCTAGAGAGAGAATAGATGTTAAAAACTCACTAGTCTCAGAAAGGGACAGACTCTATGCGGATAAACACTAAAGTTTTTTCTTGTTTTTAAGGACACAGGTCTTCCAGGGGACATAGATCAAACATTGTGTGAGTATTATGGTGTGGAAATTGACCATAAAGGACTATGTTTTTGCTTTTGACTTAGGAAATGGGCATAAAGATATGAACAACTTAACTGGCTTCTGAACCTTTGGCTCATCTCTCTTTGAAGTATATTTTTTATATATAGAAATTTCTTTAAATTCTCCGGTTATAAGGTGATTGGATTTCTACTAAAATTTATACAAATGAGTTCACCATGCAAAGTTAGTTTTAGCTTAGATTCTCACTCAGTACCATAGATCTTGAAATAACTGATTATGAACCAATATATCAGTGTTTGTTCACTAATGTGTGGTTTATAACTAGTACCCAAAGAACACACTTTAAGATTGCAAAAATAGAAGCAGCTATCTAGAGAGTACATGGGAAGAAAATGCATGCTGAAGCTTCAAACATATAATTTAGAAAAGCAACGTTAGGATTTCTAGTCACCTTTAACTAGAGGATAAAACTTTTTAAGTATAGTATGATTTGAATGGGCCCCACTAAATCACTATGCTTTGCCAGAGCAACTAGTGTCATTTTAAAGTAAATATGTCTGCCCTGTAACAAGCAGACACTGTAAGAGATAAATAAGTTAACAACGCAATCATCAAATGATGCCAAAAATATTCAGTGAGTCTGCGTTTCATGAGATGGTTTCAATAATAGCTTCAAGTGTGTCAGACTCTACAATCTCCTTTAGTTTTAGTTTTGGTCAAATGCAAAGGAGACATGCTTGGGAAAATTCAATGTTTGTTTTTGGTTTTTCAAAACAGGGTTTCTCTGTACCTCTGGCTGTCCTGGAACTCACTCTGTAGACCAGACTGGCCTGGAACTCACAGAGAATGCACCTGCCTCTGCCTCCTGAATGCTGGGATTAAAGGCTTGTGCCTCCACTGCCCAGAGGAAAATTCAAAATCTTAGTTCATCAGGGGTTAGTTAATCTGTAGTAAATGCCTTCTCAACCAAAGCCAACTCATATAGATTTTATTTAATGAGAAGTGATTTCTCTGGCCCTTGTAACTCATTTCCAATCATACTTTGAACCTCTAATCCTTGTATGTATATATGCATGTGTTTAAAACCATTACTAATCTTATCTTTAATCTACTCATTTTTGTAGGCTAAGTAATTTCTCCTTTAGTCACCAACTTCTTGGAAATACTGTTTATCTAGATACACAATAAAAACCATAAAGCAGTGCAGGTGACTCCGTTAATTTGTAACACAAATCTGATAACCTGTGTCTTCCTATGAGGCCAACATAAAGAATTGTGAGTGTCTATTTTCTTAACAATTTGCTTAAGTATGCACTCGATCTTGTTAGCTACATTGGATGATATAGAATTAGCCTGACCGGAGCACACACTTTTTGCGAACTAGAGAAACTATAAGATGATTTCTATATCACCTACCCTCTTTGTATGTGAAGTGGGAGTGCGTGAAAGGATTTTAGTATGTAGTTTGAGCTGGTTGGATGTGAACTGACAACTTTTATGCTTCAACCATCATAAGTGCTGGGGTTACAGGTGTATTCTGCCACACCTGTACATAATTCCCAACAGAGTAGATCTGTGAGACTCTTTAAGAATGTTGAAATGATACTGTCATAAATGAGGCTGAAAGTTCACAATAAACAATTGACTATATGAAATACACAAATCATAAAAATATACAATAAAAATGCAGAACTAATCACTGCATGTCCACAAACTTGGAAGAAATAAAAAAAAAAAAGATTACTAGTGTATGGGTTGAATATTGTTCATACAGGAATGGATGGTGGGGCATTGACTTAGTCACTGCTCTATTGCTGTGAAGAGACACCATGACCACAGCAACTCTTTAAAAGAATTTAATTGGTGCTTAATTACAGTTTCAGAGGCATAGTCCATTATCATCATGGCAGGGAGCATAGCAGCATGCAGGCAGACTTGGTATTGGAGAAATAGTTGAAAGTTTTACATCTGGATCCGGAGAAATAGGGGGCGAGGAGGGAGGGAGGGAGGAAGGGAGGGAGGAAGAGAAAGAGAGAGAGAGAGAGACAAAGAGAGAGAGAGAGAGAGAGAGAGAGAGAGAGAGAGAAACCACCACTGGGCTTGGGCTTCTGAACTCTGAAAGCCCACCTGCAGCGACAGGCTCCTCAAAATGGCCAAGCTTCTAATCCTTTTAAAAGCTGCCTCTCCCTATTGATTAAGCATGCAAATAAATGAATGTATGGGGGCCATTCTTATTAAATAACCACAGGCATGGAGTGGGAGAGAGAGAGAAAGAGATAGAGATAATAGATGATAGATGGATAGACAGATAATAGATATAGATAGATAAATAGATAGAAAGATAAAGATAGTCAGATAGATGATAGATAGATACAAAGACAGACAGACAGATAGAGATAGATAGATAGACAGAGACAGAGAATATGAATGAAAGAGACCTCTTTTCTAAATAAAAGAACTGGTCAAGTAAGATAATAGAAGATTCAGAGCATTTTTCAAACCAACAAAATTTGAATGAACATTTATAAAACTTAGTACAAGTGAAATGAGTTTTATTCTTGCCTCTGTAATCATAATACACAAATTTTCCAACTTTGCTTAAACAATGGCTAGATGTAATATAAATAAGACATTTCAGGAATGAGAATGCTAGGGGTTCAATTTCACCAAATTATATGTCTTTTTCTAAAGCAGGAGTCATTAGAGTGGTATGTGAAGAATTTCCTCAGGATCTTTGTCTCTCACCTTTGAGATTATAAGTCACTGGATATTTCAAATTCTGGGTTTCTACACTTCCTTTCTAAACATTTTCGTTTTTAATAGCAGCTTTATTAATATCTGATAAACTCTTACAACACACTATTCCTGAGGAGACATGAACAAGCATAGTTGCCTCAGATAAAAAAAACCATATCACCAATGTCCAACTCCAACTTGAATCAATGAGTTTCGGGGGACTTGCTTTCAGGTGTATGGATTAGGGGATATTTACAGCGGTAGAAATGCCTCAAATAGTTGCATCACCAAAAGCCCACCCTAGCATGCTGATGGCTCACGAAATCTGGAAACTTGGAGTACGCTGCACATACTGCAGGCAGCTCAATATAACTTGTCTTTTATACAGCTCAGCTTGTCTGAGAAGCCTCTCAGGAATTCTGACTGCTTATATAACTGGGGGAAGGAGGAACTTAGTCTGGTCAGTTTCAGAAACTTTCTGAAGGTTTTGAGTTGTGTTCTTCCTTATCTTTAAGGCTTCCCCACAGGCTGGAGTATTTCTCCTACCTTTACAAAGTCCTGTATCTTAAGCTTCCTTACAGGAATGATACGCACACACACACACACACACACACACACACACACACTGCCAATCTCATCTGATACTTCTATTTCAAATTCCTGACGTTTTTCCTCTGTTTTTCACATACTTAGGTCAAAAATCTCTGATCTGTGTGAATTCCAACACATTTGTGTTCACATGGAGTTCAATGACAGGAGAGAAAGCTTGCCAATTCCTCTAGGCTTAGACAAGTTAGGGTCAAATGGAGAGGCTAGAGGAAATAGTTTATATGGGACTATGTTACTAGATACAAAATAAAGTAATACAACTGATGTCTGTTAATCCTTTCTGACTTGATGGTATCCTCCTTCCATCAAAAATAATTCCTTACGAAAATAATTCCTCTTTTCATTTGTTTTTCAGGATTACCTAATTCCAAATCTGAGCATTTGCAAACTTTCAGATGACTAAACTCTGGTTTAAACATGAGGTTAGCATGTATACTGATTGTTTTTTTCTTGCTTACACGGAGTCACTTGATAATTTCAGACTGGGCTGTGGACTTTTTCAGATTGTTTTAGAAAATAACCTACAAATTTTAAGAGGAAAGTAAATACGAAAGCCCATACAGAGGAGGAGGTATCTTTCAATACAAACCATGAAAGAAGATCTTATAAGTCTATTGGAAATTGGAAACTTCCTTCGTTTACAGTTTTAGGGATTATTGTTCTCTTGTATTAATTTAAGCTTTTTATTTAACAGAAAAAGTTGAAGACCCCAAAATGTGCAGAAAATCAAGTACTTATTTTTCAAAAATGGCATTTCTTTTTCTACTTAGCACTCAAGATACATTTTGCCTGCCTTAGTTGACTCAAAAGTTTAGCAAATGAAAACTTGATGGCTGTTATGGGGTACAATATATCTTCCCAATGGCAGTACTTAGAGAACACATTGCTCTGCTGTAGTGGCAGCAAATAGAGTTCACAGGGATTTAATGTCAGCTAGCTTACAAAGCCAAAGAGGTTCTAACTACAGGGATTTTGGTGTGAGTTAAGCAGTCTCCTGTTGTTCATTTCCTCTCATTCTTTGTTGGTGTATACATTGTTGAGTCTTGTAACGGATTCATTAAAATATGTTCATATTCGTATTTTGAGAAAAATATTTAGATATATTTGCTATATATCTGTATTCATCCTTTAAGTTCTAATAGCCTTAAGTAAGTTCAGTGATGAGAGTATTCTACATTAAAAATATTGCTTAAAAAGGCAAGCCAGTCCCGTCAGAAAGATCAATGCTATTATTATAAAATTGTCAATGTAAAATATTTATAATATATCAAGTGTAACAAACGGGTCTGAGGTAGTGTTGCAAATAATATGCTCGCCTAGAAAACTGAGTTAGAAAGGGCTCAGGGGCTGGGCCTTTTGGTTTGATTAACGACTGAGTGCAAGAGATTGATGGGTAGTGCTGCCTACGGGTAGAAGCAATAGCACGTTCTGCTTTACGTTTGTCATTCATGATATAAAGTTAAGTCTAGAATGCTTTATTACACAAAGAATAAACTACGTACAAACTGTTTCTATTAAAAAAGATTTCTACACGTGACACAAAGCTTCTGGATTCTTCCTTGTATTAAGGTGTTCACTATGCCATCATGCATTCAATTAGCTTTCAGTGAAAACTATTTTTCTATGTTCGTGGGCTTATTGGTGATCATTTCATAACCTAGAACTCCTCTGTTTTTTAAAAAATACAGTTTCATCCACTTATACTACATTACAAAGCTTACATATGTGTGTGTGTTTGTGTGTGTGCACACACACATATTCCATTACACATATTTATACACACATGGGTATGTGTGTGCATACACACATGCACACACATACACACACACTTGGATTTACAATATCAGCTCTGACAATTATAGACTGACTTGTTTCACAAAGGGGTCAGAAGCAGCCTTGAAAGACAAAGAAACCTGTTTCTGCTCAGATAAAGATAGAAGTCTGAGAACAAGAGGTTACCAGTGTTGTTCCCCTGTGAGGCCTGGAAGCCCCCTTGGTGTTCTACTGGTACAAAGTAGTGTTCCAAGACTGAAGACTGTGAAGCCTGGTACCCAACTGACAAACACACAGCTCATCAAGACTCATGTTGTCCTGCAGCCCAAAGAATGTGCTGCCCACCTTCAGAGTAAATTTTTCCAATGAGTTTGCTCATCTCTTCTGAAAACAACCTCAGCCACACCAACTGTATGTTACCAGTTTTCCAGGTATCTAGAAATCCATTGATATTAACAACTGGGGTCAGTTATTAAAGCTTAGAGATTTGGCTGACTTATATCATGGCTTAAAAATATTCACTATAGTCAATCTATTAATTTGAACTCCTGATCCGTAGTAGTGGTGCTCTTTTGGAACAGCCTACAAACTTTAGATGGTAGAAACTAGTTAGGGGAGTAGGTCCTTGGACCACATCGAGATGTTGTGTCCTTGCCGCTTTTTGTCCTGCTGTCCGCCTCCCATCTACCTGCTACATACTCCTCCATCAAAATGTTTTTGCAAGTACATGGTATCAACAACCCACATGCTGAAACGCTGAAACTATGAACAAAAATAAGTCCTTTTTCCCCTTGTGCTGTTCTCTCAGATTCCCTGGTCACAGTAATGTAACTAATGTATTCATTTCAGACACAAGAGGACTGAGTGTAACGTCTATCAGACTATCAGATCCCACTCCATGATTCTGTTTCTTCTCCAGATTCCAAATTTTGTTTCTCCTATTTATTCTTTCTTCCTGTTCTTCTTGGACTAGGCATAGAGCTAAGTGGTAGACTCCTAGTAGGTGCAAGGTTCTGAGTCCAATCCCAAGGACAATGTACAAAGGTCAAATTAAATCAAAATAAAGAAATATTGCTCCTCTCCTTCAGAGGGGACGCAGTCATCTCTGCAGACTGGTACTTTAACTTGGCCTTACATCCCATTGTTTTCTACCGTACTGTGATCCTGTCAAAGTAATTTTCTTTGTTGTCCTGTCTCTATCAGGACTAGTATATCATTAACAAAAGAAAAAAAATCATCTTAAATATGTTCCTTAACATCATAAGTATACTCAATCGATTAAATCCCACTGTTTTTGTAAAGCCAATCTCTTGTCTTATTTTATTAGGAGAGCTGTTACAAGGTGGAGCACGTATTCTCTGCTTCACAAGAGACATTTCACTGTGTGAGGAGAACATGGGCCTGAAAGTCAACTTCAGCAGAAACCCTATTCAACCCACTACTTCTCTTGACAAATTATATACACTGCTTTGGACCTTTCCATAGCCATAAAAAGACATAATTGGCATAGGTATGAGGAAGAATAGTTTATACTTAGAGTATGCAAGGCATTTAGTGGTTCCCAGTGCTGGCTTTCCTCTGGACCCGATGATGCCTGACCAGCACTTCCCACACCTCTGACCTCTCACCGCAGTGCCAAGCTCATCGCTTCTCACCTGCTTACTCAACAACTCCCTACTTTGCAGGATCTATTCACCTCCTGTGTGGTGTTCTAACTCATTTCTTCACCTAGCTTTCAAAGCATTTATTAAAGAAATTCATTACAGAAATATCCCTTTGTTTACGGAGAGCTTCCATTGCCAAGTAATAATTTAAAGGGTTTTATCTAGGGCTATGGAGCAGACAGTTGTAGAGCCAATGCTACACATTTGTGACACTTTGCACTACACACACATACACACACACACACACACACACACACACGAGGGAGTTTCATACTATTACTGTCACTGATACTAATGAATCAGGATCTTTAATGATTTATTATATCATATGTTATGCCACCGGTAAAATTCTCACTTATTCTGCATTAAATATATTTATTACTGGTGTTTATGTGTGATACAGGTGTTTTGCATGAGTGCAGGTATATTATGATATGCATGCATGCAAGCCAAAAAGTAATCTTGGGAAATCAATTCTTTCCCTCTACCTTTGGTTACAGAAATCAAACTCAGATCTTCAGGCTTGCAGGATGAGCATATCATTAATGCTTGGTAATTTAGTATAAAATTGTGTTTTCTTATAGAAAATGAGCAAGAATTTTGATCTGTACATGTTCCTACTTATCAAACTATTGTTGATAATATAAACTATGTGCTGACTTATCCTTTAGTCTATCTGTTATTTACTAACACATTCATTTACTTCTAAGGTTATATATTGTGCTACTGGTCTGTTTATTTGTGTAACCATAGATTTATTACAGTGACTTTGATCAATAATTCATACAACTTGGGATGATTTTGTCATTTATATAAAGTAAATGGAAGAAGAAAATGAGCTGACCTCATTGAACACAGTGCATATTCAATCCTAAATTTAGAGAGAGCTACCATCACCATTTATATGTATTTCCTCTTAATTTTTTATTTTCGTTTTTAAGGTTTTTTTTAATTTAATGTATGTATACAGTGTATCTTGATTATATCCATCCTCACTGCTCCAACTCCCCAGATACCTTGTTATACTTATTTCCTCCTTCCATAGTGTTTATTAGTGAATTTTGTAGTTCACCATGTGCTGTTAGTGTTCCCCATGTGCTTTTAAGTGTATGGTCATCCATTGGGATGTAGGAAACCCACAAATGGCCACATTCTTTTTAAAAAAACTGTGTCCCCAGCCCCAAGAAACTATGAAGTGCCAATAGTTCCTCAGCTAATGTTTGGGTCCCCAGGACCACCCCCTCCCATCTCAAAACTTTGAAGTCTCTTGATCTTATGCTGGCCTTAGGTAGGTAGCACAGAGACCGTGAGTTCATATGTGCAGCAGCCATGTCAAATCTAGAGGACAGCCCTTCACAGAATTCTTCCCCATCTTCTGGGTCTTATATCCTTGCAGTCCCCTTTCTCACCCTACTCCCTGGGCCTCCATAGGCATTGGAGGAAGCGAGATTTGATATAGATAATAGATGTCCCACCTATGTCCGAACATTCACAGTCATTTGTTCTTATCAGTAAGGTGTCTCTGCATTAACTATCACCCACAGCAACAATAGCTTCTCTGGCGAAAGTTGATAGCAGCACAAATCTCTGGATATAAACATACAAAATATAGAAGGCAGCTTCACAGCTTGATCATTTAGAAACAGCAAAACCAAAACAACAACCATGTATTTTAAAATAATCCTTTCTCTAGAGGAATAGAAGGAGAAAATATATGGAGAGACGATTAAAACTGGGGGACAATTAGAAGGGGATCAGGAGACCCAGTGTAGTGGTTACTCATAGGAATCTATGAGGGAGGCTGTAGCAAGGATCTCTAATAATTGGGAATAGGGAGTCTGAACAGGCCATCTCCTGTGGCCAGGCAAGGATTCCAGTGGTGAGAATGGGATACCATCCCAGCCACAAAATCTCTGACTTATGACCTATCCACCCTACAAGATCCTCATTGACAATGGAAAGGCAGAACTTCATGCCAAAGGAGGGAACTCCTGTCTGAAACTGCAGGACAGGACAGGAACTAGAGAATGGATAACCTGGAAATGATTTCTAATGATGCCATGCTCTGCTCATAGATCAATACCTAACCCAGTCCTTACCAGAGAGGCCCCCTCCAGTACCTGAGAGGAGCATTTGGAGAGGCCCAGGGCCAAAGATCATGCAGAGATCTGGTAACCACACAGAAGAGGGAGAGAAGGGATGGCAGAGACCAGAGGAGCTGAGGACACCAGATTAGCACTGATTAGCACCCTTAGAGGCCCACAGAGATTGGAGGGATAGACACGGAACCTGTAGGATCCCCTAAATACATCACACGGCTGTCTAGATTGGTGTCTTTGAAAAACTCCTTCAGGCTGGAGTGGGAGTGTTTCTGACCATTTTAGGAGCTCTTGAGACCCTTTTTCTTTTGCTGGGCTCTCTGGCCCACCCTTGATATAGGGATTGATGCCTGGCTTTGTTCCATCCTCTATGCCATACCCTGATTGTGCTGTAACCCTGGGGACCAGCTCTTTTCTGGAGAGAAGGGGGAATGTTAGTGGGTGGTGAGGGGTAGATCTGAGGGAGATGGGAGGAGATAGGGGGGTGGTGAGAGGGGAGGTGGGTGGCAGGATGTATTCTATAAGTTGTATGAGAGAAGAAAAAATAACATAAAATAAAATCCTCTCCTACTTTCCTATACCTCTAATTTTTGCTTTTTAAGAGAACTGACTTGATGGTGGAGCAGAGCTTTCCGAATGTTCAAGTGAAAGAGTGAGTTAATTTAAAACATCCTAACTTTTTTTCTGTAGGAGTAAGTATGAGAATAGAAAACAAAAGAGACAGAGGAGAGAATAGAGGTCAGAATCTTCCACATCTGGAGATGAAACAGTGGGTTTAAATGGACTTAAGAAAAGAAGTACAGGAATGCATCCATGGCACTTGAAAGATGTGACAGCGTTAATCTTTCTGCTAATTCTGATTCCGACAGAAACCTTGAATGTAAGCTTCAAAATGCCCCGAGGATACAAAGTGACATTAGATACAAATTAGCTTGTGATTGGTGAAAGGCATGCTTCTCTCCCACTAGTAATCCTGAAGGTATCATGGATCCTGAAATAGAAACTGCAAACTCTTTGTATTTCTTTTGTCTGAGGAACTTTTACAAAGTATTTGTGCGTTTTAGAGGTCACAGCTACCAAACATTAAGATGGTTCTCAAAAACTAGACACAAATATGTTTAAGAAAAAGGTTGCTGGTCTCTAATCCCTTTAAGAAGCAGTCATTGGGTTCTGTATGTAGGGAAATTAAATCATATATTCATACCCCAAAACAATTTCTCCCTAGCTATCACCTCTCCCCAAAGTTAGCACTGTAATTCTCTCACAAGTCTGAGTTTCTCCTGAGATTTTGAGTACTTCTGCTCAGAGTTCACAGTCAAGAATGTGTGACCTTGTGACAGGAAGTTCTTTCCATTTGTTTTGTTTGTTTTGTTTTTCTTTCAGAGAAGTTGAAAAGGAGTGTAGGCATGTGAAAATAAAAAGCTAACAGGGAAACACATGGTGGTACATGTTTGCTTCTTTTGAATACATTTCTCAGTTCATCCCATAGGAATGTCACTGATTCTGGAATTTAAAGCAGTCTCCACCCCCGGAATCTATTCCATGGAAAAGTCTCTACTGCAGAGAACCAGAATACAAGATACAGATTTTTATGATGAGAGCCTTCATCATCTTCGTTTATCAATAAGAAAAAATACACAATAGCTTTTATCTTAAAAAAAACGTTTCAGGGCCAGTTCTATGGGTAAACACCATACCTAACAACTGGAGTTCATTCTTTGGAACCCAGGCAATGGAAGAACCGACTCCTTCGAGTTGTGCTCTGACTTCCATACATGTGCACCTACCCACCCACTCACACATTTTCTCAATAAATCAAACACAATGGGAAATAATGGGAAGAGAGTTCAGTTGGCAATGTGTTTACTGGCCAACTGTATAGACAAACTTGGATGGCCAGTACTTACATAAAAAGCCTGCAATCCCAGTGTTGAGGGGCAGGGGGCAGGGTAAGAGATAGGGGAAGATACAAGAAGATGCCCGCAGCTTGCTAGCCAACCAGCCTAGCTGAGTCAATGAGTTTCTAGTTTTTAGTTTAGTTGTGGTTCTTGTTTCTAGACCCTGTCTCAAAAGGTGAGGTGGGTAGTGATCAGAAAGACAACTGAAACTGTCTTATGGCTTCTTCATTCACACTCACATGAGCATCTAATTGCTCATACATACATACATATATTGCTTATATGTTATATATATATGCATACATATATATTTCATATGTATGTAACCTCACACACGTATGTATAAATATTACGACTCCAATCACTTTACTAGCGATAAATACATTGTGTTTATATATATGTGAAGCAGTTTCTGTGACCAAATCATAGGAAGTGATCTATTCCCTTAGTCTTTCTGACCTCACTTAAGGAAACACAAATGCAGGACCAGCCACTTGCCTCCTGTCCAGTGTAAATGGCACAGGTGGTCACTACCTTCCTGCTTTTCCTCATTTGCATGTGTCCTAGCCTCCTTTCATTAAGCTGTCCGTGTCATGTCCGGCTGAAAGCTTTCCTTATCTGAGCTGATAGACAGCAGTGGAGCTTGCTCTCTTGTGCCTGTAACTTTCAGTGAGGAAGTAAGATTGGGAAACAGATTTATAACAATACATGGATGCACTGAATTAGAAAAGACAGTTTCGGAGCAATGACAAGCTTTTATTTCCCCTCTGATGCACATTCCGCTGAGATATGTCACAAATGTGTCTTGGAGCTTTACATGTTTTGAAAGCTCACCCACCCCTTTCTAGTGTTTGTTGCTGTTGTTCATTTTGCTTTCTCTTGTTTTGTGTTTTTTTATGAATCAGTAATATGCTTCTAGGTGCCTTCTCTGCACATGGTTAAAAGCAATAGTTTATATTTTATCATTCTGAGCCTAATTGATAAAAGGGGGATGGCTGACTATATTTATCCTAGGAAACCCTCTCAAAATGTGAATATACGATAGACATGCTAAAATGAGTAGGAGTACCCACAAGGTCTCAATCCTATACAAAGAACTACAGGCAACTGAGGAAAGCTGAGAGTGGGAAAAAATGCTTCCCAAGGGAAGAGCACATCAACTGGTTATATAGGACCAAACACTCAGCCCTGAAAACAATCTTATAGGTAACATTATAGAGATGGTGTAAACTGTATTTAGAATATATATATATATATATATATATATATATATATATTCTAATGACACAGAGATGGCTCTGCAAGTACTTATGTAAATTGTGACTTGTTTTGTACTGTGGTATCTGTACATCTATGGAAACATTAATATTTATTTTTACTTTTATTTTTTGTTGTGGGGGGGAACATGTGCCATAGCATACATGTGGATCTCAGAGAACAATTAGTTCTCTCCTCCTACAATGTGAACTCCAGACATTGAAGTAAGATAATCAGACTTGGGGGAAATGACTCTACCCACTGAGTCATGAATAATGTATGTTATAATCACATCTAAGAGGAATTTAAAAAGTGAAGAATGATCTCTCTCTCTCTCACACACACACACACACACACAAACATCAATAAAAACCCCACAAGTAAAATTATATCTGAAGTAAATGTCATTTAGCTGCTCTGATGGTTGTGCTGGGCAAATTACAGTGACTGGCAGATATATTTTATCAGTCTCATGTAGTAAGAACTCTTAAATGATGGTTATAAGTAAACAAATTAAAGTTCAGAGAAAATAAAAGCATATTGTCCAGTCACACAACTAACAAGTAGAATATCTAGCTGATGAGTACACTTCTCTAAGCATTATTGTAATCCCAATAAACTATAGGAAACACTATAGAGCACATAGTGGGTACTTCAGTTTTAATTGACAAATTAGCGAATGAATGAATGACCCTTGCACTGGTCACTGACTACTATCCCATATATTTATTTTACTAGGGAGAGAACACAGTTTGTAGAAATGATTGTTGGCTAGGAAATATATGATTGATGCTTCCAGAGATTTGAAAGTGCTTCAGCTTAACTTAAACTTTTTTTTCTCATTTAAAAATTCCCACATGTGATATAACACAAGCTCTCCCTTTAAATTTTATCGGCATTGTATAGGAAAATAGGAGGATGTTACATATTATTAGGTGTCTCCCTGCTAAAGCTAGATTCTAGTTTCATGGGGACCATTTACTAGACCTGTGATCATGGGGGGAAATAAAAATTTGAAAGATCTCTGATGTGTAAAATGTCAAGAAATGCTATATCTTCATCAGCTTATTGTAAGGCTTAAATTGAAGTGCTTGGTATGTTCTTTTCACAGTAGCTGCCAATATGGAGCATGAAAAAGTGTCACCATCCTTTCCCTTGCCCAATTTTAAATTACTTTTTATTATTTTCTAGTACTAATAGTATACACACAAAAATAAATCATTCAAATTATGTTTTCTTAACCTACGAAACTCAAAATATATAGTCAAATGTTCAGTAATAGAAAATGCAAAGAGTTATTATTCAAAATACCTAAGATTTAACTAAAAAAAAAAAGATTTGTTTAATTGTTTATGTATGGGCGTTTTACCTGCATGTGAGCCTGTGTGCCACATGTATGTCTGGCTCCCAGAGAGCCGAGAAGAGGGTTTCAGATCCCTTGGAAATGAATAATAGACAGTTGTGGGCTGCCTTGTAAGTATTAGGAACTAAACCCAGTTCCTCTGTAAGAGCAATCAGGCTCTTGACTATTGAATTATCTCTCCAGGCCCTAAATTTAACATTTTTGTTTCGATTGTTCTGAACTTTGCCTGTGCTCCGGATCGCAGGTGTAGGCCACCATGCCCTGACTAAAATTTAACTCTAATATAGACTTTTTGACATGTAATATTCTTGAATGGCTACTCCAAATCTGGGCGTCTTTGGAAAATGAAGACCACAAATAGGATGTTGAGAGTCTTTGGTGCCATTTCCATCACTATCTATTCAGTGCAGAAATGGTGTACACGGTGACACAGGATTCCAACTGTGACATGTGTCAGAGTACCGTAGTCAAGGCTCGATAACAGCTAAGGAACCACAAGAAAACCAGGACATAAAAAGAGTGGCAGAGATGTTTTGGAATCTAGATTCCCCTGGTAAAAGCTGGATTTACTGTGCCAGCCAAAGAGAGTGAGAAACCAAACGTCTTTAAGCAATCACAGCTAACATATGTGTCTTAGCGAGGGTTTCTATTGAAGCAATGAAACACTATGACCACAAAGCAAGTCAGGGGAAGAAAGGTTTTATTTGATTTAAACTCCATATCACTGTCAATCATTGAAGGAAGTCAGGACTGGAACTCACACAGGGCAGGAACCTGGAGGCAGGAGCTGATTCAAAGGCCGTGGGTGCCAAACGGGTGCTGCTTACTAGCCTGCTCACCATATCTTGCTCAGCCTGTTTTTTTTATACAACCAGAAACAGGGAGAGCATCACCTAAAATGGCCTGTGCCTTCTCTCAACAATCACTGATTAAAAAATTATCTACAACTGGATCTTATGGAGCCATTTTCTCTTAATTGAGGTTCCCTCCTTTCAGATGACTCTAGCTTGTGTCAAGCTGACACAAAGCTAGCCAGGACAATATGGAAATGGTGTGTCAAGTAAAAATGAGGGACAAAGCTGGTGGAAAGCCTTGAGAAACATTCTAGGCTTTATATTAGCTTGTTGGAAACCCACTTGGACAAAGGATATAAACTGTACCAAAGTTTATCTGGAATGTGATCAAGAAATGAAAGTTCCAGTGCTGAGACTGTGGCTTGTTAATGATAACCTAACAAGTACAAGTCCCATGGTTTTACCCTCAACACCATGCACAAATGCAAATAAATTTCAATGTCAATCATAAATGCTTAGCAGCAGATGAGATTTTCATGTGAGGAGATCAATAAAGAGAGATAATAGATTCAGAGAAGCAAACTTCAACTCAAGGAAAGATTGCATTTAGATAGAGGGAACCTAAAGAAAGGATTGATAACAGGATCCGACTATAGAAAGCATAAGAAACTGAGAACTGCTGAAGAGAACATTGTGTTTACAAACATGGCCATTCAGTTAAGTCCATATGCTTATTTCATTCTACTTATTGAATTATTGGATATATCAGTACAAGTGACAGCAAGCATGTTTGCAACCTATTTATCAACCTTAACATTAATTTTAAGCTATGCCTCACACACACACGGTATAAGTATTTATTGGCACAAAGACTTTAGTGTTTTATAAGTTAATATTTTCATTGTATTTAAAATTTGTTTTGTATTTATTTATTTTTCGGGTGTGGGTGTAGTGTCTACAGGCTGCAGTACACCGGTAGAGGTCAGAAGATAGCACGCTAAAGTCTATTCTTTCTTCCTAATACGTGGATACCATGGATTAAACTCGGGTCATCAGGCCTGGTTCTGAGCACCTTTACACACTCAGTTATCTCCTTGACTCAATTTTCACTGGGTATTTGCTTTGCAACCTCTGTAGCTTTACATGGAGTAGAATACAGGAATGCCATGGAAATCAGAGTTAAAAGAAACACTCTTAGCTAAAAGTATTCCTTTCACCCCAAATTAATGTCTACTATAACATCATACAGCTAAGTTGATTATCTTAGAAGGAGGTTGTGAGACCCCAGTCTTTTCTATTCCTTTTTTGCATTAAAAATAATTATTTAAAAACCTTGTTCAATTATAAAATATCTCATTCTACCATCTTTCTTGGTTTCCTTAGAAGAGTATTTTTTTCCCCAAGGAATTTTTTTTCAAATCTTTTAAGAGCCTCCCACATACACTTTAATGTATGAAGTCTTTGTTTATAAGTTACTACTATGTTTACTGATGCTTGAAGAGGAATTCAAATAAGCAACTTAGAGGAGTAGGTCCTTTAGCTTAATAGTTTTCACTTAACTAAATATTGTTTTAAACTAGAATCCTTTAGTGTATGTGAGAATTTTTATTATGATGATTATTTTAATTCCACCCAATAAGGTGTTATACATTTAAATTTTTCTAGTTAACTTAGGCAAAACAGAGTCTGATATTTTATTCAGCTCAGGATATATAAAGAGATGACTGAAAGTGAAAGATGTATCTTGACCCTCACAGACAATTGTTTATGTAAATGTCAAAGACATTATGCAAGTATTCTCATGTTAACACACAAGGATATGTCAGCCTAAGCAAGTGTGCTAATCAACATTATGGTTTATTTGAATAGGTTTCAGTCCATGGCAAGTTGGATGTGTAGTGAAACAGAATATATATGTTAGGAGTTCATACAAGTGGAGTTTCCCGAATTGAAAAACAGAGTGAGGGAGAGGAAGTGAGAAAGCAGAGGTGGGGAGGGATAGGAGGGAGAGCAGAGCTAAGCAAGAGAAGGAAGTAGGGGGAGGGCAAGGAGGGAGAGAAAATGAAACAATTTTTAACTCTAGATGCTAGGTTATGGAGCATATTACCTCTTGGTATTCTCAGATACAAACATAGCTGCCCATGTGTGTTTTGGTCTATGATAGCTTGAATTGCTTTAATAAAAATGTGATATTTTTTAGGGCAAGAAATATGCAAAATAATATTGAGACATTATTCTAACAATCATTTGGAAGTCCAGGTTGGGGGCCACCATTTATTTAAATTAAATTTGGGGTTCACTTTTGCCAGGGTAGTGAAAGTATCCACAGAATCTACAAGAATTTTAATTTTCTAGTTGGAAGTGGTACATATTAAAGAAATGAGCACATGATTTTTAAGTACTAGTAAGTGCTACAAAGGAAAAAAGAGAAGTGCTATACACTAGTAGGGCTGAAGAGTTTGGAAAAGCAGCCTTGAGCCGAGCCACATATGATGAAGCAGCTTAACTCACAGTGACCTGAATTCCAAGGAAGTGAATGAGCTTCTCTTGCTCTTGCTCAGCTGTGTCAAAGAAAGTCAGAAGAAGAAGAAGCTTAAATAAGGGAACCATGGTCAACAATTGTCAGAAGATAGAGACTTGGTTTTCTAATAATATTATATTCTAATTACAAAGGAAAATAGTGAAATTGGTCATTTTTCATAGTGTAATGTTCATTTTCTTCTCTGTAACTAATGCTAGCTGTTTGAATGCAGAATAAAAGTACTCACACTGTGCAGCAGCATACAAGTGAAGAGCAAATTAGGATAAGGTAATGATGGTGATAGGCAAGATGGCACAATAGGTAGAGGTACCTGTGCCCAGACCTTCACCTAACTTCCATCCTCAGAACCCACGAGGTAAAAGGAAAGAACTGGTTCCAGCAGTTGTACTTTGATCCCCTCATGCATGCCTTGACACTCACACATGTACTTATACAAACACACACACACACACACACACTTAAAAAAATTAATAAGTTTAAAAATTGAGATAGAGAAATGGATCCACACTTAAGTACAGTTGCTGGTCTTATAGAGGACCTGAGTTCATTTTTAAGCACCCACATCAGTCTCACAACCTCCAATGACTCTAATAACTGAGTGCCTGATACCTTCTAGATTCTGTGGGCATCAACACTTACGTGCACATTCTCTCTTCTCTCTCTCTCTCTCTCTCTCTTTTCTCTCTCTCTGTCACACATACACACACACACACACACACACACACACACACAAGCATGCATACAATTATAAAAAGTTAAAATGTCTTTTGTAATGATGGGTATAAAAATAAATCACTGGGTCAACTACGCAGTTAGGAAAAATAGTAAAATAAAATGGACTAATAGATGAGAGTGCTGGGAAAGGGGATTGTCAATAAACAGAATCATCCAAGGTAGAGACTTACATGGGGAAATGGAGGCAAACTGTAGCTCTCAGGTGTCCTGATGTGCTCAGGGCATCAGTAAATCAGTAAAGACTCATGTATATTTTAAAATGAATATTACAGTTTACACATTTTTCCTGAATTCGTGAATATCTGAGTGGATTACCTAAGTGCCATCCCTTTGATCTGTGATTCTTCATTCATTGGTTCAGTTCCTCGTGAATCACTTCTGTTGTCACACCGGACAAAAGTGAGACAACAGTGACTGTTGTCACTCAGACAACTGAGACTGACTACAGTGGAGAGACAAATGCCAAGCGCAAATATAGAGAGTTAACCCAGCTAAACATAACTGCCTTTGAAATAGAGCCAAGAAGCACTAGGGGAAACTGACTTTAGGTGGCATGTTATCCAATAAAGTATTCTCTCACCAGGCAATAACTACGATGAAATTCCAATATTGGAATTTAGCTGATCATGCAGAGATTGAAAGAATTTTCAATGGTACAGCATACAAAAAGAGCCTTGTGGCATGGCTTTCTTCATCTGTGCAATGGGGTTGGTGATAATCTTGGCACAAAGATGTAAGGACTCAAAAACAGAAATATATGTGGAACATATACAATTGCAAAGGCGCACAAACATAGAAGGCCATGGAAATCCCCTAATTAGGGTTGTTAAATTGGGAGTTAGCATTGCATTCCTTCTATGAGTACTGTTTTGATTTCAGATATTGTTCTTCCCTATTGAAATCTGTCTCCCACATGCAAGCTTTATGATCTTAAATTGCTCATTAAGGCTATAGAATCTCAGGTTCCTCTTCTTAAGAGTGGGGTGGGTCTTGGGGGGTCAACCAGTCTCCCAGTTACAGGAGAAAAGGTCAGAGCAGTATGGAGGAGCTGAAGGAGATAATCAGCATAAAGTCATTATCTCAGCTTCACAGATGAAGAAACAGATGCAATTCCATGTAATTACTAACTGTCGGAGTCAGAGTTTAGACCAAGGCAGTCTGAAGACAGGATCCATGATTTGTTTCTCATTATATAGCTACCCCTTATTGTCTGCGTGCTTTAATGCTAACTTCGATTTGCTGTGTAGATGATTATCCATCTACGTAGGAAATGAAATTTTTTTTCTATGCTTATTATCACTACTCTCAAGTATAGTGTGATTTTCAACATGGGAATACATAAAAGAGGAACCACTAGTACCTTACTAGAGACCAGGGATGCAGCTAAACCTCCCACGAGATTCAGGTGACACTCTCAAATGTACAACAAAAAACTATCCAGCTCAATCTGTCACTAGGGTTAAGGCTGAGAAACTGAGTTAAGAGACAAATATCTACAAACAAGGAAGAGGCAGCAAACAGAGTAAAAACAGAACACTGCAAGCATAGTAAAAGGGCCCAGATAAAAGGACTCAAGAATATAAAGAAACTATTTACTAAAGTAGAGTATACAGGAGTTTCTATTTCCCCCGAAAACTATAATATTTGAGGTTGGCATGGAGGGAGTGGCCTTGATAAATTATTGCTTTTCATTGTAACTCATTCTTAGAATATGATATTAGTTTGCAGGAATGTGATATGTTGAAAAGAAATGAGATTTGACCTACATATTGTGCAAACCCACCGTTCTTAAGTGTAATTTTTGCAATGGGTGACAAGGAGATGAAGGATCTCTTAGCTCTTCTTCAGGATGATGGGTAGTCATTTAGAAGGCCTCCATTAAATCCTCCTGATAATCATGCTGTTGATTAAGCACTTGAAAGACCCAGTATTACAAAATCTTGTTTCTGTCCTACAGTGGCTCTTTTTGGCAATTGAGCAGTTGCAAGTTCTTCTGTGTGCCTTCATTCTAGAAGTCCATCTTTTTGTTAGAAGCTGTCAGTATTCATTTGCTTTCTGTTGCTGTGATAAACAGCATGACCAAAAGCAAGTTGGGAGGAAAGGCTTTTTTTGTTGTTGTTGTTGTTTTTTGTTTTTTTAATCTTACAGAGTATAGTCTATCATCAAGGGAAGAAAAGGGAAGAACTCAAGGCAAGAAGATGGAGCCGAAACTGAGGCGGAGACCCTGGTGGAATGGCTACTGGCTTACTGGCTTGCCTCTTCTGATGTACTCACCTAGCTTTTTTATATGGCCCAGTTCTAGCTTTCTTTTATAGCTTAGACCTGCCTGCCTAAGGACTGTGCCTCCCACATGGTCTTGGGTATTTGTACAGCTGTCAACAATCAAGACAGTCTTCCTAAGTCATGGTCACAGGCCAATCAGATGGAACTAGTTCTTATTGAGACTCCCTCTTCCCTGATGACTAGTTTGTTTTCAGTTGACAATAAAAACTATTCAGCACACCACCAATTTCAGACATTATACACTAGTGATGTGACCATGGCGTTAGTAGTAAGAGTTGGTTGGCACCACTAAAACTGAGTAATAACATCCACAGCTTTTAGATTTAAAATAATGCAAAGAGAAAATATTTTCCAACGTGTGGAATAAGACAAAATATCCTTAAATCATTCTGACTTTGACATACGTATATCTCTGGTACCAAAAATTATGGGCCCTTAAATGATGCAAAATTAGGTGGCTATGAAAGTTATGCCACAGTGGATAAAAATGGGAAACTCTGATATGGGTTTCCCCTTTGTAGATTTTACCTACATGTAATGTAAAGAACTCAGATTTCTTTGAATGTGGAATGTGACTTTGCCTAAGTAACAGTGTATCAGTGAGGTGGCTTCTAGAAAAGGATAGATCTCATTTACATGTGGGATAAGCTAAACTTTAGAGTGGGTAGAAAATAGAGGTGACAGGAGACTAGAGAAAGGGTTCACTCAATAAACTGCTTGCTGGTCAAGTGTAAGGATCTGAGTTCTAATCCCTAACACCCATATAAAAATCTGGGCACAAGGAAATGTACTTATATTCTCGATTAATACTGGGGAGTTAGAAACAGGAGGACACTGGGAACTTACCGGACATTCAGTTTAGGTGAATCAGGGAGTTCCATGCTCGGCGGGAGACCTTCTCTTGAAACGTAAGTTAGAGAATAATGAAGGAATATACTCAATGGATGTCTATCTCTGAATGCTGCAAATGCACACACATACACATAGACACACACACACACACACACACAAACATGCATAAGGTGAGGGAGGGAGAGGGAGAGAGAGAGAGAGAGAGAGAATTGCTTCTAATAGTTGGGTTGGATGCACTGTGTGGTAACTAATTAAAATGATAGTGCCCAGAACTCTCTTATTTTTTTTTTTTGAAGAGAAATATGGGTATTTTGTGAACATTTTAAATCACGAATAGTTATCTAGGATTCTATATTCCTTGGCCCCATGACAGAGCACTTCCTCTTTGATCTTAGTTTTGCCACCATTAATGGGAGAATAAGATTTTCTCTTAGACTCAATGGCAAACAGAGCATCTGGCAGCAAGATCAATAAGAGGTCAGCAGAAAAGGCGACTGGCTGATTGAATTCCGAACAGGGAGACTGGGTCGGACTGTACAGGAAGAGCTGTGTGTAGAGGGGCTTTGACCAGCGCCCCACCATGAGCAATGGGGCAAGAGGGCTATGCTTTTGATTCCAGTGACTACTCAGAGCGTTTGCTCCTTGTGAGTAGTGCAGAGTGCTCTGACAATAGCACAGTAATGGAAGCAGCATGGATATAATGGAAGTTATTTTTCTTTTTGTTCCCTCTAAAATAGAGGGAAAATAGGAAGGAGCCATCACTCCGTGATGAATTTAGAATATCAGAAAAGCACTTCCCATCTGCTAGCTAAATAGCAAATAACAATAAATCTTTCAAATGATAGAAACAAGAAAATGTAGTACATATATAAAACAATTCTTTTAACGTTCTTTCCTACGAGAAAACTAAAAGGAAATGCTTATTTAATTTTTAATGTGCTGACTTTTTTTGGTAGGAAATTTAATGCTAAGTTAACATTTTTAAGAGGAAAACATTATTGATAAGTGGATAATCTAAATATTGTCTTAATTGTAGTGCTCCTTAGGGATAAATGCTTCATGATTGGCACAAGTTTATTTGCATCGTTTTGGTTACCATGGTCAGTATTACTATGTAATTTTTGATAAAGTGCATTATAGATTGTATTTCCATTGTCAGACTTTTGAAATTTAATTGACAGATTTGTTAGCCTTCTTTAAGTATATGAAGTATATGTTTCTACTCAGATCTAACTAGCACTCAGTAATACCCAATTTGTATTTTAGTGATTCCTTCAGTCTTGGGGGTAGTCAATATTGCTAATAGAAGACAAATCCTCATAGCTATCTCTCAAAACTACTTAAAAATAATTCAGAGATATTTGAATTGAATCCTTTGAGAGAGTGATTATATATATTTGGTTCTCTCATTGGCCTAAGTTGAAGAAAACACACACATACATGCCGAGAAACACACACACACACACATATTCATATATGCATTAACACATGGAATTTCACACACAAAAATTTATATAATGACTATTTATAATTTAGGTCTTACCATAAAGTCAAACTTTGGATAGTCATGTATATACCTTTGTACTTTCCATATAATTGAATATATGTTGTCTTTAAAGCTTAAAGAATAAGTGCCTTTCCTAGTTTAATAGTTTTAAGAAAAGGACACACATTTTTTATTAAGATCTGTGAATGATAAAATTGATATATTTTTCAATATTTTAGGTTGGTTGCACATGAAAATAATAAGGATAATGATGTGATGTCAGAATAGTGTTATATATTATGGCAAACTAATAACCTCCAGGGTGCTCAACTTCCATGAAATTCATTTTCTATCTCATCCATTATGGAGGACCTGTGAAAAATAGTTTACTCTTCCCCTTCTGAGATATTTGGCAATGCAGGCAAGCTTCGTGCAAGCAGAGAGATTAGATACTGTCATTTTTAAAGGGTAAAATCTTTGAAAGCTCCTTCCTAATTCTAAAATGTCTGGGTAATAAAAATCTCTTTATGCAGATAATGTAAGAAGAACAAAACCCAGCCATTTTTCCCCCATGGCTTTTAAAATACACATATTCTTTTCCTTTAACATGCCACTTAGCCCAGGGGCTTTTGCTCCACATGCACAATCACACATCTCTGCTCATAGACTAACTTCTCTAAGGCACCTCTGTGAAGAAGGGCATTAACACTCCCACACAAAGGAACACAGGAGAATTTTAACCCCTGCTGCCTATTTCTAGAGTTCTAGTGGACAGTGACTGCATTCTCACCAGCACTGACTTGTTTCTCATTCAGCACAAAGGATGTGCTTTTGAGAGCATTCTGATTTTCACTCATTTCCCTTACATTTCCTTGCTTACAAATAGTGTGCTTTGATGCTTCAGAACCTTCTTTAAAACCATAAAAATACCCACATAACCTCTGGATGTATACATGCACCTGTGAATAGCTTAAAGTATACATCCTTTCCTAGCCTAATAGTTTGAAGAAAGGTGTATCCATAGATTCACCAGATGTAGATGTTGATTCTTTTGTCTAATTAAACCATTGGTCCTAGTGCTTGAGTCCTGGAGCATTTTGGCCTTCATACGACCTAAAATGTTTAAGCCCCCATACAATCTAATTTACCTCTGAGACTTACTGCTGACTAAGCCACTCTGACTAGCTCCTTCTGAACCCTGGCTCTCCTGGTTCAATTCACTCTATGCTCTAGCTCAAACTCTTCTACAAGCTGCTGGTTCAAACTGACCTTCTGAGCTACCTAGCCGTTTCTGGTGGAACACACATTCTTTATTAAATATTCAAGTGATGAAATTGATTAACTTTTGAAACATTTTATGTAGGTTGTAGAAGTTTGCATTGGATCAACCCAGGGTTTTTCACCCAGTATAGTACAAAGACCTGTGGTAGTATGTTGCTGCGGAGTTCAGCAAGTATGACACAGTAGTATATTCATAAGTCCAAACTCTGCCAGACCTCAGCAGAGAGAACCATTGTCATGGCCAGTGCCATACTCACAGTGGAACCCCGAGCGTCTCAGCTCAGGTGTTTTTATTGATTTAGAACTCCTTGGGTGTTCTACTGTTAGCACATGTAGATCATAAGCAATTACAGCCCCCCCCCATAGAAATTCAATACCTGCAGATAACATAGAACACCAAGACCTAGGCTAGCCCCTCACTCAATAGTGCACAAAAACATTTTAAACATAACTAAAAATAAACGTCCCCCAAAAAGACCTTTTCACATGGTCATTAGATCTCCAGGTTCACTTTTTGAACTGAATTGCCAGTTTTATCACCTAAAAGAAGTACCAGCCCAAAATTTACCTTCCAATTGAACATCCTTATTTCACCTGATCTCCTTGTATTCCATTTCCATACACAATTCTTAGTATCCAACATATAAAATTTCTCACTAGTAAAAGAATTTGTGGGCCACTGAGAAAGCTCAGTGAACAAGGGAACTTGACTCAAGTTTAATGAGCTGAGTTGTTTGATCCTTGGAATTCACCTAGTGTAAGGAGAGAATTGACAACCTGCAAGTCATTTTCTGACCTTCTCTGGTCACACACAGACATACACTGAACACAAACAAGCAAATGGATAAATAGATAAATAAATAGAATATTTGTGACCTCCTAAGAGAAATTAAACTCTCCTTCACACTATTCCATTTTCCAGATATGTCCCACATCAACTCTGGGTGCATGAATGAACTTCTTTCTCAATGTGCTGTGTCTCCTTGAAGCCTGATTTATATTGTATCCAGAGCCTTGTACACAGTTATCTCTCACAGAAAGGAAAATTCAACTGGGCTCCCAGTTTATCTTAAAACCACCTTCTTCTCTCTGCAAGCAGTCTATGATGTGAGCAGGGAAAGTAGCAACTCTGAGCTACTTGCCTTTGCCAATTGCAGTGGTTTGAATGAAAATGGCCCCTAAGAACTCATAGGGAGTGGCATTATTTGAAAGGATTAGGACATGTGGCTTTGTTGGTATAGGTATCCTGTTGGAGGAAGTATGTCACTAGGGGTTTTGAAGTTTGAAACTTTGAAGTTTCAGAAGTTCAAGCCAGACCCAGTGGCTCACTCTTTCTTCCTAATGAATGTAGAACTCTCAACTACCTCTCCAGCACCATGTCTGACTGCATGCCACCATGCTTTGTTCCATGATGATAATAGACTAAAACTCTGAACTGTAAGCCGGCCTCAATTAAATGTTTTTCTTTTATAAGAGCTGCCATGGTCATGGTATTCATCCACAGCAATAGAACATTGACTAAAACACCAAGTTTTCTTCGTTCTTTTTCTCCCCCTATTTTTATTCATTTTCCTTTTTTCCCTCCTGTTTTTCTTCTTCGGATGAAGCTGAAGTGTACAGAAGTGTACATTAGATGGATTCCTTCACTTTTCCGGCCTTTACAATCTTATGTGGAACAATACAACTTACTTCATAAAAATCTAATAGCAGTATATTTTTGTCATTCCTTGAATTCAAATGTCAAGTACAGCATTTGGTTTTGTGGATATTCTTTCAAAGTACCAGTCCATGTAAAAATGTAAGAAGGAAAACACAGAGATCTTCTTCATCTACTACTGACTTTCTGTTTGCATTCATAGCCACAAGATTGATACCAAAGGTCACCCTTTCTCTATAGTGAATGTCTCTATGCCATCTTTTTGCTTCTGGGATTTTCCTACCCAGATTTCTTGAAGACTTTCCTAAAGGAGCTCCACATTCCTAGATCAGTAACTGTCCTTCCTTTTCTGGAGCAGACATTGGCCTCCCCTTTCATCAGTGGTTCTCCAGAACTAGCCCTTTCTTACCCCATAATTCTGTATGTGGGCTGCCTCTCCTTCTCCACACACACTCAAACACTTAATCTACTTCCTAACTACTTGGGGTTGTTTTCTCCACTACTATGCATTTTATTTTAGACTTATAGAATCTCATAGGAAAATAGATTCAAACATTTTGATAGAATCACTCATGAACTTTATATAATTCATATTTTCCTTCCATCTTCTGTCCCTTCCTACTTCATCATTTTCAGATCTTTGAGCTTAGAATTTAATTCTGTGTCTCTGTAATATTTGTATTGGTATATATTCTTTGAATTCTGTTTTCATTATTAATCTCTCAACTCTGATAGCCCTTTGTTTTTTTGTTTATTTCATTTGATTATTTTATAAATCAAATACCATGTTGTTATCTCTATATCTCCTTCCTTTCCTAACCCTTTCTCCTACTCTCTGTCTCTCTCCCTTATCCCTCCTCCCTTCTTCTCCTCCTTTCTCCATCTCTCCGCCTCTTTCTTGTTTTCTGACACAGAATTTTCTTGAATGGATTGAGCTGGCCTGGAAGTCCTTCTGAGCCAGGATGGCTTTGAAGTCAGGAACTTCCTGCCTCAACCTTCTGACTGGTAGACCTACAGGTATGTGTAACCACACCCAGGTCTATTGTTTCCTGTGTTAAATGTTCATCATTATTTATGAAATCATTACTACACAGAATTATTCTAATCAAAATTCTTTTATTCTTTCATGGATGTCCATTTCTGAAGTGAAGTCCACCAGAAAATAGCTCATATTTCTCTGCTAGCCACTGATCTCTATATTGATAATCCAATCTCTTTTTTTCTTTATGATGCTTAGAATCTTAGAATCTATTGTAAACTATAAAGAAGGTCTTATCCATTTCTCTGAAGATTGACATTTGTTAAGAGAGCATAGAAATATTCCATCAACTTTTGTTTGTGTATGTGTGTGTATACATATTTGCACATATATGATGTAATCTTGTATTATATACTTAATTTTTACATTTATTTAGTTTGCTTGTATGTGTGCATGTATATGCCTGTGAATATGTCAGGCTACTTCATGCATGTAGAGGTCAGAAGAAGACTATATGCATCACTTTCTTCTATCTTGCAAATTCCAGGAATCAGACTGATGTTGTCAGGCTTGGAATGGAGCAACTTTACCCATTGAACTACTTCTCTGACTCAATATAAATAATTTAATATTAAAAAATCCTTATTATTTGGTGGTGATACATGGGAAGGTGCATGACTATCATAGTGTGTGTATACAAGTCAGAGGAGCTGGTCTTCTTCTTCCCTTTATGTTTTGGAGATGGGCATCAGGGCACGAGGATTGCCCAGGAAATTCCTCTACCTGAAGAAACATCTTGCCAGCCATTTGCCTTATAAGCTTTAAGTGCAAATACACACTACATGTGAAAATACTTTGGACAGCGCTAGATCTTCATGAGTATTCTGTAACAAGCCTTTGAAAACCAACTTTCATTCTAATATCCACCATTAATGAAAGCGATGATATGAGCCTAAGCAGCCCATGGTATAGTTTTATTTTTGTTTCAGCAGTTGTGAAATGCATGCACTTGTTGAACTTAGCATCTAGATATTTCTTTCATTTAAGGATAGAAGATCTAATTTGAAATTTAAGCTTCCCTAGTAGAGAGAATATGGAGAATTCTGAACGTGAAAACTTTTGACAAGAATCTCCTTGGCAGTCCCTGAGAAATAACATAAAAATACAGTGATATCTCAAGAGCCACATCTAATTTTCCTTTTGCTGGTTATAAAAATCTAAGTTCAATATTGTTAGAAGGAGAAAACTGTCATGAGGGGATTAAGGAAAAGGAAGCATAAGGTAAATGGAATTATTCTTTCATTCATTTATTTAACAAACTGTATCCAGTATCCAGTATAGGCTGGGTATGTGATAGGTATTAGAAATAAAATAATATGCATGATCATTTTTGATCATCAGCCTCTTGAACCTTGGAACATGAGGAAGAAAAGTCAGCATTCAGAAAAGAGTTAAAAATCACTGTTTTAACAAGGTCTATATAGTAGACTACTATAGTGAAGTAATTGGCCCTGATTAGGAGAATAATGAAAGACTTTGACAAAGCAATATGTTCGTTACATATAAAGACTAAGTAATTATTCACCAGACTTTAAGAGGAGGAAGAAGAGACACGGCAATGACTACATGATAAGGGGCCGTGCACAATAGTACATAGGACTTGATGATGTTTAATGCTCTGCCAAACAGAGGCTGATGGGAAACACAGAAGCTGATGGAGGAGTAGCTAAAGTATAAACAATACAAGGGATTATAAAATCCTATACTGAGAGATCTGATTTGATATACCATTTTATAGCTTTATTTTAAAAATGTTTTTATCTCTGAGTATGCATAATACCAGCATGGATTTATATATGGAAAAAGATTTAGTTTCTTCTGTCAAAGTTAATGACGTAAGTTTTTTTTTTTTATAATTTTAAAGTGAAATTTTGAGTCCAAAGAAAGACTTTCTTTGTTATTGATGATAATATTGGTTGTACTCAGTTATACTGAAAACTATACTGATAGTACAAGAATAACTGGTTTACATAATAAATCTTTAATATATGGGAGTGTTTATTCAAACAATTGAGATTTTCAGACAGAGGTTTAAACTTTCATACTTTCTTTATGAATAATAATATTTTATAGAAATTGAAAGAACAATAACAACACTCTCATCCGTTCAGAATATCTGTAGACTGTCTCCATGTAGCATCTCTGTGTTGTCAGAAAACAGTATTTGTTTTGCAACATGAGATTCAGGAGATTCATGTTCTTTGGAGAACAACATGATGTGATAGGTACCTTTCTCTTCAAGTATTTGGGTGTGTTTTTGTAGGAATATCCTAGTTTCATAGTAAGTATGAAACCATCGAAACAAGTGTTGACTGACTTCTCGACTTGTCTTCACAACATTCTTGCCTTTGAACATTGTCTGAGTCACTAAACAAAGTTTAAGAAAGATATTGGAAAGATTTCTCAAGAAATGCGTTCCTTCCTCCATGTATTACTGAATTCTTTCAATATTACTCTTTCTAAGCTAGCATCGAGATTATCTATGCTGCCTTACTGGTGGTAAAACTTGCTAAAAATAGCTGGCGAGGTGCCAGGCACTAAATTCTACAGATTCATTGTATCATAGAGTAACCACCCAATACAGCATTCAACGACTTAGCTTGTCCAACATATGGGATTGGGATTCTGCCATTTCTATTTTAAAGAAAATATTTTTGAGAATCAGTGAAATCACTAATTCAGCCATATTCAAACCTAGTAGGTGCCAACCATGAAAATGGGAATCAACTCCACTAAAATCTAACTACAGAGATTTATGCTGTTTCTCTCTACCTGATGCCTCTCGCACCCAACACACACACACACACACACACACACACACACACACACAGACACACACACTTTCATAAGTTCGTATTCATGTATACAAACACAGGCAGGTATAAATGTATTCACCAAAGCATTTTCTAAGTATTAATATCTAGAAATGGGGTACAATTATATCTTATGAGGCAGTTACCTCAGATGACTCAATGAAAACCTAAAGAAGGAGATTAATTGATAGTGAACTGGCTTCGTCTGTCCTTCCTCATGTCACTGCTGCGTTTCTTACTCAGGATTGTATTTTCCACTGACTAATTATACCACAGCAAACATTTGTAACTTCCTGACTGAAACCGAAACAAGCCAGTAGCAGCCTGGAAATTTCTTGTTCGACTACAAGTCAATAAAAGATTATAAATCTGTGGTGCTCTTCCGTTGTCTGCCAGATTCAGGAAAGGCCACTTGCCAGAAAGCCACACTGCTTGGAACAATTTCTGAATTACTGGCACAAGATATTGCCATATTGATTTATTGACTAAAACAATAGCAATCTAAGCTTAAGTAGCAACTGAAATAAATCAGCGATTTGGGGGCGGGATGGGGGGAGGTGGTAAGTTACTAATTGTATAAATAGGTTTTTTAAAAAATATATCATCATTTACTTCTTTAATTATATTTGGTCACAATACCATTCTCAGATCTTAGCGAAACTTAATATTATGAAACATTCTCAATTGCTTATTTATTTATTTATTTAGACTTGTAGCTCAAGCTAGCACTGACTCACTGTATGGCCTAGAATAATCTTGAATTCTTGAATCTTCTGCCTTTCCTTTAAAAGTGCTAGGATTTTAGGAATGCTCCATTATTGAGGCTAGGTTTTTTGTCATATCCTTCTGTTAAGTTTATACAGCTTGAACAGTGATTGAGAAGAAAATCAGGGTCACATTTTGTGGTTCATTTAAACGTCTTTGAATATAGAGGTTCATGCATCAACTCTAATATTGCTGAGATTTTGTTGAAGATCTGGGGTTTTTTTTTTTTGTTTTTTTTTTTCTGCAGAATTCGTCCACATTTTCTTGATTATCTCCTGGCAGGGTCTTTAATAGTTTTCTTCCCTGATTTCCTGCAGTTAGGGAATTAGCTTCAGAATACTGGTTAGATTCACACTAGCTGTTTCTGGCTTGTCTGCTGGTTAAGTGGTGACTTGGGTTTCCATCAAGAGTTGTATGTGTCTGGGTACCTGGCTCCCTGTGATTCTGTCGGCATGAATGACGATGCCTTAGGTGTTTCATTTCAGTATGCATCTAAAAATGGTCACCTTCTGTGCTCAGGATTCATTTTCTTTGATTGAATTAGGATAGTTGTAATAAAAGGAACATCTTTTTATTGGTTCTGGTTAACTATCAGTAGATGTGATTCCCATAAGAAGGATAAATCTAGATCTTTCCCTTCAATTATGAGATATTTAATCCTCACGTACCTGTAAAAGCCGCCCTAGGAACTATATTCGCTTTTCATTAGCATGAAGAATTTATAGATTTGTGCTTGTTTGGCACATTTTGATACTTATTCTCTGTGATGCTCAAACGGTTCCACGTTTGGCCAAGGAGAATTTTTTTCAAGTCTGATTCTGAGTGTTCACGACTGTCTTTTCTTAGGCTTTGCTGACCGTTTTTATTTTCTGTTATGACAATTTGACCCAGGCTTCTCTCATGCATTTCCTGTCTCAGACCAGAAGAAAACACTTCTCCAGTGAGCCTTGGATTCCCTCGATGAAAACAATATTCAAGAGATCATAGTTATGACTGTAAATGATCATATTTCTGATGAGTTAGCTATTGATTATATTCAGAGTTAAGAAATAGAAACATTAGTATGTGCAACTCTTTTTGTGGCTGCAGAGTTTCAGACAGGGTCTCATGTAGCCAAAGGTGATCTCAAACTGGTTTTATAGCTAAAGTTAGCTTATAACTCCTGATGTTTCTGCCTTGAAATCCCCAAATGCTTGAATCACAGGCATTGGCCACCATTGTTGGAAGAGTAATTTTGAAAAGTAAAGTACAAGTTCATGTTCCTTTTGTGTTTCTTTTCTTGGTTTTGTCATGTACCTTTGTTTTATAACCATACAGAGTATTTTGATGATTACAAAACTCAGTGTACAGCTAGCATATGTTAGACATCCAGCATCCATCTTTTACACTTCACTCCTTATGCTTTATTTTCCATAAATTAGCTTCAAAAAGTTTTGTGGCTTATATGTCCAATACTTTTTAGAGACAAATTATACTTCGCACCCAACATTTGTCAGATAATCTGTAATATATTCCATGTGATTTTTTTCTTAAGCAGGCTTATTCTGCTTGCACAATCATGTGTAGGAACAGTTTCTATATAATCTGGATAGTCTCCTACCGAACATGACTTATTTACATTGTAAATTTATTTTTATTTTGTGACTCTAAATTCTGCTGGAATAAATACTCTTGTCTATAGAAAATTTTGGGTTATATCCACTTACTGTCATGATTTGGGGATATTTAATCATGCCATTTAGTCAAGGAAAAAAATGGATTGTTGGCCAAAAAATGAAGTGTTAAGAAAGTAATTTATAGCAACTGGACAATTGATTGATCTGGCCGAATAATTATGGCATGTACTTGTGAAAGAAAGTAAGGCAAAAGCAACAAAAAATAAAACAAAATTAATGCTTCTTGATAGTTGACATGACTGAGGGGAAATCTCCCATCAGTGACAAAGGCGTATACACAGATCATTATCAACCTGGCATCTTCTCTCTGAAGTCCTCTCCTAGCCTTTAGCCTCTGGTTCTCTGATAACAGTTCTTTGCCTTTACTGTGTTTTTTGGTTTTATTTCTCTTTCTTTAAGGCTATCTTTTACCCTTTTGTTTATCAATTTTTATCCATAATATACCATTTAAGAAAAGAAAATGAGTGTTTTAAAATTTCAGTACTTGAGCTATATAGTAAGGCATCAATTTCACATTACTCACGTAGCTTGGCATACACTGAAGGCACTAAATAACCTTCCAGGCACTGCTCCACAGTGATGGGAAGAAAAACTCTTTAGCTCTTTAAACTCTACTTGCTGTCCTTCCTACTAATGTGCAACATGCTTAGACACTCCATCAACTTTACATATGTGGCTTAACCCATTTACTTCAGGGATCTACTGACAGAACCTAAAGACATATTGGGTAGAGCCATTTCTTCCCAATTTGCCACAGTCTTCATGGTTTTTCCCTTCACCACATCTAAACTTCTTAGACTGTAATATTTGTGCTGGAGCTCAGTTTTCAATCATTCTGCTTGCAATTTTTTTTGAACTGCGGTTCATTTTTTTTACAGAGAATGAAAATAACTTCTTTGTTTATGTGTTTCAATAAAGGAAGTATTTACTATTTTTTAATTTTATATTTATTATTTATTTTTAATTTTTTAAAAAATTATTTATTTTTCTCCTCCCCTAGAATACATCCTGACCACCTCCTTCTCTCCCTCTGATCTTCCCAGCCCCCCTTCCCCGACTCTCACAATCTTCCCTTTACCCCAGATCTCCCCTCCCCATCTGTGCATGCCTCTACCCAGATAAGAACAGTCTTCTTCCAGGGATTCCAAGGATTACTGCTCAAACAGGACACAACAAGATGATACAAGGCCTGGCACTAATCCCTTCATCAAAGGTGGACTAAGCAACCCAGCCGGAGGAAAAATATCCCAAGAGCAGGCAGAAAAGTCAGAGACACGCACGTAGACACCTCATTCCAGTCTGTAGGAGCTCTGCAAGAACACCAATCCAGAAAACCACAAAGACACATCTAGGGGTTCCTGCAGGTTCCATGTCTTCTTCTTCAGGCTCTGTAAGCCCACAAGAGTGCTGGCCAGTTGACTCCATGGGGCTCTTTCTCATATGTCCTTGACCCTTTGGACCCTGCAATCCCGCCCCCCTCTTCTGCTGGGTTCCTGAGCTCTGCATGATGTTTGGCCCTTGGCCTCTGCATTTGCTCCCATCAGCTGCCTGAGAAAATCTCTCTGGATAAAGAGTGGGTTAGGCACCCATCTATGAGAAGAGCAGGCTATCATTAGAAATCAGAATGTGACTTCTTATTGGGAATCAAGGATGTGATTTTTACGCTTTTAGAATAATTGCATGGAAATATAGACAACACAATAGTGATCTATAGGCTTTTGTACACATCTGTGCTCCCTGGATCAAGAAAACACTTTTAGTTCTAGATAATCACCATTGTAGGGTATGTTTTCAAATTAGTCTTGCTTCTAATGGCATAGTTATGAGGCATTGTTTATTGTTGTTTGATATTGATGATTTTTGGATTTCTCTGCATACTATCATTTATATGCTATTCGTTGCATATTCGGTTACATATTTTTACGATATATGCATACACACATATTGGGTAAGATCATTGCTTGTGTGTCTGTGTGTCTGTATATTTGTGTGTCTCTGTGTGTGGTTAATTTTGATTGTCAGTGTTACAGTATTTAACATCACGTAGGGCCCACCTCTGAGCCTGTCTCTAAGAATATTTCTAGAATGAATTGGGAAGATCTACACTGAACATAGAGAACACTAACTCATTGGCTGAGAGCCAGAGCTAAATAAAAAGAAGAAAGTCAGCTGAAAAAGAAGTGTCTTCTTCTTCACTGTGGAGGTTTACTGCTCTCGTGGTCTATACCCTCAAAATAAATGAACCAAAGAAATCTCCCTCAAGTTAGTTTTGTTGCATATTTTGCCAAAGAAATTAGAGCATTAACGAATGTATTATTCATATTTGAGTCTTATGAAGATAAAGGATTCTAAGGTAGGAAATGATGGGCAGGAATGCTCTGTTTCATATACCCTCTGTCACCCTACATATAGACTCATGATGCCTTCCTGACCTTTCAAAAATATTCACATCCCTTCCTTTTATATGAACTCATTGTGACCTTAATAATCTACATGTGCCTCTTCCATCCCTATACTTGAGTCTGGAAGTAAATATAAATAACAACTTTGCTATAGAATTAGACATCATTTACTCATTCCAATCTTATATGTATATAGACATCATATTTCATATGGTATTTTTTTTACTTTAGAAAGATGCTTAGGGTTGACTAGAGGTGATAATAATATGAAGGAACATTTCAAAATGTCCAGCAGGAAGCACAGACCCAGGAAGTCAGATTCTCTTACAGGCAGGGTCCAGACATCAGCGCTATGTTCTCAGGTAATCTCTATGTGAAACCAAGGTGTAGAACCTTTAAAGAACACTGAATTCCTCTAAAGATCACACATGTACAAGACTGAATGGCTATGAGCTAGGTTTTGTATGGCCACATGGCCCCAAACAGAAAAACCTTCAAAACATCATCTCTGGAAATCATTCACTCCTAACAAAACCCATTAGTCAACCTACCATTTATAAATGCAAATTTGCTAAGGTAGAATAATAGCTTGAAGAATACACTATAATTCTGTGTTGACTTGAAATTGCGATGAAGGCAAAAGAGAGGTCAGTGTTAATATGTAAATTGACCTGTTCAAGCCATAGAATAAAAATCAGTAAGAACGATAGTCAGCTTACCCAAGGAATGTGGCATTCATAACAGTTATCTTGCAAAAACCATTTGGACTCCAACATTCTATTACAAAGTATTTTGCTTTTATCCGCATACCAACTTTTTTAATGGAAATTGCTCATATGCCATATAATACACGGTTGACTTATTTTATATTTACTCAGTAGCTTTATTCCATGATTTAAGGGGACTTCCGTTAAGGGCAAACAGTCAAACAATATCTTAGTAACACAATGATATTAAATGATGCTCAAGGCAAAATGTGACTGTGACATTTTAACATTGATTAGTAGCATGAGTATAATGCAGATATTTCATCTAAAAATTAAATTCAGTGAATCAATTCTCTTTTTGACATATGCAAAAATTCCCTCGAGTGAATGGTAAGATTTTACCATTTCCTTTCCATAAGAAAAGGTGATTTTTTTTTTTTTGACAAGGGATAAGGAAATATTTGCTTATAATTTGTATGAATGTTAAGAGCTAGAAAATTCAAGTTACTTTTAATTCTCATTGTGAGTGTATCAAAATTTATATATTGTTTCTACTTGTTAAGAAGTGATAGCAGCTGTTTCATTATGCATTGCCATTGCTCCGGGTTTAACTCTCGTCCCTGAGAGCATATGCTCTTTAGAAACATTTTAGGAAGCATTTGCATGTTGTCATCCTTATGTCTCTGGAGAGAAAGTGTGCTCTATTACTTTAATTATATTTCAACATGTGACTATATCATTTCATTTTCTCTGAAAAGTTGTATTGGTATATGGCTTGTAAGTATAACCAAATAGCAAAGATATGTGTGCAAACTATGAATCTCACTCTCTTGTAAATCAGAAGTTATTGGCATATCTATCTGTATTCTGTTCTTTACAAATTAACAAACTTCTCACACTATAAATTTTTGTAATATTTGAAATATAATTTACATAACTGGCATATGTTTTGGTTTCTATGAATCTCACATTTTCTGCAATACACTAGCCAATTGAAATATTTGTAAAAGTTCATGCCCCAAACCCAGGCAAGTAAGACACTTGAGTTTGGTTAATGACTATGACAGTGCAAGTCCATGAAGGAAGAGACTATCTAAATGCAAATGCTAAGAAAGTCATCTAGGTATTGAAGAAAAAATCTAGTGTAGGGAGTAGAAGACCAGACTTGCTGGCACTACACTCTAATCACCATTCCAGCAGTACTTAGCACAACGTGAGATCACAGGTACTGGAGCAAGTACAAGGAATGAGAATATTAAGAGAGATTTCCAAACCTAGTCATCAACATTGACTTTCTGTTGGATAAAAAGGCCAAAAAGAGTTTGGAGTAAAAGACAGTAACTTAAAGTTGGAAAATAAAATATTAGAAACTGAATTGCATGGAAACTTTACCTATTAGGATGGACCAGTAGGCAACAATGATATTCAGGTAAGAAACAAGTCCAGTTAAAGAAATGCAAAGGCTCAGGATGAGCATCTATTCTTTCTGAGCTCTAGTGTTCATCTCTCTTCCCTGACTCAGGCCAAGATTGGTTTCAGATGTACTGGAGCAGAGTTTAGAACTCCAGGGGAGGAAGGGCAGAGTTCAGCTGCACAGAGAGGAAAAGAAGAGAAATACCAAAATTATGAGCTATACATCATGCATATTGCTTCCAGGATTCAAAGAGCAAATAACATACATTTTATTCTCACAGATGCAACTTTTACAATAATTTGTAGCAACACTTTGCAGAGTAGGGAACATCTAGCACTAGGCTTTCAGCTTCACTGAATCTTTGTGAATCTTGGAAATAACCAGAGATGTTTATTCTAAACCCTTGGAATAACAGAACCAATTTCAGGAATTTTATTCTATTCTCTCAAGAGTTTCTACGTGCAGAGTGTTTGGATAAAGTATTAGATCACTTAAATCAAGATGAGAATATAATTTACAAAACCCTCAGATACCTACTTTATAAGCCTTTATTTCTGTGTAAGTAGCTTAAGGAGCAATGTGTTTTCTATATATTCAAGTTTTTCATAACTTACCTTTCACACCTGAATGGTAATAAACTATGAACATTCGAGCATCTAAAGTTAAGATTTCGCTGCTCTGTCTATATGCTGACAAGTTTGAGTTATAGCAGACTCTTGATAATTACGTTATTTTTCCCACTCTATTTGAGAAAATGTGTATTCTGATGGGTACTATATAGTGGGATATAAAAATGAAATAGAAAACAACCTATATAATCTTTTAAAAATGTTTTTATTCCTGAGCCAATGAAATGACTCAGTGGATAAGAATGCTTGCTGTCAAATCTGAGGACCTGAGTTCAATTCTTGGGACTCACATGGTAGAAGAAGAGAACTAATTCCTACAAGTTCTGCTGAACTCCTTACATGTCCCATGACCCACATGTATCCCTGTGCCACTGTGACACAAAAAAGAGAATGAAAGAAATAAAAATCTTTTTATTTCTGACAGTCTACATGTATGTATGCTCTATGCGTAGTAACATGCGTGCTGTGTCTTTATGAGCATAGATGAAATTGTGTATTTGTATCTTTGAGACTCCATTGAAAAGCAGGAAGAACAGTATACAGCTCAAGGAAAATAAAATCCATAAATAGTATTGCAAATAGTTTTTCCTAATTGTAGTCATGGATGTAAAATTCTGCTCACTGCAGACAAGTTTGTAAACTTTATCTTTCAAACCTAAATTTTCATATAAGTACATAGGAAAATGTCAGCCCTCTTGTAGCACAAGGCTGCTTCAAGCCCTCAACAACCTAATCTTCCTTTTTGTCATTGTTGATAAAGAAGCCTTATTTCATGTGAGTGCTTTGTTTTATGTACTTCTTCCTTAAATTTAATTTTTATCTTTAGGAGAAGGTTCAGCTTTCAAATCATTGAGTTTGGAACAATCAAGAACCTCTCTTGTTCAAACCTCTTTGAAGTCTATATGACCATAAAGGACAGACTTCTCTTTAGATGGGGGTGGGGTGGGGATGTCACATAGTTACTGCCTCACTTGCCCAGCATTTGCTTGTTACTAAATGAAGTTTATAAATATTTATCATGAGATGAAGTAGTTAAGGAGAGAGACTTGCAGGTAGTATCTCTGATATATATGCAGTTTAACACAGACTAAGCCTAAGTCATAAGAACATAGCCTTGCCTGAGTGTGTCCTGTGTTGTTCTTATCCTCCCCTTTAGCTCTGCTTAACGGAGAATTACTGACTGTCCTTTGTGCATACAGTTGTACTCTTGGTTACTGTTGTACACTTTTACTCTTGCATATAGTTGTACTCTTGTATAGGGTGCAGAGTCTGACCTGGAGTCAAGGGCACAGCAAATGTAACTATTATTAAGTGAATATTGTTATTTTCTCCCTCTCTGCCCACTTGGTCTTGATTCCCTTACTGGCTCATGGGTTAAGCTGTCCACTGCTTAGCTTAGACCATGGGAAGGAAAACACAGGGCATGCGTCAAGCATCTTAGCAGGTCCCATATCGGCAGACTAATGAGAGCAAATCAGACTCTCGGGAGAGGCCATCAGAAGAGCATATCTCTCATTTATTAAAGCAAGGGTGGTTACATTTATAGGGTACAGGCAGGGAAGAGTCTTCGGTACCCAAAGATGGGAGCCATTGGTTAAGACAAGGATATTTCAGTAGCCTCATTTGCATGTGGAGCTCAAGTCTAAGTAAGCATCAAGGTCCTGCAAGGGCACCTTCTGCGTAAGGTGTGGTCCCACAGGGAAAAGAGGAAGACGCTTTATCAGAAAATGGCCTCAGCCCTAGGTTTCAAGCTACAGCTCAGATAAGCACTAAACAAGCCACATTCCTTTGCTAATGACCTGCTATGAAGCAGGCAGTATTTCAAATTTAGCTGGATTCTGGCCAGGGCTAAGAAAAGTGGGGAGCAACTGAACTCTTACTGTTCTCATGGTGAGAAAATCTGGGGTTCAAGGCATGCTTTGACCCATTCTTAGTTTTAGGACAGCCCCTAACAAACATACATGACAACACTGTTGTTGTGTTGTTATGACAACATCACAAATATGTTAGAAATCAACACAAACCTTTGAGGTAGCTGTGGTCTTAAATTATGTGGCATGTTAGAGAAATACAATTTGCTAGTTCAGATCTGAGGTTCTCTTGGTGGTTTGAGTGAAGCCATCTTTACTCCTTCAGCAGATTGGTATTCCTTTCTTGGAAAATAACCCTCCCACTTGATGGCCTAAGAACTCTTATTTCCAAGTGAATGACAAGAAGCATTGTCAAGGAGGTAGAACAATATAATCCTTGGTTGTGGCTGCCCAGCCAGGGCTGCTGGAGTTATTTGTGTGAATGTTAACGAGACTAGGGAGGTGGCAGATCCTCAGGTGCCTTTACAATCCAAATCCCACCAACAAATTCCCCCAACAGCAACTTCAGGGAAATCTTGTCCCCTGGAGATGAGAATATAGCCACCCAGAGGCACATGCCACCTGCTAGACCTGTTGTTTAAAATATGCCTGTCACAATAACAGAATTGTTCCTTGTTCTCTGCAATCACTTTTTGGCACTAAGATTTTGTGACCATACTAGAGGAATAGAACATCAAATCCTTCATTAGGAAACACTTGCACTCACAGTGTTACGGGGAGAGATTTTTGTTCACTATAATGTACATATATTATAATTAATATGAATCAGTGCATATACCGATAGATGATTTGTTCTTGAAACTGTTGACTGAGGTTATTTACATTACACAGACTTATGGTACCATAAGAATTTGATTATGATCTTGAGGAAGTATTTTTGTCCCTACAGAAAAATTATGATAGTGAATTGAGGATTTATATCCAAAAGTGGTGATGTACATGAGTTAAATGGGACGATTCTGAGTCCCACAAACAAACAAACAAACAAATAAATGTAGGACTTAACATTATTATAAATGCTTGCCTCTAAGGAAAAAAATAAAAATAATTGATTCTCTGTAGCATCTTAGCCAGAATGCTCTGTATAGACCTGTCAATCTCATTTGAATTGTTGCTCCGAAATTAATAACTCTTTGTTAAATATGTTAGACCACAAAGGCCTGAGTTCTGTGCTTAAGGATGTTTATAATATGAAATAGGATGTTCATAGTAGAGGAGAGCAGATCTGAATCGATATTGGCCACTAAGGGATATGTGGCATGTTCTGGCATCTCTCTTGGCATCTGAAGAAGTATCCTGCAAGTAAAAGTTTAAGAAAAACTAAAATAAGCAGTTAGCTGGGGGTGTGGTCTGTAAGTGTGCAGTTTATCAGATAAGTTAGCTCTGTCATCTTGATCTTGGATTCCAAGAAAAAATTTGGGACGTGGGGCTTCAAATCAAGGAGATCACATTCTAGACAAGTCTAAAATGGCTTCAGCAAGAATACAAGATGGAAGAACTTCTGTACAGTCTTATCCTTACACATCATGGTATCACTTTTGTTCAGCTATTTTGACCTTCATTTACATGAAAACAATTAGTTAGGTTGCAATTTCTGAGTTCATCGTGGAATTCCTTTTTATCACCATGCATTAATAATACAGATTTCAGAAGAAATACCGAGTTTATAAACTTATATCACTATTATACATTCAGATGTTGGCTGTTTAGGCACTGAGGCACAGGATTATTCTGTTTATAAAAATCTCAGAGTCTATAGTAAATAAAAGCTGTGTCCTTTTTCGTGATAATAGAATATGTTCTTCTGACTTACTGAGAAGTCAGATATGGAAGCATGTGGAAAAATATGTAAATCCAAGCAAGCTGTTTATGTTGGGATCTGCTCCTGCATAGTAATCATAATCCAATCCTAGCAGAAACCTTTGGAGTTTAAAACACTATGGAACAACAAAACAGAGATAACCACAGCAAACAGTGTAGGCCAATTGTGAAGTGCTGAAATATATTCACCGCTTCTGAAAAATCTGAAATTTCTGTAAGTTTACAGCTATATAGAAAGATCTTTTTAAGTATATTAGTGTGCTTTGGTGAATTGCTGTGGGGAAAATTAGTTTGAGATTTGTTCTCACACATTTTTTAAAAATTTTTTACTAAGAGAATACATTGAAACAGAAATGGCAGTCATTTTGTTGAAGAAAAATTGGTATTGAGAGTTTTGAGGCTTGTGAATATTATTTTATGATTTCATTATTAAATATGTTAGAAACTCAGAAATTCTATGTTCAATATATGTTTCTTCCAATTTAAAGAAGGTTTCTTTGTTACTATTTTTTTTTTTTTTTTTTTTGGAAACTAACTCCCTGTCTGAGCACCAGAAAGCACATTTGTTTGCCTTACACTAAGCCAGGGTCTTCACAACAAATGTTATTGTCTTTCGTTTAGTATAGTCTCTAGAAAAGTCTTTCAGAACATGATGTAGCTTTAGAATGAAAAGTACCTGGGATACTCAGGAGGTCCGTTTCTGTCTTCCTCCTGAATTTAGGATTTAGTTCTTTATTCAGAAACAAAGAGAAGAAGTTATCACTGTGAAGACCAGTGATGGAATGTGAGGCAACTTCAAAGAGCTGGGAGGTGGGAAGCGGTCCCCTTTGTTCTCCTGTCCCTGTCAGGGCACTGGACTTTGCTACCCCTTGTGTCAATTCTCTGACTGGCTCTGCTTAAAGGTTGGAATGCTTTTGATTACAACATAAACAGGTACCCTTTTCTCAGTCTCCCAGGGACTTTTCTCTTGTATTGAAAAAAATTAAAGACAATTCAGGGGTTTTTCCTTCTAGATGAATCTAGTCTCAGGGAGATTTTGTGCATTAATGAAGTCATCCTATCTAAGGAAATTAAGATATTTAGAAGTGGTTAAAACCACAAGTGCCATCTTTGCCTCTTCAGTGTGCCTTCACCCATGCTAAGGTACAGCTTCAATCATTCCTTCAGCATCAGCACCCATCATGTTCAAAGGCACTATCCTAAGCACACTGGTTGCTGTCTTTTTGTATAGGCTTCCTTTTTTTTTTTGTCCATAAGAAAATTGACCTTGGAGTTGGAAACATGACTCAGTAGGGAAAAATGCTTACTGCTAAATATAAGGTCCTGAATATAGATTCCCAGGACCCAAGTACAAAGTCAAAAGCAAATCTTAGTGCTTAGTAGGTGGAGAAAAGTGACTCTCTGGGACTGGCTGATTGATCATCAGCCTAACCTATCAGTGAGCTCCAGGTTCAGTGACAGACATTTTTTCAAAAACCAAGTTGGAGATATGCTAAGGAAGACTCAATGATGTAAAGCTCTGGCCTCATATAGTTACACAATATATTTGTGTACCTGCATGTACACATCCAGACACATGAATATAGACCTGCGTCACACAACCAAAAATAAAAAGAAGGAGAAAATTACCTCAGTGTGTTAATAGTCCTTCCTCCATTTCCCAAAAGCTTCACAGTTTTTGGGAAAAGTAGAGATTTTAAAAGTACAGTAGCCAGTGTCTCATTATTTGAGAAAGAAGCCATGCTCAGTTGTAGATTTTGGAGGCAGATCGGCATATGAATGCAATATTTATTAAACTGTAGCTGTCTGAAAATTAACTTAATTATGAGTTTTATGAATTTTAATTCCCTTAAGCATAAATTTTTCTAAGATTAACATGGTCAAGATGAGCTGGTCATTATTCAACATTATTCAATGTGCACTCTTGTAACTTGCTAACTGATCCTGTGATTCAGCTCTTTGTTCTACAAGAAGAAAGGAGACATTTCTGTATTCCACGGTGAAAATACTTTTACTGTAGGAAAATCATAATAGCTCCATTTTCTTGGCTATCAGTTGTTCAAATAAAAGCACACGAAGCAATTCTGACTAGTAAGTTTTAAGAGGCTTCTAGAAAATACTCTACTTTCTTGATGAAAGATTTACTGTGTCTTTTGTTGCTCAATCTTTACTCTGAGGGAAGTTCTGATTCTTATAACCATAAAGGTGTCCTGAGGTCATGAAGAAACATATGCTAGAGCAACCCGCCATATTGACATCACATCACCAGGAAAAAGATGGGAGACACCCACTCATGATGGTACCACTGAGGGCTGTTTACTAAAGATTAGGAGTGTCTTAACTTTTGCATCGTGTGATGTGAAATGGAAAAGCCCCTCTTCAATCCGTTGCCCACATTCTATTTTTTATATCCTACCTGTTTTTAATAATTATAAACATTTCATTACAAATATTATAGACAGAAGAAAACGAGGAATAAACACACACACAATCTTCACTTGCACATAATGGTTTTCAGTAATTGTTACCCTTATTTTTATTACATTCTGAGAGTTACATTTCAGGAATAGATAAAATATTGCTATTTTAGGTGATTTTTTTTCATAAACTGCTAAACAGTCCATTTTCTTAACTTTGAAGATACACATTTGTTAAAATGGTGTGCTTCATTTGAACAGTTATTTTCTAGCACGCATTATAGCTGAACTGAGAATGTGCTTGAGATTAAACTACTCTGGATAGGCAATATTATGTATAATTGGATAATTTATCATAATTAAATTAATTTACCCAAACCTGAAAGAAAATGAACTCAGTGACAATGAGAGAGGTACAAGGCTCACATAAATGGTAGCCTATTGTGTGTCTTACTGGAAACATTGTTGCAATAAAGCTTTAGACTCTCTTCTCAGCTTTGTTCCCTTTGAAATATTACATAAATATAAATATATACATGCATACATATGAACAAATGCCATTTAACTGTGGGGCTACATTCTGTCATTAAATGATAGTGTGTGGATACATTTGGGTGTATTTATACAACATAAGATCCCTGTAATATCACTAAGCTATAGTCTTAATGTAGCACCACCATAAATGTCATCCCCTGCTGAACAGGGCAGCCCTGTAGAGTTCATGAGTATAATATAAATGCATCTGATGTTTGGATGTACACATCATTACTCTCCCTTGTGAGTAGTAAAGGGTCAATCATCTCTTTTTCCAGAAATCAGCTTCAGAGCTAGGGTTCTTCTCAATTTACAGCCCATGAATCATCTGTTGCCTTGATTTTATGAAATCTTAATTATTCTTAACTGAAACTGTTTTTGAAAAGTTGCCATCAACTTTATCTTTCTCATGAAGAATTAAGTTCCTATAATTTGATAATTCTGTTTTTAACTATATCGCAAATTTCTCGATCAAACTTCCTTAAAAGAGTCCAAACAGTGGATGATAACCAGGAAATGATTCATTTTATACAAATACTAAGAAAATTAGCAACTGTATCCTGGTGTATCCTGGTGTTGCCAACAACATAACTATTTTTAATAATAGTGATTTTTATACATAATTCACATCAATATTCAGTGATCTATATTAAGCTCAATATTATATTAAAAATCTCTGTTCCCGACGCTTTATTCCAATTTAATGTACCCTGAAAAGATTGCCTTGATTTTCATTCTTTAAGATGTAAAAATTTCAAAGTTCTCAATTATAATCTTTGAACACTTATCTTGAAAATAGTCAATAGTCTATGAAGAGTAGGAACTCAAAGTTAGAAAGGTCAAATGCCTGGCTAAGTAAGACATTCATTAATGAGCATCCATGGGTAGTATTCATAAGGCAGATTTAACAGACAAGCACAGACAGTGCACTTCTGCCACACTTCCATTTGTTCTCTTAATCCTGACCAAGAACACAACTGAAGATTAACTTTCTCACCCAATGAAGGAAAGGTAAAAGATGAAGATATGCTGACAATAAGGAAAAACAGCATAAGGAAGTTTATAATTTATATATACTTGTAAGATAAAAATGTACAGCCTGAGAGTTATAAGTATGTATATATATATGTATGTGTGCTTGTGTTTATGTGTGTATATACATATTCCATATGTACGTATACACACATATGCATATAAGTAATGACACTGGAAGTATTTTGCTTTTAGAAATTACTATCTAAAAAGAGTTAGACCTTTTACCCTGAAAAAAAAAATGTTTTCCTTTGAGTGAAAACTATCCAGCCTAAATGGAAAAACAAAGTCATATCTGGGAGAAGATACTGAATCCAAAGGGAAGCTTAATTTTCCTCCTCTCTTTATGAAACTAATCAGGGAAAATTTCCTTATATCAATTACACTTAATATTCCTGAGTTAATGATGTCTAAGCTCAGGACTTTCTTACAGTAATCTTCTCCATATGTCAATTTTCTCTATACTCCCTGGAGGAGTGAAGCCTCACAACCCATTGAATGAAGTACCATCATATTAGAATGCTTACCACTTCTGAAAATAGATGACTCTCTAGCAATGATGTATCTCTGACTTTAATGTGCATGGGTATAACCCAATGCTCATATATAGATACGCAGAGTGTTTATGTAGGGTTAAATGCTGTCTGAGATTTTGCATTTTCCACAGGGTTCCATATACAACTTGGCTGCTGTTCTGTAGATCATCACTGACTGACATTGTGCTTTAAGAATGGAGACTAGCTTCATTCAAAATCTCAGCTGCAACTATAGCAATTATGTTTGCTGATATCCTTGCTTCAGGTAACATTTTTGAAGGAATGGATTTAGGATTCTGGGTGTAGTGGTGCATGCCTTTAATTCCAGTACTGGAGAGGCAGAGGCAGGTGGGTCTCTGAATTTGAGGGCACCATGGTCTACATAGTAAGGGCTAAGGTATCATTGAGAAACTATGTCTCAAAAGACAAATAAACAGAAACAAAATAAAGCAAGAACAAATTTATGGTTATTAATCCTAATGTCAACCTTATTGAATCAGGCTCACCTGTGACTTAGACTCAGTCTCAGATTTTGACTAGGATTCTAGTATGGCTAATTTTCTATTCTGTAGGTCTCTCAGTGTATCTATGTTATTCTCCTCATTTTGGTCACCAATTTCATAATGTTTTGGAAGACCTCTAGTCATAAAATGAATAGCAACTCACCTAGATGTCTCACATTTGGATTCAGAAGACCATCTTTTGCCAAACTTTAAGTCACCTGATAGAACTTGGCATGGTCCCTTTGGCAGGACATCTCAAATACTGATTGCCCACGCAGACACAATTAACCTAGCACCTGTCACTCCAGTCAATAGGTTCCAAATCTTTCTAGCTCTTGGCTCCTGCTGCCTCCCAAACAGCCATGTCTGCAGGTGTGTGGCTGCACTATGACTCTTAGCCCACTTTGTTTTGATAAGAGTTTACTAAAGTTTCTTTGCACTTCCCAGGTCTAAATTCTGGATACAGCTTCATTTTTCATATCTTAATTTAGTTGATAAATTTGTGCCAATGCAAAGTGAATACTGTTTACTCAGTTTTCACTATTACATTCTTGACTGGAGTATTATAGGGACTCTAAGAGGAACAACATAGAGTGATGTTACATGGTTGATAAAAGGTATAATAATCCTTTTTAAATAAAAATTATATTGGAGAAATTTTATCTTTCCTTGTCACTAGCAAAAGATCCTATGAAATTATTGCCTTATCTATCTATCTATCTATCTATTTATCTATCTATCTATTTATCTATCTATCATCTATCTATCTCTCTATCTATATCTATCTACCTGTCATCTATCTATCTATCTGTCTATCCATCTATCTATTATCTTCATCTATCTATCCTAGCTTATGAGGGAACACACACATACCAGATGTATATCTAATTTAATATAAAGATCACTGAGCGTCCAGAAGGTTTCTCTTAATGACAATATTAAGTATATTTATTTGTATGGGTGAGGATCTAGAGATCTACTTAGGTATGCTTGTTAGATCTCACAGAATTTTCTTCAATGAAGCCATAGCTTTTCAAGATCTTCATAGTTCTATACTGCTAAATTTATCCACTCTCCTCCATAGGTGGTCTTCATAAAGTCAACTGGAGAGTCCTTTAGCTCTGCAGCCTAAAATATCTGAAAAGAACCAAGGCTTATAGATATAACACATATTTCTTTTTCTTCAACAAATATTAAGATAGATGCACAAAATGCTAAGAAGATACCTTTGTTATGTGTCTACTCTGGCATGACCTTTGTTCATTTTCCAATAATTAAGATTCATGTAAGAATTTTTTTTTGTAGAAAATTATTATCTTAGGGTTTCTATTACTGTTAAGAGACACCATGACATGGCAACTCTTACAAATAAATTAAGCGATTGGGACTGGCTTACAGTTCAGAGGTTTAGTTCATTATCATCACGGCAGGAAGTGTGGTGGCATACAGGGATACATGGTTCTGAAGAGATCACTGAGAGTTCTATATCTGGATGGGAAGCCAGCAGGAAGAGAAAGTGAGACTGGTCATGGCTTAAGCTTTGAAACCTTAAAAGCCTTCCTCCAGTGACACACTCCCTCCAACAAGGCCACACCTCCTAATAGTAGAACTCCTTCTGAACCAATAAGAGCCATTTTCAGTCAAACCACCACAGTTATGATTACACCCACCTCTTAAGGATTATGTGGACCCACTGAAGTTAGGTAACTTGCCCAGCTTTGAGTTGGTATCTAGGGTCATCTACCAAGCTCTTTCTTTTAATCAGCTCTGGCGTACTAGGCTTCCTTAACGTCACTAATCTTTGTCTGATAAAACTTTTCCCCTTCTCTAATGTCCCAACATACACTGTAGAGTACTTATCTTGGCTTATTATGGCCATATGGTGTCTAGGAGGCCCATGAGTTCCTTCTACATGACATTGCATAACAAATATCAGGAGAGATTGAAATATTATATCAGTCTGGATGAGAATGAAATATATGTTTTGTTTTGTATTTTTGGTGGTGGAAAAGATGTGGTATTGTGATTTGTACGTGAATATTTATTACTCTAACATTCTAACTGCTTTTAAATTTTCATATAATGTTATGAAATATAAATTAATAACTATGGTGTTTAAAAAAATCCACTTCTGCATTTCAGAGATACAACTACTTTTATATTCTAATACCAAAAGAGACATTTTTTAAAAATGTAATATGGAGAAATTTAAGCTTCAGAGTTGAAGCTTAGTTTTTGCTTACTCTTTAATAGGAAGGAAAATATTAGGCATAGAAAGCTGACTCTTCCTTAAAAAAGAAGGACTCAAAATAGATGGCAGAACAAGAATATTTTCTCTAATTTTAATAACTTATAGCTAAACTAAACTGAAGTCTTAAAGGGAGTTCTAGTGAGCTAGGGAGATGATCCAGGAAACACAGTGCTTGTCCTCCAGACGTGAGGACCTGAATTTAGATCCCCTGTACCCATGTAAAAGGTGAGACACAGCAGAACATCTTAATCTTAGCACTGGACAGGCAGAGACTGGAGATTCCTGAGGCTCACTGACCAGCCAACCTAGCCAATCAGAGTTCCAAGTTCACTGAGAGAAACTTCCTCAAAAAATGTAAAGTGGGAAAGTGATTGGGAAAGATACCTGTTGACCCCTAGTTTCCACATACGTGTGTATCTCCACACACCACCCCATGTACCTATGCACATGAAATCACACACACACATGTAGCTCCCTGTGCACATAGATGGATAAACACACAATAAAAGATGAGAGAGAAGTTCATGAACAAAATATGCTCAATAGACTGAGCACGTTCAACTTCAAATCCAGATGCACGGGGCCACTTTGCTCTCAGGTCTGACCTTACTTACAGGACCACGGAATTCAAGCCATGAAAATGATCCTCATCCTTATCAACAAAAGCTGCCCTATCAAGAGGGATGGACTTTTAGGAATATGCCAACAGCTTTCTTTAACTAGCTGCCTGGAAAGTTCTCTGAGAAGGTGTTCCATTGGTTCATGCAATCATGAAAGTCCTAAAGAAGTAAGTTCCATCAGGCCATGGTCAGGTGACCACTTCATAGAAGCTGCCTTGTCTTCTCCCTGGGTAGTAGTTTTTGTAGTAGGGAGTAGTAGGTTAGTAGTAGTAGGGAGATAGGTTTTTTTTGGGTTTTTGTTTTAGTTTTGGTTGTTTTTTTGTTGATGTTGTTGTTTGCTTTCTTTGTAGTAACAGGAAATAATGATATTTTGAATTGGTAGAATTAATGAGTTATATGAAGAAAATATTTTTCCATGGACTTTTTCCTTTAAGACCAGGTCCCACTATATAGGCCCCACTAGAAAGGAACTTGCTATAGAGACGAGGCTGGCTTTGGAAGTTCCACCTGCCTCCCAAGCACTTCAATGAAAGGTGTGAGCTACCATGTCCCACACGCTCTGGATTCTATTCACAGCACCACAGGAGGAAGATAAAAAAGAATACAGAATCAGGTAGTTATAGAAACCACTCAAGAAGACATTAGCCTCTGAAAATGAAACCATATTGGGTGTCCCTATTATACAAGTGAAAAGATCCATCCTCCGTGAAATGAATCCAAGATTATTAAAGTCATAATCACAGAAAAACATTCTTGATGACTACATCTTACCTGGAAATTGATGCTAAATACCTCAGGGAATGACATTGAAGTCATTTTCATAATATTTATGTGCAAGTTTATTGTCAGAAATAGGAGAAAGGTTTTTGTTTGTTTGTTTCTTCTGAGACAGGTTTTCTCTGTTGTAACTCTGGCCGTCCTGGAACTCATAGAAATCTGCCTGCCTCTGCCTCCAAAGTGCTGGGATTAAAGGTGTGGGCCACAGCTACCCAATGAGAAAGATTTTTTTTTCTTTTATGCATTATGTTCTAAGCAAAGGGGAAGACATATCCTGTAAGTTAATCAAACCCAATGCATGAGTTTTGTGGTTATGCTTCTCACAATCACAAAGAAAACTCTCCTCTAACTAGTCAAATTAGATTACTTTGGAATTCTCCACCCAACTTCTAATAGTCATCATTTCCTTTCTTTGCACCTTTGGCTTTTATAGAGGGGTTCACTAAAGACTTAACTGATATAATTGTAGGCTCAGATTGTTCGAGATCTAGGCCAGATGGCTGTGGATTTCTAAAGTCCCAGTAGCTTGTGGTGGTTTTCTGAGTTTGTCTATAGGGTTTGGGGATCATACAGCAATTTGAAAGGGTTGCAAACTTGTAAAATGGTGTTATTCACGGGGGCAGAGTGTTCATCAGCGTGACCCAGCACTAAACACATTCATTACAGGCATTCCTATTCTGCACAATTTGCCACACAGCACTGGTTTCAGGAGGGGGCAAAAAAAGACAATGGCTTATAAAATGCTTTTGAATGCCAAAAACGAAGGAGAGTTCATGCTGGGACTCTTCTGCTTTCTTCTTTGGGAAGAACCTTCTCAGTGACTTTAGCTGAGTTCTGCTGAGAGGAAGCAAAGTGGAAAAATCAGAAAATTACTTTCTTTTAATGCGTTTCTGGGGGGTAAAATAGAGTGGGAGAAAATAAATGGAAAATAAGTTACAGGGAGATTCTGTGAAGCAGGGAACTATACAAGTAATGGAAGAGGCTGAAGAATTGTGCTGAAGGTGGGGGGAGGGTGAGCAAGAATGGAGCCACAGTGATAAACTTAAAAGGAGCGGCAGAGCCTAAAGAACATCATAAATAATCATATTTTCAAATAAGAATGCCATATCAACTCTGTGACCTGGATACAGCACCAACCTCCTGAGATATTTCCAGCACTCTGATGCACACAAAATGCAATTTTCAGCTCAGGCATTTTATTTCTCAGTGTAAACAACCTTTGGGTTTTTAAAATACATATCTGGAAACTGTTTTCATAAATAATGTATGTATTATAAAAAATTTGACTTGTAAAGTATTGAGTTCACGTCCCCTCTGTATTCATTGTGAAAACTCACCATGGATAGATAGTACTCTGTTGTTAGACTTTGCTAGGCAAAAGCTACCAATTTTACCCAAGATAAATAGGATTTTTTTTTTTTAAAGTGCAAGACAAAGAAATATCAGGAACAATTTTGCTCAGACTAAAGGAAAGGCTGAAATAAGGTAGAGTTACTTTGTTAATTAGTTCCAAATTCTGAGGTGTTCCTTTAAATCTTGCTAATTAAGAGAAATCAGTAGTTCAAGATAGCCCTTTTCTTATCTTCAAAGAGTAAAGATGAAAGTAAACAGAAAATGAAACCTCTCTACTTGGGCTGTTCTTTAAAACAGAGCTGCTAGAAAATCGGCTTGTGTGCTCCTCGGAGAAGAAACGACCCAAGTATTTGCCGAGGGGGAGGGGGAGGGGAAGTCGCATAATTAGAAGCAAGTTTTCCCATTTTATTAAATTCCTCCACCGACAAAATACAGTTGGAGGTATTTTAAGTGAAACCAGCACTTAAGGAACCCTGAAAAGCAAGATGATTACATGTTTGTAGCAGAAGAAAAGGTCAATTAAGAAAACAAGAACTATTTAATGTGCCATATAAATACAGGCGACCAGAAGTTGATTTAAAGTTTTTCTTCCTTTCTTTCTTCCCCTTTCTCTCCCTGCCTTTTTTTTTTTTTTTTCTTCTTTCCTGCTGTAATTTGTCTCCCCTTTGTCGCGGCACGCTTGGAGAAAGTGGATGGAGGTTGGAGGAGGGGCGGGGAGGGCTGAACCCCACCCCCGGCCGCGCTCCCGCGTCCCCAGCCGGTCTCCAGCCCGCGCCCGCCGCCCTCCTTCTCCCACCCTCCGCTCGCACCCTCCCTCGCTCCGGTGACTCCAGCAGCTTCGGATTTGGAAGCCCGCTGATTGGCTGGAAGCGATTCAACACACGCCAGGCAAAGAGCTTTGTCTGAGTTGAAGTGAAGTTGTAGAGATTTTCAGACTGGAGTCAGCAATCACGGGTGTTTAGTCTGCAGCCGAGCAGAGAGAAAGGGAAAGAAAAAAAAAAATCAAGAATCGCCCGGGAAAGACACATTGCAGACTCCGCCAGAACCCTGCAATAGATGGGAACGAAGTCCATTCGGGAAGCCACGCCGAAGTGACACGCTGCGCCCAGTCTGGAGGGGGGACCGAAGGGCTCCCCCACCAGGAGGGGACTTCTCGCTCCTGTCTGGAAGTCGCCACACGGTGTGTATGAAAACTGAAGTTAGCGAGCTGTTAATTGCTGTGTGATTAAGAGTCGCTATCAAGTCGCAGAGACCCGATGTGGCTCAGAGCTCTGAGTGGCCGGGAGGGAGTTGAGAGGATTGCTGGGCTGCTCTAACTCGCCCTGGGAAGGGAATCTAGGAACTGACCGATGCACCAGATGAATACTAAAATGCACTTTAGATTCGCACTTGCACTTCTGATGGGGTTTTTCAGCCTCGATGTCCTGGGTAAGAATCTGAAATACAGGATTTACGAGGAGCAGAGGGTCGGATCGGTAATTGCTAGACTATCAGAAGATGTGGCTGATGTTTTATTGAAGCTACCGAACCCTTCGGCCGTTCGGTTTCGAGCCATGCCGAGGGGGAATTCTCCTCTCCTGGTCGTAAATGAGAATACCGGAGAAATCAGTATAGGGGCTAAAATCGATCGCGAGCAACTGTGCCAAAAAAACTTGAACTGTTCGATAGAGTTTGATGTGCTCACTCTGCCGACCGAGCATTTGCAGCTGTTCCATATTGAGGTGGACGTGTTGGACATCAATGACAATTCCCCTCAATTCTCAAGACCCGTCATTCCCATTGAGATATCAGAGAGCGCGGCAGTTGGGACTCGCATCCCGTTGGACAGTGCGTTCGATCCAGATGTTGGAGAAAATTCCCTCCACACCTACTCGCTCTCTGCCAATGATTTTTTCAATATTGAAGTACGGACCAGGACAGACGGGGCCAAGTACGCCGAACTCATAGTGGTGAGAGAGTTGGATCGCGAGCTGCAGGCGAGCTATGAGCTTCAGCTCACGGCCTCCGACATGGGAGTCCCTCAGAGGACCGGCTCCTCCGTCCTGAAAATAAGCATTTCGGATTCCAACGACAACAGCCCTGCCTTCGAGCAGCCTTCTTACACAATACAACTCTTAGAAAACTCCCCAGTTGGAACCTTGCTCCTCGATCTAAATGCCACCGATCCAGATGAGGGCGCTAATGGGAAAATTGTGTATTCTTTCAGCAGTCATGTGTCTCCCAAAATTATAGAGACCTTTAAGATCGACTCAGAAAAAGGACATTTGACTCTTTTCAAGCCAGTGGATTATGAAATCACCAAGTCCTATGAGATTGATGTTCAAGCCCAAGATTTGGGTCCCAATTCCATTCCTGCTCATTGCAAAATTATAATTAAGGTTGTGGATGTCAATGACAACAAACCTGAAATTAGCATAAACCTCATGTCCCCTGGAAAAGAAGAAATATCCTATATTTTTGAAGGGGATCCAATTGATACGTTTGTGGCCATTGTCAGGGTACAAGACAAGGACTCTGGGCTGAATGGGGAGATCATTTGTAAGCTTCATGGGCATGGACATTTTAAACTTCAGAAGACATATGAAAACAATTACTTAATCTTGACCAATGCCACCCTGGATAGAGAAAAGAGATCTGAGTATAGTTTGACTGTGATTGCCGAGGACAAGGGGACACCAAGCCTCTCTTCAGTAAAACATTTTACTGTTCAAATCAATGACATAAATGACAATCCACCTCGCTTCCAGAGGAGCCGATATGAATTTGTCATCTCAGAGAATAACTCACCAGGGGCGTATATCACTACAGTTACAGCCACAGATCCAGATCTTGGTGAAAATGGACATGTGACATACACCATTTTGGAGAGTTTTGTCTTGGGAAGTTCCATTACTACCTATGTAACCATTGACCCATCTAATGGCGCCATCTATGCCCTCAGGATTTTTGATCATGAAGAAGTGAGTCAAATCACTTTTGTGGTAGAAGCAAGAGATGGAGGGAGTCCGAAGCAACTTCAAAGCAACACCACAGTTGTTCTGACCATCATCGATGAGAATGATAATGTCCCTGTGGTTGTAGGGCCTGTGATGCATAATAATACTGCCGAACTCTCCATCCCCAAAGGAGCAGAAAGTGGCTTTCATGTCACAAGAATAAGGGCGATTGACAGAGACTCTGGTGCAAATGCTGAACTCAGCTGCTCCATAGTAGCTGGAAATGAGGATAACATCTTCATCATGGATCCAAGGTCATGTGACATCCATACCAATGTTAGCATGGAATCTGTTCCCTCCACTGAATGGACACTCTCAGTTACCATCCAGGACAAAGGCAATCCTCCTCTGCACACCAAAGTCCTCCTGAAGTGCATGGTCTTCGACTATGCAGAATCTGTAACAAGCACAGCCATGACCTCTGTCAGCCATACATCCTTGGATGTGTCTATGATCATAATTATTTCCTTAGGAGCAATTTGTGCTGTGCTGTTGATTATTATGGTACTCTTTGCAACGAGGTGTAATCGAGAAAAGAAAGACACCAGATCCTACAACTGCAGGGTGGCAGAATCCACTTACCAGCATCACCCCAAAAGGCCTTCTAGACAGATTCACAAAGGAGACATTACCCTGGTGCCCACCATCAATGGTACTCTGCCCATAAGATCTCATCATAGATCTTCTCCATCTTCATCTCCAACCTTGGAAAGGGGGCAAATGGGCAGCCGCCAGAGTCACAACAGTCACCAATCACTCAATAGTTTGGTGACCATCTCATCAAACCACGTGCCAGAGAATTTCTCGTTAGAACTCACCCATGCCACTCCTGCTGTTGAGGTAAGATCATAAACTACATGGCCTGGTAAAGCCAGCTAGTTAGTACTCAGAGGCTGATCAGTAATCATCCCTTTAAAGCTGTCATTGATAAGTGACAATGCATAATCCCAATAGACCCAAGTCACAGTGTGTACCTATTTCAAGTATACACTCTGGCATACTCTTCTATTTTTTTTTTCTTTATAAATAATTCACTTGCATGTAATATGTGTAATATAGAGAATAAATATGAAGCTCATATGGGACTATCTAATCAGAGTCCCTTCACTTCTCAGAATAAGATGCTGGGAAACTAAATGGACCCACTTATTTTCAATTTTAAGATCTTTCCTGAAAAATCAGCATCCTGGGCCTACAGAATCTCATTCCAATGAATGCTGTCTTTGTAAAACTTTGCAGTTTTCTGGCATTGTTTTTACTAGCTGGGTTAACAGTGTATTTTACTGGATTTTCTGAGGATGTTTTTTTAGCATCTGACCATTTTATCTGAACTGTAAAGGAAGGCAGTTACTTAAAAGGAAGTCTTTCAAGAATGAAAAACTCAGTTGTGTTTTGAGATTATTCAGATCTCCCTGCAATATATTTTAGCTCTGTTTGGTGGCTGGCTGTGCCTTCTGCATGGTCTAGCATATGTAAATCACTGACATGCAGAAATTGTGAGCTTAATATGTAATAACAAGCTTCTCCGTGTCCTGGCTTAGTGCACGTGCATGTTTGAGGGCTTGTTGTCAGAAATCAGTTCTGTCTCTTTGGTTTCCAGCAGGTCTCCCAGCTTCTCTCCATGCTTCATCAGGGGCAATATCAGCCAAGGCCAAGTTTTCGAGGAAACAAATATTCCAGGAGCTATAGGTATGGATTCTCCTTGTGTTAGCCTTTAAGACTCAAGTAACTTAAATGCTGAAGAATAAAATTGTATTTTTCTTTCACTGATCTTTCTAGATATGCCCTTCAAGACATGGATAAATTTAGCTTGAAAGACAGTGGTCGTGGAGACAGTGAAGCAGGAGACAGTGATTATGATTTGGGGAGAGATTCTCCGATAGATAGGCTGCTGGGGGAAGGATTCAGTGACCTCTTTCTCACAGATGGAAGAATTCCAGCAGGTAAGAGAGAAATGGTAGCTAAATTTTATTTTCACAGCTACCACAATACCAGGGTGATGAGCAGCTTCCCCATGCTTCTATTCCTGCTGTCTTTATCCTTTGCAGTAGGTGTAATATGTACATTATAAGCAGTGACCAAGTGTGAGGCACTACAAAATTTTCTTTTCAAAATCCACAATAAGCAGTTGGTAAAGAAGGAACAAATATGAGGGTTTAATAGCAGAAGGAAGGGGTGAGAGCACCGAAGGAAACCAAACCACTACCCTCCTCTTTCTGTCCTACCCAGCAGTGCTATAGGGCACTCCCGAGCAACTCTAGAAAATTACTGGGTGGCTGTATTCAGACAGCGTGTTTAGTGAACAGTGGTGAACTGGACTATAATTTTGAGAATGCATTTCCTGTGATGGGAACCAACTCACAAAATCAGAGACTAAAATACACTGGAAAGGGTATACTTTAATCACTAAAAATAGGAGAAGGAATGTACCTTTGTAGGTGGTGAGCAGAGCATATTTCATGCCACCTTTCATTTTGAGTCTGCACAGCAATGGGGGAGGAAAACAAACTCAGAGGGGGATTTATAAAGCACACAGCCAGGTGGAGGAGATTCTATTAAGTTTTGAACCAGTTTTTCCTTAGTGATTCTTGCTTCTAATTGTGCAGTATAAACTGATGCAACTGAGCAAATACTGAGAACATCAGTGTAGCAGCCCTGTTGCTAAGGGCTGTAGGGAGAAATCAATCCTCAGAAACATAGAAGTGTTCCTCTGACTATCTACAAGTCTAAATTCATTGACTGTCAATCAAATGACTGACATTTGACAATACATACAGAAAAAGAGCAATTGTCTACTCCCATCTAACTTCTGTCTAAGATATTTTTTAAAATAAAGATTAATAAAGGAGTATAGAAAATACAAGGGACTTTACCAGAAACAGTAAATTTAGAAAATAGTAATTTAGCTCTTATGGATTATAGGAATCATGGCAGCAGTAGCTAACCAGCAGCAGAAGTCCTTGCCAGCTGTGCCCCAGGGTTTCCTCTGGGCCTGACCTGAGCAGTCCAGGTTCATATGGAGACTTTTATCTGCCTTGTCTTGCTCCATACTTTGACACTGGGGCTAGCTACAGTGATGGTTGTTGATTTTATACACATTTCAGTGACTAAGCTTTTACCATTTTAAGAACATTGATGTTATGCTCATTGGAGTGATGATTGTAGTGGCCCTGGTGTTCACATATGTTTTGTGTTTTCAGATTTGAAAACTGGAAGCTTATAAAGGTTAGAATAATTTATCCTAGGCAGGCAGGCTGTGCTGGTGGGGATGAGATGGTGAGATCTGAACCAATTTCTACAATCTTAATCACTAGTCTATGACTTATATAAAGTAACAAGTGCTTTCTTTTTAAATGAATTGCCTAGCTTGTTTGTGCTCCACCCCCCTCTCTATATATATTTCTCTCTCTTTCTCTTCTTCCCTTTCCCCATTGTATGTGTATATGTGCACATTTGTGTCCATGTAGGAGGCAGAAGATAGTGGATATCTTCCTCTCTCCTCTTTGCCTTGTTGCCTTGAGAGAGGATATCTCATTCAGAAGCTCATGGATACAGCTACCTGGTTGGCCATCAGATTTCCAGGATGCCTGTCTCTGCCCACTAATACCAGGGTTACAGGCACAGCAGCCATATCTGGCTGGTGTGTGGGTGCTGGAGAGTCAAACACAGATCCTAGCACAGGAGTGCTCTCACCCACCGAGCCATCTCCATAGATGCTAATTTGCTTTTATATCTTGAATACCTACTAGCCTCTCTGCAGCCACTAAATACTGCTCATTTAGCTACGTTATGGTGAGGACAGATACTTCATCACTTGCTAGAAAAATGTGTGGGAAGATTGTCTAGCTGCATTGAGGCCTACCTGGCACATGACTGCCTACATTTGCAGTCACCCAGGGAATCTATTACTTTAAATTTATAGAACCTTTAGACCAATTTGAAGACAAATCTCTGTTCTGTCTAAAGAATCATGCCTATATGACCCAAGATGCCATGCTCAGAGAAAATCAGTTTTATTATTCTGGTTTACATGATGAAGTATGTAATTCATTATATATGTAAGTATACATATGTATAAGTATGTAATGAAGGTTGAATTTCTATGATTTTGTGATATTATGATGCTGACAGGGCCCTAGGCTAAAATAGTAGAATGTCCCAGATTAGATTATTTCATAAACAGAAATACATGGGCATAATATCAATACTGCAGTAGGTACTTTGAAATGCATGGAGTTCATTTATTGGAATTTTAATTTATCATGGCAATAAAATGGGGAATAAAAAATAGACTGTTCTAGAAAAATTACCTTACTATTTGTGGACCTAAAGTGCATCTGATGTCTTTTTCAATTCCAAAATCATATAATTTGAATAGTTAATTGTTAGTGTTTTATTTATATACTATGCATTCATTCACTCATTCACTCATTCATTACCTAAAATTCTGGGAACTTTAACACCACACAAATCAAAACAGTGCTCTGCCTCTTTGCAGTGCTTCTCATCTCTGTGGTTTTTTTTTAGGAAGAAAAAAAAAAAGCAGAGTAATTTTTCCCTCTTCCCTATATTTCCAAAGTTATCACCTTTCCATTAGTTCATGGCAGGAGAATTATCTAGTAATTGAACTCAATAATGATTAATAATAATTGTAATAAATGTAGGTTAATTGTAGGTAGGCAAAGATAAACTCTAGAGAACAGTGAGTCTTGTCTGTTAATTGTCTTTATGTCCATCAATATCGCGTAGTTGTCCAAAATGATAGACTTTGAGTGTGTGTGCACATGTGTGTGTATTTCCAACCAATTAATTACATCATAGGAGACACATGCCTGCCTCAGTTGCTTCCTGCTTCTATTTGGAGCTGAACTATTTTCAAGTTACAGAGGACCAGGAAATGAGCAGTGAGTGGTGGTGTCAGTGCCTTTATACTCATGTTTTGTCAGCACAGATGGAAATGTGCATACCGAACATCTGCAGAGATGACTGTTTTTTAATCATGGGTATCAGAGTGGTGACACTTTGTCAGTATCCTAGATTCTATTCATTCTGGCAACTTCTGCAGGCACATTAGTGTGTAAAACTTGTGGTTTGCAAAAGTATCTACCCAGGAAATACTCAGAGTAGAGAAAAATGTTGGTCCACATCTGAATCTTATTAACAGAGATCAGCACAATTTTCTAAAGTATGTGTATTTTTAGTACTTAAATGTCTTGTTCCAACTGTTTTTTCTGCATTGATTTTTGAACAAATATAGATTGTGTTGCACTGTGTAGCTTGCCAACAAGGTCATTTCTGGTCATTCATTCTTATTCCCACACAAATGTAGTTTTGGTTTTGTTTGTTTGTTTGTTTTAGCAGCTAAACAATCATACGTCTTTGTTTTTGGTTTTTGTTGTTGTTGGTGGCTCATGTTTGTAGGCTAATTTTCTTTTTTCCTCATTCAAACTTTGAACTACACCACTGAGCATGCATGTACGAAGCCTCCATGGTCCCAGTGTATCTTGCTGTCCATAGATGGTTTGTAAAGGCTCCTTGCCCAGTCTTGTTCTACTTTTCCGTACCTAGTCCCTTCCACTTTCTGTCATCTTTCGTCAGTGAGTACTTCAAATCCTCATTTTTCATTGTACTCTCCGCTCTCCTGGTAGGTATGTTAACTGGCTCCTGTTCTTCCTCCTGTGGCTGGTTTACTGTACCGACGGATATTCTGATTTCCTGGTCCCTGGGTTCCTTCCACTGTAGTACAGTTTTTACAATCTTTTCAGAACATTTTTTTCACGTCTTTTTTTTTTTTTCCCCCGGCTCAAAGTCAATCCCTGACTCACGTTGCTCAGCAACTCTGAGCACATCTTGTATCTTTGTATTCAAAGTTCAGTGAAATGCACTCTCAGCCTATTCTCAATTTTGCCAGTTTTGAATCCTTTGCAACAGGCAGAGAAGCTTCTCTCCCCAAAACACGGCAATCCTTTGTGCACACTGCCCCTCCTACATGAAAGAGCTGCCTTTTCTTCACTTTGTCTGCATAATGCTGCTCACCTGTTCCTTTCAACTTTGCTCTGTCTTTTGAAATTCCAGCATTCACCTCCACTCCTTTTCCTGTCTTACCATATCCTCAGCATCATCTCATTTGCCACTTTACTTGGGTGTCTGTGATATCATCTGTTATATGTGCCTCAGAACTAGATTGCAGTCCTTGTGTCAGCCAGGCACTGAAATGGCCCGTCTTTGATGGGATCTTCAAGAATAACCCACTAGTCATTCTATAGCTAATGGCTTGATTGAAGCTACCTCTTAGACTTACTGCACTGCTTTTCATCCTACTTGTAAGGTACAGGACACTAATAAAATCCACAGTCATGTATTGGCACAGAAGAGCTTCTGTGTTTCTCCCTGTCCCATTTGCCGTAAAATCTGCAACCTGAAACAGAGCTTTCAAATAGTCCCAAGAATACTAGAAAAGATGACCTCTGCTCAGCTTCTCTTGATCTTTGCATATGGGATGAAACTTGTTCAGCACTGAGCCACACATACACTGTAAAGTAGTTGAATCTTGGGGATTGAGGGTGAGATTAAAACATCCATAACGATGAACATTCTCTCCTCTGCCCCTCTCGCTACCCTTTTCCTCTCATTCTCCCCTTTTCATCCTCTTTGTATGTGTACATGCATATGGGCACATGTGTGTAGTGTGTGTGCCTTTATGTGGGTACCCATGCATAATGTCTGTAATCATCCTCAATAGCTCTTCCATCCTATTCAATGAGGCAGGACCTTACAATCAATCCCAGAGCTTCAGGATGTGAGGAGTCTAGCTAGCCATCTTGCTCTGGAGATGCCTTGTCTCCACTATCCAAGGATGGAGTTACAGATGGGCCATAAAAACCTCCTGGCACATCTGTGGGTTCTGAGGATCCTAACTCCAGTCCTATACATGTGCTGCAAGTGCTCTAACCACTGGGAAATCTCCTCAGCTCTCCTTTATATCTTGAGTCAATTAATTATTCCATAATTAGATTCTCCCGTATCTATTATGCTATAAATGTCATTTACTGTTTAACAATCATTCCTGTGGTGTTTGTGTAAGTCACGTGGTTCATGCTGTTATATTATCTTGTTGACTGCATGTTCATTGCATTCAGGTTTTGAGAAAACTTGCATATATTCAAGAACCTTAGAATCCCTGGTAATATTTTTGACCCCATTAAAGGAAACTAAAGTCAAATGAGGCCATGCAGCAAAGAAGTCCTTCCCAAACCTAAGCCTGGCCTAAGAGTTGAAGGCCAGGACAATGCTAAGTCTGTTTTCCTTCCTTCCATCAGGATGAGGCAGGCATTATACACAGGTCTCATTTCCATGTTCAGAGACGCAGAGGACAAAGCACGGGTCGGGGTGGGGGCATCACCCAGGGGAAAAAAAAGGGAATGCTCCCCCCGCCCCATCACCTAACATAGTGATAGCTCTCTGCTGAGGAAACCTAGGTACTGCTGTTAAGGCATGCCAGCTGCTTTTTCAGTCTCTTTGCTGTTTTCCCCTCTGAATGGATTAAAGCAAGTGTTGAGAAATACTTCCATGTAGCATAATATGTAAAGCTTGGTCATTTAAACCTGTGTTTTTATTTAAATCACCCTGGTTTGCTTACTTTAATCTTTCTTCACAGTATAATGACCCATCAATCCTCTAGTGGCAAATGTTCCCTGCCTTGATTTTCTTACACTTCCCCCTGTGTTTCCTCATGCGTTTTCTTACACTCCCCTGTGTTCTTAAATTTCTAGATTCTTATAATCCAGTCCCTTCTCTTACAGTTCTTGTTCTCATCTTTGTTCCTCATTGTTTTTCACCTTTTCCATAAAACATGGGGGCATTCAGAGGGAGCTAAAGAACAGAATTAGCATGAAGGTCAGTGACAAAGAACAGTGACTTCCACACAGTTAAAGGCGGTCTTCGTTTACCCTCCTCTATTTACTTTTCCTCAAGAGACTATAGTGACCACATGCTCTGTGCCCTTCCTTTCCCAGCCTGTGGAGAAGGCATGGTGAACATAGTAGGTGACTTGCATTCCCTAGCAAGCAGTGAGGTTGTCATGATTTCAGAAGGGAAAAAGCTGGAAATCTTTCAGCAGCTATATCTACAAAAGTAACTCCAAACATATTACTATGGCTAGCATCAATTTCTTTCAAATATGAGGATGACTTTACATTTTCTGGAATTCTGACCTTTGGCAGAAAATTAAATGAGAAACAAAAAACAAAAAAGCTTTCTCTAATAAGTGGTTGTCCTATGGAGTATATTTCATATCATTACAGATCTCAGTCTCATACATTTTAGATCTTCTATATACAGGATGTAGAGATTCCTGTCTTTATTTTTCTGCTTTTCATATTTGTAGTGTTTTCCATGAGTGTGGTCACTCTCACTCCACTAGGGAACTGGAATATATTCAAGAATTAAAGAATATACTTTTTGTATTCTTTGGCTTTTGATGACTTTTCCATGTAACTTAATATTAATGTATTTCAAGGCTTGGAATAAAAACTTTATAACAGAGTAACTCAGGATAACTAAGGTAGCAACTAAGAATGTCTTGTGATACTATTTTAACTAAGAGATCAGTAAATAATGTACAAAACTCGTAAGACAGACCCATAGACACAATTACTGGTGATGTAATATTTTCAGTGCCTCTATTTAAATAAACAGCAGATCCAGAATCCTTATTATCAAAAAGTTAATAAAAGATATTTCAGAGAGTTTACCAGGTATTATTCAAAACTAAAGATCTCACCTTAAAGCCTATCTCTTGCTGTTGTCATTGTACAGTTTATGTTCATCTTTTCTTTGATCACCCCAGCCTTAGCTTTTTGGCCATGCTCATGTATAAATAATGATCTGATTTCTTATGTTCACACTAGACTACTAAAACTGATTACTCCCTTCCCTTAAATAAATGGAGGAATACAACAGCAAGCCTGACATCTGGTCCATAAAACCAACATGCAAATGAAAAGTGCCATCTATCTAAAGCATCTAATAGCAGATTAGCATCATAGCAATAGTACAAAACCTCTTTCTACTGTGAGAATAAAATGACATTTCTCATTGCTTTGAGTAATGCTGTGTACAATAACAGACCCTCCTTGCTTTGTTTGCTCTCAGCAATGAGGCTATGCACGGAGGAGTGCAGGGTCCTGGGTCACTCTGACCAGTGCTGGATGCCCCCGCTGCCCTCGCCATCCTCTGACTACAGAAGCAACATGTTCATCCCCGGAGAAGAATTCCCAGCACAGCCTCAGCAACAGCACTCACACCAGGGCCTCGAGGATGACAGCCAGCCTGCAGAATCTGGGGAGAAAAAAAAGAGCTTTTCCACTTTTGGAAAGGACTCCCCCAGCGATGAGGACTCGGGGGACTCCAGCACATCGTCTCTGCTATCGGAAATGAGCAGTGTGTTCCAGCGCCTCCTCCCTGCATCCATGGATACTTACTCTGAATGCAGCGAAGTAGACCGGTCCAACTCCCTGGAACGTCGGAAGGGTCCTGCGCTGGCCAAAACTGGGGGTTACCCACAAGGGGTGGCGGCCTGGGCCGCCAGCACACATTTTCAGAACCCCACCAGCAGCTCTGGGACCCCTCTGGGGACTCATTCCAGCGTGCAGCCTTCTTCCAAGTGGCTGCCAGCCATGGAGGAGATCCCCGAAAACTATGAGGAAGATGATTTTGACAATGTGCTCAACCACCTTAGTGATGGGAAACACGAACTCATGGATGCCAGCGAGCTGGTAGCTGAGATCAACAAACTGCTTCAAGATGTCCGCCAGAGCTAGGAGACTTTAGCCGAGTTTTTGTGTTTCCATGCGTGTGGAATTAGAGGACAGGGAAATCCCCGAAACAAAACAAAACAAAACAAAACTGGCATTGCCAAATAGTTGCATTTATCATAAATGTGTCTGTGTATATTGAATATTAAATACTGTATTTTCATATGTACACGATGCAAGTGTGATTATTTTAATCTGTATTTTAAAAATACATTTGTACCTTATATTTATGTGTAATTTAACAGACGAATTTTATTTTTTTACTCCCATGACAAACATGTTTTTCCTAATCATGCAGAAACTAGCCACTGTTTGAATCTATATCCTTTTCAACCAAAGGTACTGCTTAGATTAGTTAAGTTGGGGGCAGAATTATGCTGTATGAACAACCCCACAAATGCATTATGTAATCTTAGTTTTATTAGCAATTCAACTTTCTTTTCAATATTTGCAAAAAAAAAAAAATTAACCATCATTAGAAACAATTTTTATGATTATTATTTTCACTACTTTTTATTAGCTATGATAAATCACTTCTTACAGCAAAATGGAAGAATGAAGTAAACCTATTTTGGGACCTAAAAGCATCCTGAGGTGTTTATGGGAAGGTATTGGCACATGAATTCTTCAAAGCAACAATGTGTCCATCTATGTTGCCAGTGGCTCCTGTAATTGCAGAAAATCACCCTGGTTTGATCTTGAAAATATTTTTTTCAGTAGCAAAATGTCTACTTATAATTAAACTAAACAGTGAATCTGATTTGATTCTAACCATATGAAATATGATCTAATGAAGTGGAATCTGTACTCTAGATGAATGACATTATATATTCTATAAGCATGGAGTACGAATAGACAAAGACAGATACTCCACCCCCAGGGTAGCAAAAATAATTGGTTTATCTGCAACTTCTATTTGAATCTCCCCTTCTCTTCTCATAATACTTGAACATTTGTATTGACTGCATTGTCTTTTTTTGGCTATAAATATTCACTTTTAGCTTTTGTCTCTTGTGCATGCTTTCATGGTTTTGCTTGTATTTTAGCATTTGAACATTTATAAGGTCATGTTTTTCTTACTGCATTTTTGTTTGATTTATCATGTGACAAATGAGAACTTTATTTATTGTGCTGTTATCTTTCTGTGTGGAATGCCTTGGTACGCTGAGATCCTTATTATGACTATTATCATTTATGTCCAAGCTTCTATGAATGTTATTTCTATTAATACACTATCTTGATTGTACTCTCCAGAAAATTTTACTGTCAGTGAAAATAAAAAGAAATTAAAGCACAGCTGAGAAACTGTCTATAAGTCAGAACCCTGTTCTGATGTGTTTAAGTGCTTTGCATGCTCAAAATGCTCTCTGAAAGGGTTTCAGGGTTGGGCATCAAATGACAAAAAGAATAGTCAAGTGGCTTGGCAACCAACAAAATCATGATGGAAAGGGAATGAGTCAGAGACCTGTCATGGGAATGTGAGTAATTGCTTGGATTTCTTCTGTTTTATATGATAAATGTATTTGGAATGTAAACAAAAACACAAATATTCACAGCTTAAATATTGCTCAAGTTACAGAAAACTTTCTCAGAACATGTCATGCTAAATTGAGCAAGAAGAAAAGAGGATACCTTACGAGCGTTCCAAGAGACTAAAATAAGCTCCCCCACCCAGGCTTACAGCAGGGGATTGACGTATTATCTAACTGAGGTAACCCCAAAGTGGCTAAACCTAAGATAATTAAATTCTCAAATAAATCCCACATTAAACAGAATGTATTAACTCTTCCAAAAGGTGCATTTGCCTCAACAGGAGGGACTGCAATTACAGGCAAATTTTCTCTTTATTTTTCAGTAGATCACTCACCAATGTAAGCTCATTTAAATAGTTTTCCTTTCAACTGCACTTCCTTTCAGTACATATTATCATTAAGGAAGAAATTTCTATAACTTCACTATTCTTAATTCATGGCAGTAGTATTTGTAGGAGCAAAGCTAGAAATAGAGATTTTGAATAATATGAAATAAAAACACAAATTCCCACACAGGACATTCCATGTCTCCAATCCCTGGGTTCTCTAGGCTTCTCCAGTTATCATTGCTTCCCATGTCCAGAGATTCAGGGGGTATTACTGCAGGATCTCAGATTATCTCATATTCCTTTTCTAAGGTACATTTACAGTGGTCTAGCATCTCTTTTTTTTTTTTAATCTCCTTCTAGTTAGTTACATTCCACCTTGATTTGAAACAAACAAATAAGCAATTAAGGATGTCTCTCTCATTTATTATTCCTCATTCCCTTTGGTCCCAGTGGATTCCTTTCAATATTACTCAGTACCAATCATCTGCCAGGGAAATTGTCTTTCCAAAAAGTATAACTCAGCACCTAATATGTTGCTTCACAAATCCTCACTTTAACCCATGCCAATCAAATGCTGGGGATCTGCTCAAGTTCTCACAGGTCACTTACATTGTGACTTATTCGTCACTCCTTTCTTAGTACTTAGCAGACTATAGCTTAAAACTTCATTAATCATTTAAATTCATTCTCCTGTCTTAAATAAGTCTCACCACTTACTATTTATTATATTGTTTTTAAAACTGTTTTTGTCTTACTGAAGTTACTGGGAGAGCCACATATAGTAAAATCAGTTAGATTTCCTCGTTTCATTCTTTTCCTACTAATGTCAGAGCATTTTCAAAGCTGAATTGAAATTGTTGTCACATTGGAATTCAAAGAACTGTGAATGTCTGTGAGGATCAAGTAATTTCAAATGGAATGAGTTGCATGGGTGTGAAATGTGTCTCAAACCCGGCATGCTTTCACACAGCTGAAGCAGGTGTTCCCCAGCATGCAATGAATTTGTATGCTTTCTGTTCTGTCCTGATAGTCCTGTTCCAGCTCAGTGTATATTGATAACAAGGCGTCACAGCATCAAAGATCAAGAAGACTATAGGTGAGTGATGAATACTCTGTAAAAATTAAAACCAAAATACAAAAGGTTTAAAGATTTATGTGAAGCTTCAGAACATGATGAAAGTGTTAAAATGATAAAAAGATAGCAAATTTGAGTTAATTCTTTTTCCATTGGTGTGTATGTGTGTGTGCGCGCGCGTGTGTGTATTATATATGTACTTTCACACGTATATGGGCACACATTCATAAGTGCATTTAGAGAGCTGAAGTTGATGTCCAGAATCATCTTCCATTGCTTTTCTATCCTATTACAAAAAGGCAGTTTTTTTTTTTAGTGAAACCCAGAATTTATTGATATGGCTCATCTTGCTAACTGGTTTGTTCTGCTTCTCCAGTGTCTCTATCCACCATGTAGGATTACAAGGAGGCCATGAAGCCCACCTGTTAACATGTATTCTGTGAATTTAATGCCTGTCTTTATGCTTATCTGGTGAGTGCTCTAAGCATCGACCTTTCTCATCAATCCAAAATTGCTTACTTTTTAAAAAATGCAGATTTGTAGAAGAAAACTTTAGGTTCATAAGATGTCTTACACTGTGGATGTATAATATACCAAACTAATTGTAAACATTTAGGATATAAGTTTTCTTCAGATGTAACGAACACAAATACTTCTGTATGTTTACAGAAATTGAAATTTTAATTTGTTTTATTAGGCTCTTTGGTTCACTGAAGAGTTGTGTGGTGTAGTTTGTTCTTAGAGTCATTTCAAAAGTTTGCATATCATATAAAGCGTACTGTAATTAAAACATCTTTATTGAATTATATTTCCATTTGACATTTATATCATTAACTTAAGAGTTCAATATCTATGCTCTGAAATGATTAATAAGGGCTGTTAGTATAACCTAAAAAAAAAAAAACCTACAGTATAGACCAACACTACAGAGTAGATTGGGAAATAGTGACAAATAATCTTTATTAATTTGTTATATTTTATTGTTATATTCTAGCTTATACAACATGAGGATCTGGTAAATCATTTTATGAGGAGGGGCTGACATCAAAATTGCTATCCATACTTTCCGACTTTTAAAATTGCAAGAATACAACTTCCTCTGGCACTTTAGAATAATAGTTTTCTATTTCCTTTTATGACTTCAGAAAGATGCTCTTAGTTCTTGTTTGCCTGCTCAGATTTTATCTCTTCAATTTATTTCTTTAATGGCACTCCTCCTTAGTATCCTACTGTCCACATTTATAGCTCCATCTCCAAATATTCGCAGAAGTATAGCTTTTCCATAACCACCTAGACTTTATCATTTTCTAGTGTTTTTCCTTGTTATCAATATGATTAGCATCATATTTCTTCTATACAAAGCTAACATCATCCTTCTGATTCATTAGTTTAGTGAAAAGGTAAGTTCACAAAAATCAAGAACAAAAGTGAGTTTGTTTTTATTCTAGGTTTTAAATTATGTGTTTTGAATGTCTAAAAATTATTGTATAGAAAGCTGAATATTAAGAGAGAAAATTATCTTTTCCCAGAATATAAAACACTTTCTAGGTATTTGGGGTTAAGCCGGGGAAGGTAACTTTAGACTTTTACAATAATTGAATTAAGTATAGAGAAAAACGTCCAGAATAGTAAGAAAAAGCCTTCACTGTGTCACTGTGTGTGTGTGTGTGTGTGTGTGTGTGTGTGTGTGTGTGTGTGTGTGATGACTTTAGTAACTGTTTGGGAGTATGAAACCCTCAAGATAAATACATTTGGGAGGGTCATGAGCTTCTGGTGTCTCCTTTGTTCTCACAGTCATAATCTTTATAAGAAGCTATCAAACAGACCTTGAGAGGAAGTTGTTTCATTCCTTGAGCCTTTTGGTCCTGGAATGGAGGCATCCAAAGGAGAGGTGCCAGATACCTGATCCTCTAAGGAACAAGTCCCCAGTCCCTTGGCTGGCTAGACAGCCAGTCTCTAAAAGCTGGGATGGTGGAGAACATTGCCCCCATTACAGTTCAAAGTGCTTTTATCTAAATGAAAGCAAGCTTTCTAAAAGCCCCAGGTCCACTCTTGTTTTATTAAAAGGTACACTCTGCTGCTTAAAATAGATAACCACACCTTATTCTAGACAGAAACAATGCAGATCTTTTCTTTGGAAGTGGGCCATTGTGTTAAACAGTGTTTTAGGTTCTAAATTATCTATACAACTCAGGTAAATTGTTAGATATTGTTAGTGTTTTTTTTTTTTTTTCAAACTGGAACAAGTTAGGTTCACCTGGGATGAGAGAATGAGAAAATACCTCCATCGGGCGAATCTGTGGGGCTTTTCCTTGATTAATGATTCACGTGGGAGGCTCAGTCCTCTATGACCTATGATATTCCTGGGCAAGAGGTCCTGGGTTGTATATGAGAGTATGTTGAATAAGCCATGAGAAAAAAAACAAAAAAACAAACCATTATTCAACATTCTTTCCTGGCCTCTGCATCAAATCCTGCCTTAGTTACTAAAGGAGAGTCAGAGCAAAAAGAAGAATTCCTTCTTCCACAAGTTTCTTTGGGTCAGGGCACTTTATCAAAGCAAAAGAAAGCAAACTCAGACAAAAATTTATATTGACAGTGGTATATTAGTCAGAGTTCTTTAGAATAATTAGACTTATAGAATGAATCTATCTATAAATATCTCTGTGTGTATGTGTGTATGATTTATTAGAATGATTTATAGGCTGTGGTCAAGCTAATGCAATAATAGCTGTCTATGAATGTAAGGCTCCAAAATCCAGTAGTTGCGACGTCTACAAGGCTGGATGTCCCAGCTGGTCTTCAGTATACCCTTTAATCCTGAAGAAGTTGGTTCTCATGTCAGTGAAGGAATGGCCTTTCCTAGTGAGGTGAAAACAGCAGTCAAAGAGCAAAACTTTCTTTTTCCATGTTCTTATATAGGCTTCCAACAGAAGGCATAGCATATTAGAAATGGGTCTTTTCATCTCAAAAGATTGGATTAAAGGTGTGTTTTCCAACCTCAAATTAAGCAAAAATCCCCCAGAGGTTGTCCTTCCATTTTGGGATTTTAGCTAATTCCAGATGTAATCAAGCTGACAACCAAAAACAACCATCACAATTCCACCCCTAGTCAGCTTGATGCACAATCACATCTCTTTATGTCATGATTAATTTCCAAATGAAAACAAGTGAAGTGCCCACTGGGTGAAGACCCCCGAGAAACCACCAGGACTTGAGGTCAATGCCAACACAAGAGGCTTTATTGCTAGCATGCTAGGGTCAACACTCACTACCCTACGAGGCAAGAGAAGGAGTGAAACCCTGAGAACAGCTCACACAGGGTTTTATAGAATTTTTAGAGGCAAAGTCAGTTACAGAGTATTTGGCACATTTTCATTGGTTCACAAAATAAGCAGTTTGCTGACCTTTAAACTAATTGGTGCTGGCAAGGGGTACATCCTTGTTGTGGGGTTGGGAAATTCCCAGCCGAAGATGATTGGCTGGGGATCCTGTACCTGTGGTTCTTCTCAGTATTGTTTTTCAGTTCTCATTTCCAAGAACGGGCTGTACCTAACTGTCAAGGACATAAAACTTAGGCCTCTGTCAGGAACATGAAACTTAGGCCTACCTACTAGCTTGTTGTCAAAACTGAAACCTTTAGCCTTTTCAAAATAATGAGGCAATGATAATAATGACTAAACATGATATAAATATCTGTACTGGGTAGTTATATATCAATTTGACATAAGCTAGAGTTATCTGAAAGGAGGAAATCTCAGCTGGCTAAATGCCTCCTTAAGATCTAGCTGCAAGGCGGAGGGCACAGACTGTTGTGGGTGGTCCCATCCCTGGGCTGGTGGTCTTGGGCTCTATGAGAAAGCAGGCTGAGCAAGCCATGGGGAGCAAGCCAGTAAGCAGCACCCATCCATGGCCTCTGCATCAGTTCCTCCCTCCAGGTTCCTACACTCTTTGAGTTGTTCCTGATTTCCTTCAATGATGAACGTCAATATGGAACTGTAAGTCAAATAAAACCTTTCCTGCACAACTTTTAAGTCATGGTGTTTCATCACAGAAATAGAAACCCAAGCTAAGAGAGTGTCCCATGTACAATTGCAAACATGTTGTATATTTAACCAGGTCATGATAACACCTAACATGATGTAACTATCCCTCACAAACAACATTATAATTTTAGAATAAGTAGCAATGTCCCTTAGGGAACATTCTTTTAGTATCTCAAATTTAAATACGATAACCATTGATATTCTTTTCATTGGTGTTACACATTGACATATCACACAATAAAAATGAGGAAAGAAAGCACAATAATCTGTACAAAATCGTTAGCAAAATATGATAGAAACACTGGTGTCATCTGTAATTCTCGTCTCTCCAACTGGTCACCTGGCCTTAACTGGTATTTATAATTACCTTTCTCTACTACCCATTCTACATTTTTTCCACCCTCCTCAAGAATCTCAGCAGGTTTGGCTCTTTTCCTAAGGAATGACCTATGCATTCATTCCTGTAGGATCTGTGGCCTTTGTCATCCTGCCTGGATTAGGTTGTTGTAGTTTCTCACTGATTTTAAGCACACGACATAGTAACACCAAGAGATGCCATAAAGGATCTCCTGCACTCCATACATAATCTTTCTTATCTCCATTGTGGGGAAGCAATCCAGTTTCTCCATGGTAACTTAGATTAATCACTCCTTCCAACACTGTTATTCCTTTCTTACTCTGTTGGTTTTAGGGCATCAGAAGCCCAAAGTGACCAGGAGAAAGTCTGAACTCCCAGTTTAATGGAAGGTTTGTTGTGGCTTCTGGCAGGAGTGCTCTGCAGTCTGAAACTAAAATTCTAGGCCAGCAAAACTTAAGGTCTTAGAAATAGGATGTAAAATTTTTCCCAGTGGGTTACTAGTGGAGCTATTCTCTTTACACCTCTTGATTTCTTGATCTGTGGATCCTGGCTATGAGAGAGACTGTATCATATATTGGATGCTGATATAGCATATGCTGCCTTCTGAAGAACCCTGCCCCAGCCCTCTAGGCTGTTGCCACTTAATTGACACTATAACTGTGACTCCCAAAGGCCATTCTATCTTTCTATTAGGGTAACCTCTTCAGGATGGTGGGGAAACAAAGACCAGTGGATTCCCTGATCACAGGTCCATTGTCACACTTCTCTAGCTGTGGTGAGTTCCTTGCTCAGAAGCAATACTCTGTGGAATACAATGACAGTCAGTGGATGTGACATTCTATAAGTACATGGATGGTGGTTTTGGCAGAAAGCATTATATGCAGGAAAGGCAAATTCACAACCAGAACAAATATCTACTCCAGTAAGGACAAAGCTTTCCACAGAGGAAGTGGTTCAATAAGGTCAACTTGCCATTAGGTTGCTAGCTGGCACCTTGGGAATGGTGACATATCTGCACTCAGTGTTGGTCTCTGCTGTTGGCAGATCTGGAACTCAGCAGCAGCTGTAGCCACATCAGCCTAGTTGAATGGAAGTCCATGTTGTTGAGCCCATGAATAAGCTCCATCTCTGCCACAGTGCCACTTTGTTCCTGGGTTCATTGGGCAATGACAGGAATGGCTGAGGGAAAAGGTTGACTGTTCACAGAACAGGTCATCCTATGTACTTGATTATTGAATTCCTTCTCACCTAAAATCACATTTTGAAGAGCATTTGCTGAGCATTTACGTGGGATATGATTATCTTCACATCCTTCACCCATTTGGAGAGATCTATCCACATACTTCTTCCACAGATGTCTTTTTCACTAATTTTCCAATCATGCTATTTCCAAGTCCCTGATCATCTATCTAGCTAATCCATTGGCTACAAGCCATGAATCAGTGAACACACTGAACACATTAAGCACACACACATCTAGCCATTTTTTTCTTCCAAACAAAATATGTGACCATATGTCCTGCCTGAAGTTCTTCCCACTGTGAAGATTTCTCTTTGCTCGTGAATTTCAGGGTTGTCCCAGAAAGGGGTTGTAATGCTACAATTTCCATTTCTGAGCCCTGCTGGTGTAACATGAAGAACCATCAGTAAACCAGGTCCTACTCTTCCTCTGTCAACTGATGATAGGGCACACCTTATGAGGTGTGTACTTGGCAGCAAAGGGAATTGTAAAAGGAGTAGAAACCATAGGCATTTGGACAACTTCTTCATGTAACCTGCTTGTGCCTTCAGGGCCTGCTTGGGCCAGATCACATATATGCCACTTCCACTTGATAATAGATTGTTGTTGTGCAAGTCCTATTTTATGACTTGGTGGGTCAAATAATACCCAGATAATGATGGACAGCTTTCAGTTTGCATGGTAACTTGGTCATCCACTGTAAACATTCAGTTTCCACTAAGTCCCAATAGCAAGCCAAGAGCTGTATTCCAAAGAGAGAATAGCTGTTTGTAGAAGATGGTAGAGCCTTGCTCTAAAATTCCAAAAGTCTTTTCTCTGACTAACCTATAGAGGCCTGCCAAAGGCCTCCAAAGACTCCCTATCTGCCACCGACACCTCAAATACCATCAGGTTTGCTGGATCATATGCTATAAGTGGTGGAGTTGTACAGTAGTCTGTACCTGTTGAAGAGACTTCTCCTGTTCCAGGTCTAACACAAAGCTATCAGTTTTCTGAGTCACTTGGTATATATGCTAGAATAACTCACCCAAATGAGGAATGTGATCTCTCCAGCACTTAAACAGGATCACTAAATGATGGTGGTGGGAGGGGCCAGGTACAATAACTTATTCTTCACCTTTGAAGGAATAACTCTGTATGCCCCATACCACTGGACTCCTAAGAATTTCACTAAGGTAGAATTTTGGTTGAATTTATTTCCCATCCTCTGATGAGCTTATGTGTTACCAGTGATTCTAAAGTGGTTTCTACTTCCTGCTCACTTGGCCAATCAACATAATGTCATCAATATAATGCCTTAATGTGATATTTTGTGGAAGAGACAGATAATCAAGATCCCTTCTAAGTTAGGACAAAGGACTGGAGAGTTAAAATATCCTTGAAGTGAAACTATAAAGGTATACTACTGCCATTGCCAAGTGAAAGTAAATTATTTCTGGTGGTCCTTATGGGCAATTACTGAGAAAAAGACATTTGCTAGATCAATAGCTGTATACATCTTGCCAAATGTGTTAATCTGTTCAAGTAAGGATACCATATCTGATATAGCAGCTACAATCAGTCACTACATGATTGAGTTTTCTATAGTCAACTGTCATTCTCTACAATACATCTGTCTTCTGCACTGGCCAGATAGGAGAGCTAAAGGGAGATGTGGTGTGAACCACCACCCCTGCATCTTTCAGGTCCTTGATGATGGCACTAATTTTTGCAGTTTCTTCAGGGATGCGATGCAATACTGTTTTGATTCACTATTTTCCATGACAAAGGTAATTGGTTCTAAAGACTTCCATTTAACCTTTCCAATTGTAATAGCCCTCACTCACAGGTCAGGGAACCAATGTGAGAATTCTGTCAATTTCTAAGTATATCTATCCCAATTATACATCATGGGAATGGGGAAATAGCAGTAGAATGAGTTTGGGGAACCACTGGACCTACTGTGAGTCAAATTTTAGTCAAAACTCCCTTAATCACTTGACTTCCATAAGCCCTTTCTTTATCTGGAGGGCAACAGTGTTTCTTGAGAATCATTCAGAATCAGTGTTAATTCAGAACCAGTATCCAATAGATCCAGCAAAGTTTGATTGTTTCCTTTCCCCAGTACACAGTTACCCTTGTGAAAGGCCTTAGGCCCTTCTGGCAAAGGACTGCAGGAAGACTAACAGTAAAATTTTAGGTATTTTATCAAGGTCCTTCCTCAGGAAAACTGACTATCTCTTCATTCAAGGGGATCTGAGTCTCCAAATGGGATCATGTCTGGAAATTGATTCATGGGATGAGATTCCCTTTGTCCAAATCCAAGGTAGCCTTTCTTTCATTTGTTTGAGAATTTTTTGTTTCCACGGATCAAAGAAAAATTCAGTAGGCTTCACTATTATTCTGTGTCCTTAAAATCTATTCCCACCCTTATTCCCCAGACATTTGCTTGAATGAATTAGCAAACTAATTAACCTCCTTAGTAGTGTAGCACATCTTCTTATGGACTATACTTTCTTTGTCCCCTCTAGGAGCCTACTTAGCCTTAAATCTGGCTATATGGTCTAGTGACAATTATTGGTGGGCCCTGAGGGACCTCAATATTGTCTTACTTGGCATTTCCTTCAGAGAAAGTCACTCTTGGTATATCAGACAGTGAAGGATTAATTTACTCAGTCAAAAGTGGAAAAGGCAATATTTCAGGGTGTGGGGGAGTGAGTACATATTATGTTGAGGGTGGAGAGACTACTTACTCAGCTGAGATAAACACTTGAGAATTTGATGGTTCAAAGTTCTCAGCTTCGATAGAATCCTCCCACATACCCTCACTCCAAATTACAGGATCCCACTCTTTACCAGTTAATGTTCTTACTTTAACCACTAACACCTTGTAAGACCGGGACTTGAATTTTCACTGTAATTCAGCCAATTTTTTAACGAAGGCTTCATTTACAGTTTTTACAACTTGAGCTCTGTGACTGCTGGAGAAAAGATTCTCCTCCCAGGCACACTTAGAAACTTTTAGACTGTTTATGCACATCTGGAGCCTGTCAATTTTATCATAGAATTCACTGTTGTCCTTCACCACATTCTGAGACTATAGTTGTTGACAAATTACAAAGCCTATTCCAGATACTTAAAAGATTCATCCTTATACTTCTGTTGCCCTAGAACTACTTCTGGTTCCAAAATCAGAAGTGTTAGCCAGGGTTCTCTAAAGTAATGGAACTTAGAGAATGAATCTCTCTCTATATAAGAGGGGAATTTATTAGAATGACTTGCAGGCTGTGTTCTAGTTGTCCAACAATGGATGACTATGAACGGAAGGTCCAAGAATCCAGTAGTTGCATTGTCCATGAAGCTAGATTTCTCAGCTGCTCTTCAGTATACACTGGAACCCTGAAGAAGTAGGCTCCAATGTCAGTGAAGGAATGGACTTACCATCGAGGTGAAAGCAAGCAGAAAAAGGACAAAAGTTTCCTTCTTCCACGTCCTTATTTAGGATCCCAGCAGAAGATGTGACCCAGTTTAGGAGTGATTCTTCCCACCTCAAAAGATTTGGATTAAAGGTGTGTCTTCCCACCTCAAGTAAAAATTCCTCACAAGTATGCTCCTTTGTAAGGTTTAAGTTAATTCCCAATGCAGTCAAGCTGACAATCAAGAAGAGGCATCACAGTGGGCTATTGCTAAGGCATGGAAGCTGGATCTAGGAAATCTCTACAATATAGTTGTCTAAGCAAGATATAAAATAATGACAACACCTATTAATGTGCACAGATGAGGTAATTTTAAAAGGTTTCACTTCTAGACGAATAGCTATAGGCAGTTAATGGCTGTAGAGAGATGTGGAATCATACTTCTTCACAGATGACCCCCCCCAAATAGGTTACATAATCTAATAGATACATTCTAAACACATATGATAAACAAAAAAATCATCGCAGAAGGTTTTGTTTGTATACACACTCACACACACACACACACAAAATATAATTAAAGAATAGGAGCCATGAATTTGAAAAGAAGTAGGAGGGACATTGAAGGAGTTGGGTGGAGAAGGAAAAGAGAATGATGTAAATACAGTACTCATATATGAACTATCAAAAATAAATAAAATTATTGCATTAAAAATTATAAGGTGAAATAAACCTTTCCTCCCCAAGTTGCTTTTGGTCATGGTCAATAGAAAGCAAAGCAGGACACATGTGATGATGATGTAAATCAAAAAATACAAGTAAAGATGTTGTGTGAATTCTAACCAGAGAAAACTCTGCTTAGTTCCTTCCTAGCCATTGAGTAATACCCCCTGCATAGAGATGCTTGACTAGCACGTATATTTTCAATTTTCTCTCTAGTGAATTTCACTGGTTGCAGGGTAGCAAATACAAATACTCACCTGTCTGTGAGTCAAGCGTGCCTGTGGAATTGGGCTCAGAAGACCAGTCACGAAGTATGGACCCAGTAAGTCTGCTTCATGTTGGCTACTGTAGCCTAGCTTTATGCTTGGGTGGATAGAAGGCCATGGAATCCTGCTATCCTCAACTTATAGGCCCTTTGTACTTATTTACTGTTCCACAATACCATGGAGTTTGAGATTCATCAATGAACATGTTAAATAAATAAGCAGATGAACAACAAAGTCCACCAAGATCAGATTCACAATGGGAGAAGAAGATGGCACAGGTAGCAGAGTACAGCAACATTTCTCCTCCGATGTTGTAAGATTCAGGTAACAGACAAGATTCAAAGGCTCAGCTTTACCAACAAATTCATCTTTGGGGTCCAGAACCCCTGGCCCATAGGTACTCTGTAAACATTTGTAGTATATGATCTTAGAGTTTCTATTTGCTGTGATGAAACACCATGACCAAAGGCAACTTGGGAAGGAAAGAGTTTACTTTCCTTATATAACCATATAATAGCTCATCATTAAAGGTAGTCAGGACAGGGACTCAGACAGGCAGGAGCTGGTGCAGAGACCATGGAGGAGTGCTTCTTACAGGCTTAATCCTCAAGGCTTTTCAGTCTGCTTTCTTCTAGAACCCAGAACCATTAGGCCAGGAGTGTCATAATCATAACAGGCTGGGCTCTTTCCCATCAATTACCAATAAAATAAAAAAAAATCCCTACACGCTATATCCCTAGAGCCTGATCTTATGGAGGCATTTTCTCAATTGAGATTCCCTAGTCTCAGAAGACTATAGCTTATGTTGAATTGACATAAAACTAGATAGCACTTACACTATGAATAAACATCTGCTCATTCTTGGACTCCTAAGAGGTCTAAGAGGGACTAGAGAAATGGACTCACTATTACCATTACAAAAGGCGCCATTGTAAGCATGCTTAAGTGATAATCCTGGTGGGCCTAAGGTTGTGTCAGCTGCCAACATTCAGTGTTTTCTTCTCACAACAGGAATTGGAAATCAAGAAAAAACTAGGATCAGGGGAAAAAAAAAAAAAAAAAAGAAGTAAAAAAAATTTTTTTTTCACTTTCCTAAGAACCCTTGAAGTTCTCTTGTAGTAACTTGCATTTTTTTGTTTGTTTGTTTCTCTGTTGTAACTCTGGCTGTTCTGGAACTCACTCTGTAGACCAGGCTGGTCTTGAACTCACAGGGATCCACCTGCCTCTGCCTCCAGAGTGCTGGGATTACAGGTATGCATCATCATCACCCAGCTACATTTTATTTATCTATCTATCTATCTATCTATCTATCTATCTATCTATTTATTTATTTATTTATTTGAAGGGAAGCAGATGACATTCTTTGTCTCCATATATCTGTAGGGACAGTTGCATTTTGGCCTAATTTTCTTCCAGCAGCTGTGATGAAACACTAAAAAAAAGTTGAGGAAAATGTTTATTTGGCTTACACATTTCAGTCTGTCATCCAGAGAAGCCAAGGCGTGAGCTTGAGAAAGAAATCTAGAGGCAGAAACTGAAGCCAAGACCATGGAGGAACACTTGCTGCTGCTTGTTCTCTGTGGTTTGCTCAGTTTGCGTTCTTATACAACCCCGGCCACTTACCTAGGGGTGGGACCACCCACAGTGGGTTGGGCTTTCCCACATCAATCATCAATCAAGACAATGCCTCAAGAATATGCCCACGGGCCAAAATAATGGAGACAATTCCTCAGTTGAGATTTTTCTCTTCCCAGGCAACTCTAGGTTGTGTCAAACTGACAAAAACAAACCAGTCCCTGTTTTATTTTTATTTGTATGTGTGTATGTGTCTGAACAAGGGCTTGTGTATGGAGGGCAGAGGATGAACTTTGTTTGAAATTTGGCCAGCAAGTTTTCTAGAAATCTCCTCTCTGCGACTCTCATCTCACTATAGGAACACAGGATTTACAGATGTGTGCTACCCTGCCTGGCCTTATGTGGCTTCTAAGGACCCAAACTCTTGTCTACACATTTGTGCAGTACTCTCTCTGCACACTGAGCTTTCTCCCCAGTCCAATACGTTGCATATGAAATCTCCAAGATAATGTTTCAACTTCTCAGGCAATGGGAGCTGCGTCAGTCGCATGGCACATGAACAATGTGGGTTCCAGATTAGTTGAACAATGTTAGTAACAGTGATAGGACTACTTTCCCCATAGAATTACTATGTGGAACAAGTTAAAGGGAACAACAAAATCTCTGGATTAGAAGAACATGGAGATTATTTCTAACTAAAGCACAGTGCTTTTTTATGTCGTCCCCCCACCCCTCCCGGCCACCGAAAGGACTCAGGTGCAGAACTTGAGAATTAACACATTTCTTTCCTGTGTGAGATTTTTACCAGATATATAAATTATGGTCATGTTATATTAACTGATGATGACTAGTAGTTGCAAAATGAAACTAAAAATAAATAACATAAAATCCAGAAGTGAGCCACTTCTTTCATGAGATGATTAAGTAGGCATATGTCTTCTAGAGATGGTACCACCTCTCATCCATTATGCCAGAAGGATCTCACTTCCAGCCTGACATTAGGGAAATGATGATGGAGCAGTATTAATAAAAGATTATTATATTTCGGACCTGAAAATACCATATGCTACTTCTGAGAGCACTGGCTAGAAACAGACACATGACCATACAATGACCCCCATGAAATGCTGATACAAATGTGTTGAGCTATGCTGACTGTCCAATAAGTCTTTTGTAGTTCTAGCACCTCTAAAATATAACTATTTATTATATATTTTATTTCTGCAGTAATTTTCTTTTAAAATACATTTATTTAGTTTTATTTTATATGTATGGTATTTTACCTGTAAGTATATTTGTATGCCACATGGGTGCATTGCTCAGGGAGGCCAGAAGAGGACATTGGATCCTCTGGAATTGGAGTTATAGATAGTTGTTAGCCTCCATGTGGCTGTTAGGAATTGATCTCTGGTCCTCTGGAAGATCAGTAAGTGCCCTTAATTTCTGAACCATCTCTATATCCCCTGAAGTAATTTCAATTCACCTCTCTTGAGTCCCACTCGAGGGTATCTTGACGGAAAGGAGAGTGTATTTTTATGTTCTGTACATTTATGTGTAGACTAGTTCACTAATGACATGTCAAATATACTCATCTGTGACTAAGTAAAGGAATTAGACAAAACATAACTGGATTCAAAACCTACATAGTTCCTAAGTGCCAAGTTTTAATTGATGGTCGGTGCATGGGTGAAGGTAGGGGGCCCAGTGAGACAGGTAAGGAGTGATAGGTCTGGTGATTCCCAGAACCAAGGATTTTCAGGACAAAAATAATCATTCTTTCCAAAGCCTTGATGGGTAGCATGGAAGCTATCCCTTGTGAGGCAGTCGTGACTAGAACTTGGGTTTGCCTATAGAGTGAGGATCGTTTTTTCAGGTTAAGGAATGCTCTATTTTGATGAGAATAGCATATTGCCTTTATCAAAACTTGTGGAAATGCAGATCTAACCTCTGCTCATTCTATTTAATATATATTATACTTTCTAAGATTGAGGAAAAAACATTGCACTTGGAAGTATAGGAAAATTTTGTAAAACTTTAGAAGAATATGGGGCTTCTTACTGAATCACAGTAATTTAGTTTCAATTCAAGGAAACCCTTTTCAGGAGAAATCCCCTTCAAGATCTTTTGAAGGCTGTGTTGGCAATCGTTCAGCTCTGTGACCTCATCTCCTGTCTTTCTCTTACAGCTTCAGGTTTCTTCAGGAAGAGAACATATAATTAGACCTAATGCCTGTGACTCTGTACCATCAGCCATGACAAGGATGCCAGTGCTGAAGAAACTATCAGCACTGATAACCAAACTTCATTTCATTCTTCATGTATTTAGAAGCATCGTCTTGAATTTGGTTTTGTTTTGACAGAAACCTGTGCTGCTTGCTGTCACAGAGAAAAGACCTGCATGCTTTTCTAGGGTAGCTGATGTACATGAAGGTAGAGATACCAAACAACTGTCCTAATTTTTACACACACAAGCACACACACATACACACACACACACACACACACACACACACTGTATACAACATACAGAATTGTTTCTAAGTGTTCTGAATTACATCTGCATGGCTTCCTGTCACCTACTACAGATGCTCAAGACTTACCTGGAACGATCACATGGCATCTCTGAACAGCAACAAGATTTAGAGAAATCATTATAAGGAAAGGGTGAGGAAAGTTGTCAGATTGCAGCAGTCTCAGCCTGGCAGTTTAGACACCCTGCAACAGGCACCTCACCAACCCTGCAGGATGTTGGGAAATATACATGGAATGGAGATGGCACTCAAAATATTTGATCCACTTTTCCACATACACACCTATGTGATGGATTTTGTCTATCTGAAAAGTCATCACTTATATTATATCACTAACTGTTGGCCTCCTTTTCAAAAAATTGATAGTCACATACCTCCTCAAACTTTCAAACTATTCATGACTACTATAACCAGGAATTCAGGACTATGTTCTGTAGATCACTGTTTGGAAAGTACAAAAGGCCTATTTACATGTATTTTCCTATGTTCAGGGAAACCTGGTTATGTCACATCATAGCAAATGGCATCTTGGATGGGGCAATTTGGCTGATTGTTTTTAACTCAATTATCTGACTGATAATCTGACTGCCTTCGACTCAATGGAACTGCTTTGCTAGACTTCAATCTGACTCACTCTTCCCATATGATACTGACTTCTTCCAAGCTGCCCCTGTGCCTCTTCTCAGACTCCTCAGACACCTAAGACTGCTTCACACCCCTCTGACTGCCATAGACTGCATCATACTCCTCTGTGTCTTATCCTTTGTCTCCTCTCCTCTATGTCCTCTCTGAGCTGATAGGCAGCTTTTCTATCACGAGAGTTGGATGTGTCCTCATTCTGAATCCTTCTGCCAATTCTTCCTGTAAGACATCACTTTGCCTGCTCTTCACCCTGACTTATTTCAGACTGTGTGATACTGATCTTTCTGAGCTCTGCTTCAGGTGTCTGCTTCCATACTGTTTCTATTCTGCAGATTAAAGGTGTGTGCTATCACTGTTTTCCGAATACTTGATTAAAGGTGAGAACTAACATTTTTCTACATGCTATCTGGACCACACAGCCCTCTGAATGTGAACCCTTCATATAGACTCTTGGATTTGATCCTTTCCAAGGTGTCACACAGGCCTTTCAATATGAACCTTTCCCAGAGCACACATTTTGCTGGATTAAATGATTAAATACAACTCTACATATTTTATATCTTTCCTGTTCATCTTGTTCCTTTTGATTTGAGATCTTCATAAGCATGAACACTAATAAACACTGAGTTTTTAAATGTGTTCAAATGTCTTCTGCATACTCCAATTATCCAAAAATATTCATTTTACTCACAGGCTGATTTTTTTGGAGGAGGGCAGAAAGCAGCCACTTTCTTTGCATAAATATAACAAGAATGGTCTCTAGGCTACATTTTAATTATCATTAAAGAAACTATTAAACAAATATATTAATACATAAATACATAAATAAATTCTTAAATAAATAATAATAATGATTTTTTTCTTTTCTTTTTTAATTCATCACAACCCACACCTCTCTACTTTCTAGTCATCTCAGTTCCCCCTATCTCTCCTGTTCCCCAGATCTACCCCTCTACCTTCCTCCACCAAATTCTTCTCAGAACAGAACAGTCCTCCTAGTATACCTCTCAAACATGGCATAACAAGATGGAACATGGCCAGGCATTATTTCCAACATCAAAATTGGCTAGGCAATCCAGCAGGAGAAAAATGGTCCTAAGTTCTAATAAAAGAGTCAGATACAACCTCAATCCAATTTGTATAAATTTTGCAAGAACACCAAAGCTAGAAAATCATATGCTATATTTAGAAGACCCTGAAGTTCCATGTCTGACACTTCAGTTTCTGTGAGCCCCTAAGCGTGTTGACAGTTGACTATGTTGGGCTTTTTCTCCTGGTGTCCTTGACCCCTCTGGTCACTGTAATCACTCCTTCCCCTATTCCATGGGGTTTCCAAAACTCTGCCTGATGATTGACTCTGTGTCTCTGTGTCTGCTCCCATCAGCAACCTGAAGGAGCTTCTCTGATACAGTTTAGACTAGATACTGATCTATGAGCAAAGTAAGATATCATTAGAAATCATCTCCTGGTTCTCAAGTCTCTAGTTCCTGGCCTGGCCTGCAGTATCAGGAATGGATTCCCTCCTCCGGCATGGGGTTCTGTCTATTCATTGTCCCAGCAGATAATGAAGGGAGGATAAGTTATAGGTCAAATGTTTTGTGGCTGGGATGCTGTCTAAGTCCCACCACTGGAAGCCTTTGTTGGTTACAGGAGAAGGCCTATTCAGGCTCCCTATCACCAATTGATAGAGGTTATTTCTAGGGTCATCCTTGAAGATTACAGAGAGTTTACACTGCATTAGGTCTCCATATCACCCCCTAAATGTCCTCCAATCCCAGTCACTTATCCATATAATCTTTCCATCCATATATACATGTATTCATATTAATATATACATATATATGTATATATATACACACGCTCATATATATATGCATTGTATACATGTGTATATATATATACTTATATATATAAATAAAGATACTCATATATATACATATATATACATATGTTTATGTGTATCTATGTATGAATATATATATATAAAATCATATATACAATTTTAGAACTTCCATGTTTGTTTTACATGTCTTTTCCAAATGTATAAGCTTATTACCTCAATTAAGTCAAGTTTGCTTTTTTTATTTTCAAAGAAGGGAGGGGTTTGTACTTCTTTTTTATCATGTGCTTACCAAATGCATTACATTTTGTGGCACTGGAGGAGAGAATTTTCAATTTCACTAGAAACTGGATTAGAAGCAATCTGATCTGCATTTTAATTTGTGTATCTCTGCAATCCTATAATACTGACTGTTTCCATAGTTGCCTAGAACACTTGGACTTACTTTTCTTAATCTTCTTTATTAGGGGCTTACTGTTTTCACAATAAATTATTGTACATTTTAATTTAAATTTACTCTCAGATATATTATTTTTAATGTTAAGTATAATTTTCTTAATTCTGTTAAAGTTTGCATTAGGTTGCTTGCGGTTGGTAGAATTTCCTATTGTGTTTGTATGTATGTGTGTGTATCTTTGCATATATGTGAAGGTAAATAATATTTTATGCTTTTTATATCATGCTGACAATAATTAAAGGCCACATATTTTCATTTTCTGTCTGTCGTATTTTATATCATCTCCCCAAATGTCAAAGGTCTGATCACTAATTATGATACTAAAGAGAAAGACTGAGTTGTAGAATCTGATCTCCTTCATTATATTATGAAATCCACCCAGTTTTGTGCCATTATGATAGTATTTCAGATATTTTTTAATAGGCTAGAAAATACAGTTTTTGTTTTATTTAAAATGAATTTTGATTTTCACTTTTTTCAATAATTAGTGATATAAACTATAATTTTTTGGCTGTCTTATCAGGTCGTAATCCTCTTATTCATGTCATAAACCCTGTTTCTGTGGTATATAAACTTTTTCATGCTCTAGAATATTATATATTTAGAACATGTGTTGTTTGTTTGTTTGTTTTCGTCTTTCAGGTTGTTGATGTGGTAAACTACATTTATTGATTTATATATATTGAACCATGTCTTAATCTCCAGGATGAAGTCCACTTGATCATGATGCGTGATAGATTGGATGTCTTCTTGGATTCCGTTTAAGAGTTCTTTAATTGAGAAATTTTTCATCTATCATCATAAGAGAAGTTGGCCTGTAGTTTTCTTTCTTTGTTGTGTCTTTATGTTGTTTGGATATCAGGAAAACTATGGCCTTGTAAAATGAAACTGGTCATGTTCAATCTGTTTCTATTTTATGTACTAATTTCTGGAATATTGGTATTATTTCTTTTTTGAAAGTCTGGTAGACTTTTCTGCTAAAATCATCAGGAACTGGGATTCATGTTTTTAGTGATTTAATTAATGCTTCTACTTCACTAGGGATCATTTGTCCCTTTATAGTGCTTATCTGATCTTGATTTAACTTTGGGAAGTGGTATGTGTCATGAAAATTATCCAATTCTTTTAGTTTGTCCAATCACATTCAGTGCAGGTTTTAAAGTGTGTCCTTATAATTCACTAGAGTTCCTTCATGTCTGCCGCTATGTACACCTTTTTGTTTATAATTTTGTTAATGTGTATATTCTCTCTCTGCCTTTTATTTAACATGGTTACTGGATTATCAATCATATTGCTTATCTCAAAAACCTGCTCTTTGTATTTACTTTTTGTATTCCTCATATTTATTTTTGTTGCTTGATTCTATTTTATCGAATTCAGGTAGGAGTTTGTTTATTTCTTGCCATCTGCTCCTTTTGGGTGTGATTATTCTTTGCAAGTGTGCTGTTAAGATATGTGTGCTTATACAAGGAATATGGTTATTTCTTTATTTTCATCATTATATGTTACAGGACAAAAGAGAAAGCTTGGAATTGTTAAGCTGCTAAAACAGAAGTATTTGAACAGCAAATGATTAGTAAGTTACTCTGCCAAAAAAAAAGCAAAGTTTATTAATTGTATTTGTGTTCTATCTCACTTAGGATCCTTTTCACTCTTAAACAATATGCTTTAATTCAATCTTTAGAAAAAATTATAAAATAATTTTCATGTTGCCATGTTTTAACATTCCTGTTTCCTATGTTGATACGCTTCAGCATTCCTTTAGGATTCAAATATATTTTAAGAAAATGAGTGAGTAGCAAAAAATAAATATACAGAAATATCTAGAATGAAGAAGAAATGATATAAACATGAAATCTTGAAGATGAGATTAAAAATGAAAACGAATACTGAATAGAAATACAAAGAGGTATTTGTAGAAATTGACACTGAATAATATCAAATTGGTTATTATAAAATATGTATTTTTGAAAAGACTATCCTCTTTCTTTCTTTCTTCCCTCCCTCCCCTTTCTATTTATTCTTCCTTTTCCCTTACTTCTTTCCTCCTCCCTTCTTTATTCCATCTTTCCAGCGTTTCCATATTACCTTCCCTCATTTTTGAGACGAGGTCTTACTATGTGACCCTGACAGGCCTGTAAGAGATCACCATGCAACTGCCCTGTGAGTGTGGGAATTAAATCTAGGCAACTCATATCTGGCCCCATCTGTTTCTAAATATGATACAAAGCCATTGTTTATTTTTCTTATCCAGCTGCAAACCCAGATAACATGAAATCAAAAGTTCAATTTTGATTCTAGTCACAATATTGCCGTGTGCAGGTGAAGAAGCTGGAACACATTAGTTTAAAAGCAAATAGCAAAAGGAAGTTTCAATTTCAGTTCCAAGATGTAAAAGATCCTAAGCATCAATGTAAGAAAATGTTGGAAAGACTCAAAATCAGTCTTCTTCTTGACACCATCCGGAAATTGAGGTTGCACGGCAAACTGCCACTCTTCTATTTGGTGAAGTTAGGCACACACAGAAGCAGAACAGCCAAGATCTGCTTGCCTTGAACTACAATTGCTGTTTCTGATAACCATCTTCGTTCCATCTACCCAGAATGTAAACCCCGCTTCCTTTTCTTCATCCCATCAAGACATTCATCATCCACCCCTACCACAGAAGGAGCAGGCAAGACTATGACCCTTCCTGCTGCATGATGTATTCTGAAAATGACCTTCTGATCAGCAAACAAAATCTAGCAAATGTTGAAACATTATATCACAGATGACTGCTATGTAGCTAGGCTCATGGATACATGAAAATGAAGACCCTAACTAACAGGAACCAACCTCTTACTGCTAAGAGTGGCCCTGCCACTCACTGCTGCAAGCAGTAAAGTCCTCAAAATGTAAATGATGGATAATCTCATGCTGTGATCTTGACATATAATGAGAAAAAGAAGACAAACTTGTTTATATCTAAAGTCACATAAAAATAAAATCTCACCCTGCCCTATACAAAGAAAAACAGACCACTGAGATATGCTAAGTGTAGGAGATATAATCTTTCCCAGTGAAGATCACAACATTTGGTTATCCAATACAAAATGGAAAGCCCTGAAAACATGTATATATGTAATATTATTCTCTATATTATACTGAGTAAATTATATCTAGGAATATATATGCATATATTCACACTCATACTTACACACATGTGTATACATACATATACTTGTATAGCTATATATGTACACACACAAATATATATACATGTAAGAATTTGTGAAAAAAGAGGTTGTAATTTTGAAAGAGAGCAAAGAGAATTATATGAGAGGCTGGAGGAAGGAAAAGGAAGGGGGAAAATGATGTAGTTATAACCTCAGAAATTTGTCTTAAAATGTTAAAAATATCTAAAATATCACCAAATACCGTATATGTTCCCTAAATATCAATAATGATATTTGTGTGTATGTGTGTGTGTTCATATTTCTAATTCTGCTTTTGTTGTGGTTGTTGACAGCCAAACCCAGGGCCTGATGCAGTCTAAGTACTTTTAAGAATTATGTCCCTGTCATCAGTTCCTCCTCTCATTTCTTGGCAGCTTTAAATTGTACTTCACATGTGTAATGCTTCTGTACATGAAACAACGTACAAGAGAGTGAGTAAATACCACAGTGGATATATTGTGTCTGTTTCTCCTGAAGTCTTATATCCTGGAAGCTTACTACCCGTTGTTGAAAGGCAGATAGGCAGAGAGTTTATAAGAATTATAGCTTTCTTTTATTTAATTAAGCCAGTGAGTACCTCCATTAGGAAGAAATCATGGCAGTCTCATACTTTGATTTCCTTACCAACTGAAGTCACCACGTCTTTGTTTTTTACAAACATGGATGAACCCTAACAGCTCCTCTGCCATAATAGATTGAATATAGAGGCCCTCTCCAAAGTCAGTGTTTGGAATTTCAACCTCATTGTGAGTTAAATGACCTTCCTTTAGATAGTCGTTTAGTCCTAGGTATTATGTTAAAATAACACAAATTATAGGAAAGAATAATTAGATATATCATTTATTGTTTATAAATCTTAGAGTACATCTGAAGGTATTTTATTAGGTAGTGTTATTATTAATGGAATTTACAATTTCATTGGTAATGTATTCACTGAACATAGCATTTATTGCATTTTCTAGAAAAGGCCTAAATAGATGATGAAAAATGTGCATAGTTCCCAAGCACATAATCAACAAGATTATGTACAGACAATTTGTTGTTAGGGTTGCAGGAAGTTTCAACAGAAAGGCAAAGAAAAACTATGAGCCTCAGGGAGGTCTTAAATGGAGGGCATGGCATGGTTGCATAGCTCCTCCCAGCATCTTTGCTTCCTTAACTGATTCTTCTTCCTATTCATTCATGCATCCTCTGTCTCACAAAGCCCATCTATCTTTTTGTAAGGTGACAATTTGAAATAAGTCTTCTAACTCCAGATGTAGTGTCATCATATTTAGCAAATGAAATTACAGAATTGTTAATTGGTATGAAAGTAACTTCACATGATCTAGACTTTGACTCAGGAAAGAAACTTTTTATTTTTTGCCTAATTAAATCACTAGTTCTTAGCCTGGAGTTGTAGAGCATCTCAGCCTCCATAAAATCTACTCTTAAACAGAACAGGAAGGCTTCAGTCTTCATACAATCTACAATATTAAACCTATGAATAATCTGAAACATTTAAGTCTCTGAGACTTACTACTCTCTGAACCACTCTGACTAGCTCCTTCTGAACTGTGACTTTCCTTGTTCAAACCAACTCACTCATTGTTCTGGCCCAAACTCCTCATGATGTTGCCTGTTTCAAACTGAACTTCTGAACCAGCTTGCTGTTTTTGACCAAATTCTTCTGTCTTTGATAAATTCTGTTTGACTCTCTGACTTCCTCAGGCTGAAATTCTCAGTCAGCTTCAAACTGACTCACGTTTCCAGTCTGATACTGACTTCTTGGGAGCTGCCTCTATCTCCTTGAGTCTTTCCCCCAGCCTGTCTGTTTCTGTAACTCACTGCCCATTACTGCCTCATTCAGCCTCTCTGCCCCTCAGTCAGACTGCTTTATTGTCTCAGTTCTTGTCCTCCTGCTGCCTGCTTTAGACTGCTTACCACATACTGCCTGCTGTAACTAACTCTGCCCTGAGCTGAGAGACTACTTTCTTTTCTAATGTAATAGTTGGGTGTGTCTTCACTCTGACTCACTCTGCTAATCTTTCCTCTAATTAGTCACTCTGCCTGTCCTTCACTCTGACTTATTTTAGATGTCACCTCTTATGTGAAACTGACTTCTTTCTGAGATTTGCTTCATGTGTCTGCTTCCAAACTCTGAGTGTCTTTGAGATAAATGAAATGGATCCCTACTGCTTTCTGAATATTGAGTTGAAAGTTGTGTATCAACATTCTTAACATGCTTTCTACAATCCTTCTGAATTTGATTTCTTAACAGACTTCTGAATTTTATTCCTTCATATAGACCCCTGAAATATAGACCATTCATAGGCTTCACTCAGGCATATTTCTCTACAAATTTGAATTTCATGTAAAGAATAAATTTCTCCTCGCATAAATACAGGCTAATATTGTAAATGTATGGTGTATTCCCTTGTTGGAGACTTGGTTCTGAGTAGGGTCACATGAAAACTACTGATGCCTTTAAGAGTAAAACTTGGGCTTGAAAATATGGCTCTGTATTTCATAACACTGGTTGTTCTTCCAGAGTTCCCCATTTCAGTTCTCAGGATCCACATTGGGCTGCTCAGAACTGTCTGTAAATTCAGCTTCAGGTTTTCCAATGCACTTCTCCGCCCTCTATTGTCAGCCGCACACATATGTTATAAGCCCCCATAGACACATATACAAGCATATAAATAAAAAAATTTAAAAAACTTAAAAAAAAAGCTAGATCAAATGTATTTGGGGCTCATTTAGTCAAGAGTACTTTTTAAAACAAAACAACAAAAATGGAACAAACTAACAAACAAATCAAAAGGATTCACATACTTATTATGGAACACTCATTTAACAATGATTTTGAATCAATAGCTGGCTTCCTGGTGACATCATCTGCTCCTTCTGTGTGCATTAATGTCCTTTGAACCAAGAAGCCTTCCAAGAGTTTCACATAAGGCTCAGATATGCATTTCACCCTTCAGAACTCTGAGGTTGAGAAAACTCTTATCTTGTTAACAGCACCTAGAATAAGTATGTTTCTTTACTATAACAAAATTCTGATGATTATACCCTGTGAAGGAATTCATATTTGTGGTTAAGTCTAACAATACTGAAAAATGATCATGCTCTAGTCCTAACTCATATGAACATATCTGTGTATAGGTGAATATAGGTATATATTTCTAGAGACAACATGAGGCAATATAATCTATGAACATTCATGTATCAAACATATATTTGTGTTTTGAGGGAATCTGGTGTATGTAGAGGACACTAAACATCTTCTCTGAAAGGAAAAATGCAACTATCAGAATGCAAGGCTAAGAAGATTTTGCTGGTGTTATTCATTTTGTAGTTCCAAATAAGTCCTAACAGAATGGTCTATTCACTTGATAGAGAATTTCAACACTATACAATCACCATTACTCTGCCTATTTCACAAGGTAGAGCATGGTATTTCTTAAAGATTTCACATGCAGCCTCTCCCATTTCTGGGACCCTGCTGCTTTCCTGGGGTAGAATTCTATCTGTTTTATGTCTTAGACACAGAACGCCTCTGCCAAGATTTGTTGAGACTCTGACACTGACCATTGTTTTGTTGCTGGGTATTATGGAGTAAGCACAAAACATTTTTCTGAAAATATTGAAAAAGAATGTTGATAATATTGATTATTCACTTGTATTGATTTCTATAGGAAGAGGTTAGCAAAACTGAGGAATTCCATGAGAAATTTAAGGACTAATAAAATTATTTATATGAACACTGTTATTTAGAAAAATTAACTTTTTCATCAATCTATAATGATTCAAATAGGCTAATCGTCATCGTATGTTTTTAACTTTAAAACTGTTTTAAAATGAAAACTTTCATTTACAGCCACGTAATTGTAAATTGTTTTTTTTAACTTGTTCTCGTCTTTGAGGCTGTGCTAAAATAGTAATTTTACATAATAATAAATTCCAATTAAACCTAAGTGAAAGGGATAGGATCAAGATCTCGCATTTTAAAACACCTGAATGTCTCATTAATAGTAAGTGTATCACAATCTGGCGTCAAACCTGTGATCCTCCTGCCGTATCCTCTTCAATATATCCTGTAGAAGTGTGGTACTGTTCTCGCTAGGTGACTACTACAAACATCAGTGCAGAGATTCTCAAAATCTAAAACTAAATCTACCACATGACCTAGGCATTTCCCCTAGGACTCAAATGTTTTGCTCCATAGGTATTTGTTCAGCATGCTTATTGCTGCTCTATTCGCAATAACTAAAATATGGAAACAACTTAGATGCCCTTGAATCAAGTAATGGATAATGAAAATGTGGGTCACACAGATTCTGGAATACTATTCATCTACTCTATAAATGAGTAGACCTGAAAGACAAACATGACATGTTCTTTCTTGTCTGAGACTCCTTGCTCAGATTCTTCAGATATGTGTATACATCCTGGACTAACCGCAGACAAGATAAGTAGAAAGAATGATTGCTGGGGTTAGGGTTGGGAGAGCAATGAAACAGGGAATAGCAAGGTACCACTGATGAGATTGAGAAGGTGCGAAAGGGGTATCTGAATTGAAGGAGAGAGAAGGATATAAATTCTGAAATAAAGAGGACTCTAAACTTAGAGTCAGGACATCTGAAAAAAGTCATAGGGAATCATACTATTAGTTATTTACCTAAAAAATCATATAATACACATAAATGTGTATATAATTATATATACACTGGTTAAATGAAATTTCCTCATCTGAGATGATAATGCTCTCTCCAAAAGCTAAAGGCCACCTCACAAACACCTCAACACCAGTCATGAGAAACTCTCAGAGTTGCTAGACAGGGTTTTCTATCACAACATTACAGACTACTGTTATTGACCTTGGTTGACCCCAGAGGCAGAAGGTAAGTCTGCATAGTTGAATAGATTATAATCTTCAGACACATGGCATTGAGGGCCCTCCCTGAGCTAAACTGAGCTATATGATAACCCCCCCTCCCTCAGGACTAGCTTTCATGGTATGAAATACAAAACTCAAGCTTACCAAAGAGGGAAGCAATGAACAGTCCTACTCAGATGTGCTGCTCATTATCCTTAACAACTAGCATGGGGCAATATCCTTGGCTATAGTATGTTACATTTATATGATTATTAAGTCCTATTATTGTGCAGTTGTTGGTATGTGTGAGTGTGTGTTTGTGTGTGCCTCCCATCTATTGAATTCGATGGTGCTTATGTTTTGAGATTCTTTCCTGTGTTTTTCTGTGTTTAGCTGACCTCCTTGTGTTGGAGTTTTCCTTCTAGTGCCTTCTATAGGGCTGAATTTGTTGACAGATACTGTGTAGAGGAATATTTAATTTTTCAGTCCAGCAACATAGCTGTTCTGGGAAAGCATCATATTCAAGGCCTGTGCAATCTGGCTGTGGGTCAGTACATACTTTTAAGAAACACAACTCAGAAGGAAATGGTGGCACACACCTTTAATCCTTTGTTTAGGGATATAAAGGAAGCAGTAAGTTTAGTATTAGGTCACAGTTTTCAGTTCACAGCTATCAGGTTTCCATTTCTGAGTTTATAGGTCAGAGTTAAGAGAGAAGTAGTAGAGATTGGGAGAATGGAAGGAGATTGTGTCAGAGCATAGTAGTCAAAGGAGAAACAGAAAGTCAGAGGCAGAGTGAGGAACAAAGTGTACTAGCCGTAAGTACCAAGTCTGAGAGTGACAAACCAGAGAAAGTGTTAGCACAGTGAGTCAGAATGAGGACACACATAATTCTCAGGGTATAGAAGCAGGCTCTCAGCTGAGAAAGTCAGGTAGTCAGTTAGAAAATCAATCAGCCTAGACAGAAGAGTAGTTCAGCAAAATTAGTCAGTATCAGGAAGAGAGGGAGAGAATGAATGAATTTTGGAGAAAGTGTCAGCTAACAGTGACAGTCAAGTTAAATTCAAACAGAGCAGTTAAATCAGAGACATTTCAGGGGTCAGCCAGTGTCAGCCAGTGGCAGAAGGGTTCAGTCAGAAACTGTGAGCTAGATCAAAAGGTAAGTTTGTACCAGCATCATGGAGAATCTTATGAACCAGAGCAACTAGTGAATTGAATCAGCCAAACAGATGAGTCAATTGAGTTCAGTATAGTTCCCAGTTCATGAGTGTCTAATCTGAGGAGCCTGGTTAGCAGAAATTCTCAGAAGCTGAAACATTTTAGGTGTGAGTAAAAATAAATAAAAATCAACAACTACATCTACATCTATAATATTGTTTGAATTTGGATTTATTGTGGACTATTTTGTTTTATTCATGTATGAAAATTGAAAGTTTTGCTGGGTATAGAGTCCAGACTGGCATCTGTGGTCACATAGAGTCTGTAGCACATCTGTCCAGGCCCTTCTGTTTTATGGTCTTAGTTGAGAAGTTCAGGGTAATTCTAATAGGTTTGCCTTTACATGTTACTTGTTTATCCTCTTGTAGCTATGACACACTCAGATGCAGAGATGTCTGCACAAGTTCATGTCTTGAAGAAGTGGATGGAAAGTTCAGGGTAGGGTTGGGAAGATGGCATTGGATTAATTCTTGCCTGGCTGGTCTGGTTTGTGATAGGGTAAACAAGTAGACTTCCTCCTTGTTCTGGCTGGCTGCCAGAATGTATTGAGAGTCACATGTTGGAAGATTTGGACAGGAAGTAGTAGTGAGACATGGACAGGGAATGCTTCTGAAGACCAAGATTTCCTCCTAGTATTGTCTCCTTGAGTTTGGCAGAAAGCACCCTTCAACAAGTACACTTCCTTAGAAGGCCTCTGGGAGGATGACTTCGGTGTGGAGGAAACCTGGGTAGATGCAGAGTGCTGATCCACCTCCAACCCTTACCTAAGCTAGCATTGTTCCAGGCTATCTCTTCCCAATCTGAGATATCTAAAATTCCATGATGCTAGAGTCCCTCCTCTGACTCTCAGGCAAGGCACTTGTGAAAGTGTGAACTCTGTGCTGGACTCACCTGGTACCTCAGCCTCTTGTTGGCTTTACCTTCTCTCTTCCTTCTGTGATTTAACTTTGCCCACTACTCCCTGCCAGTAGTGTTTTATGCAGGACCATAGTTGGACTTTTAGAAGTGCCTGCAATATGCCTCTGCAGTTTCTCTGTTCAGGAGTATGCATCTCAGGACACGGATCACATTCTATCTTGTTATTACAACTGACCCAGCTCATAATAATCCAAATACTCTTATTCATAACTTGGGCATAGAATGTTAAACCACCAAGGATCAAAGTGAAAGAATGCATGTCTCTATTAATTATTACATGCACACACACCAAACTGATAAACATTTTACGTCATGTTTAACAAATATCATTTTAAAATTTTGATGATTAAATACACACACATAATTTCCATTTTTTTTTGTCTCTGGAACAAAGTAACAGGGATAAATAAGTTCTTCTCATTAATAATTCTCAACAGTAACAGTCTCATTTCCCCTATAAAAATAGACACACTAACAGATTGGATTAGAAAGCCGGATCTTTCTGCCGCATCCAAGAAACATACATCACCATAAAGACAGATATCACTCAATGTAAAAGGATAAAATAATGCTTTCCAAGGACATGGTCCTAAAAAGCAAGAGGACACAGTATCTTTTATACCAGACAAGATAAACTCCACAGCTAAACTGAACAGAAGAGGTAGAGATGCACACCATATATTATTTAAAGAGCAAGTGCACCAAGAAAATATGGCGATTCTAAACATGTATCCCAAAAACACTAGGGTAAACACTAGTTCATATAAGAAAGGCTACAATTGTGTAATCACACCCTGACCCTAATAAACTGATGGTGGGTGATTTCAATACCCCAGTCTAACAAAAACGTTTGTCATACAGACCAATCTAAATAGTAAACACTGGAGATAAAGGACATCATTTTACAAATGAAAATGAAAGATGACTACAGTATATCCCACAAAACAGTAAAGAATACACCTTTCCCCCCCAAGAATATTCTCTAAAATTGACCATGAATAAGGAAACGAAACAGCTATAAGAAAAGTGAAATTATAGCCTGTGTTCTATCTACCACTACCACTATGATTAAAACAGAATATAAACCACACTATCCATAGGAAATATACAAAAATATGGGAGATCTTACCTCCCAATATTATAGGGATGAATGTACTGGATAAATCAAGTTGTGTGCCCAGTAACTAAAATTTCCCTATGCTTGCCTGCTTTAAATGATTGAGGGATACTTTAGATTAAAAGAAATAGGAGTAGTGATATCTAGACTAATTGAGGAAGGTCCCATCTTATGGGATAGGATCTCAGCCTATAAAATGCAAAGCAATGTAGACATAGTGATTAAATTTCTGCTCCTTGACTAACCATAGGATTAGCCCTAACTTCAAGTTCCCACTGCAAGAAGTTTGACATCATTGACTGTAACCTCAAAAGTGAGCAATAGTAATCTCAGTTAGGGTAAATTCAGTGTTTTAACTAAATGCATTTAAGTCTCATCCCAGCTGTTGGTTACCACACACATGAGTGCTATTAATTACACCTAGTGTGATAACTTGCCATGATGGTTATTGTCATAGTTTATGGGTATTGCAGGTCAATAAGAATGTTAATTGTTTCCCAAACAGGTGTGCTTGTGTACTATTTTACAGTCCCATAGAAACTTGACTTCAAAAAAGAGGCTTTCTAGTAATATCCAGCTAGAATCATCTGAATCCTGAGATATGTATGTGTGGTTTCTTTAGCAACAGGATCCACTCTCATCCCTGCTAGAAACCAAGGGCTACACCAAACATCTATACTTTAGACAGAATCATTTGAAATACCTTTGCTATCCAATGAAAAGATTTCTCTCAACAGGATTGAAATTATGTCTGGTTCTGGAAATCTAGTCAGCTTCATGCAGCCATTGATGTCACAGACCCTAGAAAAGAATTTCTAAACGACTTTACTAGACTAGCACAATTGTACAAGGCATTTTAAAACTCATCCTAAAACCCACGTATAAGTGTGACCATCACCCTTCATCAATAAAGTCTTACTTTACAACAGATGGATACCATCACAGAAATCCAAAACTAGACACAAAGATCCATGGATTGGGGGAACCCAGCACAAATGAATACATGTACAACACAGCTCATATGTTTATAGTTTCGGGATCATCGCAGAAGAGGTTTTAGATTGAATGTAAGAGCCAGCAAACCTGGAAGTCTCTTGTGAAATTCTCTCACAGACATGATAGCAGAACCACAATGATGGCAATATCATTACATTTGAGCATGCAAGGGTAAAAATTTTATGTAGTCCAAATCCTAAACCAAAAGCTACAGGGTACTAATGACTGCTGGGTGAAGAATTATCCTATTCTAGGAAGGAAAACCTAATTGATCGTCCAATACAGAGTGCTCAACCCTGAAACCATATGCACAAAAATAGACTCAGCAAATAGTCTTTATATATTTGGACATAGAACATATACACATACACACAAACACAAATATGTAACATTAATAATGATTAACGAGTCTGTCAGTTTGAGAGTATGGGGCATAACATGGACTGGTGGTAGGAAAGGGATGGCAAAGTTACATAAATTTATTTTAAAATTTGAAATAATAAAACATTTAGGAATTAAATTGATGGGAATTCATGAGTGTTAAAGAAACCATGAGTGTGTGAACATGTGCTTCTTTTCTGGAGGTTTCTTCTAAGATCTTCATATGTCTAATTTGTATTATGGGCTCTCTCTAGGAAGACAAGACATGAATAAAGAATTCTTTATCTTGAGGTACAAGTATCAGTATATTAAGAGATGTACAACAAATATGCATTGTACCTATGTGTTTTTAATTGTATAAATATGTGAATGGTCTCTGTGTGTGTGTCTGTGTGTGTGTGTGTGTTTAGGGGTGTAGATATCTGGGAACACATGTAGACCACTGGGATTTTTAGGTTGATGACAGCCTCTAGTGTTGCTCTTTTCTCCTATCTTTTTTGAGACAGTATATCTTCAGTTCCCTGCTGAGTAACATGATAGGAATATCTGGCCCCAGAAGCTTCTGGTGATTCCTCAGTGTCTACCACAAATAGCATGGTAAAGGCTTCTGAGTTAGAGATGCTTGTGCTGCAAAAACAAGTTTTGTTTTTAATGTAAGTATTGATGACCTGAACTCATGTCACAAAGCTTGTATCACAATTGCTTTAGATACTGAGCCATTTTTCAATTTTTTCAGGTCCCTGTAAATATTCTTACAATTAGTAACACTTATAATTTCATCTTGTATGATGATGAATTATCATATTCTGTAGAATTTTACTTGAGATTTCCGTGACACAGGATTCTAGGCACAACTGTGGAGGATTATGTGGATTTCATTTGCTACTGTCCTTTCTTCTGAGGAATTATCTGGATTCCGTAATTGAAGTATGAAAACTACCATTAGAAATGGGTGTTTTTCTTTCTTAAGCATGGTTCCTGGACTCAATAAAAAGATATTTTAATGAGTATGAGCATTTGTTGTCATTTGCTTCTTAACTACATGAGCAACTTGATTATCTGAAAGCTCCAGACAGCAGAACAGCCATGCAATGATGCACTGAGTCATCAAACACTGATCCATTATTTTTCTCATGTAAAGAAGGAGCTAAGGTATTTTTTATTCAAAGCAATAGTGATAGAAACAAAGAATCAAACAGACAAACAAAAAAAAAATCACACAAATGTTGCTACAATGCCCAGGTGTGTGAGGACAGTTTTTTAAACTACAACTAATTACTTAGTTCTTAGCTATTGGGTCTATTTTGTACCTAGGAACCGGAAGAATTAGATCAAGAAATTCTGATTGCATTTTGGAAGAATAGATCAATAAAATGATTCCTGTGGATCTGCCAAGTGACTGCAGGCCCCTGAGCACCTGCAGAAGCCTGCCAAGTGGCATATACCAGATACTACGGTGAATCATGAACAAGGTATACTAGAGTCCAAATTATTAAATTATTGAATGAAATTTATTATAATAGCAAAATATTTTTACCATAAAACATATGATATACAGAATAAATGAAAATTATTTTTAACTACTAAAATGTTAAAATAGAAAAACTGAAGAAACAATTTCTCATAAGTTTTTGTGTAATATAGATAAGTGTTACAGAGAAAGATTCATACGGCAAGAACAGGGCTGAAGTTTCAAGCCCGTAATCAAAAATTGTCACCTTCCTCTATTGGCAAATGGAAATGGTTTGCAAAAAAAAAAATGTTTGCAGATTTGCAAAAAAAATTTTTTTTGCTACAAAATCTCTTTTCATTGTAAATTCAAATGTGAAATGTAGATTCAAAGTTCCTGTTATTAAGAAAATAATATCATTCAGGGAGCTGGCTGAGTCAATCTAGGAGTTTCAGAAGTCATTTCTATTTGTTTTTTCTCGTAGAACACAAAAATGTTCTGAGATGTTGGATGAAGACGGTCCTTTTAAACTTTTAAATAAAATAAAATTGCACCTTAATACATTGGTATAATAAAAACATTCATGTCAATTCAAATAAAATTTGTTCCTGTATATTTCATCAAATAAATGACACCAATATTATCCAAATAAGAAATCCAAGAAAAAATTGAAAAACAGAAGAAATAATTACTAGAATTTTTTTGTGAACTATACATAAGTGAGAGTTTTAAAGAAATTTTCCTATGGAATGAACAGGGCTGAAGCCTCAAGCCCGTAATCTAAAATTGTCACCTTCCTCTGTTGGCAAATAGAAGTGGTTTGCAAAAAAAATGTTTGCAGATTTGCAAAAAAAATTTTTTTTGCTACAAAATCTCTTTTCATTGTAAATTCAAATGTGAAATGTAGATTCAAAGTTCTTGTTATTAAGAAAATAATATCATTCAGGGAGCTGGCTGAGTCAATCTAGGAGTTTCAGAAGTCATTTCTATTTGTTTTTTCTCGTAGAACACAAAAATGTTCTGAGATGTTGGATGAAGACGGTCCTTTTAAACTGCTAAAAATAAAATAAAATTGCACCTTAATACATTGGTATAATAAAAACATTCATGTCAATTCAAATAAAATTTGTTCCTGTATATTTCATCAAATAAATGACACCAATATTATCCAAATAAGAAATCCAAGAAAAAATTGAAAAACAGAAGAAATAATTACTAGAATTTTTTTGTGAACTATACATAAGTGAGAGTTTTAAAGAAATTTTCCTATGGAATGAACAGGGCTGAAGCCTCAAGCCCGTAATCTAAAATTGTCACCTTCCTCTGTTGGTAATAAAATGCTAAAATAGAAAAACTGAAGAAACAATTTCTCATAAGTTTTTGTGTAATATAGATAAGTAAGTGTTACAAAGAAAGATTCATACGGCAAGAACAGGGCTGAAGCTTCAAGCCCGTAATCAAAAATTGTCACCTTCCTCTGTTGGCAAATAGAAGTGGTTTGCAAAAAAAAATGTTTGCAGATTTGCAAAAAAAATTTTTTTTGCTACAAAATCTCTTTTCATTGTAAATTCAAATGTGAAATGTAGATTCAAAGTTCCTGTTATTAAGAAAATAATATCATTCAGGGAGCTGGCTGAGTCAATCTAGGAGTTTCAGAAGTCATTTCTATTTGTTTTTTCTCGTAGAACACAAAAATGTTCTGAGATGTTGGATGAAGACGGTCCTTTTAAACTGCTAAAAATAAAAAATAAAATTGCACCTTAATACATTGGTATAATAAAAACATTCATGTCAATTCAAATAAAATTTGTTCCTGTATAGTTCATCAAATAAATGACACCAATATTATCCAAACAAGAAAAAATTGAAAAACAGAAGAAATAATTACTAGAATTTTTTTGTGAACTATACATAAGTGAGAGTTTTAAAGAAATTTTCCTATGGAATGAACAGGGCTGAAGCCTCAAGCCCGTAATCTAAAATTGTCACCTTCCTCTGTTGGTAAATGGAAGGTAGTTTGCAAAAAAAAAGAAAAAAAATTGCAGATTTGCAATAAAAAAAAACAAACAGTTTGTAACGAAATCTCTTTTCAGTGTACATTCAAATGTAAAATGTAGATTCAAGTATCTTGTTGTTAAGAAAACAATATCCTTCAGGAAGCTGGCGTCGTCAATCTAACACCCTCAGCTGTCATCTTCTACTTGTTTTTGTAGATGTTCTTGGATGTTAGATGAAGGTGGTCTTTTTAAACTGCTAAATGAAAGATAAAATTTCACCTTAATACATTGTCAGATTAAAAAGAGTCATGTTACTTCAGATAAAATGTGGTTTTCTGTATGTTTCCTGAAATAAATGAGACAAATACTATCAAACCAAGAAAACCAAAAAGGAATCTCATCTCCACTCTACACAGTGCATTTCTTGTGTTAACAATATACCAAATGTTTAATGCTTCAAACGGTTCATTCTGTTATGTATTAGCCTCTTTATCATTCTTCTAGTTTGGTGTAGTGGATCCTGCATAAGTTAATATTTACACCAGTGTTAAGCAATTGATAAGATTTGTTGGTTGTATGAAATCAAATCAACAGCATTGTTACTGCTCAAAAAAAAGCACAGTTTGTAGATATTGGCACAGAGCTTTATCTTCCAGAATGTCCGATGGTTTTTAAACCATTTTTTCTAAATGACCTTTTCAAATGCCTAATTTCAGTATCTGAGATATCCTATGTGACTCATAGACCAGGGGGAAGAAAGGTAAGAAATATAGCATGTAATATTCTGGGACCCTTACAGGGTCTGAAGTAGGAGTACATCTGTCATATACAGTTATATGTATATACTTTCCTGCTTTAACATGCTAAGCATTGAGATTATAGGCATGAGACACCACACATCATGTTTATTCACACCATAAACAAAAATTTGTTATATATACACATATATACATGTTTATATATGTGTATATGTATGTGTGTACATGTAGGTATATGTTTATATTTATATGCAATTCAATAAAAAAAAAGGTTTAAAAAATTTCTCCTATGCTCTAAGATCACGATGTGTCCCAAACCTCTGTGATTTGTGATGTAATTTACAACTTTCTGACATTAGGGACTAATGCTGCTGTGATGTTACTTAGGTCTTTGTACAAACAGGGAATGGCGGTGAGTGGCATTGGCACAAGCCTTTAATCTTAGCACTTGGGAAGCAGAGGCAGGAGGCTCTCTGAGTTCGAGGTCAGCCTGGTCTACAGAGTGAGTTCCAGGACAGACAAAGTTTCAACGGAGAAACCCTGTCTTGAAATAAATAAATAACCAAATAAATAACAAAGCAGAGAATAATGCCATCCTTTCATTCATTTGATGACTATTTCACATTTTCACTTACCTGCCATACCTTCCTCCTGAGGAGGAAGTAACAGACTCTGGAATTCCTCACCATCACATTTAGTGCAAGTGTTTTCAGTATGACAGTCTCCGTGGTCAACAGTGCCATCAGACTTATCAGATTTGGTACCGACTTTTATAAAATCAGAAGCACTTCCTTTGCTACTTGAAGTGTTTGCGGTCTTGCTATAAACACATTTCACAGTTGCATCTCCCCCACATAAATCCATAAAATCTTCAAACATTACTTCCACAATAGAAATCTGTAACACCACAAGGCAAAATCATGCATCTCTGCTATTTCACATAGTTTGCAATCAAATTTGACATTAGAGTCTCAGAAGGAAAAAAAATCAAATGGAGTATTATGAGCAAAATAGCAGTTTTTACAGAGAGATTAGCCCTTGAAATGACAAACAATATTGTAGGCATTCATTTAATTATATGATCAGTAAAGTACATTTTGGTAAAACAGGAAAAATTTTCAGTATTTTTATTGCAATGTATAATGTCTTATGTATACATTTTAATGGTGTGTGTTAGTATATGTGTGTGTGTTAGTGTGTGTGTGTGTGTGTCTGTATGTGTGTGTGTATGTGTGTGTGTGTGTGTCTGAGACCATGGCGATGGAAAAGGTGATTAAATGCATGGAACAGAATTTTTAGGCAAGTTTTTGTGGACCAACAGACATTTCTGCAAGGGACCTAACTCAGGTCCTCTGTAATAGCCATATTAATCACTAAGATATGTGGCAAACTTTTATTGTTAACTTTATTAAATTTTGACTTACCTTAAACACACACACACACACACACACACACACACACGCACACACACAGAAACACACACACACACACACGCACACATACATTCCCAGGTATGTTTCTGTGCATATTTTTAAACAGGCTAATTGAGGAGGTATTATTTCCTGAATCATTCAATGCCTCACAGTGATTAAAAGAATAAAAAATTCTGATGAAAGCAGCTAAGCAGTGGTTTCACTTCCTTTAATTCATGAAGTGAAATATACTGTGTTTAGCAGAAGTCTCTGCGTGGAATGGAAATTCTAGGTTATTTGCAACTTACTAATATATTTTCTTAAAGATACATATATATTGCCAGGAAAAAAAGAAACAATTAGAAAGAAAAGTGACATGTCGAAGATGACGTGCTTCCAGGAGGAACTGTGAGAGAATTGAATTAGGGACTTTACATGTATCTTGATTATTTAAGTGGGTTCCAGTTTTGGAGATCAAAAGAAGGAGTTTCCTTGTCATTATTTGACTGGATATTCATTTTATTCCCATGCACCTCATTACTTGATTCCTTGATGGTGACAAAATCTGGGTGGTACAAATACTTTGGCCTTCCTGGAATAAGTATGTTAATGCTTGGAATTTAGGGTTTCAAATACTATGAACCTTCCACGCACAATGATTCATGTTTGCTGGTCAAGTTGAGAGCCCTGAACTCTCAGCTTCATTATTTATTGGTCCTGTCTGCCTTCAGTCATGCTACTCTGCATGATCACTAAGACCAAAAGAAAATACTTGCTTTTATAAGGTCACGGGGTATTACCAAAGGAATATATAAACCAAGACAGAAATTTTATTCAAGGAGTAGCAAATTGGAGACATATCTAAGATGAGGAAATCTTAAATGAGAATAAGGTATCCATAAGATTTACTATAGTCTTGAAGACTTTGGGATATTGTCTTGATTAATGATTGAATATATAGGTCCCTGATTACAGAGATGGTGCCACCTCTGAGATATTTCTCCTGGGTCATATTGGGAAACAGGCTGAGAAAGATAGTGGGTGCAAGGCAGGAAGCCACACTCCTACATGGCTTCTGCTTTAATTCATGCCTGCTGGTTCCTGCCCTGCTTCAGCTTGAGCCCTGATATTTCTCTGTCATTGCCTAGTAAATGGAAATATACCACAATGAATTCTTTCCTCCTAAAGTTGCATTTCATCAGTGTTTTTCCACATTAATAGTAGCAAATTAAGACACTGGCTAAACAGAATAACACTGCTAATTATCTTTTTGAATGAGATGGCAGGGGTTAAATAAACCTCACTCATCACATGTGTTTCTTCCCAAGATAAAAATATTTAATTTTATATTTGCTCAGTCTTGCACCAGATAGAAAGTAAATGACTCTCATGAAGTTCCTGCTCAGAAGATCAATACTGTATTTCACTTGCAAATAGTACAGGATGGTGGCTTTGCTTCCTTGTTTTCATATTTGAACCTAAAAGGAATATATTCAAATACAAATGTCCATTACAGGGGAATCATTAGAAGTTGTTGAGAGTGTGGAAAACTTTAGTACTCAGTTTGGACTGGACATGGGCTTGATTTAGGCAGGGATTTTAGATTTCCATTGGCTTGGTAGTTGAAGTGTTAAAGAGGGGTGTGTGCAATGCCCAAGGCAACTTACAGTCCTAGGTGACTAAGCTATTCCCTGTGCTATGCTAGACCATTGTGAGTCACAATGCAATGTCTTTCCTTCTTGAGGACCTTATGCCTTGAAATAATTAGCTGAAATATACCATTGCTTCCTTAAAATTGTTTTGTGGGTCATTTGAATCAAAAGCAGTTATTGCTAATATCTGCATTTGTATATTAAGTTTTTACATTAAAAAGCATTGCTTTCTGAATTTAGTTCAGGATGTTTTGATCATATTTAACTCCCAGAACTCTTCCTATATATAGGTCCCAATCTTACTAAACTTTATACCTTTCCCTGTTTTCAACCCATACTGTCAAATTTGTTAGTTAGATCCTTCCCTGGGAAAATTTTTCTTTTAATGATTTAATCTTTATCCTTTTCTAGTGGGAATTGTGCTTTAAATAGTTAGCCCTACTGTGAGGCACATAGATTATGTAGCTGTGGAATTAGAGGGAATGTAAGGCTATAGTTTTCTCTGTGGCTGTTGCTCATTCTGTTTTGTTTCTATCAGAGGAGTTTTTGTTTGTTTTGTTTCGTTTTTTTTATGGGAATTTTTCCCCACTGCATCATGTATTTCTCTCAGGCTATAAATTAAGGAAGCATGTCTGTAATAAATAGGAAACATCAATAAAGCAAATTAAAATAAAATATTTGATGCAATGCTGGATCAGAAGTCCTAATGATTGGCAGTTATTTCAGAAGACCCTGCTTTGGTTCCCAGCATCAATATTGTGGATCACAACAAGATGCAAATAAAATAAAACAATGCTATTTGCTCTAGAGCCATTATTTATAGACAACTCCATGGCAAGCTCTAGGGGGGTAACCATTCTTGAGTAGATCAGGCTAATTCCTGATTATCTGACATGGGATTAGGAAGATAATATCTGGTAAATGTGAAAATATTTGCTTATTTTAATAGATTAGGAAAATTTTTTCATGTACAGAGTATATAGACATTAATGTCCTAATCTCTGTGAACCCATTATAAGTCAGTGTTTGACTAGCCTTTTTGAACTATTGCAATTTATGAAGTGCATTTTTCTATAGTTATGATTTATGAAATGTTTTGAAATCATACTTTTACCATTATTAATACTGGTTCTGATATTACACCACACAGTGTGTTAAGAGGAGAAGGTAATAGGGTGTTTGCAATGACAAACCAATGTGCATATGTAGAAGGAAACAGCCAACAGACGTTCTTCAACTGTGTCATTGTGATGAATTCTTTGCCTTTTCAGAGTTTTATCTGTTATGTCTCTTATCATCTGATCATTACATTGAAGGAAATGTCATCAGTTTATCTCAAGGAAAGGAATACTTATGTATCTCTAGAGGGATACTGAGCATGGAGGATTCTAAGATTTTCTCTACCTTTAACACAGATGCAACAATATGGCCAGAACCCTCATTCCAGTTGCTCTCCTTTTCAGAATCAAGCTCTTCTTTTAAAACATCGCATGGATCCTTCACTAACGCTCTGAAGAGACTTTCGGCCTCTGGCCCCTTTCTTTTAATCACAGACAGGATATCCTGTATGGGATAAAGATAAGCTTCTAGTATAACAGATCCATACTTTTGAAGAACCAGTGCATTGCTTATTATGAAATAGAACAATTGCAAGCATAGGTGCGAAGCTACAACTGGAAAGCATGGTGAAGATTTGGATTTTCTTTTTATTTGCTTCCAAATACATTTTCTACACCAATTAATTTTTCCACTTTGAAATACTGGGTTATTGTCTGAACCAGGTATTTCTTGGCATTGGATCACACTTCTGCTCCTGAGCATTTTGGTGAATGGTCCTCTCTTACTTTCTCCTTCTCTGCTATGAATTTCCTTCCGAAGCATGCCATTCCCAGTTACTATTGGAATATTTCCCTTTCAGTGACCCAAACACTATTCTTTCTTCTTGTATGTCTCAGGTTCTGTTCTAATTCTTAATATCTGTGTTTTCAAGAAAGTTTTTTCTCCTTATGCTTCCTTTGACAGAAACATTCATTTCCTTCTTGTTTGACTTCTTATTCTCAACTATCAATGTTGAAAGAAGCTGTCTCATTAAAAAACCCAAGGGAATTTCAATCCCACTCTCAGGTTACACTAAATAATAACAACTGCCATGCAAAACCTTACTAAGGATTTTCCCTGTTTGCAATATTGGGATGATTACAACCATGATTACCGTAAAATTTTGCTATTTAATCCCTAAGAAAATTAGTATCATGTATCTTACTCCTTCATCAGACACTTGAATTCCCCTACTGAGAATTATGCTTAAATGGACACCCTAGAGTAAATATATATGTCCAATGGCAATTTTGTAATTTATTAAAAATAACTTAAGGATGAAATCTTAGGCTGTAATGATGAATGTATAGCATAAAATAATTTTGATGTCTAATTCAAAGGCAGTACATAACGAAACACCAGATATTTTGAACTGTATGTGTGAATAAGCTCAGAAGCAATGATATTAATGAAGACCTCAGAGTATTATGGAGACAAAAAGGAAGCTAAAAAATAGATTTTAGGGGATTAGAAGGTCATATCCATGGACCGATTCATCCAACAAGCTGATGGGTTTGGGTATTGGCTGAAATTAGTGAAGACACAGGAATACCATTTCTTGAATCACATGACTCAAACTTGAGCAGGATTTTATTTGAGGCACTATTTCAGAAGTGTCACACACTCATGAAAATGTTTTCTAAACATTCAGCAGTTTATTGAGAGAATTAAATGAGAACACATATTCCCAGAAATTATAGGAGCAGAACAGCTATAGAAACCAAATATGACACTCACCAGAATTGATGGGGGAAGATTTGCTTCCTCAAAGACTGTAAGGAGATATTGTTTAAGCAGTTGGTCCTTTACGTTGGGTGGTGAGGAGTGAGAATTTCCATTACATTTTTCCTTGACTGTTGCTTCTTGGCTAACACACACATTGTCCTGGCACCTGCCAGTACCGCACACAATCATTGGTTTGGTATTAAAAGGTTTTTTCACAGGGTTTTCAGACTCTAAGAAAGAAGGGAGAGCATTGAATGTGATGGATGAACTCACTTAACCTTTGGATGCAATTTTCATTTTGTAGCATACCTTCTAAATCACTATGAATACACACAAAAATAATATTATTATATTTATAAATATTTAGAGATTGGTTAAAATGTTCTTGTCTTAATCTTTTTCCCCCTGAAATTCTAGACATAAGGAAAGAAAGAGATCAGGTCTGAATAAGGTTCAGTTTTTCTACTGTGATTCCTGGGCAGTGCTCTACAGCACACTGCACTGCATCGTGAGGCACTGGATGTATATTTATATATGAGGCTTGCTTCTATTTATAATAAGGAAGATCTGCCCTTTATTTTGAATGTATTCATTTAGGTATAAGAATAATCCAGTGATGTTGTATGCAATGTATGATTGCTCCTGTGTGCTTATATGACTGAACAGCAATGGCCAGCTCTAATCTAACAGCAGTATTTGCACTTCATCACACAACGTGCCTGATTGTACTCTCTGACAGCCTTTGACTTCTTGCCCTTAAACTATGAGTTCAAATCTGCAATCATAGTGTCTATTTCCCTTCTACAGGTGTATTATGGTATATTAAAAATTACAAAAGTAATAGGCATGGTTGCATATGCCTTTAATTCTAGCACTCATTAGGCAGAGACAGGAGGATGTCTGTGAGTTCAGGGCCAGCCTGGTCTATAAATTAAGTTCCAGGATAGCAAGGGATTTTCCACAGAGAAACAATGTCTTGGGGGAAAAGACAAAATTGAGTTTGCTATTCTGAGCATCACAAAAATCAATGCATATATCAATAGAAGAGACATTTGTCCACGTATTCTTAACTAGTTGTATACTTGGCACTTCTGCGATCACCTATAACATAAACTCAAGACCACTTGGTACAGGGAAAAATTACATGCAAGTGTTAAAAATGGAAGTACTCCAATAATGTACAGGTGAACTCTTACTTCACAATGCTTTTAGTAAACTCCCCATCGCTGGTTGTTGTAAATGACATTTTCAGATGTGAAACGATTATAACTTTTAAGTTGTGATAATACAATATGGACACTTACCCATAAGTCCCCTGATGTGAGGAAGAGCAGGTTTATTTTGGGGAAGTATCTTGTCAGCCTTTGGAATTGTCTCCCCACATGCACAGTCTTTGTCATGATCTTTTTTCTTCATTATATCGCTTGTGTCAGTGACACTTCCCAGTGATCCTGAATCCTGTTTCTCACATGGGAAACATATGGCGGTCTTATACCAAGATGAAACAGGGTCTTCTCCAAACAGTTCTACAGAGTTTTTAATCAGAAACTTTACCAGTGCGATCTGTGAAAACAAAAGGGAAACAGAGAGGGTCTCTGTCATTTGGCATGGTTGTAAATCTCATTTGATATATGAGACTAGGAAGCAAAAAATATGTAATTAAAACATCTGAGAGAAAAATCTGCTGTTTGAAAATATAAAAGAGAGTATTATTTTAGAAATGTGAAAATATGTTCCAGTATTCACCTTGTCATGGCTCAAATACATTGTCAAATTGACTAAGCCTGGTTCCATTTATCATTCAAATGGCTGAACATGTTTGTAAGGCTGACTATAGAAAGGCAGAGCTGAGAGGGTAGACTACCTCTGAATGTTGGATGCATCTAATTGATAGTTTCCATGGGGTCATTAAAAAGAACAGACAGACATAAACAACCTATCAGAGGCAGTCATGTGTGTCTATTTTCTCTGTACAGATACAATAATGACTGCTTGACCCTTAGAGATGCTTGAAGAATAGCATATTTGGAGGGAATGGGATAATAGTGGGTCTGCAAAATGGGAGGTTGTTTGGAAGACTTACTCTTCTTTGATTCTATGCAAAGTAAGAAAAAGGGAGTCTGAGTCTGGCCTACCTATAATGATACTCATTTATGTCCAAGTGTATTCGGTCAATTAATAATAAAACATAAACTGAAAGATTGTGTTCAAATTAATCATTTGGTCTTTATTCTGAACAGATTCTGGTATTTTATTATAGTACATGAAAGGTGCCTACCATAAGAAAGTGTACTTAAGAATTTCTCTAAACTGGCCATAATAAGCCATTAGAGGCCTATGGTATATTTCATCATAATAAGCAGTCCTCACAACTGTGTTTAATAAAAGCAATATTGCCTCTGTTTACTTGGGAAAACCAGCTTAAAAATAGGTATAAGTCCACATATCCCTCACTGATGATATCAGATTCAGTCTTGATTGCTGAGCCCAGCACCTGTTTGTTCTTATCATTTCACACTAGTTCTCAGTGGGTTAGTCAAATTAAATTCTAAATTACAATTGCCAATGGACTGAATAATTGACTTCAAATACCCATTTACACTCTACATTTTCAAATCTCACAAATGATTCTTCCCCTCCATCAGAATACAATTCAAGGCTGTATAAAACAACAACAACAAAAACAGCAACAACACAAAAGGCTCTTGGGATCATCCTGTATACTGACTCATTGTGAAGACTTTTATACCCTAAGCATAAAGTATTTGTTACATTACCTTTTTGGTGACAACATCCGGGGTACTGATCCTGCACAGACTTAGGATACAAGTTGAAAGGAACACAGACAAAGTGTGTGGTGTCATCTTATTATATGATGAATATCTTACAATCTTGCAGAGTCCTCTGAAAAAGTGTCTTAATAAGGTGATATTAGGTGGAGGCAGCTGTTCCAAAAGCCTGAACAAATATACAAGTTATTTTAAAATAATAATATTTCTCACGAATTTGTAAATATAAATGGTACAGATTAACTGTCCCTATCCTCTTTATGGTACCCGAGAATAAAGTGAAAGAGGAATGTCCTATGAATATCGCTTGAAGTATTTACTTGTGTCAGAGGAAAAAAAAAAAGACACATTTTCTTGGAATATAAATGCTGACATGCCAAGCATAGGTCACTCGGACTCCATGAGTCAGACCCCTGTTTTCAAAATGTCTTCCATGTTCATGAGCTATTCAAACCTTTTGTTGTCTGTCAATGTTTTTTGTAAATAATCCAGTGGTATATATCTAATATGTGTAAACAAACATTACTTTGATATTGTTGATGTTTTTCAGTTAGTGAATCATTACCTCTTCACGGAAGTTAACTTCTTTTCTTCAGGCACTTGGTCAAGTATGTTAAGAAACTTCTCATGCAGTGTTGCTGTCAGAACACTTCCATGAATATTTCGGATGAACTTCTAACAGAGATAGAAAAAATATTATTGAGGGAAATATGAATCAAGAAATACATTGCAAACATTCAACTGTAAAATCCAGTTTAGTCCTAATTTCCTTCCCAGCTCCTACATTGTCCCATAGTAAGATGTCTGACATGGAAGCCCACTAGAGAGTGTTGAGTTTTCTCCATCCAAATTAGAGAAGTAAGAGCAGATTTGGGGTGGTGTTGGGAATGCAGACAATTCTCTCTGCTCGAAGTGTCTCTCATGGACAGGGAGCAAACTAGCATACACTAAAGACATCAATATCTCAGCACATCTGACATTTAAAACCAGTTGTGGTTGGTGGGTAGGTTGCTGAACAAATAAGCAGGACTCACATGGGGTCAGAGAGACTCAAGTGGCAAGTAGCGGGTCTGCATGGAGCTTCCTTAGTTGTGCTACATACACATTATGGCTGTTAGCAGGGTGCTTTTTGTAAGAATCCTAACAGTGGAAGTGGCTGTGTCTCTGTCTCTTTTGCCTCACCATTGACCTCTTTTACTTTTACTCCTGGGTTTTCTTGTACAGCCTTAATCTGAGAGCTATTTCCTTGTCTCATTGTACCTTTTTTTTTTTTTTTTTTTACTGTTTGGTTGTTGTCTAATGGAGACCTGCTCTTTTTTGAAGGAAAACAGAGGTCCAGTGGATCTTGGGGAGAGCAGAACTGAGATTAGGAACAGGGGAAAACTGAGGGAAGGAAAACTGCAGTCAGAACGTATGTTATGAAATAAGAATGTACTTTAAAAAGCAAAATAGAGATCAATACCTCAACATGAATCCTTATTAGAATGACAAACTTACACAATGTGATGTTTTCTTTGGGACCAAGATCTTTTTTCTAGCCTTAGTGATTTTGAAAAATGATCTACTGCACAGACTATGTGCTCATAAGCAAAAGGTAAATTAGCCTGGACTTACATTCTTTGGCTGTGTACTTTGAGAGGAAATGCTTCTAGGTACACCCTGTAAGTTGTACAGGAAATGGTTTGTGTGTCTTTGAATAGTGACTGTCAAATATCACAAAAACTAGACATGTGACACTTTGTGATACATAGGTAAGTACAGTGCTGTGCACCTGTAACTGAGAACTCAGGAGAAAAAAATGTAAATCTCAATTTAGAGCTTAAACCAGGCAACTCAACAACAACTTGTAGAGGTCTTTATTAGTTAATACTGTGTGGAACCTACATGTTTCTTCGCTCAAAAACAAAAAGATGTTAAATCTCCTTAATATTTCCATCACCATGATCTCTGTACTGGTCTCACAGATTTAACACACGAGAAACATCTCAGGCTTCTTTTATGATTATAACTCAGTAATTGCTCAATTATTCATGTGATTTTAGAGCTGACCCTTGTAAATGACACAGACTGAAATGCTTGGGATAGACCAGTAAAATAATGTGCCAGCTATCAGTTCTCTCTATCACTAAAATATAGTAAACACACAAAAACCACCAGGTCAGTTTTCACTGTTCATATTTTTTTATCGATGAGTCAGCATTTGGAAAGAGAAAACACTCCAGTTGTTGCTGGCTTATGTAGTTTGGGAAAGGTCATTTTCATTTTTTTCTTGTTGTCACTGAATATATGTGTTTCCCAGAACATGGTTATAATCTGAAATTTCCTGGTCTAATTTACATCAATGAAAATTGCTGTTGAGCCACTCTATATACAAATCTCATTGGCAGTTTCTATAAGCTTCTGAAACTATTTTGATTAGCAGCTTAGTCTAATTTCTGAGAAAGTGACATGGAATCATGAAGGTATGAAAAAATTTAGATTGCTAATATACATATTTCTATATAATCAAAACAATTTAATTGTGTACCTCATAGAGAAAATACCAAACATATTCTTACACCTATGATATATGTTACTGCTCATATATATATATATATATATATATATATCAATATATATCAATTTATGTATGTATATCATATGTATGTCAATAACATATCATATATGTTATTGGTCAACTGTAAGCTATTTCTGAGGTGTCAGCATTTATCTCATAGCCAACCATAATTGGGGATATAAGAATACTGTATACCAGAAATGTTTAATTTCAGAGATATGTTTGCAGTCATTAGAGTATTAATGTACTTTGTGCCTTTTCATAAACATAAATATGAATTATTTCTCTACTGTAATGTTTTCTCTTTGGGATATTTATATGTTTAGATTTGTCTATATTAATTCATAATTCATTTCTACATAAATAAATTTAATTTTCAGAAATCCAATCTCAATTTTTTGACTACTACATTAGAAGGAATAAAAGACTTCCAAATGTATGCATGCTATTGTTCCAACTCTTGGCTACATCACAGAAGTTGATGATAAGTCTCTATTGCTGAAGACACCATATATTTCAGACTCAGGACTTGGAGGTACTGAACTGTTTTGACATGAATACATCCTCTCTGAGGAGAAGCTTTAATCCTATTCAAAGGTGCTATGAAACTACGAAGGGATCGGGGGACAGTAAAACAGTACACACCTGTACCTAATAACCACAACAATACAAAGCATGAGAAGTTATCCTTTGGAGTTTGATAATGACACATATGATTGATGATAGTCAAAAGCTTCCTAATAAGACCTATGGCCAGCTCAGCAGCAGAGAAGTTATGACTGGAACTGGAAATCCTGAAGCTCTCTAGGGTTAGTGAGGTCATGGCTCTTAGACTAGAAGGTCCTGTCAAAATTTCACTAAGTAAGCATAGTTCCTGACTCTATTCTTAATATTTATGCTAATATTGATAGAAGTTGTAAATCTTACCCAGGCAACAATGAATGTTCCGTTAGCAACAGATGAAGAGTATTAAAGAAAACCACACCTGCTCAAAATGCAGAGAACCAAAGATCCTGGGACACCCAGCCCCAATGGATACATATGCACTAATACTTCTGAAACTTTTGCTAAGGGAACATTGTTTAGAAGATTTAGAACAATTGCAAAACAGAGGACCAGGAAATTTGCTATCAGATTGTTTCTTCTATAAATGAGAGGGAGGCTTCACTCCTGATAGTCTAATAATAGTGTTGTTTAAAAGATACCTAAACAAAATAAGCATCCATAGTAACAGTAATTTTTAAGGGGGAAATTTCATGGACTCAAACTGCTAGGCCAAAAAATGTAGAGCCATAAATACTGCAAAGAGTGGCAGTGGGAAAATTTGTCATTCCCAAAGATGAGATCTCTCACTGTTAATTCAATACCAATTGGTTGGCTCAGAATTGGTGCACATACTACCAGACAGAAATGGACTCATTGGCTTTTTAATATATTTATGAATTTATAAGTTTGTTTGTAGTCATAGCAATAAAAGAAAAAGGGTCAAGTACTTGTGAAAGAGTGGGAAAGTTGAGGGAAAACATAAGGGTTAGAACAAGGAAAAAAGAGGAATGGAGTTACATAACTGAATTTTAATGATAAAATATATCATTCATGGGACTGAAGAGATGACTCAGTGATTAAGAACATTTATTTCACAGCAATGAGGACCTGCATTTGGAGAGAGAGACAAGATTATGAGACCTTGTTTGCTGTGTGTAGTTAAGATCTAAATGGAGGAGATACATGCTCCATACTGAGAAAGAGCAACCTGACTTTCAGAAATATAGAGTGATTAGAATGAAGAGCACTGGTAGCAAAACATACCTGCCCAGGCATGCACACCATGTGACACTCCTGTTTATATATGAAAAGCCCCACCAAACACTAATATTACATTGAAAAATATGTCACATGAGGAAGATGGTTGAATCAAATGAGAGTCTCAGTTACATTACAGTTCATGATGATCGGTCTGTGCTTGAATCCTTATCTTGTGACTATCAAAGCTTTTCTTATTTCCAGCCTTCTTGTCTATTATCACTCAAGATTAGCAATAATAGAGTAAGCTACTCTCATAGATCCAGAGGAATCCTGAATGTGGATGATGGAAAGGCTCTCCCTACCTTTAATACAGATGCCAAAACATGGATACATTCATTGTCCAAATCCACTTCTTCCCCTGCATCAAGTTTTTCTTTGAGGGCTTGACAAGCTGCTCTGTCAGCTGACTTCAGGAAGATTCCTTTCTCCCTTGGCCCCCTTTCTTTTATAATGGAGAGTATTTTCTGAGTGGAAATGGAAGAAAGCAAAAGCAACTGTCACTCTATCCACAGAACCTAGAACTATTTGTTATTTAGTCTTCAGAACCAGACATAACAGTGAGCACAGGTGCAATGCAAGACCTGGGACAGATTAAGAAATATTTGAACTGGTTTGGTTGGCTTTGGTTGACCTTTTCTCTACACATACCACTCTAATTATAACCCTGAAACCTGAGGTAACATTTATTTATATCAGATTGTTCACTACTGTCAAGTGGTTAAATCCAACTTTTCCAATAAGTGGTTTCAGGTGAATTATCTTCCTCTTACTTAAAGCAATGATCTGAAGCACAGCTGTATGACCAGGTGATAATAAAATCAAAGGGGGACATCTAAAAAGCAGATTTTGTCTTTAGGTCAGCTAGGGAAGAACCATGTGTGACCTACCATAATCGGTGTGGGCAGATTCCCACCCTCACAAACCGAAGTCAAATCCTTTGCGAAGAGTTTTCCTCCCTCAGTGACTGGCAGGGCTGTGAACGGTTGGTCCTGCTGGGGCACAGAGCCTCTCTGAAACAGATGTCTCATGAAATTGTGCCTGTGATTAGCTGTTTTCTCCTCTGCATATGAAGAGAAATTGAATAAAATGTTATATAATATAGGCAAGCCAATTCTGGACATCAGCTTTGTAAGCCTCTTTTGGGACATTTTTTTCCCCCCAGTGGGCCATTTCCACAATCAAGAAAATGACAGAATCCACTGATATCTTATGAAGGATAAGGAATGTGAACTGAGATAGGGCACTTGAAGGAACGTCAGTGACTTACTGTTTTGCTGCAGGCTTTTTGCAGGCTCTTTGGGCTTTAGGAAGAATCGCCCCTGGTTATCTGAGCTCACATGTTCCACATTCAGCATAGACAGGTTGGGAAAAGCTGTGCGAATTTTTGAATTCTTTGTTCTGATGGTATTATGAATGTTATTCATTATAATATCATATGGGTACTCATACCCCCTGTGAGGAGAAAATATGAATATCAGTTGAAACTAATGGTAATGAGTGAGAGCAAACTTGTCAATGTTCTTTAGCACTCCTGTTGTATTGCATTTCTCCTCATGCTTTTGGACGAAGAAAGCTGCCTACCATCGAGCAGTGATTCTCATGTTTCCTAACATTGTGACATTTGATAGATTCCTTCATCTTGTTGTGAACCCCACCCATAGAATTATTTTTCTTGCTATGTTATAACTGTAACTTTGCTATTGTCATGAGTCTTAATGTAAGTACATATATGCAGATCTGCAAAGCAATTCCACTGAAAGGGTCGTATTACCACCAAAGAGCTCACAACTTACAGGATGAGAAAGCTCCCTTGGTGCATCTGGAGAAAATTTCCAGAAAATTCAACATAATAGGAATAATAGGTGATTCAGTTAAAAAGACTCCAGAGAAGTCAACATGAATATCTCCCATTCAGTAAGGGATATGCTGGATACTGTTCATATAGAGATGGGAACTGAATGTCTTTAATTCCAGAACAGAACTACATGGTTGGGAGGATGCAAAACATTAAAGAATTTCAATTTTATTCTTAGACATATTAATGTTATGTATGTAAGCTTTTCGTTTGCATGAGCATCTGAGTACAATATTAGGCCTGATGTCTGAGAAACTCAGATGCCATGGAACTATTGTCATGGATGGCTCTGATTCTATGTGGGTGCTGGGACTTGAAACCAGGTCTTCTGCAAGAGCAACAATTCTCTTCATCACTGAGACATTTCTCTAGCTTCTAGAATAATCATTAATGTACAATAAATGCATTTTTAACATTTATTTTATTAGAAATAAGATATCTTGGATATTTTTTGTCTTTATCGGGAAAATTCTGCTTCTGAAGTGGAAAAGTAAAGGAATATTTTCATTATTTTTCACCAGACCATAGACTATTGCATAAAGTGATCTCATGTGATTGGATAAGATTAAATAGTTATAATTGTGATTTAAATGAATGACAAGAAATTTAAAATGTATTTTGTTTCGTGAATTTAATTAAAACTATTTAATGGAAACATTGAGAATTCAGGGTAAAAACATTAAACCTAATTAGCCCCTCCTTAGTTAGTTACTTAGTTACTTAGTTACTGTTACTTACCCTGGAGTGGTCTTGCAGCTTCTTCAAGACCAGGAGAATACCACAGTTGGTAATTTTGAACACTCTGGGGGGGCACAAAAAGAACCAACCATCACAAATAATCTTTCACAGTGGGATCTTGAAGAGTCCCCTTCCATACCATTTCCATCTCTCTAGCAGGAACTAATTATATCAGTGTGAATGATGAGTATTCTGGATACAGGTTTGAAAATTCAGGGCTCAATTTCAAGAGAAAACCTTTAAGTATTTTTGCTGTTTTTTCCTGATAGATCCTAGACATGTTGATTCCCAATAGGATCTGAATGACCGTGACAGAGGAAATCTCATTCACCCTTCAACACTAATCAAGAAATATGTTATTCCAAGATCTCTTACAGCAGTTTAAGGAGATTGTATGTAGAAGACGAAACTTTCTCTTGACAAGCCTACGCAAACTCTTACCTAGAGAACCATACTCTCACAGTGATAATTATCCTGGAGCACAGTAACATTTGAAAGATATTACTGCTTCTGAAACACTGAATGAAATACAGAAAAAACGGAATGAAATAATCCTTAGGCTTTCAGTTAGAGATGTCCAATCTATGCTGAAGAGGGACATGTTCCTAACAGAAATTAAGCCAGATACTAAAAGCATGTTCACAACATTCTTACTTCATGTAGTACTGTGCATCCATTTGAAATAACCATCTTAACTGAATATGCTATCAAAATCTTTAACATGCTACAAGAGGGACTAAAGTGAAAATATGCTTTAATTGGAAGTATGAACTGAACAGTATTCTTGATTCCTACTTACATCCATTACACTGCTTTATAAAAGTCTTAAGTTTTCAAACTAAAAGATATTACCACTCAAATAGTCACCCCCCCCCCCCACATACAAGCATACACAGAAAGAAAGAGAGGGACAGAGACAGAGACAGAGAGATAGAGAATCATACAAGTTCACAGAGGGTTATCACATAGAAACACAGATACACATGTGCATTTATACGCAGAAAGACAAAGATACACACACATATGTATGCAGATATAAAGAGGTACCCAGACAGAAATTCACAAAGACACATATATATACAGATTAAAAAACACATGTAAACACAAACTCCTACACTTCTACACAGAGAGAAATGCAAAAAACATTATTGGTGAAGGGGAAGGAATTATTTCCATATATAAAGTACAATTTAATTAAGAATGAAATCTCTATTCCCTCTAGATGGGATTGTTCATTTAGGTGTATGCATATTACCAATCTCAAATGCATTATACTATTAAAAATAATTATTTTCTAGTCAAAAGAAAGGTGTAGCTCAATAACATTGGGCTATGAGTTTCATTTCACATGAATGCAACCTCAGATGAGATACAAGAAATTTCCCTCTAAAGACTATTTTTATATCTTAGATGCCTTCAGTTCTGAAAAAAGGAGACTGTCAAATACAAACTTGTAAATAAGTCTTGAATAAATATCTTCTGTATATATTTATATGCACATTTATATACGTGTAGATCTCAATAAACTTATTTTTAGTTCAGAGTAGCTGGAAAATAACTCACAGGCATTATTAGCAGTGGTAGTACCTTCTTGATAATATCATCCACCGTCTCCATGTTTGCTGCTCTTACATTTAATGGCTACAAAAATTGAGGAGAAATTGCTATAGGTCACTTGAAAGCTCATGTTTATAAAATATGTTATTGTGTAATTATAAACTATAATTTAGAAGGCAAATTTATCTCAGGGATTTGCTACCCTCTTGTAGAATATCTAGTTTTTTTCTCTTTATATAAAAAAACCCTGAAGTCTGTTAGTCTAACATATTCATGTTAAATGTAAATACTTTAGTGGTTAACATGATAGTGTAATAGATTGTGTAAGATAGAGGGAGACTGAGGATCCATGGGGGCTAGAGCTCAGCTCTCTAAAGTTTCATTCACTTTAGGAGAGGGGTTAAAAAGTGGGCTGAAGACTTTCCTCCCTCCTTAGCTCCTCTCCGTATTTTCAGCTTGAATTTCATGTATAGCATGCGTGCAGTTCTATAAATTGAGCACACTAACTAGCTGCGATTGTTTTTTGTAAACCAAATATGAATGAGCACTTTCTCCATGTCAGTCTTTCTGAACAGTTAGATAATGCTCTGTGTAGATATTTGTCTAGGAATATAAAGTGAGTATTTTAGAAATGAAGTCCTACCTCTTAATACTCTCAAGAATAAATGAGGTACTTATAGTATTATCTTACAGCCTCGTATTTAGAATCTGCTCCAAGCAAATATCAAGACAGTGTGTCGAAAATAGCATGAAATCATTGACAGGAATCTGTGTTCATATCAATGATATGTCAGAAAACTAATAGGTAATCAAATATGAGAATGAATATACAGGAGTATCTACATTCACAAATTTTCTATACTATCACAGGTATTTGCAATAAGGTTTTAAGACACTGGGAAACAGTCCTTAAAGAAGAAATACAGAATAAATACCCTCTCCCTATCTTGACAAAAAAATTGAAGCAAGCAAATTCAAAAGCCATATTTTCACCACATTTTAATAAACTTCTAAAGGATTACCTTGAAAATAAGTGTGTGTGTGTGTGTGTGTGTGTGTGTGTGTGTGTGTGTGTGTGTGTGTGTTTTACGTGTAGTTCTCAAGATTGATTTCAGACTCTACCATAGCAGGCCAGTTTAATTGAATTTAGGAACAAGGATACCTTACATGCACTTATTTTACATCTTTTTAATCATAGGCTAGGAATTATGGAAAAGTATATCAGAATCTGAAAGCAGGGCTCTGATATTTTCGTAATAATGTAACTAGGAAGGAGCCAATCTTGTGCATTTACTCAGATTATAGAGTTAATCAGCTCTGGCCAAAAATGATAGCTATCGGCTCAGAACCATACATGATGGAGGGAACTAGCCATGCATTGCAAGTTTCTTCTTACATCAAAAAGGGCACATTGACACAAGGTACACACTTAAATACAACACACCACAGACATACACTCACACACAAATACACACACACAAACACACACACTCACACACACAGAAAGAGACAGACGGTGGTGGAGAAAGAGAGAGAGAGTAATAAAAGATAAATAAAGCTTCTGATATTTTGTTAAATATCTGAAAACTATTCTCTATAATTTAAAAAAATGAAGTATATTTAAAAAGAAAATAATATTTGTGATATGTTAATAGTGTTTCAATTCAAATTGTTTTGAGTTGTTTTCAGAACATTTTGAACATATTAAGATCTAAATAATGATTACAAGAATGTATGCATATCCTACTGATGGTGATTTTGTTTATTAAATATACACATTCAGGAGACAGTCTTTTTAAACAAAGATTTGTAAAAATAGTGTTTGTAAAAGAACTAAAAATGAAAATGTAGATGATATGTAAGTAATTTTCAAGAGTGTAGACCAAACTCCCAATGGTCCACATATAAGCTATGAGGAATAATCAGCCGTTTTAATTATGTTCAGTTATATAAAGAGAATATTATTCATGTATAACAAGTTACTATGGCCTCAGAAATAGAAAACCTGTAAGTTTCAAATTATATATTACAGAATCCTATTGAAAAACAATCATCAGTTTAAATAATTTAATTGATATCTTTAAGGTGTGAATTTCAAAGCAGATTATGTAAAATCATCTAGGCGTGTAACAAAATACTGTCTTCCAATCCTGATATGACCACTGACATTGACAATAGAAGATAGTGCAGGTAGTTGTTCTATACAGAAATTTAAGATAAAATTGTTAGTATTTTATACATGTGTAATTGAAGTCATAACTTGGCAGAGAGAGAGAGAGAGAGAGAGAGAGAGAGAGAGAGAGAGAGAGAGAGAGGACTTGAAGGTAATAGGGGTTTGATGCAGGTGAGTTGACAGTGGATTTCAATTCTTGGGTGAAATTATCCAATGAAGTCAATTTTAAAATTCAACTTCTTATATATGTTTAAAATATAAAGAGAATCTGAAGGATCTATATTCCACCCTAAACATTTAATCAGAAACATAGTAGAAAATTGGGAGGAAAAATTTTTAAAGTAAAAATAGCTAAAGATTTTCCCAAACTTGACCAAAGGAAAAAAGTTGCAGGTTTACTTTAATGGTAATGAAATTCACAGAGGACTCAAGTAGTTTTTATAACTCAAAAGGTAAAAATTTAAACAGAAAACCAAAGAGAAACATCAAAGAATTGGAAAAAAAATTGTATGAAGGATCATTGTCTAATAATAGAGAACATGGAGAAAGAAAAATCTGGGAGGATCTTTGAGTTATAAAAATTTTAGGCATTTTTTATATCCTGAGAAAACATCTCTTCAATAATTTAAGGGGAAAAACATATTATCACATGAAGAAATGCTGAAAAGAGTAATACGAATCATCAGCACAATGCAAAAGGCTGGAAAATTACTGCTGGATTAAATGTACAAATAATATAATCTTGGATGGAAATAAGTAGAAACTAGGTACCTTTACTCAAACATACTATACTTATTATAGTGGAGTTTCAACAATGAAACACGTTACAATATTGACACTCACTTTACTTCTCGGCCATTAGCATTTACAATAGTCAGAAACCTGATGATCTGTTCAGCTGGGTTCCATACTGCTCTTACAGAGGAAAGATCTTCAATGCTCTGCCTACTGCTTAATAGCTAAATTGTTAATCAGCAGTGAATGCAGTAGTGAAAAGGAATCAATAATATAAGAGTTAAATGAATAGACAACTATTTTAATAAATAATGGTGTAACTCAATGATAGAACAACTGTCTAGTGTGCTGAGCTCATGAGTTTTTTCCTAAGCACTATACATACAGATGAACACACACATCACATACAAACACCCACATACACAAACATACACACCAATGCTCACTTTCCAAACATGATTTTCAATCCAAAGATACATGAAAGTTTATCCTCATCCATAGGAGATGAAATGAATATGAAGATAAAGAGCCAGGGTATGTGCCTGGCCCTCAGAAGCAGATGTGAGATGGGGCAGTGTGAGAAAAAGAGCAATAAAAATCAGAGGACAAATTTAAAAAGGCAAAAAAGTCACCCAGGCAAGTAAATATGGATAGTGGGTATAATTATTGGTAATATTTTGCATAGGATTTAGTTATAATAATCTTCTACAGTTAGAAAACTCACGATCAGACAAAAACAACACGAAAGTCTATATGTAAGGAATAAGGGATGGGGAAAAAAAATTTGACCCTATTAATTTTACTTGGTTTGGAAATGGATTTTGTTAAATCTACCTTGATCAATTTTCAATCATTAAAAAAAAATACATTTCTACTGTTTTGGCTCTGCAGCTGGCAAGGCTCAGTTTTTTCAGCTTGCTTTCTACAAAAGACATGAAACCTGTACGTGTGCACGGCATACACATAAACCTTCCAACATACTAGTGGGAAACTCTCAGTCTCTCTCCTCCACCCTCTTCTGGTTTGTTCATCTCCCCTTACTCTACAGACTGCGTCTCTTTCCTAGTTATGTACATTGAATGGCATTTTACTCTTATATTCACATACACTGTCACAGCTTGGGATGTCCTCTGTATTTATCTGTAGGGGCACATGCTTCGTGTTGACCTTCTTGACTTCATTAAGGCATCTGCTCAGACACAGTAAGTACAAATAAAAACACAAGAAAATAAAACAAATTAGTGAATAGCCTATTTCAAGAAAATCACTATATTATATCAATATCATGTTAGTTTTGAATGCAAAAGAATCAGTTTAGGAATATGCATTATAAATTAGGTAGTATTCAAAAATCGGTGAGATGGGGAATATCCAAAAATCTGTGAGAAATGAAGACATGGTCAGGTAGTTGCATATTGCCATAGGGTGTGAGATTTGGGAGCATATTCAGTCATCAAAATAGTTTTTCTGCAAGGTAAGAACAGAGCCGTCTTCACTTGAAGAGTAAGAAGCAGAGGATACTTAGAGAGTGCATGGTAGAGTAATCTGTATTGAGGGGAATTTAAAATAAGTCTGAAGAGTATTATTTACTCCAATATATAGGTTAAAGTAGAGAAAATGAAGGGTATTGCAAGCAGAACTTTCTCAAAATTAAGCAAAATATTAGCAGGATAAGATAAAGGAGCAACCAGGGAACATATAATCAGTATATTTGGAAATACTCTATACATTGTGTGTGCGTGTGTGTGTGTGTGTGTGTGTGTGTGTGTGTGTGTGTATGTGTATTTATATATATGTATGTGTGTACATATACATATATATGTATACACACACACAAATATATATTAATTTGTGGTCAGTGGATTTCAGAGACTGTCAATTTTTTTTGACTAAGTAATTAAAGTATGAACTCTAATACAATACCTTAGCAGATAAAAGAACCACTGCATCTTCTGTTCCAGGGAACTGTAATGCAAAAAGTGAAAAAAAATTACTCTTCTAAATTTTTTTTCTAAGATTTTCAAGATTATTTCTCATGAAAAACATTATAATGCAGCTGTTCTCAATGTGGATTTAGGTTTAAATGGCATTCTCCACATGATGGGGCTTCTCATCAACTTGCTACCATACATTATAGGATGTTCCCAACAGTGATTTTAAAGACTTAACTGTAACTATGTGAAAGAGCTGTATGTGATCATGACTGGGCCAAGAGTAAGCTTTATTGGATTTTTTATATTTTATTTTTTTGAGACCGAATTTCTCTGTTGTAACTCTGGCTGTCCTGGAACACACTCTGTAGACCAGGCTGAGATCAGCCTACTTGATATATATATATATATATATATATATATATATATATATTCCTGATGAACATCACGCATCAAAATTGAAGGAATTTACTTACATGTAAAAATGAGTGCGGTGAAAATTTCACACAAACAAATGTCATGATTGGTGGGAAAACTTGAATTGGGAGCCCATATACAATCAGACTAAAATGAGTTCTTATACTGTAAGTATTCTGGTTAATTAATTTCTGTTTTTTCGTGTGTATTATACAGCATTAAAGTGACTCACAGTTTCTATAGTCAGCCTTTTGTTAACACAGTTCCCAGGAATCCTTCTTACCGAAAGGTGGCCACAAAATTTCCCATGGGCCAGAGGATTTGGATGGACCTGCAGGCAGTGCTCTTGTTTGTCCCGACTGTATCCACGCAGTCACTCACCCACAGGTGGTTGAGTGGGATGAGATGGTGTATCTTAAATTTTTTCTTATGCCTAAAAAAAGAAGCCGATATTTCTGTTAGTTTGCTTGTCATTGAAGGTTGAACTGCTCCTGGTCAGACCTGGTTCTTCGTGTTCCAGAGCAGAGAACTCATACCTGTCAAAATGGGTGTCACCAAAGCCTGTACTGAAGGAAGTTACTGGGTACACAGTTCTCTATTTCTGATCGGTGAGTGTTTGAATAACCATACTATGTATTGGAAAGGCATGGTGTTTGTAGACAGCCTCATGTACTAGTTATAAAATTAATTTTCAATATTTATCTGTCTAATTAGTTAAGAATTAAACTTTTCTTCTTGGTTAACTTCCATAACTTCCTTACCTAGAAAATTAAAGATTTTATATTTTAATTACATGATCATATTGAATAGAATTTTCAATATATAGTATTGAAATATCAACCAACTTAACAAAATTAATATTTCATTGTCTTTCTCCTTGTTCTAACAAGTCATGTCAGCATTTACTGACAATCTCAGTACTACTCCTTTAATAAACCATAAAGCACACATCTCATACAGGTAATCACAAAGAGAATTCAATTTTCCAGTAACCTAGTCCATTGATTAGAAGTATATTTTTCTATCAAGCATTCCTGGTTACCATAAGTGTTTTTGAGAAACAATCTTCTTAGGAGCAGAAGTTTGTTTTTTTTTTTTCTTTGTTATTTTTATATGAAATTTGTTCTTTGCTAATTTCACATACGGATACAGTGTGTTCTGATTATTTCTGCCACTTTTTCTTCTTTTCCTTCTATCTCCTGACAGCTATTCTTACCACATTCACACTTTTTGTATTTTTTTATGATTTACTGATTTTTACCTGGGAAGTTTATTGTGATAATCTCCATTTAGACCTGTCCTTTAGAGCCTGTTGAGCTAACATTCGGGCTACAGAACTGAAAACAACACTCTGCCTCACTCTCAGATACTTTCAGGAGCCAGTAGATAGTATGTCACAGATATAATCACTGACACATTTGGCCAATTTATAAATCTTTCTGAAATCCAAAACATTTGAAGATTAACATTGTATTATAAATGAAAACTGCTACCTGGCAGAAAAGGCACATACCTTTAATCCCAGTAATTGGGAAAGAGAGGCAGGCAGTTCTCTGTGAGTTCAAGGCCAGCTTGGTCTACAGAGTGAGTCCAGGACAGCCAGAGTTACAACAGAGAAAATATATCTCAAAAATAAAATTGTCAACCCCATCTAATATAACATATGTTGTCTGTTAAAGCAACAACCATAATTACAAGCTTCCCCTCTCATTGCTACTATCTGTAAACAACAAGGATGGCAGTCCTTCCTTATCATGTTTTTAATATTTTATTTTGAAAAAATATCTCACTGTGTAGTCCACAATGTTCAAAAAATGGCAGTACTCATAGATTAGCTTCCACATTATAGAACTCTGGCATGTACAGTCTAACACACTAGCCTCCTTTTCAAGTTTCTTGCTGTATTTTCCACAGGGTCCTACAGCAGAATATCACCTTAAATAATTCATTCTTTAAAAATATGTCTAAAACACTTGTGAAGACAAAATGAAAAAAAATGTGCAGGGGAAAGTCCACTGAGCTTCAACACTGCACAAAGAATTGTATGAATTTAACTAAGAGCAGATCAAGTGGTTATCCAATTCCATATGGACAGTCCTGAAAACACATATACCAGTGACATTATAAAGACAGAATAGGTTACATTTATGTAGTTACGAATATATTTGTGTGATTACATATGTGTATATACATATGTATACACACACACATGCATTCATTATAAAAAGGAAGCCATTATTTTGAAAAAGAGCAAGGAAGGGAATTGGGAAGAGTTGGAAGGATGATGAAAAGGGGGAACTGACAATGAAGTAATTATACAATAATTTCAAAAGTAAAAGTAAATTTTAAAAAAGCAAACCTTTGATATCATTGAATAATAAGCCAAAATCAAAGTGTAGCCTGTCATAGTAAGGAAGACATGATGTATATACTTACAGATTATTAGACACAACCAAAACATCACTGAACAAGGAGAGATGTCGTTTCTTCCTTCTCCAGCCTGTTTTGAGTTCTACGGGTCCTTGGCACAGCAAGGTTTGATGAATTCCCTCCATGGCTTTCTCCTCAAGGTTTTTCATTTAGAAAAACAAAGCTTCTCCCAATACAGGTCTCCAACTACAGAATAGGGATTCAGTGGTTAATTTATAAAACTGCTGAATTTCAATGTCTGCTTGATGCTAAACCATACGTTCATTTCACTAAGAAAGCCTCTGGTGAGTTACAGTTTTAAAATGGAAGAAGAAAGAAAAGGTCACTTAGGAATAGAAGCATTGGGAAGAGATTGAAGAAGTTGACTGTTTTTAAAAAGGTTTCATGTTTTGGGACAAGAGAAGAGGGTAAGAGAGGTAGCAGGGAGCGTCTACAGAACACTATTCTATTTCAGTTGAATGTAAGTGAGCATGATTTGGAAATTGATCCTGTCTAATATGAAATACTAAAATATTGAGAAATAGGTGCTGAACAAAAAATACATATTGGAGACAATAACAATTTGTGGAAACTGCTTTTAGATTTTGGGTTGAAGTCTGAATAGTTCCCATAAAACTTTTCTGGTAATAGTGAGTAAAAAAAGTGACTAGAGAAGTGAATTACAATCTCTTAACCTGGACAGATATTTATTAACAGACACCATGACCCTGTGTAGTCCAGATTGTACCTCTCCTTACTTGATAATCCTATCTTTGGTTACTTGGCACTGAATATTGCTAACATGAGTGGCTGTTCATGAGGCCATACCTGAGTTAAGAATTAGTTCACATGGTCTAGAAGAATCAAGAGAGAAGTTTTACATAAACTATTAGTCTATCATCAGACTCAAAACTACTTATTAAACAATACCTTTATGTTGGAGCCTACAATGGAGAACCTATCAATGGAAATGAAGTTATCTTATCTTTATTCGCAGGAAACAGCAAAAATGGCTACAGTAGCTGGTAGACCACCCACTGAAGTCTGAGGATGCTGTCGTAGTCAGGGTGACAGAACATTATGATGTCAAGATTCTAAGGCTCATGTCATAACTGACAGAGTGACACATACATTTCATTACCTTTCAGCTTTTGGCTATGAAAAGTTATTTTTGAACAACCTTTGAGGCACAAGAATCTCAGCAGTCCCAAAGTGTCTCAATTCCTGATTCTTTTAATCTATCAAAAGTCCATGTGATAAAGACGGCTTGCAGAAACCAGTGACATTATGAACCCTAAAGTCTACCAGAAATAATAATCATAGGAATCTTTAAATGAATGTAGTTTATCAAAATAATCAGAAACTTCATTCATGGGGAAGTCAGATTACTTTGAAAACAAGGGAAGTGAGATACATGCATAGAAGTTAAGCCTAGAGCCACAAAGACTTATGAGTGAAACATCCTTGGGGTATTCTGATAAATCCCCTAATAATGTATGCAGCATCCTTGAGGACGCAATCATCATAGATAATGTAAAACTAGAATGTCTATGTCCTTAAATGACTGGATTTTGGTGATAATGATAGTTTGTATAGTCTACACACTATGGATTTTCTGAAATATGGAGAATTCTATAGTACTAGTTAGCACGAAAACTTTACTCAAATTTAAAGTACTTCATAAGGATTTTCTGCTTAAAAATTCTGATTTAAAATGACTAATATGTTTAAGTGTGATAAGAACAAAATCAGAAGGATATTTATGCATTGAAATGCTATAATTACACCCATTACTATGAAGGCTAATACAAATAGAAAGGAAATAAAAATCAGGTTTTGTACCAGAGAGAGACCCTGTTTCATTTTTTTTTTAAACATTCAGATTTTCCTAAATAACTTAAGCCATTTTGTTTGGTCTCATAGGTTATATATGTCCAAAAATGCTAGTCTTGGCACAACTCAGTTTGGATTATAGAGGATTTCTTGTATTCGTAAAATAAAAGCATTCATCAAGTATTATCAAATTGTACTTGTCCAGGAAAATCAGACATTTTTACCTCTTGCAAAAGTGACATATGGCTCTACAATGCCCTGTTCACCTTTCAGGATATCAATATCCATTCTGTACTTCAGGTATCCTGAGATTCCATTCTACTTGTTGTATATTGCTTAGCCCACACCTAGTTTTCTGTGCCTTCTCAGAATTCCCTCTCTCACCCTGCACTATTATAGCTTCCATAATGCTCCAATGTCCCCCCACCTGTTCTTTAAAAAGGCAAGGAAATTTTCCCCCTGCACCAGGTATCTCCACTATTCTCCTCTGCTAATCTTTCACCTTTCAAACACAATCCTGGCCATGTCCAGTCTGTTCCTTTTTCTCTCTGTCTGTGAATGCTTTCAGATGCCTCTGAGTATTTTCTTTCTCTTCTCTATAATAAATATCTTTCCTGTACTGACAGTTGTTTTAGTGGATTTTTTACTATGACTTGCTTATAAAGCTTGTATATTTAAAAAGAAAAAAAATACATCTATATCTGTCTATATATCTATATCTATATATCTCTATCTGTATATATATATCTATGTCTGTATATATATCTATATCTGTATATATATATATATATATATATATATTTATATATATTTCCTTAAGTGAATATTACACAGGCCAAGAAATATGCTTCACCTCTAAAAGAATATGCACAGAATCACAATAGCTCTTATTTAGCAAACATTTAATCCCCTATGAATCAAAGTTGTAGAGACAGACAAGAGCTAACAGTTGTCTCCACACAGTAAAAGAGTGATATGAAGATACTTTACAGAAGTACCAATTATGTTTCATGATACACAAAAGTGAACACAGGAACATGTTCATAAAGTCATTCTTATCTAATCTGAAATAATACTAAAATATTGGGAAATAGGTTCCGAAAAACACGATACATTTTAGCAACAAAAAGGACTTGTGAAAACCAGAGAGTCTTAAATTTGGGGTTAAATTCTGTGTAGTTTCCATAAAACTTTTGTGGTGAAAATGGATGAAGCAACTACATACAGCAGAAAACAACCATCTTCCTTATTTAAAGACACCATTCTCCTGTATACTACAGAGCATACCTCCCCTGATATGATAATTCTTTAGGGGCTTGGCTCTGAATATTGCTAAAAGGTGTAGCTGTTCATGAAGACATAGCTGAGTTAAGAATTAGTTCACATGGTCTAGGAGAATCAAGAGAGAAGTTTTACATAAACTATTAGTCTATCATCAGACTCAAAACTACTTATTAAACAATACCTTTATGTTGGAGCCTACAATGGAGAACCTATCAATGGAAATGAAGTTATCTTATCTTTATTCGCAGGAAACAGCAAAAATGGCTACAGTAGCTGGTAGACCACCCACTGAAGTCTGAGGATGCTCTCGTAGTCAGGGTGACTGAACATTATGATGTCAAGATTCTAAGGCTCATGTCATAACTGACAGAGTGACACATACATTTCATTACCTTTCAGCTTTTGGCTATGAAAAGTTATTTTTGAACAACCTTTGAGCCACAAGAATCTCAGCAGTCCCAAAGTGTCTCAATTCCTGATTCTTTTAATCTATCAAAAGTCCATGTGATAAAGACGGCTGGCAGACACCACTGACATTATGAACCCTAAAGTCTACCAGAAATAATAATCATAGGAATCTTTAAATGAATGTAGTTTATCAAAATAATCAGAAACTTCATTCATGGGGAAGTCAGATTACTTTGAAAACAAGGGAAGTGAGATACATGCATAGAAGTTAAGCCTAGAGCCACAAAGACTTATGATTGAAACATCCTTGGGGTATTCTGATAAATCCCCTAATAATGTATGCAGCATCCTTGAGGACGCAATCATCATAGATAATGTAAAACTAGAATGTCTATGTCCTTAAATGACTGGATTTTGGTGATAATAATAGTTTGTATAGTCTACAAACTATAGATTTTCTGAAATATGGAGAATTCTATGGTACTAGCTAGCACGAAAACTTTACTCAAATTTAAAGTACTTCATAAGGATTTTCTGCTTAAAAATTCTGATTTAAAATGACTAATATGTTTAAGTGTGATAAGAACAAAATCAGAAGGATATTTGTGTATTGAAATGCTGTAATTACACCCATTACTATGAAGGCCAATATAAATAGATAGGAAGGAAATAAAAATCAGGTTTTGCACCAGAGAGAGACCCTGTTTCATTTTTTTTTTAACATTCAGATTTTCCTAAATAATTTAAGCCATTTTGTTTGGTCTCAGAGATTGTATATGTCCAAAAATGCTAGTCTTGGCACAACTCAGATTATAGAGGATTTCTTGTATTCGTAAAATAAAAGCATTCATCAAGTATTATCAAATTGTACTTGTCCAGGAAAACCAGACATTTTTTACCCCTTGCAAAAGTGACATATGGCTCTACAATGCCCTGTTCATCTTTCAGGATATCAATACCCATTCTGTCCTTCAGGTATTCTGAGATTCCATTCTACTTGTTGTATATTGCTTAGCGCACACATAGTTTTCTGTGCCTTCTCAGAATTCCCTCTCTCACTCTGCACTATTATAGCTTCCATAATGTTCCAATGTCCCCCTACCTGTTCTTTAAAAAGGCAAGGAAATTTTCCCCCTGCACCAGGTATCTCCACTGTTCTCCTCTGCTAATCTTTCATCTTTCAAACACAACCCTGGCCATGTCCAGTCTGTTCCTTTTTCTCTCTGTTTGTGAATGCTTTCAGATGCCTCTGAGTATTTTCTTTCTCTTCTATATAATAAATATTTCCTGTATTGGTAGCTGTTTTAGTGGATTTTTTACTATGATTTGCTTATAAAGCTTGTATATTTAAAAAGAAAAAATATATCTATATCTATCTATATCTATATATATCTATATCTATCTATATATCTATATATCTATATATCTATCTATCTATATATATATATATATATTTCCTTAAGTGAATGTTACACAGGCCAAGAAATATGCTTCACCTCTAAAAGAATATGCACAGAATCACCATAGCTCTTACTTAGCAAACCTTTAATCCCCTATGAATCAAAGTGGTAGAGACTGACAAGAGCTAACAGTTGTCTCCACACAGTAAAACAGTGATATGAAGATACTTTACAGAAGTACCAATTATGTTTCATGATACACAAAAGTGAACACAAGAGCATGTTCATAAAGTCATTCTTTTCTAATCTGAAATAATACTAAAATATTGGGAAATAGGTTCCGAAAAACACGATACATTTTAGCAACAAAAAGGACTTGTGAAAACCAGAGAGTCTTAGATTTGGGATTAAATTCTGTGTAGTTTCCATAAAACTTTTGTGGTGAAAATGGATGAAGCAACTACATACAGCAGAAAACAACCATCTTCCTTATTTAAAGACACCATTCTCCTGTATACTACAGAGCATACCTCCCCTGATATGATAATTCTTTAGGGGCTTGGCTCTGAATATTGCTAAAAGGTGTAGCTGTTCATGAAGACATAGCTGAGTTAAGAATTAGTTCACATGGTCTAGGAGAATCAAGAGAGAAGTTTTACATAAACTATTAGTCTATCATCAGACTCAAAACTACTTATTAAACAATACCTTTATGTTGGAGCCTACAATGGAGAACCTATCAATGGAAATGAAGTTATCTTATCTTTATTCGCAGGAAACAGCAAAAATGGCTACAGTAGCTGGTAGACCACCCACTGAAGTCTGAGGATGCTCTCGTAGTCAGGGTGACTGAACATTATGATGTCAAGATTCTAAGGCTCATGTCATAACTGACAGAGTGACACATACATTTCATTACCTTTCAGCTTTTGGCTATGAAAAGTTATTTTTGAACAACCTTTGAGCCACAAGAATCTCAGCAGTCCCAAAGTGTCTCAATTCCTGATTCTTTTAATCTATCAAAAGTCCATGTGATAAAGACGGCTGGCAGACACCACTGACATTATGAACCCTAAAGTCTACCAGAAATAATAATCATAGGAATCTTTAAATGAATGTAGTTTATCAAAATAATCAGAAACTTCATTCATGGGGAAGTCAGATTACTTTGAAAACAAGGGAAGTGAGATACATGCATAGAAGTTAAGCCTAGAGCCACAAAGACTTATGATTGAAACATCCTTGGGGTATTCTGATAAATCCCCTAATAATGTATGCAGCATCCTTGAGGACGCAATCATCATAGATAATGTAAAACTAGAATGTCTATGTCCTTAAATGACTGGATTTTGGTGATAATAATAGTTTGTATAGTCTACAAACTATAGATTTTCTGAAATATGGAGAATTCTATGGTACTAGCTAGCACGAAAACTTTACTCAAATTTAAAGTACTTCATAAGGATTTTCTGCTTAAAAATTCTGATTTAAAATGACTAATATGTTTAAGTGTGATAAGAACAAAATCAGAAGGATATTTGTGTATTGAAATGCTGTAATTACACCCATTACTATGAAGGCCAATATAAATAGATAGGAAGGAAATAAAAATCAGGTTTTGCACCAGAGAGAGACCCTGTTTCATTTTTTTTTTAACATTCAGATTTTCCTAAATAATTTAAGCCATTTTGTTTGGTCTCAGAGATTGTATATGTCCAAAAATGCTAGTCTTGGCACAACTCAGATTATAGAGGATTTCTTGTATTCGTAAAATAAAAGCATTCATCAAGTATTATCAAATTGTACTTGTCCAGGAAAACCAGACATTTTTTACCCCTTGCAAAAGTGACATATGGCTCTACAATGCCCTGTTCATCTTTCAGGATATCAATACCCATTCTGTCCTTCAGGTATTCTGAGATTCCATTCTACTTGTTGTATATTGCTTAGCGCACACATAGTTTTCTGTGCCTTCTCAGAATTCCCTCTCTCACTCTGCACTATTATAGCTTCCATAATGTTCCAATGTCCCCCTACCTGTTCTTTAAAAAGGCAAGGAAATTTTCCCCCTGCACCAGGTATCTCCACTGTTCTCCTCTGCTAATCTTTCATCTTTCAAACACAACCCTGGCCATGTCCAGTCTGTTCCTTTTTCTCTCTGTTTGTGAATGCTTTCAGATGCCTCTGAGTATTTTCTTTCTCTTCTATATAATAAATATTTCCTGTATTGGTAGCTGTTTTAGTGGATTTTTTACTATGATTTGCTTATAAAGCTTGTATATTTAAAAAGAAAAAATATATCTATATCTATCTATATCTATATATATCTATATCTATCTATATATCTATATATCTATATATCTATCTATCTATATATATATATATATATATTTCCTTAAGTGAATGTTACACAGGCCAAGAAATATGCTTCACCTCTAAAAGAATATGCACAGAATCACCATAGCTCTTACTTAGCAAACCTTTAATCCCCTATGAATCAAAGTGGTAGAGACTGACAAGAGCTAACAGTTGTCTCCACACAGTAAAACAGTGATATGAAGATACTTTACAGAAGTACCAATTATGTTTCATGATACACAAAAGTGAACACAAGAGCATGTTCATAGTCATTCTTTTCTAATCTGAAATAATACTAAAATATTGGGAAATAGGTTCCGAAAAACACGATACATTTTAGCAACAAAAAGGACTTGTGAAAACCAGAGAGTCTTAGATTTGGGGTTAAATTCTGTGTAGTTTCCATAAAACTTTTGTGGTGAAAATGGATGAAGCAACTACATACAGCAGAAAACAACCATCTTCCTTATTTAAAGACACCATTCTCCTGTATACTACAGAGCATACCTCCCCTGATATGATAATTCTTTAGGGGCTTGGCTCTGAATATTGCTAAAAGGTGTAGCTGTTCATGAAGACATAGCTGAGTTAAGAATTAGTTCACATGGTCTAGGAGAATCAAGAGAGAAGTTTTACATAAACTATTAGTCTATCATCAGACTCAAAACTACTTATTAAACAATACCTTTATGTTGGAGCCTACAATGGAGAACCTATCAATGGAAATGAAGTTATCTTATCTTTATTCGCAGGAAACAGCAAAAATGGCTACAGTAGCTGGTAGACCACCCACTGAAGTCTGAGGATGCTCTCGTAGTCAGGGTGACTGAACATTATGATGTCAAGATTCTAAGGCTCATGTCATAACTGACAGAGTGACACATACATTTCATTACCTTTCAGCTTTTGGCTATGAAAAGTTATTTTTGAACAACCTTTGAGCCACAAGAATCTCAGCAGTCCCAAAGTGTCTCAATTCCTGATTCTTTTAATCTATCAAAAGTCCATGTGATAAAGACGGCTGGCAGACACCACTGACATTATGAACCCTAAAGTCTACCAGAAATAATAATCATAGGAATCTTTAAATGAATGTAGTTTATCAAAATAATCAGAAACTTCATTCATGGGGAAGTCAGATTACTTTGAAAACAAGGGAAGTGAGATACATGCATAGAAGTTAAGCCTAGAGCCACAAAGACTTATGATTGAAACATCCTTGGGGTATTCTGATAAATCCCCTAATAATGTATGCAGCATCCTTGAGGACGCAATCATCATAGATAATGTAAAACTAGAATGTCTATGTCCTTAAATGACTGGATTTTGGTGATAATAATAGTTTGTATAGTCTACAAACTATAGATTTTCTGAAATATGGAGAATTCTATGGTACTAGCTAGCACGAAAACTTTACTCAAATTTAAAGTACTTCATAAGGATTTTCTGCTTAAAAATTCTGACTTAAAATGACTAATATGTTTAAGTGTGATAAGAACAAAATCAGAAGGATATTTGTGTATTGAAATGCTGTAATTACACCCATTACTATGAAGGCCAATATAAATAGATAGGAAGGAAATAAAAATCAGGTTTTGCACCAGAGAGAGACCCTGTTTCATTTTTTTTTTAACATTCAGATTTTCCTAAATAATTTAAGCCATTTTGTTTGGTCTCAGAGATTGTATATGTCCAAAAATGCTAGTCTTGGCACAACTCAGATTATAGAGGATTTCTTGTATTCGTAAAATAAAAGCATTCATCAAGTATTATCAAATTGTACTTGTCCAGGAAAACCAGACATTTTTTACCCCTTGCAAAAGTGACATATGGCTCTACAATGCCCTGTTCATCTTTCAGGATATCAATACCCATTCTGTCCTTCAGGTATTCTGAGATTCCATTCTACTTGTTGTATATTGCTTAGCGCACACATAGTTTTCTGTGCCTTCTCAGAATTCCCTCTCTCACTCTGCACTATTATAGCTTCCATAATGTTCCAATGTCCCCCCACCTGTTCTTTAAAAAGGCAAGGAAATTTTCCCCCTGCACCAGGTATCTCCACTGTTCTCCTCTGCTAATCTTTCATCTTTCAAACACAACCCTGGCCATGTCCAGTCTGTTCCTTTTTCTCTCTGTTTGTGAATGCTTTCAGATGCCTCTGAGTATTTTCTTTCTCTTCTATATAATAAATATTTCCTGTATTGGTAGCTGTTTTAGTGGATTTTTTACTATGATTTGCTTATAAAGCTTGTATATTTAAAAAGAAAAAATATATCTATATCTATCTATATCTATATATATCTATATCTATCTATATATCTATATATCTATATATCTATCTATCTATCTATATATATATATATTTCCTTAAGTGAATGTTACACAGGCCAAGAAATATGCTTCACCTCTAAAAGAATATGCACAGAATCACCATAGCTCTTACTTAGCAAACCTTTAATCCCCTATGAATCAAAGTGGTAGAGACTGACAAGAGCTAACAGTTGTCTCCACACAGTAAAACAGTGATATGAAGATACTTTACAGAAGTACCAATTATGTTTCATGATACACAAAAGTGAACACAAGAGCATGTTCATAAAGTCATTCTTATCTAATCTGAAATAATACTAAAATATTGGGAAATAGGTTCCAAAGAACACGATACATTTTAGCAACAAAAAGGACTTGTGAAAACCAGAGAGTCTTAAATTTGGGATTAAATTCTGTGCAGTTTCCATAAAACTTTTGTGGTAAAAATGGATGAAACAACTACATACTGCAGAAAACAACCATCATTCTCCTGTATAGTACAGAGCATACCTCCCCTGATATGATAATCCTATTTCTTTAGGGGCTTGGCACTGAATATTGCTAAAATGTGTAGCTGTTCATGAAGCCATAGCTGAGTTACGAATTAGTTCACATGGTCTAGAAGAATCAAGAGAGAAGTTTTACATAAACTATTAGTCTATCATCAGACTCAAAACTACTTATTAAACAATACCTTTATGTCGGAGCCTACAATGGAGAACCTATCAATGGAAATGAAGTTATCTTATCTTTATTCGCAGGAAACAGCAAAAATGGCTACAGTAGCTGGTAGACCACCCACTGAAGTCTGAGGTTGCTGTAGTGGTCAGGGTGACTGAACACTATGATGTCAAGATTTTAAGGGTCATGTCATAATTGAAAAAGTGACATATGCATTTCATTATCTTTCATCTTTTGTCTTTGAAAAATTATTTCTGAACAACTACTCATCCACAAAAATTTGCACAGAATGACAGATTTTCAGAACCATATGTGTATGAGTGTGTGTATATGTATATACACACATACACACATACATATCCATATATTATATGGATGTACATATATGTACATAAGTACCTGTACACATAGATGGTGATTAAAATTGATAGTCACATACCTCCTCAAACTTTCAAACTATTCATGACTACTACAACCAGGAATTCAGGACTATGTTCTGTAGATCACTGTTTGCAAAGTACAAAAGGCCTATTTACATGTATTTTTCCTATGTTCAGGGAAACCTGGTTATGTCACATCATAGCAAATGGCATCATGGATGGGGCAATTTGGAGAGAGCACATGGTCTGAAAGGAAGGTAGACAGAATGAATCTGGGGTAGTCTTACTCTCTGCCATTGATGCAAGTTCTTATCAGGGTTCTAGGAAAAGAACAATAATCCCTTCAGAAGGCAGCATTTCCAATGACAGTTTAGCTTCAGCATAGGACTTGATTCCTAAAATTGGAACTTCCATGCCACACTTCAGTCTAAACTTTTGGCAGATCAGGCCATGATGGCCAAATTTTATCTACCCAGAGAACAAGTGTGTTAATCCTGATTCAGTTAAGAAGAGGTCATTCCTACTACCTCAGGGACCTTTTATATTACTCAACAGACATGCCAATTGACACCCAAAGTTGTATACTTTTTAAATGATAATCAGGCTTTTTTCAATTTTCCATTTTTTCATGTTAGTATCTTTTTCTTATTTTAAAAGATATATATCTGTGGACATATGGAATATTCAACATTTATAAATTTTATCCCAATCAGTGTAACAGGAAGTTCATTCAATCATTCATATCATTGCATACTTTAAGAAGTTCAGTCATATGGTAACTTGTTTAAGGACATGACTGGGCTGTTGCTTAAAGAGATTCATTTTAACTCGTTTCATTATTGATAGAATTATGGTTACTACCGTATTGGAAATACAAATCTTAAATTCAGCTGTGTAAGGAAATTTTTAAAGGGCTTAAAATATATTTTTTAAACTGTAACTAGATGAGGATGGTTACAACTGTGCCTATGATAATGGCCATTTTTTTTTAGTACTCACACTTCCTGTTTTACATATTGAAATATTTTACAAGTCTAAGAGAGTTAGAAGAAATATCCAAGATAATAATCAACATGAGAAGCCTCTTTTTGCCTCTAAGTAGTGACACCCATGAAACATGCCTGGCATCTACAGCTTTTCCTAGTTATGTAGGGAGATTCCACACTCCCTGTTTGGGAACCTTAAGTCTAAATCCAGAGCCATGAATCGAATACTGGCAACTTCTGCTGCTTGGTGGGTCTGGAAAATGCCCTCCCTAAAAGTACATTTTCACTAGCTTTCCTTTTCCCTTGGGTTGCTTCACTTACCTTGACTGGAATTGAATTGTATCAATCAATTGTATCAATCCTGGAATTGATCTGTAGACCAGGGTAGCCTTGAACTCAGAGACTTGTAGGCTTCTGTCTTTTCAGGGCTGGGATTAAAGTTGTGCACCATCATACCTCACCATAAACTTATTTTTAATATTCTTTTCACTTTTTAAATTCCTTTTCTCAAGGTGGAAGTTTAACTCTGATGATACCACTCCCTTTATACTGCTTAGTATCAGGAATTTCTTAAATCTGTTTATGGTTAGTGGTGCTCCGTTCCTCTTCCTTATGTACATTTATGTTGATGTTGATTCAGTGTAAAAAAGCTTTTTATTCTTTGCCTAATCCAATCATCGGTCCTAGTCCTGGAACTCTGGAGTTTTTCTGCCTCTGTACATTCTAATCTTCAAGATACAAGCCTGGATATAAAGGCTTCAGACTCAGCCTCTGAGACTGACTCACTCTGGCTATCTCCATTTAAACGCAGAGATGTACTGAACTATTCCGCTTGGGTGATTCAACTCACTTTCTACTCTGGCTCAAACCCTTCTCAAAGATGACTGGCTCAAACTGACCTCTGGATCTGGCTGATTGTTTTTAACTCAGTTATCTGACTGATAATCTGACTGCCTTAGACTCAATGGAACTGCTTTGCTAGACTTCAATCTGACTCACTCTTTCCATATGATACTGACTTCTTCCAAGCTGCCCCTGTGTCTCTTCTCAGACTCCTCAGACACCTAAGACTGCTTCACACCCCTCTGACTGCCATAGACTGCATCATACTCCTCTGTGTCTTATCCTTTGTCTCCTCTCCTCTGTGTCCTCTCTGAGCTGATGGGCAGCTTTTCTATCACAAGAGTTGGATGTGTCCTCATTCTGAATCCCTCTGCCAATTCTTCCTGTAAGACATTACTTTGCCTGCTCTTCACCCTGACTTATTTCAGACTGTGTGATACTGATCTTTCTGAGCTCTGCTTCAGGTGTCTGCTTCCATACTGTTTCTATTCTGCAGATTAAAGGTGTGTGCTATCACTGTTTTCCGAATACTTGATTAAAGGTGAGAACTAACATTTTTCTACATGCTATCTGGACCACACAGCCCTCTGAATGTGAACCCTTCATATAGACCCTTGGATTTGATCCTTTCCAAGGTGTCACACAAACCTTTCAATATGAACCTTTCCCAGAGCACACATTTTGCTGGATTAAATGATTAAATACAACTCTACATATTTTATATCTTTCCTGTTCATCTTGTTCCTTTTGATTTGAGATCTTCATAAGCATGAGCACTAATAAACACTGAGTTTTTAAATGTGTTCAAATGTCTTCTGCATACTCCAGTTATCCAAAAATATTCATTTTACTCACAGGCCAATTTTTTTTGGAGGAGGGCAGAAAGCAGCCACTTACTTTGCATAAATATAGCAAGAATGGTCTCTAGGCTACATTTTAGTTATCATTAAAGAAACTTAAATAAATAAATTAATAAATAAATGCATAAATACATAAATAAATTATTAAATAATAATAATAATGATTTTTTTCCTTTTCTTTTTTAATACATCACAACCCACACCTCTCTACTTTCTAATCATCTCAGTTCCCCCTATCTCTCCTGTTCCCCAGATCTACCCCTCTACCTTCCTCCACCAAATTCTCCTCAGAACAGAACAGTCCTCCTAGTATACCTCTCAAACATGGCGTAACAAGATGGAACATGGCCAGGCATTAATTCCAACATCAAAATTGGCTAGGCAATCCAGCAGGAGAAAAATGCCTGAAATTTTGCTCTCCAAATATATGAGCCATTACCCAACGTTTGTGACACACTGCATTAGTGGTTTGTTGTAACAACAAATAAACAAATGGAAACAATCCAAACAAAGCAGTCTCCCATCCACATTTCTTGTGTTTATTGTAATGCATTCAGTGTAATGAAAGCAATGCATGTTACGTTTAAAATTATCGCCTCACATGAAGAAGAAACTCATAATGCAAATGAGGCAGGGGAGTTGTGGACTTCTGTAGAAGAAATCTGTTCTTCACTGTCCCTGTCTCCCTCCCTCCCTTCCTCCATCCTTCCTTCCACCCCACATCCCTCAGGTCCCCACTGCTTCTCTGTTTCTCCTTTCCTCTCTCTCTTCTTCCTTCCCTCAAATCCTTTAGTCAATTTTGGGACCAGGACTTAACTCTATATACCAGGCTCAAAGTTGTCGTGTGCCTCCTGCATTTCCAGAACTCTTACTTGCTAGTGAAGGGGTGCTTCCTTCTTTAATAAGGAAAATCTCTATTGATAGGCATTCCTTTGAATTTCAATGAAAGTAAGAAACTTCAGACCACTAGCTAATTGCTCATATTTTGGTTTATGATTTAGTTTGTGACACAGAATAATTCATTTCATTTCTTGATGAGCATTTTTTTTTCTTCAAGAAATGACAATATCCATTCTAAACGTCTTTCAATTTTCTGTTCTGCTAACATTCCTTCAGAAGTTAATCACTCCACAGGATGTCATATCTCGAATAGCATTTCTTTCACTCAGGAGAAAATTCGACTTAATCACATCTCCCCTTGACGCTTCACACTGTCTTCGTTTTATTTGGTTCTAATTCAGGCAAAAGCTATTGCTTATGGACAATTTCTTCAATTTGCATTTTCTGGGTTCGGCTACATGGCTTTTACCTGTGCTTCTCATTTCAATCTCTTGCCTGAAACTTCTTGAAATAAATTACATAGCATTCAGTAGCTGGTTTCAGATGTGATAAAAGTCACATTGATGGTAACGACGTCAGTACTTACTGAGCTTAGCAGTACATACAATGCCTTCCTCTTCAGCATCATGCTGTTTTAATTATTGGTAAGTTTGAAATAATAGTGTTAGTGAAGCATAATTCTCTGTATATTTTTAGGATGTTTGTAGGCTATGCTATTTTGATTTAACTTTGTGTTTATATATATTTCCAAAAATATGCTGTTGGCATCTTTTATTTTTTTATTTACTGAGATCAAATTAGCTTTACAGATTAAGATAAGGGAAAACAGCTATTTTTATGATATTCTATTTTCTTTTCCAAGATCCTAAAATTCCTTTTAATGACAGAGGTCTTTTGTCATTACCAGTGGCATGTACATTTTATTTATAGAATATTTTATGGTCCTTATGAATTTTTGTGTTTCATCTGTTCATGTTTTGTTCTTTTGTGTCCGTGTCTGTTGTGTGTATGTGCGGGTGTGTGTGCATGTGTGTGTATGTGCGTGTGAGTGTGTGTGTGTGTGTATGTGTTTGTGTGTGTGTGTAAACGAATGTGCACACATGTGTGCATGCATGTGGGTGTGCAAATGCATGAGCCTCCATGTCTGTGGAGAGCAGAGTAGGATGTAGGATGTCAGCTGTCCATGTTAGCTGTCCTCTGCCAGGTGTCCTTTGTTGGCTGTCCTCCTCTATTAATCTCTGCCTCATTTCTACCTGGACTTTGATGGTTTTAATCTAGATAAGCAGGCCTGCAAGCCCTAAGGATTCTTCTGTCTTTTCTCCCCGTAGGGCTGAAGTCATAGACATGTGTAGCAACACTCAGCTTTTTATGTGTGTGCTGAGACCCAGACTCATGTCTCCCCACTCATTCATGGGATCTCCTCATCCACTCGGCCTTTTCTCAGTTCTCCATTCTTTTATTCTGCACATCTTTTCATCAGTATAAAAGATCCCTTTAGTTCTTATTTATTTATTTATTTATTTATTTTTGTTTTGTGTACCCTTGAAATTGCTTTATTTCATTATTTAAACATTAGCTGCTGTCTCCAGTACAGCTTGTAATCGTAACATTTATTGTAAAGTTTTGCATTATTTATATTACATATAATTAATTAATTAATTAATGTAATTAGCATTCTATGCCACTTTAGCAAACACAAAAACATAGTTTCATTGAAATGATTTTTTTTAATTTTTATTTTAGAAATGAAGAAGAGATGTTGGATTGTAGTAAATGCATTTCATACCTGAATTCATATGACCTTCTTTCCCAACTTGCAAGGTATATTGTTTTCTGTTTTTAGCTAAGTTAATATTGCAAAGAAGGAAAACAGTGTTCCAGAAATGCATCCTACATGACTCATTGTCTATTAAACAATCAAATCTTGCTGGTTATTTTTAGAAATGGACTTTCATTGAGTAAGGTGATTGGGTTTGTGTGCCTGTCTGTGTGTGTATGTATGTGTGTCTGTGAGTGTATGTATGTGTGTTTGTATATGTGTGTGCCTGTATTTTTGTGTATATGCTTATATATGTGTGTATAGGTATTTTTGTGTGTATGTGTATGTGTTTGTGTGTTTTTCTGTATGTGTGTATATATGTGAGGGTGTATATGTGTGTGTTTTCATATTTGAGTATTTGTATATGCATGTATATATATATATATATATATATATATATATATGAATGTTTGTATTTATGTGTGTGTGTGTGTGTGTGTGTGTGTGTGTGTGTGTGTGTGTGTCTATGTGTCTGTGTGTGTCTTTAATAGGATTTGGCATTAATGTGTTATGTAGATTGTAAAGTAATTAGGAAGTTTTCCTTATTTTTTTATTCCTTTCCTATGCTCTGAACAATTGAAATTTAATTGCAGCTATCTGTTATTTGACATTTTGGAAGAATTCCCCTGTGGAAACATATGGCAACAGCTATTAGCAAATTGTCTACTGAATGGTGATTGCCTGTGCAGTTTTTCAGTTTCTCACGTATGCTTCTCACTGACTTTAAAAACTCAGGTTGTTGCTTTTTAAAGTCTACTAACATTCACAGTGTCTGAAGATGTCACTCATTAGGTCAGATAGAATCCTTTTTACTAATATTATTAATTGACTTATTTTATTTACTTTATTAATATCTTGCCAGGAAGAATTACACAATCAATTTTTGGTTCTATAGGTTCTCTTTTTGTGATGACTAATCTTTTGTTTAAAAATTACATTTGTTTAGTATTTTATTGTGAATGTGTGTGGACATGGGTTTGCTCATGTGTGTGGGTGCTCAAGCACCACAACGTATATGTGAAGGTCAGAATAAAACTTGTAAGAGTTTGTTCTCTCCTTCCCCCATGTATGTCCAAAGAACTAAACTCAGATCTTCAGACACCATGGCAAGTGCCTTTCCCCACTAAACAATCTTAAGGGTTCATCATGACTTATGAATTTGAAAGAGTTAAGAAATGCTTAGGAGCAGGGCATTGGTGGCACACACCTTTAATCCCAGCACTCAGCAGGCAGAGGCAGGCAGATCTCTGAGTTTGAGGCCAGCCTGGGAGGTCCAAGACAGCCAGAGTTACAACAGAGAAACCTTGTCTCAAAAAACCAAAAGAAAAAAAGAGAGAAAAAAAAAAAAGAAGAACAAAGAAAAGAAAAAGTAATGCCTAGGAGATCAGTAAGGCCTGGGCGTTTCTGTAAGGCATTTCCACAATTAGATCCAGAGACTCTGCCCTATGAAAGGCTTTATGGATACTCAGCTTATAGTCTGTATCTTTGTTCTTAACAGTAGTTCTTGTGTGTTACTACCCATTGTTAGCTTGTTTTCACCACAGTTGCCTTTGACTAAGTTTGGAATAAGAGCTACTACTTGCCATACTTTGTAAACACTGCTCTTCTTTCACTGATTCTATGGCAAATTGAAAACCCATTTTAGTTTCCTTCCATTTGTAAATGATGTGAATCTTTTGTCTTAATGCTGAAATGACACATACTCCCTATTCAACTTAGTAGAATTCTACCAGGGTTTATCTCTGTGTGACTGTTAGTTTATTTTTTTAACTTGACTGTGCTCGAATTAACATTATTTTTGTGTGTGCCTATGCAGATATTTCCCGTAGAAATCATTGTTTTAATCAGCATATGCATTCAAATTCATTGTCTTCCCTGGTAGTAAGTCTCAGTTGATCTATAGAGGATCTAAAAAGAGATTCAGAAGGAGGAGAAACACTCCTTTTTGCTTGTTGTCTGTCTGCCTGGTCTGGGACTTTAGTGTTCTTCCACTGGACTGGCATGTATATCAATCAATTCTCTCAGGTTTCTGGTCCTTCAAATTTGGACTGAAATGCATACATATTCATACATGCATACAAATATCTACCCTCCCACTTATACACATGTATACAGACACATTTATATTGGGTTGGTTTCTTCAGATACCTTGATTAATATAGGATTTTTGTAATTCTAACAGACTTCCTTCTGTTTTGGCCACAATACTTGTTTTCTTTTAAAGTCTCAAATTTTGTGCACTGTTTTCATTAAGGGGATACTCCATTATACTTGAGAAGGCTTACTGCAAGATGACTTGTGTCTGTGACTCTTGCTTCTACGAATCTTGAGGTCGTTGTTCAAAACTTATTCTTTTATGGGTCACACCATCCACCAACATGTCATAATTCTTGATTAAACAGAGAATGGGCCTTTGACGAATGTGCTTTAAAAACTTTTTTTTGAGTGGTGCCATAACAAAAGACCAGTAGGTGGATATATAAGAGCAGAGAAAATAATGTCCACTGAGTGAAGAGAAGTCTACAGTCTATAAGCTCAAAAGACCATGTTTCTTCTGAAAATTTTTGGGGGGAGTCCTTCCTTGCTGATTCCAGCTTGCAGAACTTCTGGGATGCTCTGGTTTCTCCAACCACAACTCCCATCTTGTCTCAGATTTGCAAAGGTCTTCATGAGGACTATCCCCCAAGTCTTTACTCTGAGTTCTACGACATTTCACAAGGCCAGTGATAACATTTTTTTAAAAACAGTCTTATAACTACCTTGGGTTTTATTGATTATATAAGTAATATAACAATTTACCCCTACATTAACTAGTCACAATGTTTAATATCTCAGTTTTTGTTTAGTAAGAATTGGAGAAGGGTACAGATGATGGTCTGGCCCAGGATCTCTTATGACAGACACTTCAGCCAGGATGCTGGTAGCAGGGACAACCTTTTTCTGTAAACATAGCTGGATCTAGGGTTTCCTTCAGAGAATGCTTATTTGGAAGGCTGTTCCTTTTATGGCTACAGTTCTTTCCTGCCCAGATCCTTATAACGTGATGGCTTACTGCCATCAGAGAGAAGGATCCAAGAGAAATTGAAAAATGAAGGATACTTTTTCAACCAAATCTTCCAAGTCATATCCCATATTTCAGCTTTATCCATTCATTAGAGGGAAACTACAAAGTGTAACAACACTAAAAATGAAAGGAATTATGCTTACCTCTTCAAGGAAACAAGATGAAAAGATTTACTTTATGTACACTATGGCCCATGTGCTGGCTAGTCTTATGTCAACCTGACACTACTACAGTTTTCTGAAAGGAGGGAATCTGAATTGGGAAGATGCAGTCATAAGTTCTGGCTGTAAGGAATTTTCCTTATTAGTGATTGATGGGGGGCAGGCACAGCCCTTTGTGGGTGGTACCATTTCCAGGCTGTTGGTCCTAGTTTCTAAAAGAGAGCAGGATGAGTATGCCATGAGGAGCAAGTGGAAAGCAAGGAAGTAAGAAACACCCATCCATGGTCTTTGCATCAGCTTCTGCCTCTAGGTTCCTGACCTATTCCAGTTCCTGTCCTGACTTCCTTTGATGATGAACAGCAATATGGAAGCATAAGTCAAATAAATTGTTTTCTCTGCAACTAGCTTTTTGGACATGGTGTTTCATTACAGAAATAGGCACTCTAACTATGACAGCTCACTTAGGCAAAGCAACTAAGGGCTCTTCTGTGAATTCTCAAGCTGTGTCCTCTCTATATACTTCTTTGCCTCAAGTCCTTGTTTTTCTACTTACCAATGGGATGCTACTGTGCCTTTGAGAATGAAATCAATTGCTTTAAATGTACTATCCGGTTCATAGTGACACCATTGGTATCACTGTGTACAGATTTATTGTGTCACATCTTTCTGGGAAGATGTGAGCAGATAGATACCTTTTCATCCCAGACAGAGCACCTGGTGGAGCAGTTAAATGATTCCACCCACATTTAGCTTGAGGAATTAATGAGTTTACTGGGATTACTTACAAAGGGAGGGCTAGTTTGAAGAAGCATCTTGCTTGTTGAATTATGTCAATAACTTTTTACATTATTCAACCCTATATACTGTTCTGATGGAATGATAATCAGCTACCAAATGCCACTGTTTTCTACTACAAGGAAATGTGAATCGAATCACGAATTTTTCTTTTTCTTTGTATTAAAGTTAAACCTTATAAATACTTTCTACCACTCTATCTTATTTTCTTTATATTTATTGTTCTGTTTTTCCATGAATTTTAAGTTCTGGATTTTCAAGGTGAATTTTTTGGAACAGACCTAACCTGTATTCTCTCTCCCTGAATCCTGCTCACTATGAAAAAACAATAAACAACACAACTACCTCAACATCATTTTCTATTTTCCTGCCAAATCAGGAGCCAGTGGAGAGGAGAACATCATCCTGTATTTTCCTGTTGAAACTTCTTTTTTTTATTTGGACAATTGATTTTTGGGCAGACAGCTTAGGCTTGACTCAATGTTTGTCTTATTGCCATAGCAATAGCTACATGGCAGTTACCACAGCCTGTGTACAATTCTGCCCCATATTTGCTACATTAAATGACTATGGTATTTTCTAGTTCATCGTCCATTTGGCAGTCATTCATTTCTTCCAAAAGACACTCCATTCTCTGATAGCTTGGCCTCAGCTGCATGTGTTATTTTTCACAGCGGGGAGTATGTACTCCACTACAGGAAGGAGACAGGGAATCTCATCCTACACAGGGGAACATATCCATATCAAGATGGCCTGTAAGGATGCTTCATCTACAGTTGGATCAGGTTTGGTTGCATTTTATACCACCCATCACAGAGGCCATATAAACATTGATTCCCAGTTTGTCATTGATACTATCCACTCCTGTTACAATAGTCACTATGTTTTGTGACTATTCCTAGAGAGATGAACAAATGTCTATTCAACTCAGAGAGGCCACACACAACAGAACAAGAAGCAATTCCTCTTAAGTCTAGCTTAGCTTGTGAGAGCTACTTATAGGGGCAAGATGAGAGTTTACTTAGAGGGGAAGAGGTGACTGCCCCAATGGCTGCATCACCTACAAAGCCTAATCCAGTATCAACAATGTTTCAGTTAAGAGGAAATCGCTACAAAGCAGACATCCAAATAACAAAACACATATTGTCATTGAAGTTTTTAGTTCTGCTCCTACCATGACAAACCCAGGTGAACATGAACAGCACTGATACTCAGTTTGGGTCCCCAGGGTTGGCAGCCAGAATAGTTGGGGAGCAATACTACAATTGTCTGAGATAACTGAAAGTGCATGTACATTTATAAAGCCATACATTTTACTACATTTACATACATTTACTACTTTATTATGTTTATAATCATGATGTTAATTCTAGTTAGGGGCTTCAAAGCATTGCAAATGAGGACTAGGCTTTACTTGAAAAGCTTTCTTGCCTGATTTTTCAAAATGACATGAGTTATAAAAATTTAGAAAAACACAGCAAATATTACCCATCAAAGCAAATTTCTTTTATTTCTTAAAATAAATATATCTCTGTGTGTGTACGTGTCTTGTTCCTTGTGTGGAATACAACTTTACAACTTGGTAGAATCAGTTCTCTCCTTCCATCATGTGGTTCCTAGGGATCAAATTCAAGTCATGAGGATTGGATCCAGTGTCCTTACCAGCTGATCCATCTACCTGGCCCCCAATTACTTTTTTAGAATGCTACGCATTATGTCCATAGCAGCAAAATTTAAAGGAAATAATTACAAAATATTAGTATGCTTATTCCCATTTCCTATTCAAAGAAAATGGTTAGAGCTTAATGAAGTTAGCCTTTAGAGAAGGACAGGAAATGTCTGAAATGCACAAATTGTCTACAGCAGAGAAAATATGGTGAGCAGCTATTAAATCTTTATCTCCTTACTCTACATTTTATCACTAAGATGTCTAGATGATTTAACCATTTCCTCTCTGAAGATATTTTATCTTGATTCCAGGAAGTTTTTGAAATGTTTAAACCAATGGGTCTCAACCTTCCTAATGCTTTGACCCTTTGATACAGTTCCTCGTGTTACGGTGATCCCCGACCATAAAATTCTTTTCATTGTTATTTCATAACTATAATTTTGTTACTGTTGTGACTCATAATGTAAATATCTGATATGCAGATGGTCTTAGGCGACCCTTATGAAAGGGTAATTTGACCACCCAAAGAGGCTGCAAATTAGAGGTTGAGGACCACTGTCCTAGATCCATGATTTTTAAAGAACACAAGACAGACTTGAATTCACACTCCAAACTAGATCAGAATCATCAAATCCTTTCTAAGTGGCTCCATTCTGGCCATGAACCCTACATTACCTCCTCAACATACCTTTGTTTTCTAAGCCTATTTATTTTCTTCCAGCATAACCATTGAGGCTCTATGAATGAAAGGTTATCTTTAGTTTTATCCATTTGAAAGAACGGTCATGTATATGTGAAGCCAGCTCTAAGGTTAACGTGGCTTCAGCTGCTTCAGCAATCTGTTGAGTGCCTTTACTTCTCATTTCCCAGACTCACTTTAGGAATCCTACTAGTTCTTCTTCTTTCAGCTCTATTGTGAAAATGGCAAGAGGTTATTTCCTGACAGATTTTCAGAGAACAATTTAAATCAGCATAAAGTTAACATTTCCTAAATGGTTATTTCAGAAACTAGACTATTAACCTTTAGAGAAAAAAAAAAAGAAAAAGAAAAGAAATATATTAGAAAATCATTCTCGTATTATTGTTTGCTTCCTACAGAACTTGGAAAATGTATCTCTTGAGTCAGCATAAAGCACAATCTAGGAACAGGAGAGTTTTCTATAGTTATTATAGGGTAACACAATTCAACAGAGCATGTGAAAAATATAATGCAAAGTTAAGAAATAAAACAGCATGAAGAATAAATATATATTCACAAGTTAGATAATAGCTCTCCTAGAAATTGAGGAGTCAAATAAAAAAGATAAAATGTAAAGAAAAGGCATAAATATCTAGCTTAATGAGGTGGCAATTTTATAGGAAAAGTATTAAAAACTTTTATATCTTGTGAAAGAATTATACAGCAGGACTATAGATTGCAGAAAGTCTTTCAAACATGAGCCAAGTAACCTGCTTTTGAAACAAACTCAAGTCCTTGTACATCAGCAAGAAGACTACTGCATTTGTGCATTACTGTTAGTGAGTGAATTGAATTGGGAAAGGTTGTTGGTCGAGTAGGAGGCAGATTTGGAATCTGGAATACTGACTGAGCATCAAGTATTCACTTGCTTATGTGAAGTGCATTAGAAGCTACAGCAACCTAATCGATTGAAACCCACTGCAAAGCAGTAAGATTGGGTCAGGCTTGTAAGTCGTCAGAACAGCATATCTCATGTGTGTGGGTCCAAGCTCTAGGCTCCAGCTCCTCATGTTGACAGAGGAGCTTTCTCTACTTTCTCTAGTGTTAAGCTATATAGCCCAATGTCCAGGGAACTGGTCTCTCTTACAGATTCTTGATTACTTTTGTACTCTCCCAATGTGGAGGCATAATCATGATTAGTAACAGAATAATTGTAATTACATAATGGCTGACAGTGTTGTTTCTGATTTTCTAATAGTATGGTTTCAGAGCCAATATTCACATTCATTGATCATCTAATTTGCTTTGACAGTCACCTAAGGAAAGTAAAGTGATAAAGTTTAGTGCTATTACTCAGAAATTTTACCTACCCTGCATAATTCACAAACCAAAGAAAAGCATCACAGTATTTTATTAGGATATTGAATAATTGATTGCTTATTGTTATATTTTTGTAATTAGATTTTGGACCCCTAAAGCAAGCTATTGCCTTGGTCATTGAGTAAAATTAAGGATTTATGACTCCATCATATAAACTGTAACGACAGACTGAGAGAATGGTGGCTCACGGTTACTGGTGTTTTCTATGGTAGATGATGCTGTGTGAGCCCACCTCCTGAGTATGGGTGGGTCTCTAGCTTGGTTCTAACCAACAGCTCATACAAGTAATCTGTGAGCATATTGAGTGAGACTACCACTTCTGTCTCATTGGTAGACTTTCTACTGTCTCTTTCTCTGGGCTTTGGTCAAGTAACTTACTATGTGGAGAGCTGAGTTAGCAAGGAACTGAGGGCAATGTCTGGCAGCAAGTAGGACAGACTCAATGTACCCTGTTAAGAAAGCATATAAGGCCTCAGCTATACACAAAGAACTACAGGCAACGGAGGAAAGCTAGGAGAAGGAACCTTGAAATCTGACAAAAATTCATTCTGCTGAGTAGGTATGGTCTTGCACTTCATAGGTACACATGGAGTATCTGTCTTTCTCCTAAAGAAATACAGCAGGGTATTAAAAGTCCATTTATAATAGTACCTACACAAGAAAATTTTCAACAGCCTGTCTATTCATAATCCACCTTGCATAAGTTCCTTGGGAGTTTTTCTTAATCTTCTCTTCGCTTTAGTCATTTATCTGCCACCCTCACTGAATTTCAAGCTTACTAGAAATGGAGATTTGCCTTACTTCCCTAGGGAAGAACATCCTAATTGGTTTTCTAGTGCCAGTCATGTGGTCAGCGCTGAAAACACACAAGTAAAATTTTATGTAATCAACATGTAACATTTAGGAATATATATGCATCTACATTTACCTACCTGTATGCAATAACAATTAGTGAAAAAAGAGGAGATGAATTTATGAGAGAGCAGGGAGAGGTATGTGGAAGAGCCTGGAGGGAAGAAAGGTGAGGAAGAAATTTTGTAATTAAATTAAAATCTTAAACATAGACAAACAAAAAAATCAATTTTTTTCTTGTGAACAATATAAATTAAGAAAAAAACACAATATATGAATATATCTTTTTAGCACCCATGGAAGCAAAGAAACAGACCCTTTCCTCACAGGAGGCCCTGTCCTAGCTGGCTCTGTTTTGCTTTGTGAGAGAAGCTGAGGCAGAAGACATAAACAAGAAGTTTTATCCTTTCTTGTTTCTTAGCCCCAGGTGATTAAAACTCAATTAAAAAAACTTTCATCAGCCTGGGAGGCACATGGGGAGTACTGTCTCTTCCCTCACTCCCTTGGCTTAGGAACCTTTCAGGAACTCCTCTGACTGAACTACAGAAAAGAAGTTCAAGATGAGAGAGTGAATCAAAAGTTAACAAGCTTATTGAGTACAGATAAGGAATAATAAATACCTTCAATTTATGTATGTTCAAGGAAGACAGGGGAGGGATTGAGAGAGGGAGGGAGAGGGTATTGCAGTCATGTTTTGCTTCAGGGACGTTGACTTAAGACAGAAACTGACTAGATTAGTCTGCCTTGGCAAAGCCTGTGCCACGTCTATAGATTTAGGTCTACATTTTCATAAACTAAAGTAAATACCTAATTGGATGGCATGCCCAGGAACTGAAGGAAAATTGCCCCCTTTATTGTAAAGGGTTAGTGCAGAAAATATGACAAATAAGCAGTTCTTGAATGAAAATCTGTTTACCCTGGAAACTTGACAAGTTAAAAATATCAACTGATAAAACACTAACATAATTTTCTAGATAATATTGGTTAAGTCACGGGAAAGCCTATAGAATATTAGTGTTGATTTATCAATAGAACTCTGAAATTATCTTGCTTGGTTTCCAATGCCAGCTTCTCTCATTCTGTCTGTATAATTCAAATTATGTTTACAGTCTGTTTCATGATCTGTAAAACTGTCTAAATGATATCTACTCCAAGGAGTCGCTATGAGGAGTAATTGTGTTGAGAAGAGTAATGGGTAGCTAATGAAATCCAATATCTTTTAACCATGTCTTATTATAATCACCTTCAAATCATTTACTTCTTGTGTATGTAGCACTGTTTCGGAGAAGACTAGCAGACTGTTATCACAAAGGAAAATGTAATATCTCCATTATCAGTGTAGGTGAATATCAATATCAGTTCATGTGTAGCACAATAATAGCAGCTGAAGTCATTATAATAGTTGGACTGAGTTGAATTGTTCTTCTGAAACACATGCACACAGCAGAATTAGGTATGTCTATGTCTTGATCCTTGCAATCTGTAAATCTGCAGGTGTCATTAAGTGAGGCAGCTTGGCAACAGATGAACCTAGATTATCCAGATGGACTGAATAATTCAATCCAATGCTATGCTTCTTCACAGGAGGGACAAATGAAGACACAGAGGACAGAAGGCTACTCATAGACAGGGAGGGATCGGAGCCATTTAACCCCAAGCAATCAAAAGGTTGCAACTACCAGAAAGCACGAGAGGTAAGGAAAGATAGTCGCTGTGGGTCTTTGGAGAAGTTCAGTCTTGCCAGCACCTTGAGTCTGCAATTTTTATTTTGAAGTTGTGAAAGTAAAAAAAACAATTCTGTTGACCTCCCATGCTGAGTCTGTGTTAATTTGTTACTGTAGCCTCAGGAAATGAATGCACTGGGAGATCACTGGTTCCACCTTTGAGTACACCAGGCAGATTGTTTTTTGTTCTTTGTGTTTCTGCCCTCAGTAAAGCTAATAGCAGGTAGCAGGTAGCATTCAATTTCACAGACTACTGACTGATTTGCTGAAGGTTTCCGATTAAAGTGTCATGAGCAGCTATTTGTTGGACCCAGTTGAAAAACTAGAACCAGAGGTATTGTTTTGGTACTAACACAAGTTCTAAATTGTTCTTGCTTGAGTAAATCAACAATGACAATCAGTGAGGTAGGCATATGTTCATAAGAGATTTAGATTTGTTCTACCTTGAGTGTGTTCTGGTACTTCTAAGAGAAGTGCCATTTTGATTTAATGTTGTTCATTTTTTCATAAAAACCCAAATATTTGTGTGGTTTCTAAACCAGTCTTTATTAGCCTTTTCTTCTTTGAATAATTGTTCTGAGGAGAAATAAAACTAAATTCTTTAGTTTAAAATTAGCTATGAATATTGCTAGAAAATATAGCGTAGGAGCCCACTTGAATTGGATGCTACCGATTATATTCTTAACTCGTCATCATTAATATCTTGAATATGTGACAATTTCTCTCTAGTGTTCAAATAGAGAAGAAAAATCAATGTATAGCTCTTCTTTAAACCCACAACTTGTAGTTGAGCTTACCTAGATGCTATTTGTACAGCTGGGAATGCTGCTTCCCACAGTCCTGATCAATTTTATTTTACATGAAAATGAAGTTTTTCTATCAGATTGTCAAGATCCTATCTATATAAATGACTGCAGATAATGATGGTAATTTCCTCATGCCCTTTATATTTTAAAAGAAACTTTCTGAAGAACAAATTTCCAAATTTCATTTTCTTTCAACCTTAATGATGGTAACTATGTGCATGCAATCCTGTGAAATAAATGTATTCAGTCACATTTACAAGTAAATGTGCTTCTGCCATTCCTGGGGGCTGACTCCAATCCTCATAAATCACAAACTTGACTTGTTCTCTTTATATTCTATGTACTAAAAATAGGATGGAAATGTTTTCTGCAATAATTATACTTTTATAAATAGAAGACATAATTTAGATAGGAATCAACTCTGTATTTTGGTTAGATGTCACAACTACACAAAACTTTACAAAATTACAAAACAATAAAAAGCAATATTATATTTTCTTTTGGTAATATGAGCAGGTTTATGTTAATATTCCAGGATTTTAAAATTAAAATACTTCTGCTCTGATCTTTTAAATACAATGTTCATTTTCTTTAAAATAGTAGTCATATTCCTGAACTAATGATCTTTAAAACACCCACTTTTGGCACAAATTCTTTTAAATGGAGCTTAGGCTAAGAAATTTTCAAAATACTATGAAAGTACTTATGGACTATCTTATATACAATATTGGAATAATTAATGAAAAAAATCAATTTTTATTTGGAGGGAAAGTAGACACTAAAATCAAAACTACACTAATATTTCATTTCATCCATTCTTAAAAACTGGAAGAACTGTCAAATCATTTGAAGGATCCTTGGAATGATGAGGAAGCTTTGGGGATATACAATGATGATGGTTTCAGAGCAATGGGAATGCTGTTCACACAACTGCATAGCATACTTCAGAGAGTGAAAATAGAAGTGCTACGTTACCTATCTCTTTCTACAGTAAACAAATACATGCATTGCTTTCTGATTTATTCATCACTAAGGAAAATGTAACTGTTGTCCAGAGCACTTCTCTTTCCTCTGTGGATCAGTATTAGGTCAGTCCTATTGTTGAGATGATGTACTAGTCTGACACCATGAGTGAATTAAGAGCTTTGCAAAATTGTTACAGTTCGGTGTTCTTACATTTTGAAGCCTATTCTCTGAAAACATGATGGACTTTATACTTCATCTTTCCTTAAAAATAGAAAAGTGTATAAACTCTTAATATATAAATCCAATATTTCACTGCAGTTAATAGATAATTTCAACAGAGGCACTTTGAATTTTACACTGGACTGTCTGCATTAAGAATCCTGTACAGGGCTGGTGAGAAGTTTTAGTGAACGAAGTAGTTGACTATTGAATTTGAGGATTTGAGTCCTGATTTTGATCCTAGCAAATCATATGATAGAAGCCAGAAATCACTCCTGCAAGTTGCCCTCTGGCTTTCGCATGTGTATTATGCCTTATGTGAGCAGATGCAAATGAGCATACAAATGCATCACAACCACTGCTACTAGCACCACCATCACCACCAAACAAAAACAGCAAACAAATAAACAAATGTTAAACAAATGAAATATATACAAGATCTGGATCAGTCAAACTGTGTCTTCTCTAATAAAATATGATTGTTATATGACTGCATGTGACATTTATAATCATAAAATCTACTGTCATTTTGTTAAATGAAAGAAGTTTATTAATTTTAGATTAATTATTAGATTAATATTAGATTGCAATGGAAACTGAACTACCTAGAGAAATAGCTCTGAGTCACTTATCCTACCTCCCCTGCATAGTGATGGCTATATGGGATATTCTTAGATCATTGGCACAAAGCATTTGTATTATGTAAACAAATTAACTCTGTCTCTGGGGATCAAACAACTCTCTGGCTTTGTGCAATTTACTTGTATAGATTGTCTTCATGACACTCTTGTGAGGAACAGATGCTGTGGCCAGTTTCATTCCCTTGGAAATTTATCGTTTTAGAAGTTTATATATAAATCTTATCTTCACAGGTCTTGCTAGTCCCATAATAGAAATTGTGCAAGATGTATGTCAAATTGTTAGTTGTCATGATGTTTTTATCAAGGCACCTTTGAGTTTCTTAGTGTCTAAGGCCACTAATTTCTGCACAATTAGGTCTGGAACATGAACAGAAATTAAGAAATTATTAAATAATTAGTTTTTTTTCTTAAAATTGATATTAGAAAAGATAATAGGAATTCTACAACAAGACTTTCTTATATATTATGTCATGGATATTCTCTGTAAAAACAATATGAGAAACACAATTTGGTTGAGGCCATTCTGTGCTTACTTAGTTTGCAGTCTTTATAAGAGAGATACAAATTGTAAAAATGCCTATATATTTTAGGGTGACACAGCTATACAAGGAAACTAGCAAGTTCTTTTCTAGAGGCAAAAAGTGTTGCTGATGGGGTTCTAACTCTAGAGTCTATCTACATTTGGATTCTAATCAATTCTAGGACATTCTAGAATATATGGCCTAGAAAAATGACTCATGCTTTCTGTGCTTGGGTTTCATTATACAGACTATAAATGGTATTTGTCACATAGAGTTATCAGGACTGCAAATGTAACATGCTTAGAATATTTCCAGAACACATTAAGAACTCAGGAATTGGGTATTAACAAGTTAGCACATCATTTTGGAATGCCAAAATTTTACATAGAATGAATAGTCACAAAACCTACAAAAGGATGACAACTGTAATTTTAGTTGTATTTTTCAACTTATACTTTCTGGTGTCAGTGATCATTTACTTAACACACATCATATTAAGAAATACCAAATCAAAATGCCAAATTCATTTGATAGTCCAAGTCTTACATAGTTCTTCTGAATTGAATCATATTTTAAAATGCAGTGCCTCAAATTCTTAGACCTTTTAAGTGACATTTCTTTGTTCCTGAACCTGAAATGGGAGTGGGACAAAGTATTTGGCTCTCCACTTCCTTAGTGTCTCTTTCTGTTCTGGGAGCAGATCACCAAGTTTGTATATCCTAGCCTCAAAAACTTTAAAAGCAAAACTTCTTTTGTTGAGTCTTGTGCACCACGGTTCTTTAACATCCTGAATCTGCTACGGTTGCTGGAATAGTTTATCATGAAAAGAAAAGAAATGACTTTGGCATATATATATATATATATATATATATATATATATATATATATATATATACATATATGTATATATATATATATTCAAAACAAACAAACAACCCAAGAAACTCCTGAACACACCAATACTCTACTGTAGAGCTTCAGCTTTTACAAGGCACGGTTATGAGATACTTTTCACAGTATGAAAAGATGGCCATTTTGGCCCCTCACTTGGTGGGATCAAGCCAGTTAGTGCCATTTCTTTACAATCCCTTGTGATTTTTTGTGTCCCTTTTGCATGAAAATGAACCACGAGAACAGTCAAAACACCTGCTGTACTGACAAGTCGATTAATGCTTTGATTTATCCCTCTAAGTGTGCATTCGTCTGCTGCTATGAGAGCCTTCACTTGGCACATAATTCATCAGATGTTGAAGGTCTTCTTTTTTGTGTTGCTGAGCTTCAGCTGTGGATGTCTATTGTCTTTGCTAGAAGTTCTTTTAACCCCAGAGTTCTCAGCACAGCTGGATGCCATGGCTTCAGATGCATGTGGGTTTAGAGTACTTTCAGTTATTAAGTGAGCTTAAATGGCAAGATTAATTGGATTAATTGGAAAGAACTCCAGTCTGCTTAGATTTGCACTTTTAAAACAAACAAACAAAACAACAGCAACAAAACCCTGAGAGCCTCTGAGAGCCTAGAAAGAAAACATGCATTCTGTAGTTTACTTCAAATCCATGTATCTTTTCTTCTCTAGAAACTGACATGCCATGCATTGCTGTGGTCATCCTGAACTGACTGGCTTGGGACAGGTGTTGCTGTGGTAGATGCTCACTTATTTTAGAGAGGAGATCCCAGATTTCCTTTAGTGTACGCTCTTCTTAAACAGCACAACATCTATAGCTCCATTATTCCCTGGTATAAAATCTGTCGTCATGGTATATACCTGAAGAATCCACTAGGAAAAACTAACCTTAAAAATTTACTGAACATTCTATGTTCAAAAGACATTACTTATCAAGATGCCTCTTTCTATCATCATACTTGAGAAAGCAAATCTTTTTATTTTTAAACTAAGTGTATATTTCTTTCTTTTTTGAATAATAAAAAATTTAATAAGAAAATATATGCTTTCATTTATTCTTAGTTTCCTTATAATTTTTCATAACATACGGTTCACAGTATCATGATTCATTAAAAAGTTACTCATCAAGCTTCTCTTTATATTAGCGTATAAAATATTGCATTTTTTTCAATTCATAATTTTCAATTATACTTTTTTACTGAGCGTGTTATATTTAAAATATATATATATATATATATATATATATATATATATATATACATATATGCATGTAACAACAATTAATGACTAAAAAGAGGCCATGAATATGATAGAGAGCAAAGAGGGGTATAAGTGAAGGTTTAGAGAGAGGAAAGGAAAAAGGGGAAGGAAGTAATTATACTTTAATTTATGTATATATATATATATATATATATATATATATATATATATGTATACACACACACACACACACACACATTCTTTTAAGAAGAATTTAAGAAGGCTAGGAGACTTGGCCATTACCCTCACCTATCAATTCCCAAAACTATCAAGAATTTCATGGATTACCCACAAACTTCAGGGTTTTCCTGGCTCGGCTTTTCCAATGAGAACAGACAAAATGATACAGTCACCAGAAGACAGAGGAAAGATGGAAAGGGAAAGGAAATAATATTATAGAAGAAGATGGAATATGTTTAAATAGTCTTAAAGAAATGGATTTGTACACTTACATTGACACATTGGGAATCCTGGCAAACACACATACAAACTCATATACATACTGTAAATTTTGTAAAAATTTATAATTTGATAAAACTCTATGGTGGGCCAGGACTGGAGAAAGAGTTGCACTCTGGAACTAAAGGTCTTCCTGTAGCACTCACAGCAGTGAATAGTTCAGGTTTAGATGTAGGAGGTTTCTATGTGTGCCTTTGGGGAAAAGAAGTACCTAAAAAACAGAGGCTTCTGTTTTTCAGCTCACAGTGTTGGTGCTCATGGATTGAAACCTATCAGGTCCTGCAAATGTGTGTTTCTGCTGAGCATTTGGCTCGGCGCTTAGGATACAGCTAAATACAAGTGAAGTAAAGTGTACAGTCTTAGGTTCAAGTCAGTTTAAATGGCTGAAGAAACACACAGTTGCCCTATATTTCTATTTGGTGAAGGTGTTTAATGCTGAAGTTCCCTAGCAGGATGAACTTTGTAAAGACTAGTAAGTAAAATAAAAACAATATACCTAATAGTTCTCTCTTCTCTCCTGTCTCTTTCTCTTTCCTGTTTCAAATAGGTTCATCAGCTGAAAACAATTGTCTGCTGTTAAGATCGTGTGAGATTTCTTGGCATTCAAGCTAAGGAGGACTTATTAATGAAATCAGGATTATCTTCTGAATCTCTGGAATCTTTTTATGTCAGACATCTTAAAGAAAGGTTTTGATAGGAAACTGCACTTAATCAAAATTTAGTTTTGTTCATGTTGTCAAAGTGAAAGCAATGGCTAGTCAAAAGTGAACTAGAGTATCTCTGTAGGTTAAAAAGATGCACACATGGTGTTTGAACTTAATCTACCAATTGATCCACTGGTGTTCTCATCTCTACATGAAAGTTACCAGAGTCCTTTAATCATGATCTGTTTTAAATCAAGGAAAGACTTATGAAAGCTGGATAATATTATTATAGGAATCAACAAATAGTTTTCGTCCAATATTTAGAGATAAATAGTCTAAATCTCAAAGGGTGGGGTAACAAGACTTAGGTTGAAATGGTTCGGGTTACCGCAAGCCTCCATTTCTAAAATGACTTAATACATTAGAGTAGACACAACTCTCAGCAGATCACTGCTTAGTAATTAACCAATTTCCAGTCATAGAGTTTGCTTCACAATGCCCTTCATCACCAACAGACTGATAGGCAGAATTTAATAATGATTTATTTACACAGGTAGAGCATCCCAAATCCCTAAATCTGAAATCCTCAATATTCTCAAATCAGAACGCTTTTTAGTTTGGTAACTCAGGAAATGGGAAGGCCCACATTTGACATCATGTGTTAGGTTGGAGTCAAAGCAGACTCTATTGTCTTAAATTACCTTCAGATTTATGTGTATTAGAACTATATAATATACTCAAAGATTTCATGTGTAGACTCACATTCTATCACTCATGACAGCTCACTAGGTACATGCAAATATTCCAAAATTCCTCTGGAATTCCTATGGATAAATACATGGATATCCATTATTTAATTAAATGTTTAATATCATGCCCTTTTAAAAGGTTAATATCACTGATACTATTCCTTTAAATTCTGAAGATATGTTTCATTCAGCATTCATTTTTGGCCTCTATTTGATAGTTTTGAAAATATATTTTCTTCACACAGTATATGAATTGATAATATCTACTTACTATGAACATAATGAAACTTAATTTAATGCATATGTTTTTTGGGAAAAAACAACATTATATAGTAATGACTAGATAAAAACTTTTGATATGATTTTTTTTTGTGTGTGTGTATATATATATATATATACACCTTTTTTTTAACATATTCCTTTTATACAGAGATCAAGTAAGAATAATAAAACACACTAACATTTCCACCAGAGGAAATTAAATTACTAGCTTGGTGTTCGTGTTTTCAGTTGTGTCTGGAAATAAAATAAATAATTGCTTACTTTGTGTATGGTCTTCAAATAGGTGTTTTGTTTGTTCAGCTGTGATGGTGAAAGCACATTCAACTTTATTGTTCAGATTTTCTTTTCCCTTTTGCTTGACACAGGTTTACACCCCAGGGAAGCAGCATGCTACTTAATTGAAAAGAACTACAAGAAAGGCAATTTGCTTTACACCCCTGACTACTTAAGACGAACTGGAACATTTTTCTTCTTATTAACTAACAGAATGCTTCATGCCACAGTCACCTGGAGAACTTACTTTTGTTAGATTGTCCTTACCTAGAGGAATCAGAGATACTTTTAATGATATATGTCTTCAAAAATTTACATCCTTTAGAAATTTTATTACTCAATTATATATATAATATTAATATATAATATAACATATATTAATATATTGTAAATATGATTTGAATATTTTTTGTTGTTAGCATTGGCTGAATTGAATGAAGTAATAGTCACAAACCTATATAAATTATTCACCTTGTGCTTTATTAAATCATTTTTCCAGTAAAATAAATTGATTATACTTCTTCTGTTACACTGGTGCTTTTGAATTCTGGCTCTCTTATTGTATAAGCATGATCAATGTTTTCATTTAGTTTATTTTTGGCAGTGAAAATTAAATGGTATGTAAGACTCTAAAATAAAGTCATGCAATTAAATTTTGTTTCAGTAACTTTCCAAAATACTATATTGTGAAGGAAATTGGACTTTTTGTATGCTTGCTTTGCTTGCATGTATTGGACAAATATGTTTCAAAAAATATTCAACCACGACACAGCACTCTGGATGCAGCCATTCATAAACACATGCCATCTTAAACTAGGTTAACTCTTTAAAGATTAGCAGTACTTATAAGGTGTATCAGTTTGCTTTTAATTGCTGAGATAAACACTATGAACAAAAGCAAGTAAGTGTAGGAAAGGGATTATTTATTTTATAGCTCACAGTCCATTATGGAAGGAAATCAGGGCCGAAACTCAAGTGTGGAACCTGGAGGCTGGAACTGAAATACAGACCACAGAGGAATTCTGCTTACTGGCTTGCTTTCCATGGTGCCTACTTTCTTATACAACTGAGGACCATCTTCTTGGATTAGACCACCACTTGGATTTGTCTAGTGTAGTTCCTGCCCCCAACCCATATAATTCATTAATTAATTTTTAAAAAGCCTGTAGACATACCTACAATGTGATAGAGGGAATTTCTCAATTTTGACTTCCCATGAGGTTGACAAAAACTAACTAGTATAATTGGCTCCTTTTCAACTTGACTCACAAATACAACACTATTAATTGTAAACTTTTATTTCTTATTTATTCCTAAGATCCCTTGTTAATATCACATCATAATTTTAAAAGTCTCACATTCTTTAGAAAATTCCAACAATTTAAAAGTTCAAGTTCTCTTTAAAAATATCAACAGTGTCTTACCTGTGGGCTTGGTAAAATAAAAACAACTAACTATTCAGAGCTAATAACCGCAAATAAGAGAGAATATGATACATTTGTCTTTTTGGGCCTGGGTTACCTCACTCTGAATGGTACTTTTTAATTCTATTTCCCTAAATTTTCATGTTTATATTTTTAATTATAGTTACATAATATTCACATATTTGTGTGTGTGTGTGTGTATATATATATATATATATATATATATATATATATATATACATATGTGTATATATATATATAATATTTTCTTCCATTAATCAGCTAAAGGACATTTAAACTGGACACAATATAAGAATATGCTCCATCTGCCTCATCTACAGATACATGGTCTTCTTTAGGACCCACTATGCATTCTGCAGGCCTAGTGGCCTTTTCAAAACTCCCATCAGCTGTTCAAAATTTCTCAGTCCTTTGCAATTAAACTTCCTATAAAAACAATATCTGCAAACTGTAGCTGTGAATTCAGCTTAATTCAGCTGTTTATTCTTTGCTTAATTCAATTCTCTTTCCTAGTCCTGGATCCCTGGAGTATTTTAGCCTCCATTCAATCTAGTCTTAAGCCTAGAACTGGAAGGCTTTAGCCTCCATACAATCTAGAATGTTCAAGCCTCTGAGACTTAGTGCTGACTGAGCCAATCTGAGTAGTTCTTTCTGAACTCAGAGCTGTACTGATCACTCACTCACTGATCTGGCTCAAATTCTTCTCTAAGGTGCTGGTTCAAACTGAAATTCTGATCCAGCTAACTGTTTATGACTGACTCTGGTTGGCTCAGTCTGGTTGACTCCCACAACTTCTCTGACTGACTTGCTTTGCTAGGCTTCAAACTGACTCACCCTTCTTGTCTGATACTCACTTCTGCTAAGTTGCCTCTGAGTAACTACCTCAGATTCCTCAGACTTCTCAGTCTGCTTCAGACTGCCTTTGTGTTCTGTCCTCTGTGAGCTGATACCCTGTTTTTCTATTGTGAGAGTTGGGCATGTCCTTACTCTGAGTCACTCTGCCAACTCTTCCTCTCATTTGTCACTTTGGCTACCCTTGACTCTGACTCAACTCAGATGTCACTTTCTACCTAATACTGACTCCTCTGAGCTCTGCTTCCTGTCTCCCAAGTGCTGGGATTAAAGGATTTCACACCACTGCTGGGATCAAAGGTGTGAACTAAGGTTATTTCTACATTCCACCCAGACCACAGGCCTCTGAATGTGATCCCTTCATATAGACACTTTGATTTGATTCCTTCCTAGCTATCACACAGGCCTATTAATGTGATCCTTTCCCAGAGCAGCCATGTTGCTAGATTAAATGATGAAATATTCTTCTACAGTTACCTAGTCTGAGAAGCTGTGTTTCACGTTTAACTGCTTGACTGCTTTGATCATATTTTCTTTTTTCAAAGTATAATTATTATATATTTCTTGCACAGATCCTTTTGCAGCTTTAATTCCACCTGCTAGACGCCTTCCTGCAGTAGATGTACTACTTCCTGTAATCAGCTAATAGAGATTCAGGGTTCCCTTACTCCTTAGTTTATCCCAAATAAACAGGTATTCCTTCCCTCTAAATGCTTTCCAATGGGAAGTTAGGTGGATGTATCAATATGACACCCTTTGCTCTTTCTTTCCAGACTGACAAAAGTAACATAGATATAGGGGGTGCTTGCTTTTGTTCACTGTTGCATTCCCAGATCCTAACAGAAGATCTGACTGAGTACATTTAGGAAATGTTTGCTGAGAAATGCTTGGAAATGACACGGCATTCACTCCCATAATGTTCTCTAAAGTCTAACACATCCAGCTGGGAATGGTGGCTCCTCACTGAAATCCCAGCAAATCGGAGGTGGAGGATCAGAAGCTCAAGGTAATTCTCTACTACATAGTCAGTTACTGGAAGACCTAGTCGCAAAAGAGTGGGAAGAAAAGGATGGAGGGAGGGAGGGAGGGAGGAAGGGAAGAGGTAGATTCAGAACTAGACAATAAGGAAAGTTGAAAAATGAGACAGAAAACTAAAGAAGAAATTCATCTTGAATGTTGCTTTTTACAGCCATTTTCTCCCGCTCAATGATGGCTTTGTCATGAAGTGTCATGTATTGTATGAATTGACATGGTCTTTACACACTTACACATTTTTTTAACCATAAAAACTCAGTTTTTCTTTTGTTTGGCAATGGATAATGATGTCGGTAGGTTCATGTCTCATCTCTAGTTACACGTATTCTATATCTTAAGATGCAGGCACATATATTAGTATATGTACCCAGGAGTCTTTGTCCATAGTTTTTAGTGATTTATAGGCTGAATGTTGGAAGAATTTTGTGTAGTACCTCTCAGCATCATAAATTCAAAACGAGCTTGTCAGAATGTTAGTCTGAATTTAACGTCTGTCACATAATGTGTACCATCATCTCACCTGGAAAGACAGCAGAATGAAGGTATACACCAGAGTTCATGAGTCCCAAAGCAGATAAATGAAATGATCCAAGATGAAAAGAAAACCAAAGAAGAGGAGCAGTTTTATAAATATTATTTTGTATATGAAGCATGAGGTAGTTTAGTCCCTTAAGGCAGTAAAATGTCTACATTCATTTCTCTTTTTTTGTTGTTTTTTTTTTATACTTTAGCAGTTTATTGTTTACCACACGGCATTACACAGCTTCAATAAAGGTTTCCCACATGCCTTTATTTACTTACAATTGCCAATAATTTATCTTTGTTCATAGAACATTACTGGGTATGTAAATATATTCAAAATATTAGAATAGTTCATAAGTTATTTTCTGAAGGATATTTAAATTGACTTATGACTTATGAGTAACTTATTAGAGAATATAGTAACAGGAGAAAAATTCAACATTATTAATACATTGTACAAATAGACAAATAAAGATTTAAACTCACACATTGTTAATCTACATTTTGATTTCATTTTTGTTCAATCAGTCTGAATATGTGCATGTAGAACATCAACTTGCAGGAGTTGGTTGTCTCTTTTTACCATGTTGTCCCAGATACAACCTGGGGATGGAATGCAGGTCACCAGGCTTTGTGGCAGATGTATTTGCCTGCTGAGGTGTTTCACAGGCCCACAAAAGTTATTAATTCAAATGATTAGAGACTCAATGGGTTAAGTAGTAGTCTGTATTCTCTATAAACGAGATGTGATATTTCTTTTAAGAATGAGATATCTTATGATTGAATGGTGGGATGAAATGACTGTTATAAAATCTTTTATGGATTGGAATTCACATAAAAGCACATAAATATTCGTTTGATTTGTATTTATCAACTTGATGAGAGGGCATTTTTCCATTCATGGGTTATACAACAACTTTCTGGGGGCAGTGATAGAGGAGAAAAAGGAGATAAATCAACTTTGGTGAGGTTATCAGGCAGAGCCTATAAGTCCAAGAGGAAGGCTGATCTTATTTACACATGAAATCTTTTCAGTTCTTTAAGTAGTTAGCATTCAAATAATAACCTTAGGAATTGTCTTATTGACACAACAAAGAAAATCCAAACTTCTGGAAGTTATTTTGTTTTATTTGATTGAAAATATCTTCTGTTTTCATTGTTTCTAGTACAAAGTAAAAATTATTAAAAATGAGAATACACTTGTAAATTACTCACAAGTTCAATGACAACACTCAATAGTTATTTGAAAGGAAAAATGTAAACGTGGAAAAAACAACAGATAATCAAGTGAAATCTGATTACGAGTGGAACAGCCCTCCAAGTCCCTGGAACAATATAAAAACAAGGCAGTCATTTCCATTATAATAAATTCTCTGTCCCCATATCCAGTTACATTTTTATTTCCAATCTTCCCTGACATTTAAATGCACTTGACAATATTACTGACTCTTTAATTCAGTATCTGCCTTAGATCTGTCTCAGGCTGTAATCCCCACCTCATTCTTGTACTTCCTCTTCTGACTTGTGGTTGTTTTAGGAAACTTGGTTGTCATTCACCTTTACTCAACATGTAAATGCCAGGAATCCAGGGTGAGAGTGGCCATAATCTGAAGTACTTGTACCTTCTACTTTCCCTCCTATAGATGTTGTCTTTTCATTATTTTTTACATTTATATGTGCCTACCTTCTTCCCTGATTTGTCTAAAACTAAAATCTGTTGATGATCTTCCTTAACTTAAAATCTGTGCATGACTTACCATCCTTTGACACTTTTAAAAAGTATAAAGTATTTCCTGATCAGTTCTATGAGCCTCCACAGCATTCTTTTTCCCCCTTTGATATCTCTGACTAAGGGGTAAAAAGATCATTTTTTTCCCTTATTAGTTGTTTGCCCTCCCTGCCTTGTAGCAGAAAGGGTTACTCACACGTTTTACCATGCTTGCTGTGTCTCCCATGACACAGATCTTCCAAGGGAGCGCTTCCCCAACTCCTGAACCCTACTCTCTTTGCAGATACTTCCTAATATATGTAGTTAGCAAGTTACACAGAAAATTGATGAATATTTGTCCTCTTCTTAAATTGACTTATCATTATGGCTCCACACTATTGCTGAAGATTTAATACAAATGGCTGATTGAGATATATTATCAGGATGAATGGATCAATTGATAAATTTTATATTTACTTATCTAGGGATTTAACAAAAAAAATGCTTGGGGGTAAAACTAGGGACTCACATATTCCAGACCAACACTTGACCAGTTGAGCAAATCCCAAATTAATTTTGCATTTTTAATTTTGAAAACACGCTCTCACTAAGTTGTCCAGGCTGGCCTTGAATCTGAATCTTCTTTCCTCACCCTGGCAAGTAGCTGCTATCACAATTCTGTGTCACCAGGCCTGAGGGGGCGTGGAATAGCAACCTTTATGAACAATATAAGTTAGGTTCTCAGGCAAGAATCAGTGAGCTTCTGAGCCCTCCAGTGCAGTTAGTTTTCCTCAAGTGTAAGTGAGAAATAAGGTCATTTCCACATTGAGGGATTTCATCAGAGGAATTAGAATCAAAGAATCCTGGGTTCAATGGAATTGGGGAAGTTGGCTTGTTTAGAGCATTTAATAACACTGTGGTTTCAGACAACCCACTTTAAAAATCATTTCAGTATTTAAGAATCACCTTCCACATCAGTAATACAGAGTTCAAATTGTGGCAATTAACTAAATGACCAGTGAAGGACACAACTAGACACAGTAACAGCAGTCAGGTGCTGGAGAGATGGTACAGTGGGTTAAGACTGAGTGACATCCTGAGTTTTGACCCTAGCACTCCACTGAAAGATCTGAATGTACTGTGTGTCTGTAACCCAGCACTGTTGCAAGCAAAGACAAGAGACCTCTGGGAGCAGGCTAGCTCCAGGTTCTGAAATTGCCTTCGTTTTGTTACTGTTACAGTTTATTTAGCTCATGATTCCAGGTTATTGTCCTTTTCTGGGAAGCTTAGGAGAGAGGAGCATGAAGTAGTTTTAGCGATAGTCCATCCAGTCAAAACCAGAGTGTAATGAGTGGCATGCCAGTGCTCCACTTATGTTCTATGCATTCAACTCAGGACTCAGCCCATGAAATGTCGCTGCCCACATTCAGGATGGATCTTCACATCTCAACCCGGTATGTTTTCCAACATACTCACAGGTAATCCTACTTTAGATAGTTCCTCATTCAGACGCCCTTCTCAGATTGCTCATTACTTTCTCAAGCGACCACTTGAAACTAACAATCACAGTAAGAGATCTAACTCAAGAAAATAAGATGGAGAGCAACAGAGCAGGTCAACTGGGGTTGTCCTCTAGACTGTGTGCTCCAACCTGCATACACACATATATAACTCATAGCACATGCGCACACACATGCACACACACACACATACACACACACACACTCACCGTGAAGATAACAATCACAGCAGTCAATTTGACTTTATGCCAACACTTTTGGTTCAGTTTTGAGTAGAATGTCATCATTCACATATTTTGATTTTTTAGCATTATGAGTCTTCCCGTATCTCATTTTCTAGTCTCAGACATACTTGTAAAATAAAGAGACTAGTGTAAAACATATATTATTCTGTCACTGAGACAGACCCAGAAACATGATTCTGGCATACTCACACATGGTCATTTTCCTGAGGGGATTCAGTAACTTATCTCCTTAAATATTATAAAATTGAAACTTTTTTGTAATATAAAAATCTTTAAAAAAAATAATTCTATTTAGATTTACAAAAGTCCTCTGTTGATTCAGTACATTTGTCTTAAAGCAATTTCATATGCTTATTTCTCACTTCATTAAAGTTATAATGTACTTTTATCAGTTCACATTATTTTATCAAAAATTTTATATTCACCATTAATATGTCTCCATAATTAATATTTCATGCCTATAAAATATTTATCTGAACAGATATTCAAAACCCTTTATTTCTCTGTTGTTGGACATTTAGCAAATTTATAGTGGTTTGAAGCCATCATAAATAATACTGTAATTAATATTTGTAAATTAAAATTTCTTCTATTGAATTATTCTCTTTATATAAAATCCTCAGAGTGGAAAATTACTGTTATCTTTGCCATTATGCATTTATTATAGTTATGAGACAGAGATTCCCTTCCCAATAAGTAAGATAATAGCTTTTATGAAACTCTAGTGGCCCAATGCATAGATAAATACAAAAATTTCAAACTGTACATTCATATGCTAGTTATTGGTAATTAAGGACACACACTGTTGGTAGTGTTATAGGCCATGAGGGCAATTTGTTCCTGAAAGTTACTTTTCATTGAGAACAGAGGACACTTTCCTGCAGTGCCTTTAGAGATGCCAAATTACTGTTGTCCATCTCCATCCTCCAGTTGTCTTTGTGAGGAGACCAAAGATAGAGTATCAGTTTAATACCATATACAATGTAAATCTTTTAAAAATCAATCTGGGAATGAGATTCCCCAGGAAAAAAACAAAGCCATTGGTTGTCCAATGGCAAATAGTTAGCACTGAAAACATACATGTATGTAACAGTATAGAAACTTAAAAGATTGCATTTAGGAGTATATGTGTATAGACATACACATACAGGCATGCAACAACAGTTAGTGAAAGAAAGAAGCTTTGAATTTGAAGGAGAGTGGGGAGCTGTATATGGGAGGGTTTGGGGAGAGGAAAGAGAATAGAGAAATCTTTTAATTAAGTTATAATCTCAAATGTAAAACAAAATTTAAATGTCTTATGTATGGAGCCAATTTCACCTTCTTAACATGTGACTAAGAGCACTAAGATCTTATTCTAAACCAGAAGTTACCTGCTGTATTCCTATGTGGGTGTCCAGGATTAGCCAGATTCAGAGTTATCTCTTAGGTGTTAAGAAGGTTCCGGATTAGTTTTGGAAATGTCTTCAAGTCACATGACCATTTTCTCAAGTGAAAACCCTATTGATCTTTGGAGTTTTCACATAAGTGTGTGTACGTTTCATTTGTAAATAACAGTATTAAATGATATTGAAAATCTTTGAACAGTTTTGATTTCATTTAACTGAAAAAGTTGTTATTGGGACTTTCTAAATGGTCCCACATTTATTACTAGATTACATCAGATCAAAGTAAGTATAGGATACAAACTCCAATTTTTGTCAAATGTATTATATAACAAATAAAAGTATTCTTATTAATGCAAGATATAAACTGCCTCTCCATTAAATACACACATTTTCCGTTAAAATGAGTTTTAATATGCAGGTGATTTTATTTTGATGCAAGTCAAGTTTTACATATGAATTTTAAGTCTCTTGCCTATAGAATATAAGACAGCTGGGAAATGACACATAACTGGTTTGAATAGAAATTTTTTTTGGCATCCTCAATAAATTACTCAATATATTGAGCATTTTCTTAAATGCATGCAGCATGGTTTTTCAACATTTTTACATCATCCTTCATTTGTGATTTTTTTTCTTATATTAATTTTATTCAAACAAGCCATATCTCATCTCTCTATTCCCTTCATCGCTGTTGCAGACTCAGTGCCATGGCCCTCATTCTTGTCAATTTTAGGTAAATATTATAAAAATTTATTTAGAGTTATTTCAAGTTGAGAGAGAGAAAGGAGCGGGGAGGAAGGGAGTTGTTTCTTTTTTCTCTGGAGTTTAATCACGCTTTTGATCTCATTTTCACCCAAACTCTCATGTATAGGTGACACATCCACAGTTGGATACAGCCCCAGTTGTGTTTTCTGAAATCCAAGTGGCACGCTCAGTGCTGTGCCATCCTCCAGGCGTCTGTCTTCCTAGCTATACAACACAGCTGTGCGTCTGCACTGGGTGGAGTAGCTGGTATGGATCTCTCCATTCAGACCTGAGTAGTTGAGGGGAGATTTTCCTCATATCGGAATTATCTAATGTGCTTGGTTTCTCACTAATTGACAAGGGAGCTTTTTCATTGATCATTTTCCTGTGACTTTGAATACATCATTAAACTGGTCAATTTTCTATTTTCTAATCTTACCATCCCGGCATACCTAGTTCACTGCACTTTTTATTAGTGATTTGTCTAATAACAGAAATCTTGGAAAGTTAATTCTAACCATAAATGAAACCAGCTAAGTAAGAAGCCTGAATTTTAACTTCAGTGACAGAGTGCTTGACAACAGTACGGAAAGTGTAGAGATGCAGAGAAGGTTTAGATTTGAGTGAACAGCAAAGCAGGTTATTCTAAATTTTGATGTGAAAATGTATGTTTTAGTTGCTGCTAAAATCAAAGTAAATTGCCAAAGCACAGTCAAAATTACCAATACCGAGAGACGAAAAATAATGCAGCCAAATGCATTTTTATTAAGTTTTTCATGAAATTTATATTTTGATGTTACATGTTTAAAAAGAAACAAGGGAAAGAGGAAAGTTCTCGGTTGTTAAATGGTTTGCCTACTTAGGATGAAGATTTGAGTTTAATCTCTAGAAACTATGGCAAAAGCTGGGCTGATGGTGTTATAATCCCAGAGTTGGGGAGGTTGAGAGAGATAGATCCCTTTGGCTTGCTGGCCAGGCAACCTAACCAAGTCAATGAGGTCCAGCCTGCCTCAAATTAAAAGATGGGCAACTTCCAAATGGACAACATTTAAAATTGTATGTATGCAAACATTTGACATACACATGAGCTCATATTCATGTGAGCAACATGGACAGATAGTCATACATACACTCATGAAAATAAACAGGACACAAGAAAGGATTTTGAAGCTGCCTTTGATTTTTCAGAGGAAAATGGGCAAGGAAAATGATGATGAAAGAAAGAATAAGTATAGATAAAAAGGTAAAACCTAAAAGTCAGGTCACAGGCAATACCTGAAGACAATGAACTTGTCTTATTCCAGAAGCATTTGGTCTTACAGGGAATGACACTGAGGAAACTCTTGACATGAGTTTTTCAGAAACTCAATGGAGGTGGAGGAAGACCTGACAATGTTTTGACAAGGCTGTGTTGCCAGCCTTGGCGATGCTGGGGCTGCAGGGCACTGGCATTTACCATCAGGGTGTTTTTACAGCTGCTTGACAAGATAGGTAAAAACTTCACTCTATATTTTAGATTGAGTTTTTCTTATATTTGTTGGAGAAAGTACCATTTGAGATACTATTTTGTTAAGGTTTCTCAATCCTTACAGGAGGCTTATCATGGCTTCTGTAAGCTGAGGACTAGATGCTTTTATTTTCAACTCTTGTTTATTCTTCAGGATGTAGAATATCATATGTGAAATTAATTATATTAGTAAATGAAATTAATTATATTAATTTAAATAAAAATTAACATTAGATGTCTCTATCCACAGAACACTTAGTTATAGGAACACTTCAAAATGTTCTATTCCTAGAAGAAAATATAAATAGCATTTGAAAGTAAGTAATGCATTTACCAATAATAATACATAAAAATATAAGAATATGTTCTTCTATAATATTATTTAAAAATTAAATCATTCTCTAAAATACATTTAGTTGAAAACATTTTAAAATATTTATTTTATAATATCTAAGATATCTTGTGGTATACAATTTGAGATAAGGCACCACTAGTTAGTCTAAATTTCAAATAGTTTAAAAACAACTTTGCTTCACTTTGAAATGCATAGCTATAGGAGAGGAAAATCCTGCTCATTTTGTATTTTTAGTGTTGAAAGGAACCTTGGATATTAACCGGCAACTATGGTTCAATTATCCAGGATGAGGTAAAAATAATAATTTAGTCTCATTATTTTTGGTAGCAATGCCTCCTTTAGCGACTCTGCTCCGTGTTAGCCATGGCCAAACCTTCTTGTAAATCTTGTTTAAATGATGACAATTAAGGACACTAAAACAATTTATTTCTCTATATTCTTGTTCTCCCCACCCAATGGACCCCCAGTAATTGGTGCCCTGTACAGGTGTTTTTTAATCACCTGGCACTTGGTTACTGAATATTTACTGGTTACACCTGGCAACTGGCAACTGCAAGTCCAACAAGGAAATTTGTTAATCTCCTTCCCTCCTCACTTCCTCTGAAGCTTCTAAAAAGGAAGTCCTGCTCAGCCATGTGGGCTGACCTCTTCTCTGAGTCTACACCCTGCTGCTGTCTTAGGACATCCTAGGACATGAACAGCTCTTCTAATAAGGCTCCTGCCCACAAAGAACAATATACCTTGGTGTCTCCCAAACTCTAAACCTGAAACCTTTCACTCCAGAGATAAGAGAGACCTGAGACTGAGAGAAGCTGTGTCCTGAACAGAAACCTCTGAAGGGTCACTTCAAATGACAAGTCAGCTGGGAGAAGCATAGAACAAAAGTAGTGAATCAGAGTGTGTCATGATGAGGACATTGGTCTGTGTAGTTAACCTGATCCATGAGGAGATCTGCTTAGAGGAAGGATGGCCTCAGAAGATTAGCAAGCACAAGATCAATTAGAAGAAAGGGCTTTAAGGGGCAGCCCTGAGACCTGAGCTAAAATGTGCAGTGAGAGCACTGTTCGATTCCCTCAGAAACAGTGAAACAAAACCACACCCAAAATACAACAGTCTGACCCAGGAGCTCTAGCTGCCCCTTGATGGAATGACCTAAACACTTGTACAATTTTGTTTATATTTTGTTTGCTAAGTTACTGTTTTCAGGTATTAAAATTTTCATCTTTTTTTTTTCTTGTTCACTTAGCAAACACTGCTTATCCATGGAGCCATCCTTAATCACCTCAGCTAAGTAAGCATACTGAGCCTAAAATATCCAATGAGGATTCATGATCACTCAGCAGGTTGTCTGTTACATCCTTGTTAGAGAGGGACTCAGATACCATGAGAACCAAGTTCATATGCTCAAATTGTGCATTCAAGGTGACTCTGGCCTGGCTCTGTCACTATTGTCAGAGCAGTAAATTACATGAAAAATTCAGTGTCCTGGATTTTTTCCCATCTAATCCTTTCCATCTCCATATCGTTCACTGTATGGAATTTTCAGAAGCATACGATTCTGTAGAGACTGCTGGAAAGTTTTGTTGTTGTTGTGGGGGTGGTGCTGGTAATAGTGGTTGTGTATGTGTGTGCATGAGATTGCTGGTACCTGTCGGCAAGCATGGGGAAACCTGAGCAGGGCATTCAGTGTCTTACTACATTGCCTCTGCCTCATTGCCTTGCAACAGTGATTGGACTGACTTGGAAGCTCAACACTTCAGCTATCATGGCTGGTGAGCCAGCTCCCAAGATTTTGTGGTCTTAGTCTTACAAATCTAGGGTTATAAGCAAGCACTTGTATATAACAATACCTAGCTTCTTTTGTCTTAAGATTCATGTTTTATTACATGTGTGTGTTTATGTGTTGTATATGTGAGTGTGTATTGTGTGTAAATGTATGTGTGTTGTATGTATTTATTGTATGTGTGTGTATATGTGTGTGTGTGTGTATGTGGTGTGTATGTCTCTGTATTTTGTGTGTCTGTGTGTATCTCTGTATGCACATGTGTGTATGTGTATGGGTGTGTGTATGTGGTGTCTGTGTGTTTCTGTGTGTGTGTGTCTGTGTATGTGTATTCATGTTAATACAGATATCCACTGAGGTTAGAGGAATTGAATCCCATAGGTCAGGAGTTACAGACAGTTATGAGCGTCCAGTCTTTGGTGCTGGAACTAAACTTGAGTCCTCTGCAAGAGCAGAACAATACAGCCTCCTAGCAATGGAGCCATCTTTCCCACCCTATACCCAGCTTTCAAGTGTTTGTTGAGGATTCAAACTGAGACACTTGTGCTTGCAAAACAAACTCTTTTACTGAGCTGTATCTCCAGGCTGTTCATGGAACTTTTGCTGTTTTTTTTTAAATTTTTTTAAATTCATTTGAATTTTGCATTTTAAATGAAGACCTTTATTTGTAGTATTTGCTCAGAGGGTATTCATTTGATTTATTACTGAAAGGTTGCTGTCAGAGAGGGAAATGTTAGAAGAGGATTCTATGCAATGTGCCCTTTTGTCTAACAAGAATTCACTTTTACATGACTCTTGAGTTTGCTGTTTAGGGAGAAAAGTGGGATGGGATGCTCAATTATTCATGTTTCCTAATTAAATCCTACTGATTGTTCCTAAATGGAATCTTTATTTCAGAGAGATTGTGTTCTTAATGTTTTATTTTTTATTTTCATTACAACAACAATTTGTCAAATGGGAAAATAAATCTTTTTAGGGTCTGTAGAAAGCTATTCATTGTGTTTAGAAATTGTACATAGAAAATATTTATCATGTTGCTAGCTGTCATTTTATGTCATGGCTTGATTAGTGATGATGACATCTTATGGATACTCATGACATTTTGGTTAGTCTGTACTGTGGAAGTTTATTTTTAGTTATGTATAAAAATTGTTTTGTGCACTATTGGGTGAGGAGGTGCCTAGGTCTTGGCATTTTGTATTGTCTGCAGGTATTGGATTAATGTGGGGGATGTTTGATTCCTGGTGATCAGCACATGCTATCAGTAGAACACCTAAGGAACTCTGAATCAATAAAAATATCTGAGTTCAGATGCTTGGGGTTCCACTGTCCAGTATGGTGCTGGCCCTTATGGTGGTTCTCTCTGCTGAAGTCTGGCAGGGTTTACATCTATTAATGTGCCTTCTGTCTTCCTTGGTGACTTACCCAATAGGCATTCAATTACAAGTCTCTTTTGAAAATAGCAAATCCAGATCCCATCACTATGCAATTATTGACGTGTGGTTGTATGGCTTAGTGAATTCTCAATCCTACCAAGCCCATGTGTAATGAACCAAATTGCACATCTACATTTTTGCCTTTTCATTTTGGATGAAATATCTATACAGAAATATTGGGATACTTTATTTAATTTTAGCAATATTCATTTTTGACTAAACATAGTCATTAAAATTAAAAATAGCAAAATCACACAATTAATATGTGGCTTCTGAAAGCATTCTCCCTCCATCACCTCCTTTCTCTCCCTCTCTCTCTATATATCTCTCTCTCTGCTTCTCTAGAATATCACTATATAGCAATGGTTGACCTGGACCTTGCTATGTTGCCTGGCTGGTCTCAGAGTCACAGCAATCTGCCTGCCAGCCTTCAGAGTGTTAGGACTAAAAGTGTACAACACTAAATACAGTTCTTTTTGTTTTTTGACAGAGACTTGCATTCATATCTGGCTGGCCTCAAATTCACTATTATCTCTGAGGACGACCTTGAGTTCTGATTGTCCTATCTCTGCCTCCTAAATGCTAGAATTATAGGAATGCCCTAATATAAGTGGTGAGATTTTTTTTAATCCCCATATCTTTAATTCAAATTGATTACATCTTAATAATTTCACTTTTGTTTTTCATTTCCTTAATTTTGTTGTCTTAATATGCTTTTCAAAAATCATATTTCAGTTGGTTAAAGTATAATTCATATATGCAAAACCACTTACTTCAATTTGCTTAACACATTTTCATATATTTTGTATATATATGAAATATATATACAAATAGTAAAATGGCTGAAATAGTAAAATGGCTACCATAAAGATTCTATACCTCAAAACAGCAATAGGAACATGCTTTGAATTATTTGTTTAAGGAACTTCATTAGTCAGATTACACAGAAATGACCACTCTGTTTCTTCATGAGAAGAAACCTCAGATTCAGGATTCACAAAAAGCAAAGCCTCTTTTCTGCACCGTTTTGTTTCTGGTGGGATGATATTTTCTTTATCTTCCAACGTGAAGTTCATAGGGCTTAAGAATGTATTGTTAATGAAAAGACAAGATTTTGTCCTGAATTGAAACAAGTAGTTCTAGTAGACCTGCAGAAATCTGTCTGAATCACTGCTTTCCCTCGTGTGTATGTTTTTTATGAATAAGCTCAACATGTTTTCTTGAATAGGATAAAATTGAGGTAGAAATTAGATGGATTCAATCTTATCTTGAGAATGAAACTTACAGCAGTTTAAATGTTTTTGCATATGATTCTTTCTAGATGTTTAGTGTTGAATTTTCAAAGGAAGTACTAACAATTCACTTATTTCAAAAGACAGTTGGTGAATATGAAGAAACCATTTCCAGGTTTTAGATAGATGTTTTTACAGAAACCTGAAAAGTTTTAATGAATTCTAAAAGGTGATAGCATTGCATACTACCCTTTAAGAAATTAACTAAAAGAAGGATACACATGAAAATTGCTAAATATTGAATAAAAAACTCAGTCAAGTACATCATTCCAACTGTATTTTGAGTAACAAGGCCTTCTCAAGTATGTTATTGCACACTTTTATCTGTTATGCACAGTTGATGAAAGTCTTCAGATAAGTCCTAGTCTAGCATTGTAAGAACACCAGAGGAAGAATCCACCCCTTAAATGTAACATTCATGAAAATTTCCCTCAATAAGACCATTTAAAACTTTTTCTTGGTACTATTCATCCACTTAGGCTGCATTCTATTTTAGATAATTTAAAAAAAAAAAGATGAAGTCCTTGATTTTAGATACACTGTAATGATGAAAGTAAGCATAAAGCATCCATCCGTTTGAATTTTAATTCCTTGGACATTTCTCATCTGTTTAAAAACATTATTAAGTGGTTTATAAACATGGCTAAATGAGAGTGATCATTAATAACATTTTAAGAATTAAAAATCTGTAACATATTTTCAACTTAGTAGTATTTGTTTATACTTTTATAGATGAACCCATTTATAAAACAGATTTTCTTAATTACATTGGCCTTTTCCATAGATTTCAGTAGTAAGTTTAACATACACTACAATAGTATGTTGTCATGTGTATTTCAAACTCACTGAGAAGTTGGCTCTATCTACCTGTCTCCTATCTATCTATCTATCTATTATCTATCTATCATCTGTCTAATCTATTGTCTATCTATCCAGTCATCTAATCTGTCTGCTACGTGTTTCATTCTCTTATACTTTTATTTTGACTTGCCATATACTTAATAAACTCATACATTCAAAGCTGAAAGTGTGACTGTTGTTCATCATTATCTAGACAGTGCTGAACAGTTTGTGAAATTTTTTTGAATATTTCTTATCACAGTTTTAAGACAGCACAGTAAATAGTTTCCAAATGTTTTCAAGATGCCATTGTTGGAAAATGATTAGGTCAGAATTTTCACCTATCTTCATCTTTGAAGTGTCTAAATAAATTCAGTTACCATAGAAATATCATGTATGCCACATAATAAAATAAATATATTAATTTAGATTTTATTTAAAGAACATTTTAATAGTCATTATTGCCTCTTATGTACCCATGAAGAGCCCCAAGAGGATACTAATAGTTCAAGTCACATAGGTAGCCTTAAATATCTGATGTCTTCCTCACCAACGTTTATTTTTCTCAGCCAAATTCCAGACCTAATATTTCTGAACAATATGAGTTTTCCTCTTTTCTATAAAGTGCTAGAGTCTTAAAACATCTAAGCAATCTGTATCACTGATGAATACACACTGGTGTACCATATGTGTATGTGTATTGGAGTAAGTGACTCACAAATGAAGTTGGTTTGATATGGAGAACGCCAGTACACAACAATGTAGGCTTATCTTTTTCCATAATGGTCCTATAAATTTTGTATACTTTCCTTTTTTTTTAAAGAATTTATTATCATTAAATTTCTTCTAGATTTCTCTTATGCCACCTTTCCATTGCACAGTTATTTCTCAGATTGCTATTCTTGGACTTTCCATTATATTAGATCTAGTCTCTTTAGTTTATCTTGTTAACTATAATGAGGACTCAAAATGTCTATTGCTATTGTTAACTCAGACCATTTTCTCTTCCAATATTTACATTCTAACTGTGTAGGCATTCTAAAAATATTGCACAGAAAAAATAAAAATAAGCCATGCAGTTTGGCTTGCATCTATAATCTTTATAGAGAGAGTACGACAATAGGAAAATCACGTTTCAGACCATCCTGATTGCATAGTGTGCCCCATACCACCTTAGCCTGTAAGGTCAGACTTAATTCAAAAAATATCCCCCAACACAACAAACCAACCAGAACCAAATGTTAAACACCCATAATTTTTATGTTTAATTTTCTGTTCAATATAGACATTGATATATACTCATTGCCAAATCTTAGAGACTACTTTGATGTCTCACTCTTCTGTTTGTCAGATATTATATTATTATTTTTTCATTAAGTAAGTGCTATGAGAGCAATTGTTCTTTTTGATTAGAACTTTCCACTTACCTGAATATTTTGTTCAAGGTGATATGATATTAATGAAGTCATCAAAAAATAAAAAGCTTAAAAATCCAGCTGTGAGAATACCTTAGACTTAGAAGTAGTTGGATCAGGAAACTGATCTTATCTGGTAAGTTGGTGAAATCTTGTAAGAGGAATAGAATTTGAAGTAAGCTCTGAATCCCAACTGTAGCTTTAGCTGGTTGAAGAGTTGTTAGAGACAGTTCCATGTGAAGACACTCAGGTGTTAAGGAGGTGAAGTCAGAAGAAGCGGAGCAAGTGAAGCAGATAAAAGAGCAGAGATGCTTGTTGGGAAGGGAGTGTAAGGGGAGATGAAGGAGAATTAAAAAAAAAGAGCATCTTTAATGATTTTAATGATAGAACTTTTAGTGTTTCTACGAGAAACTGAATTATCTGTGTTTTTTATGTGGTAATATACCCAACACATTTCCTTTAGTTTTTAATTTTATTGCTTATTTGTTTCATGTATATGAATTTTCTTGTACATCTGTGTACCATGTATGTGCTTTGTGACCAATGAGACCAGAAGAATGTCAGATACTCTGGAACAAGAATTGAAGATGGTTGTAAACTGTCCTGTGGGTGTTTGGAATTTAAACTACATTCTCTGGAAGACCATGCAGTGCTCTTCACTGCTCAGTCATAATGCCACTCCAATATATTCCTTTTAAAATTCTCAAATCTATCAACAAAGCCTACCTTTATGACTTCTTACATATCCCTTGAGTTGGTCACTCTCTTGCTCTGTCATATTCATTTATTCCTACTTAAATTACTGTGTTATTGACTTATTTTCCTACCTCAATTCTGTATCAGGTAGTTAATCCTATTGTACCTGGGGAGAAGGGCTAAATATTGTCTTGCAAGTTCTGAGTAGTGTGCCTCATGACTTTTTTAAAAGTCTATCTGTTCCTGGGATATTTTAAGAAAAATCAGTTTTATGGTTACTTTATGAAATCAGAATTACTTTATAAGCCTTCCCCTACTTGATGATTTTCCCAGAAAATCATGGAGAAAATATGTTAATCACTATGTTTATCCTAGGTCTTTGCCAATGTTAATTGATCATCATCTCCTTCTTCTTCTTCTTCTTCTTCTTCTTCTTCTTCTTCTTCTTCTTCTTCTTCTTCTTCTTCTTCTTCTTCTTCTTCTTCTTTCTTCTTCTTCTTCTTCTTCTTCTTCTTCTTAAAAGTCCCAGCATATGTCAACCCCAACAATAACTGGAAAATGAAATCACTATTTAAAATATGAAATCTAATCTATCAATATCGACTCAGGACTCTATTTTAAGATTTGTTTCCTTCCTCTTTTTATGTCTCAACCCTTAACACACACCATCACACAACATGCTGGATTACATCTCCATAGTGTTCACACTTCCCTAACTTCCCTCATACTATTTTAAAATGTTTTTCTTTGCTCAAAATGTTCCTTTTTGTTCAAAACAATTTTCTCTTTGGCTGTTGTGTTTTATTTATTTTTTGAATTGTACGCAATCATGTGTGTGTGTGTGTGTGTGTGTGTGTATGTATACATCTGTGCATGCAGGCACAGAAGCTTCAGTGGGGAGTCTGTTCTTTCTTTTTACCATGTGGTTTTTAGGACTCAAACTCATGTCATTTACTTGGCATCAGGCTTGGCATCAAGTGTGTTCTTAAAGCCACCTTGCTACCCCAAACTGATATTCTCCATTTTCATCTTTGACGAGTTCCTATTTGTGATAAGGGAGTTTCTTTCAGACTTCACTTAGACTCCTTTCCTTGCCTTCCTGTCTGATTCAATTAGAAATTTTCTTTCTCTTGAGTATACTTTTCTTAAAACACATTATACTTTATTGTCCACAATTTAAATTATAAAACTAAGATCTAACCTTTTTCAGACCTAAGGCTATGTTCCTTTACTTTGTACCTTCCTTTACCAGCATGGTGCTTGAGACAGAATAAGTTGTAAAACAGATGCTTGCTAAATAATTAAACAAGTGCAAGGAAGCAAACAGATCATTAGCACAAGTAGTAGAAGTAAGGCAAGCCTTTATTTCTAGTAAGTTCAAAATTCAGTGGGGGTGGCAGACAAATGACTAAAGCAAAGAGAAGATTAAGGAAAACCCCGAAGGATTATGAGTAGACAGACTGATAAATATTTCTCATGTAGGTACTATTGCAGATGGGCTTTTAACACCCTGCCATATTTCTTTAGGAGAAAGATGGATATTCCACGTGTACCTCAGAAGACCATACCCCCCCCCAGGAGACCAAATCTTTGTCAGATTTCAAGCTTGGCAGAGCTTTTAAACCACAGGCTCACCATGATTTATTTTACTGTGTTTTGTGAAGCTTTCAAAGATTTGAGAAGGAGAAGATCATGAATGCTAATATTCTAAAATGATCCCACTGATGGTACGAAGGTAGGGTTAAGTTTAGATGAGTATGAAAGTGAAGACATTAATTAGAATAACTTTAATAAAATTCTGGTCAGCAAAGGTTTTTATCTAAGTCAAATACTAAGTATTCTGGGTTTCTAGGATATGTGATCCTTGTGACAACAGCTCAACTATGTTGTTGCAGAGTGAGAACAGCCACAGATGATCTGCAATGCCTGGATGTGTATTCTTTCAGGGCTTTTATTAGGTAGACTAAACTGTTTATTAACTCCAGACAGCAAGGATACCATACACCAAAGAAAGCATATCATCTAATCCCCATTTGGTGAATCAATGATTTTATTAAAGTTATTTACAGCATCATGAATTGGACAAAAGCAATTTTACTATCAGAAGTCACCTGAGAAACTTATGGGCAGCTATATGAGCAATATCCTCACTCAAGAATGGACAGCTCACAAAACCTACAGCTGTAACAAGACTTTGGGCAATTTCTGGGCAGCTATACCATCCTATCCTAGTCTGGCCTTCATTAACCTTGATATTTTATCTACTACGAAGAAGTGAGTGGCCCCTTCATGACTTTGAAGGAAAATGGATTGCATAAGCCCTGTGATCCTTTCCTTCTCACTCTTAAGAGGACGCTTATAGCCTAGTCTCCAGAGAACTTTCTAAGGGTGAATACAGCTGCTTTGATGCACCAAAGTAATGTTCATTTTTCATCCCTAAAAAAAAAAAAGTTAATCATGCTCAGGGGTCATTGCTTCCAAGGTAAAAATTAATAACAATTTAAACCTGTTCTCTGTGAAAACACAGAAGAAAATCTATAGAATGGCATAGAAGTAGACTATATAGTATTTATTTCTTATTGTATATTGGTAACAAAATCAGAATAAGTAGTTAAAAATGATACCTAGCCAAGAGACCCATTTACTAACAGTCTGGGGGTGCCATGAATAAAAATAGGACTAGTAGCAAAGAGCCTGTTTTTATAGTTAAGATGATTAACTGTTTAATATGGAAGCCAGGCAACAGGGGAAGGCTGTAAAGTGTTATGAGCAGTCCATTAAACTATGAATAACACTGAGAATTTTAAAAGCTTCTACTATTTGGCAATGAGTTCCAATAAATTTGTTCCAATTCTTCAATTTTTGTATTATAAATAATGAAAAACAATGTGAGTTTTCATAATATTGTACTGTGCTCAATATGGTTTTATGAGAATTCTACCCACAATGCATTGCTCTCTCGCCCATCCAGCTGGGTTTAAAAAGCAAACTGTAGTATAAAGAGTTATTTTAGAAAATAATAGTCTATTTTGTGCTATAAAACTCAGTATTTGTTATTTAATGAAAATGACATTCTTTTTATTTAAACTTTCAAGATATTTGAATTTTGACTCTATGCAGTATGTCTGAAATAAGATGAATTCAAACTATTTCTCTCTATTTTATCTTGGACAGGCAGATTTTACTAAGCATTATCAATTATAAATACACTTTCAGATGGATAGAAAGAAGGAAGAATGACTCAGCAACAGACTAGGGCAGCCTTCCTTACCGCGTCTGCTTCCTGAGAAAAACAGAGATGGAGACATGAATTATTCAAAGACACACTGAAAGTAGTCAGCAACGTTGAAATAGGATTCAGTACACCTGAAAACTGGGCTGGGGAAGTCATTTTAACTTTTGTATCTTGAATACTTGTAAACCTCCCTGGTTAAAACAAGAGCCAGAAAAGACTTTCTTTAGCATTCCGCCTTATTAGAAAGGAATTGTGAATATTGCTGCTATTGTTTTCTGTTATATGGGAAGCTTATCACAGCTAAAAGCTATGCCGTTAGCTTTAATATCACACATGAAGCCCTCCGCTGCTTATGTTCTGTGGAACCATTCTGCACTGGTATCAATAGTCTTCTCCAAAGAGCTATTTTGCTTCAATGACAACACACAGGTCTTACACAGCGTAGGTCATCCATGTTGGATGCTTGCATTTTATTATGTCTCAAGCTGAATGGCTTCTTCAGGAAGACCTGTCACATTCAGTTCTTTGAGACAGAATTTCCCTGATGTAACTCTGGCTGCCCTGGAACTCACTCTGTAGACCGCACTGGCCTAAAACTCACAGAGATCTGCCTGCCTCTGTCTTTGAAGTGCAGGGATTAAAGGTGTGAGCCACCACAGACCAGCAATATGTCACGTTTAAATACTCTGATGAATGTTTTATTTTGGGAATTTTCAAAGAAAATGTATAAAATGATCATCCACACTGTACTTGAAAATCTGACTTCTAGGCATAATAATGACACTGAAATCATTTATTTAAGTAATCGTGCTTTTCCTTTCCTTTCTTTGGCTCATGCAATGGAATAAAAACAATAGGTGATGAGAGATGGCTCAGTGGTTGAAGGCATCATTTGTCTTGTAGAAGGCCAAGGTTTGATTCCAAATATCTACACAGTGGTTCATAAACATCTGTAAATCTAGTTTCAGGGGATCCAATGCTCTCTTCTGGTCTCAAAGGGCACTGGACATATACACATGGTGCACATGCATATTTGCAGGCAAAACAAACACATTAAATAAGTAAATTGGAATAAAATAATGTATCAAATTAGGTAACTTTCTCTATTCATCTTTAAATAGATTTGAATATGTCTGAAAGACAGCATTAATTACACCTAAGAAATATTCAAAACTGAAAACTAAAATGAAAATCAGCTCTTTATGTTTAAATCGTCAACTAGACACAAGGTAGAATCACCTGGGAAGGGAATCCTGAAGAGGTATTATCTAGACCAGAGTGATCTATAGGCATATCATGGGGGAGGGATTGTCTTGATTTCCTTAATTACAGTGGAAGATCCAACCTACAAGTAGTCAGAAGTATTCCTGTAAATTGGGCCCTGGACTGTTTAAGAGTAGGGAAAATTAATAGAAAGCTGAGCATGTGTATACTTATTCTCTCTTTCTGCCTCTGAATATGATGTAAATAGCTGCTTTAAGTTCCTCACTTGACTTCCCTGAGATGGTAAACTAGATCTTGGAATTGTGAGCAACAGAAACATTGCCCCATATTAATTTTGTCATGATATTTTATCACAACCACAGAGAATAAACTAGGATGGTTGGGGAAGAGACAGCTATTGCTAATGTCCAATCAATTTCATCATAAAAATAATCCAAATTTGTTTCCATTTTGCACTAACATTTATTGACATATCTGGAGTATCTGAAAACAGATAATTAAGATCTAAATTGAAAATGCCCAATGACAGGCTCTGCTGATTAAGATTTTCTAGCTATTAAATTAACTATATAAACCCCGGCTTCTAAAACTGTGAATTGCAGCTCCATATCGGTTTTTTGAACTCATAGTGGTAATTGGGGAAATTCTGGTACTAATGAAAGGTTTCTAAATGCAGAGTAAACAAAAATTAAATAAAAGTTTTAATGACTCCAAGATTTTTGCTGTGGCACTTGCCTGAGCTATGCCATGTGCCTTGAGCTCTGGGCTCAGTCCTGAGCACTGGGTGGGCACTTATGCTGACATGTCTGTTCCCTGGCACACAACGCCAGTGAGTGCTGCTCACACACTGGGGCTCAAATTTAGGATAACTGTGTCTCACCTACAGCCTTCGACACTGCACAATAAGGGTTCTCTGATTTTATGGAGACATGATGGTTTACTTGTGGAAAGCAAAGTCTTCTACTTTGAAGGGTTATTAGGTCATAGTAAGATACACTTATACATGAATTTCAAAGACATATCTTTGTCGTATATTAAGAACTCAAAGGTGTTAGTATACTTATTTGTTGTTTTTTTTATGTTTTGATATTGATTTTCCATATTTGAAATGAGAAAGCGAGCTGCTTCAAATAATCATTTTGATATTGATGCTGCAGATTCTCCAAAGTTACAAATATAAATTATAAATGATTTATTGTACAATAATAATTGTTGAGTTTTCGCAGAGGCAAGTAAGGTACAAGCTCCTACTCATGTATTGCATGATTCTTATGACACTCCTGTGACCTGACAAGTGAGGAAACAGGAAGTATATGGAAAGTAGCAGACAAGCCATCTGTTTATGGAAACTTGGAACCTGCTAAGATAACCAGAACTGCCTTTCAGGGTCACACAGAGAGAAGGGAATTGAAAGAAGCACAGAGCTTCCATAAGGGAGGACATTTCTAGTGAATAACTCCATGTCAATGAAGAAACAGAAAGAGGCAAAATACTGGAAACAAGAAGTGGAGAAGCTGGAGGAACAATGAGGCAATCCAAGTGCCTGAAAACAAAACAAAAAACCGCGTTGAGGGCGTCAAGGGAAACCAAGATTGTGAGCAGCAAGATTCTCCATACAAGGAGGATGTCTATAGACGAGGGAGCCCTACCCTATTGTAGGTATCTCTGCTTTGTCAGAATTTACTGCATGTTAAAGTTTCAGGAAAAAGGCTAGAGCATCCGCAGGCAGCCTCATAAAGCAAGCACTCTCTCAGCACCTAGGTTGAGGTACTGATTTGAAAAGAATATAAAACCTATTCCCAGGGAACAAGAATCTTGGCTTCATAAGATGTGAGGTGGTGAATGTGGTAAGCTTGGTAGTAGAATGGTAGTAGAGATTATTTGGAGATGGGAGGGAAAAGAAATGAGAAATATACAGGACCATGGGGATAGATATGGTCAGTGTACATTATATACATGTATGAAAATATCCTTAGGCAACTATTCTACAATACAGGTTGAACGTATACAATGTGGTGTCTGTTACTGATAGGAAATTTGAAGTGAGGGGCCATTCTTTGAGAATTTTGTATCTACCTATTTTTCCCACTTCTTAGATATAGGTGAGGTTGTAGGCTAGGTAGGTGGTGTGGGAATTTTATCTACTAGTTCATTGACATGCTTTCTACAGTCACCTGGCCTTTCATTCATGTCTTATTTATGTCTTAGAATGCATTGCTGCTGGTCCCTTCTTACTGCCACAAGCCAGTTCCTTTAAACCAAATGTCTTCTACATATCCAAGATTATATATATATATATGTAATTGTTGCCCCATAGACTACTTTCTCTTTATACCAAGGCTCATTACCACCCAAAGAGCTTTCTAGTGCAAGGTATATACTTGTAATTGCCTGGTATAGATGATACAGCTTCTTAGCCAAGTCTCAAGTGATTGCGCTGTGTTTGTCTCATGGGTCTTGCTATAAATACCACTTGTATCTTCTCCCCACTGAGTTAGTCTCACCAACTCCAGAGTCTGGCAGATCCTGTGATTAAGCTAAGAATTGTTTGAACCTTAGCCAGGACATGCTGTAAAGCCCTTTCTTATTCCAAACCCTTCCTATGCCTAATAGCCTTTTGTGTCTCCTGGTATGTGGGCCAAAGCAGTATTTCTAAGGGAGGGTAATGTTGCCTTTGAAAACTTTAAATGTTCTCTTGGCATTGTGCTTCTGCCTATGAAATAGGGAGTAAAATGTGGCAATTTCAATTAACATCCCAGTTATAACTTATACTTGGCATGTGCTTATCTACTTATTTATACAATTCATTTGCTTATTTAGTTATTTATACAATTTACACTTCAAAAGGGTTTGACATAGAATGCAGATACTTACTTCACAGATTTGAAAACAGATGCTATAAAATGTGCCAGATTTGTGGTTCTCTGTGCCACTCTATGCCCTTAAATGTATCTTTCATTTTGTGTTCTGCATATGAAGACTGATGGCCAGAAAAAATAAGTCACTTTAACTGCTCCTAATGGTTCAAGGATGCAGCTAGCTGTGAAAATTAATGAGATGGAAAGAATACATTAAACAACAGAAATAACAAAGTAGTGCAAAGGGATAGAAATGAATGAGAGTACATTATGAGAGGCTTTGAAAGTATATCTTCGATCTATATAAAGCTATAAGATTTAGAGGAATATGCCCATGATAAGGTAGAATACAATCTATTGAGTATGCATGGCCAGGGAAACAGAGAGTTCAATTTATAATATGATATCTTCTCCCATTAATGAAAACATATCTTCCCATAGATACTAATTATGAATAATAAGTAGAGTTTAATAAACAAGCCTTTGAATTCATTAGGAAAAAAATGGAAGGAAGGTTTCAGTGGGATTCTTACTACAAACTCTGGCCTAGGTTGAGACTTATATTTCAATTTTAGGTGATTCCCTGTTATACTTGAAGTGGCAACAGTAGCAATGACAGAGACCCCTGACTGTCAAGGGCATTGTGCTAAAATCTTCTTCTAAGGTTGTACACTCAGGTTCATAGAAGTATTTTAGACAGCCACAGTGGAAGATGCAAAACTTTTGACCTTGCCTGCTTTTCTGAGGCTTGGATAACTTTATTTTATGATCTTGCCACCTCCCATATCAAAGAGAGGCATTTTTTATTTTCTTCGTAAATGAGAAAAGTGGTCACGGGGATTCCAACTGCCAAACCAACTGCAGTGGTGGGGATAAAAGAGGTAGGAGTGAGACATTCAATGCAACCTGCTGGTGGAGTTGTCAAATCTGAGCTGATGGCTGACACAGAAACAAAAGACTTTAAAAGTTGTGATTTTCTTCCCCATGGTGCATACACATTTAGAAATAGTATGGAGATATGGAGATGTATATTGTTCATTTAGTCAGATAGTAAGAAATCAGATGGTACCATAAGATGAAATTTGAATGAGTACTATGGGGAGCTGAGGAAGACACGAGTGCATGTAAAGTAGATGAAGTTCTGAGTGGATGTGCATTGTTGGTGTTGATGTGCTCAGAATTGGCAATGCCTTCCTCTGGTCCACGAGTGAATGTTGACAGTGTGTACAATTACAAGTATTTATGAATGATTGACCAGTGTATACAAAAACTAGCAAGTGTAACTGCTTCCTCTTAGCTGTTTATATCCTGCAACTCTTCACCTACAGACACCTCTTACCAAGACTAGCTAAGCCTTACCCTCTGTGCTGCACTGATTAATGTTTCTGTTGCTTCATAGTAGGTGTACTCCATCAGAACAGATGTGTTCCACCTCATCCTAGCTTTTCTGTTTCTTGTCTGTGCATATGGCCTTTCTTCATTCCCTCAATATCTCACTCAGGGTTCTAGGACCAAGTAGGGTGGAGTATGCTAACTCACCTTTGAGTGTTAGACAAGGGATGGTACTGAGGAAGCCTAGAGCAGTAGTCCAGGATACTGGTAACAGAGCAGTGATCTGAGATAATGGTTATGGTCAAGAGCATGTCCAAACGTTCTTAGAAAGATTGAATTCAAGTGGTACATATCTATTGCTGAAGTGAATTTCATTCACAAAGTCTGTACAGTGGAGTGCTCACTTCAAAATCAAAGGCAATTGAGCAGAAGAAAGAAACAAAGAAAAGAATTGAGGAGCAGAAGAAGAGTAGTAGGAGAAGAGGGAATGGCAGAAAGAAAGGAGTTTAGTGGAAGAAATGAAAACATGAGAAAAAATAAAACAGATCATGACAATGGTTAAAGGTAGCATTGTATCAGTGTAAGTGAATTGAAGGTGTGCAGACAAAGGACATGGGTGAAATGGGAATAATGAGCTAGAATCTCATAGCTATTGGTATCCATGCAGTAACTAGAAGAGATTTCTGTTTGTTTCCTTGCCTGCTGCATCTATATTGTCTGTGTTTATTTTGATACTAAGATCAAATGTACGTATTGAATAAGATTATGACAGGTTCAAGATAAAAGTTTTCCATACATTAAAAATAGTCTGTGCATCCTGTTTTATTCCTTGATTTCTAACACATTCTTCAACTGTTTGTTAGGATATATATAACTTTTCTATACTAGTATTTTAATTGTTGCTTGATACTAATAATTTGTATATTGGAGCTGAGGAGGTGGCTTATTTGGTAAAGTGCATGCTATTATAACCATGAGGATCTCGGTTTCCATGCACCCATGTAAAAGCTGGGTGTTGTGGTATGTATGTAAAACCATATTAGTAGGTAGGTCAGAGACAGGTAGATCACTGAATCTCACTGGACACTCAACTTAACCTAATCATTGAGCACACAGATCAGAGAGATGCTTTAACAAAACGTGGAGGGTGACTTGTAGTCAACCTGTGGCCTCCATACATTCACATGCACACACACACATGAACAAGTACATACAATACAAACACACATATAAGCAACTCATATATTTACATTTCAAATTTTAACACGAGAAAAGGGCATTTACTTATATAATCTGACTAAAAATATGGAAAATAATGAGTTAAAGTTCACTAGGATATGGCTGCCATTTACATCATCATCATCCTTTTTCAAACATGCCAAGGAGAAGATCTTATGAAGAGGATATTATTTTCAAACATTGTTCCATATTCATTTCAGTTATGTGATGCTGAAACCTGAAGATTACATTTTTAAGACATGTTTCAGTTCATTTGAAAGCATTTCCATTTTTTGTAATGGGAAAACCAGATTGTTATGATGGAGAAAAGAGAGTAGCAGTACTGCTCAACGAGGCAGACACTGAGAGCCTAACTGTGCATTGCATGTGAAGCGTTGGTCTCTTTCTCTGCCTCTGTTTTCATTCAGAGATGAGAACCCCATTCTGTACTCAGTCAGAATACTATAATACAACTAAACTCAGAACCAGCTGAGAATGTTTTTTTATTGCTTGTTTGTCAGGACATATGTGTTTCCTTGAATTATCTAGCTGATTATCTCTCTTTAAGATTTCCAAATAATATCCAACATTTAAGGGATAGAAACAAGTAAGTACTTTACTGTGGAATCAAAAGAAATCTAGGTCTTGAAACAGTTGAGTCTTAAGCAAGAGTTGTAGAATTTATAAAAATAAAACTGTGCCTGCCAGACAGTTTCCCGTTGAAGACTGCTTCTCTTCACAGGCCTTGGCATGTGAAGTGATGTTTCCACATTCCCAGGAACTAATGGAAATCCACATGTTTCTCCCCACTCCCCTTGGGGGCTCTCAGCATTTGGATCAGGTTGCAGTCTCTGTCTGAGTTCAAGTTCACTTTAAGAAATCTTTCTCCACCTCAAAGTTTATTTATATTGCTTGTTCCACGGTATTTATAACAAACTCAAAAGTCTTCAGGGAAAATGATATCTCCTTATACAATTCTTTTACTAATTTTAAAAGTTATTAATCTGAAATTTTATAAGTGAAACTAGAGGCAGAAGAATGGCATACATAAAGCAGAGGAACTAATTAGACCTGGATTAAATATGACTCTAACATGAAACACAATAGTTGGATTTTTGCCTTCCATTTTCCTTTTAATTTTTTTTGTTGTTTTTTTTCCTTCCTTCTCTCATAAAACATATAGAATACCTCCTAACAATCTCCTCCCCTCCTTCCACTCCAAAATCCCCCATCTACCCCAGACCTATTCCTGGATACCACCCACAAACCTCCAACCTTTCTCCCCAAAAAAGAACTATCCCCCCAGGATTACAGCACAATCAGGGCATGGCATAGAGAGATGGAGAACAGGCATCAATCTCTACATCAAGAGTGGACCAGGAAGCCTGGCCAGAGAAAAAGGCTCTCAAGGGCAAGTAAAATGCTAAGAGACACCCCTACTCCAGCCTTTAGGAGTTTTTCAAGGACAACAATCCAGGCATCCATGAGACATATTTAAGGGATCTTACAGGTTATGTGCCTGTGGCTTCAGTCTTTGTGGGCCCCTATGACTATTAGTCAGTTGACATTGTGAGGATTGATCTCCTGGTATCCGCAGCCCCTCTGGTTTCCACAATTCCTCCTCTCCCTCTTTCATAGGATTCCTTAATCTCTGTATGATGTTTGGCCCTGGGCCTCTCCATATGCTCCTCTCAGCTGGTGGAGGGGTCCTTTCTGTTGAGAACTGGATTAGCTACTGATCTATGAGCAGAACATGGTATCATTAAAAATTGTCTCTGGGCTATCCTGTCACTAATTCCTGACCAGTCTTGCATTTCAGGCGGGGGTTCCCTCCTTTGGCATGGAGTTCTGTGCTTCCATTGTCAAGGAGGATCTAGCAGAGTGAATAGGCCATAAGTCAGAAGTTTTAGTCTGGAATGGTGCCCCAGTCTCACCACTGGAAGCCTTGCCTGGTCACAGGAGATGATAGCCTGTTCAGGTTCCCTATCCCAGATATCTAGGGATGCTTGCGAGGGTCTCCCTCATCGATTTCTGCGAGTTTCCACTAAACTGGGTTTCCTGATTGCCTCTTAATTGTCTCACAATTCTTGTCATCTCTGCATATATTTTTCCTCTGTTCCTCTCCTCTTCCTGGTTCCCTCTGCTCCCATTCCCATCCTCCCCCACCCCACCTGCACCCTATGTTCAATTTCCACTCTACCAGGGAGATTCCAACTGGGGCTCTTCTTGTTGCATAGTTTTTCTATGTCTGGATACTAGTACTTTTATCCTTCACTTAGCAGTTAGTATCAACATATAAGTGAGTACCTACCATGCTTGTCTGTTTGCTGTGTTACCTCACTTAGGATGAATTTTTTCTAGTTCCATCCATTTACTTGCAAAGTTCACATAGTCATTTTTAAATAGTTGAGTGATATCCCTTTGTATATTTACCATAATTTCTTTATCCATTCTTCAGTTGAGGGGCATCTAAGTTGTTTCCAACTTCTGGCTATTAAGAATAAAATATCTATGAACATAGCTGAACAAGTCTTTCTGGTAGGATGGAGTGTTTTTTGTGTATATGCCTAGGAATGGTATAGCTGGGCCTTGAGGTAGGCCAATTTCCAATTTTCTAAGGAATCACCATATTGATTTCCATAATGGCTGTAAAAGTTTTCATTCCCACCAGCAATGAAGGAGTGTTCCTTTTGTTCTGCATCCTCGCCAGCATAAGCTGTCCTTCGTGTTTATAGATCTTGGTCATTCTGACAAGTGTAAGACAGAATCACAAAGTGGTTTTGATTCGTATTTCCCTAATGGCTAAGGATGTTGAACATTTCATTAGGTGTTTCGCAGCTATTTGAGATTCCTGTTTTGAGAATTCTTTGTTTAGATCTATACCTCATTTTTTAATTGAATTGTTTGTTTTCTTCATTTCTTGTTTCTTGAGTTCTTTATATATTTCGGATATTACTCCTCTATTGGAAGTGGAGTTGGTGAAGATATTTTCCCAATTTGTAGCCTGCCATTTTGTCTTATTGACAGTGTCCTTTCCCTTACAGAAACATTTTAGTTTCAGAGGTCCAATTTATTAATCATTGTTCCTAGATTCTTAGCTATTGGTGTTCTGTTCAGAAAGTTGTTTCTTGTGCCAATGTGTTTACTATTCTTCCCCACTTTTTCTTCTGTCATGTTCAGTGCAACTGGTTTTATGTTGAGGTCTTTGATGCACTTGGACTTGGGTTTTGTGCAGAGTAACAAACATGGATCAATTTGCATCGTTCTACATATAGACATCCAGTTACATCAGCACCATTTGTTAAAGATGCTTTCTTTGTTCCATTGAATATGTCTGGCTTCTTTATAGAAGATCAAGTGTCCATAAGTGTGTGGATTTTTGTCTGGATATTCAATTCAGTTCAATTGATTAACATGTCTGTTATGCCAATACCATGTGGTTTTTATTACAATAGCTCTGTAGTACAGCTTGAGATCAGAAACAGTGATATCTCCAATTCTTTTATTTTTCAAGCTTATTTTGGCTATCCTGGGCTGTTTGTTTTTCCATATAAAGTTGAGTATTGTCCTTTCAAAGACTGTGAGAAATTGTGTTGGGATTTTGATAGGGATGGAATTGAATCTGTAGATTGCTTTTGGTAAAGATGGGCATTTTTACTACGCAATCCTATCAATCCAGGAACATGGAAGATCTTTCCATCTTCTGAGATCTTCTTCAATTCCTCTTTTCAAAGACTTGAAGTTTTGTCATACAAATCTTTGACTTGTTACATTACAGTTACCTCAAGATATTTTATGTTATTTGTAGCTATTGTGGATGGAGCTGTTTCCCTGATTTCTTTCTAAGTCCATTTGTCATTTGTATAAAGGAGGGCTATTGATTTTTTTATTTTGAGTTGAACTTGTAGCCAGCCACTTCACTGAAGTGGTTTATCAGCTGTAGAAGTCCCTTGGTAGAATTTTGGGGTCACTATTATGTCATCTGCAAATAAGAATACTTTGACTTCTTCTTTTCCAATTTGTATCCCCTTGTTTCCTTTAGTTGTCTTATTGCTTTATCTAGGACTTCAAATACTATTGAATAGGTGTGAGGAGAGGGGACAACCTTGTCTTGCTCCTGATTTTAATGGATTGCTTTGAACTTTTCTCCATTTAATTTGATGTTGGCTGTGGGCTTGCTGTAAATTGACTCTATTATATTTAGGTATGTACCTTATTGCCCTGATCTCTCCAAGACTTTAAACATGAAGGGGTGTTGGATTTTGTCAAAGGCTTTTCCAGCATCTGGTGAGGTAATCATGTGTTGTGGTTTTTTTTTTTTTATTTTAGTTTGATTATATGGTGGATTACAGTGACTGATTTTCTTACATTGTACCATCCCTGCATCTGTGGGATGAAGCCTACTTGATCATGATGGATGATTTACTTGAGATGTTCTTGGAGTATTTTATTGAGTATCTTTTGCATTGACGTTTATGACGGACATTGGTCTGTAATTCTCTTTGTTGAATCTTTGTGTTATTTGGGTATCATGGTGACTGTGTTGCCTTGTAAAATGAATTTGGCAGTGTTTCTTCTGTTTCTCTTTTGTGGAATACTTTGAGGAATATTGGTGATACCTTTCTTGGACTGTCTGACAGAATTCTGCAGTAAAGCCATTTGGCCCTGGGCTTTTTTGGTGGGGAGACTTGTAATGACTGCTTCTGTTTCCACACAGGTTATAAGTCTGTTTAAATTGTCTATTTGATCTTGATTTAATGTTGATAGGTGGTATCTATTGAGAAAATTGTCCATTTCTTTTAGATTTTCCCATTTTATGGAATATAGGTTTGTAAAGTCTGACCTAATGATTCTTTAGATTTCTTCAGTGTTTGTAGTTATATCCCCCTTTTCATTTCTGATTTTGTTGATTTGGATATTATCCCTTTGTCTTTTGATTAGTTTGGATAAGGGTTTGAATGTCTTGTTGATTTTCTCAATGAACCAACTCTTTGTTTCATTTATTCCTTGAATTGTTCTCATTGTTTCTATTTTATTACTCCAGCCTTCAGCTTGATTATTTCTTGCTGTTTATTTCTCTTGGGTATGCTTGCTTCTTTGTGCTCTAGGGCTTTCAGATGTGCTCCTAATTAGCTAGTATGCTAGTATAGTCTTTTTTGATAGGTACATGTGCTATAAATTTTCCTCTTTGCACCACTTTCATGTGTCCCATAGGTTTGGGTATGTTGTGGATTCACTTTGAATGAATTCTAGAAAATCATTAATTTCTTTATTTATTTCTGTCCTGACTCAGTCATCATTCAGTAGAGAGTTATTCAGCTTCCATGAGTTTGTAGGCTTTCTGTTGTTGTTGAAATCCAACTTCAATCAATGGTGGTCTGAAAGGATACAAGGGGTTATTTTAACTTTCCAGTATCTACTTAAATTTGCTTTGTGGCCTAGGGTGTGGTTGATTTTAGAGGAGGTTCCATGAAGTTGTGAGAGAAAGGTATATTCTTTTGTATGTGGGTGAAATGTTCTATACATTTCTGTTAGGTCCATTTGGTTTATATCATTTGCAATCTACAGTTTCTCTGTTTAGTTTTTGTCTGATTGACCTATTGGTGAGAGTGGTGTAATGAAATTTCCTACTATCAGTGTGTGTGGGGCAATGTGTGTTTTAAGCTTTAGCAATTTTTCTTTTATAAAAACAAGGGCTCCTTTGTTGGGTACATAGATGTTTAGAATTGAAATGTTGTCTTGGTGGATTTTTCTTTTGATGCGTATGAAGTGTCCTTCCCCGTCTCTTTTGATTAAGTTTGGGTTGAAATCTAATATATTTTTTTTTTTAGCTATTAAAATGTACTCTAGCTTGCTTCTTGTGTCTGTTTGCCTGGAAAATCTTTTCCCAAAGTTTTATTCTGAGATTTATCTTTGATGTTAAGGTGTGTTTCTTGTATGGACAGAAGGATGGATCTTGTTTTCTCATCCATTCTGTTAGTCTGTGTCTTTTTATTAGGGAATTGAGTCCATTGTTGAGAGATATCAATGACCAATGATTGTTAGGTCCTGTTATTTGTAGTTGTTAGTTGTGTTTCTGTGTGTATGTGTGTGTGTGTGTGTCTGTGTGTGAGCACTTGTGTCTCCTTTCTTTTGATTCTGGTGCAGTGATTCCATTTTTTAAGGGATTTATTCACTGCTTCTTATTTTTCGTTTGTGTTGTCCTGTTTCTTTTATGAATTTACTCAATTCCTCTTTTGTCTGTTTGTCTTTTTATTTATTTCTTTGAGGGATTTATTCATATTATCTTCATAAAATTGGCTTTGCGATGTATTATGTATGTTCTTTGGCTCTGTTATGGTGTTCAGGACTTGTTGTAGTAAGATTGTTAAGTTTTGGTGGTGATAAATTGCCCTGGTTGTTGTTGATTGTGCTCTTATGCTCGTATTTAGACGTCTGGGATTGAAGTGATTGTAGGATCATGTATCAAATTCCTTGTCTTTATTGGATGAGAATTATGATCCGTGGCATCTTTTTTTTTTCTTCCTTGGTTTATTCTCTTGACTTCTGTTCTTTGTAGCTTCTTTTCAAGCTGGCTGTCTCCACCAGAGTTGAAGGCTGGAGCTCTAGTAGTTTACTTGGCCTCTGGTCCAGGTTTCTCTATTTGGATTGGGGTCTGAGATTTGGTTACTGATCTTTTGGCTGTCTATCTTGGCCAGTGCTGTTCTTCTGGTTGGTTGGTCTGCTCTGATCTAGTTCTTTAAATGGGGTGTGCTGTGAAGTTGCTGGGGGCTGGTTCTCCAGTTGGTGCTGTAATGGTGCTGGATTCTTGCTCAGGTCTTGTTGGAGGGGGAGGCAGGGCTGGTCAATCCACTGGCTGGGTCTACAAAAGCTCTTGGTTCCTTGCTCGAGTCTCCAGGTAGGGGGAGGCAGGACTGGAGGAAAATGAGGAGGGGCTTCAGAGGAGCAGGTCAGTCCACTGGCTGGGTTCACCAGCTTTCCATTTTTCTTAAGAACATTTCTATATCTGAAATATATGGAGGTAATTGTCCAATGCTATTCTATTTAAAATAAAGATCGAATTATTTCTGTTATATGCAAAATGAGAATACATATGTAAATATCTAAATTTTATTTAAATTTGGTTTATAAGTATAAGGATGAATGATTTGGCCTAACAATCTGTCCTCATTGTAAGCCCCCAAAGAACTGAAATACTAATTAGTGCTTTCTAGTGCATCCAACCAGTTTATCAATAATAGTCATTAATTATATCTAATTGTAATTTATATGTCATAAGGTAGGTTAAGTAATAATCTATTTTTAGTAAATGTTATTTTGATGACAATAATGGCAACACAATAAAAGAGTAACTAAATTAACATTATTTATTATTTAGGAAATCTAAATTTGGATAAATTAATGATAGTAATTAGTTTCCTAATGCAGTCTATTATAACCTCCAAGATAAGTTTCTATGTATTATAACTGAGCTTTCCATGTATTTTTGGAAGTGGCTTGTTAGATTTTTCAGGTGAAGTAGCTCCCACAGGATCAAGTTTTGAACACTTGTTTCCCAGCTGTTGGTGCTATTTTGGGACAATGTGGAGCCTCAAGAGGATGGTGCCTCCATCCTAGAAGAATGTCACGAGGGATTGGGCTTTAAATGTTATAGCCTCGCCCTTGTGTCTGGGTGTTGACTCAGCTTCCTGTTCTGTTACCATATTCTACTAGTTAGTTTTATATCAAGTTTACACAAGCTAGAAGCATCAGATAGGAAAGAATTCCAAATGCCTTCAGAAGATCTGGCTGTAAGGCATTTTCTTAATTAGTAATAAGTAGGGGAGGGTCCAGCCCATTGTGGGTGGTGTCATCCCTGAGCTTGTGGTCCTGGGTTCTAGAAGAGGAGCAGACAGTGCTCTTAACTACTGAGCCATCTTTCCAGTTCTGTGTTCCATAAGAAAGAAGACTGCACAAGCCATGAGGAGCAAACCAGGAAGCAGTGCCCTTCTATGGTGTCTGTGTTAGCTCTTGTCTCTAGGTTCTATCGTGACTGAGTTTCTGTCTTCATTGCTTTTGCTGAGGAATTGTTAAATGGAACTGTGCTTGAAATAAGCCTTTCCTTCTCTACATATTTCTCTAAAGGTGGAGGAAGCTGGAAGAATGGAGTCAATAAATGAGGTGGATTAATGTCTCATGCAATAGCCACCTTTATTCAGATCATCAGACAATTTGTATACTGAGGGTTAAGAAGAGCCACATGAGTAAAGTGTCCAATCACAGAGACATGCCCCACATGACAAGCAAGCCACATGTGGCAAAAGCATATTTTTCCATAGAGGCATGTAAACAAATAACAATAGCCAGCTGTAATCAGTAACCTGAAGTAAACTCCTCTCCACTACATCTGGAAGGGGCATGAAAGTATGTTCCAAGAACTATTCTGTGGTTTTGAAGAAACTGAGTTCGCAAGGCTCTTGTCTTTTTTTTTTTTTTTAAATATTTCTTTTTCACAAGTTCTCAGAATTCTCCTCACATGACTACTTTCTTAGACCACGTTACTATACTTCTCAAGTTGCTTTGGTCATGGTATTTCATCACAACAATAGCAACCCTAACTAAAACACAGCAACCCTGCATCACGTACTTACACTACCATGAACTCCTTAATGACTTCTGCCCTTGAGGGACTGGATCACTCAAAAATCATCAATCAAAGCAAACCTCCCATTTATTAAATTGGTTTTATCAGATATGCTATTCACAATGGTGCAAAAGTAATTAAAAGTGCTTTGAGTATACATAATATAACTAATGCTAACTTACTTATTGAACTTACTTATTGAAGTAAGCAGACGATGATGTACTACAAAGGTTATACTTTGTCCGCTTACTCTCAGAATATTCTCTCATAATAAAAAGTTATAATAAACATATTAACTAAAGCACCTGTAAAAGTAAACTCTTTTACTTCTTTGCAATTGACTTTTCTGGTGAATTTACATTGTGAGAGAATGAATTAACATATTTATGTACCTTTTTTACCTATATTTCTTGGCAAGAGAGATTTTTGTCAATATGCATCATTTTTTTAACCCAGCATTTGAGTATCAAATAAATACACAGAATGTTAAAATTTTGTAACTGGTTAAATAATACTGGTTCGAAAATTTGCAATATGAATAAAAACAAATTACATGTTAGCCTGTCAGATAAATTGTTGTTGAGCTTTTTGTACATTAATGTTTATGAGCCAAATTATTATTATTATTATTACTGCTTTGCATGCAATTGAGAATTTCAACTAACTTTGTGCCTGTGTCATAAGTGTTGTTTTCAACATGGCAAATGTACTAAAATGAAGCATTTATGCAGTGTGAAGTTCAACTTTCTGTATTGAGGCAGAAATGATGGAACAACAAAATGATATCAGAAACACATCACGACTTTCCAAGAATTTCAGTTTAACATGGCTATCTGGGGGATGAATCTTGCCTAGCTGGTGTTCTGAAATTTCTTTGTGGGCAGCAGCATCTAATCAAATAAACAAGTTATTAATATATCTTTTACATACTGCTTATTTAAAGAAAGTCAAAGGGCCACAAGAACTTTAAATGAGCAGTAAAAACCAATTAGCGAAACGAGTTAAAACTCAAATCACCATTTTCTCTGTAGGAAATTTTAAAGACTCTTTTTTTTTTCCTCATATAGGCATAAATATCTATTTTAGTCCAAAAGTTCTCCAAAATCCCTTTGTTTGGTGATGAAACCATAGCTTTTAGCAGTCATATGCACTCCACTGAAGCTTATAGACCTAGGAAACTGTAAAATGGCATGAAATTCCAAACTAAATGGGAACCAAGTTACAGTTTCTGGGAATTGCCTTAACTGTTCTGTTTTGTGATACTTTCATTTAACATAGAGAAGGTATAAATACTTCTGGTTTGCTGAATTTTGTGAGCTTGGTTTTATGACATGAGTTCCCTACATAGAAGCTGATGTCCTATTCCACACCTGTCTCAAAGGCGAACACTACTTAAAGATTTAAATGCATTTCAAACCACTCTTCTCTGTACCAAAAAACCTTTTCACAGTAATCGACCTCTTCTTGTAACTCATCCCATACCGTATGGAGATGCTTCTGGATTATGTGCAAAGAAATGAGCAAATCCTTGTGAAGGAAATCATCACTGGAATTTCTGAGATTATTGCACAAATGGGGATGCCCTAGGGTGAAGACTAGGGTTTATTCCATTCCTGAAAAGTAAAGAAAAACGTTAGAAAAACAGTTTGAAATGGTGTCCTTATTGTAAAAATGAGAAGCTAAAGAGATTGTTCAAATGGTCCTCCATATGAAATATTGCTCATGTGTTCAAAAATTTTAATTAAAAAAGAGTCTGCAGTTCTAATCCAATGTCAGACTAAAGATGCCAAATAGACTTATTCTATAACAGGATGATGGTTTATGTGCTCAAGGGAACTATGGTTGTCTTGAAGTCTGACCACCTCCTTCCAGAATATGTTGTCAGGTATGATACAGTGTGAAATATATATATATATATATATATATATATATATATATATATATATATATATATATATATATATAATGTCACAAATACATGATCTGTACCACACTGTTGTAAATATTTCATATCTTTATATTTTCATCTAAAATTTCTAGAGTTTCTATATATTTTTATTTGTCTGTTTAGTATATTTATGTAAAAGTCATTTGCACTTGAATTTTACTTAAATAGTTAACAATCTAGAGATAGTTTGAATGAAAGGAAAAAGAAAACAGAAAATAAATTTTCTGAACCCCCTTTCATTTCAAAGGAGCTTTACTATTTAGAATGGCAGTTTTATAAAGGTTCATATGCTAAGACTTGTATTTAATTTTTAGAATATACCATTATTTAATGTAAAAAGTTTAAGGGCAAATGTAATACAAAGAAATGAGTGACTAGACTTTTCTAAGTGTATTCTTAGTATTAAGTTGTATACATGCATGTATACAGGCTATGCAGAACTATTTATGTTTTTTGAAGAGTAACTGACCTTCCTATGAAATCTTTTAGTCATCTACTTTAAAAAGAATTCATACAAAATTATACTTTCAACTGAGTATATTCTGCTACTGACAAAAATTTGAAACCAGCTTGATAATGTGTGTTATAAAAGCAGCTTCTTCATTTAAATCATAGAGACTTAAATTTGATACCAACTTCAGAATTTGTATAGACAGCTTCATTCAAAGGGAGAAAGTAAATTTCAGAGAAGTTACTGAAAGTCATAGAACATTTCTCAGTCAATCTTGAGAGTGTTATAGTAAATAGGGATGAACACGGAGTCCACATATTGTGGGTACAGGCTCTGCTGGGTCGGCTTAAATCCATTGTCCTCTCTTTATTATCTAGATGGTATCCAGTAAATCACTGAAGCCCTCTTAATCTTAGTTTCTTCATTTTAGAATCATGAGGTGAAAATGCATTGAATGACATGAGACTATGTTCTTCAGATTTTTCTGATGTGAAGCAATCTTTGCACAATAGCATTGTTACCAGGAGTATTAGCGTAGATCTATGCAAAGAGGAAAGTACAGAGAAATGGTGGCTACTGTGGTTTGTAACTGAAATGCCTCCCACAGGCTGTGGTGTTTGAGACTTAGTCTACATTCGGTGGCAGACTGCTTGTGGAAGTTATGAAACCCTTGGGAAGTAATACATTCCTGGTAGGGTGGTCACTGAAATTTACATGTTTTTTTTGTTCTGGCCTGCTTCCATTTTTTTTCCCCCATGTAAGCCATGTTCTTATGATCTTGCCATTAGGGAACCTGTTCATCATGGCTTTCCCACAATAACAGACTGAAATCTCTCTGAATCCTTCTGCCAAAATACAATTTTCCTTCCTTAAGGACCCTTTGTCAGGTGTTCTATCCCAGTAGTGAGACTAGTAAACATAAAACTGTGTATTTAGATCCAGATGACTGTACATTTCTTGTGCCTGTGCAGCCTCTTCAGAATGAAAGTGACATTTATAACAATGCATAGACTACAGGGAAAACTAGGACAATCCCAGACAGTCAGAACATATGATTTTTTTGCTATAATGCAGTGCAATTCTCATGTGACATGTGCAGAAGAATGCCTGGAAAGAGTTGGTAGTACAAGTGACAAATACTTCAGTGATACACTTAAAAAATATGTTCCAGTGGAGAAGAAAACTCCTGAAAGCGAGATAATTCAAGAGTCTGAAAGATACAAGTGAACAAAAATCTCCAAAGTCAGTGGCATTGGCTGATTAGTGTCAAGTTGTCTTGACTGTTTGCAAAGGGATAATGAAAAAGCTGAGGGCTAGCAATTAAAGACTAAAGGTAAGAGTCAGAGTGACTTTTTGTTGGCTTGAAAAGAGGCTTTTATCTCTTGTAGTGGAAGAACAGACAGTACTGGGCAGTACACTGGCCTTGCAGAGTTCCTGAGGTATTTAAATGCTCCATCTCAGAGGATTTACATGCTAAGTTTCAAGTCTGACTTTAAACTTGGGGCCCTGAAATAAGATGGAATGTGCATATCTTGACCCAAGGATCTTGTTTGTGCATTCATATCTCAGACCCTAAACCTTCAGAGTTCAGGCTTCCATTTTAGAAGCACGCTCATCACCTCTAACAAGGGCACCAAGGAAGTTTAGTGGAGTTTCTAAGGAGCTATTATCAGCCCTGCTTCTAGATGCCAGGTCAGTTGTCAGGTGATGTGGAGGAAGGCCACCCATAGGGTGACAAGATATACTTATGAGGCATAATAGACAGGCTACAATCTGAGAGTCGAATGCCATCAAAGAAGTCAGATAGAAGAAAGATGTAGAGGAAATTTTTGTTTGAGGTACTTTCTGAAGAAATGAGATTTAATATTTCATAAGAGACACTGAAAGGGGAAGTAAAGTCACAATCTGGGTCTTTTGGAAAAACTCATCAAATCAATAGCCCATTTGTGTGGAATGAAAATAAATAAATTGATGAAAGAATAAAAAAATGGGGAGGTAGATATGTCATAACTGGTGTGTCAGGTAAAAACAACAGCAGCGCTGGGGAGACAGCTAAGTTGGCTGGCAACGCACTTGCCTAGAAGGCATGAGGACCCAAGTTTGAATCCAAAAATCTACATAAAGTCCATGTACTTAAAAGATAGAGACAGATTCCTGGGGCACACTGTTACATCAGTCTAGCTTACAAGGTGAGTCCTACATCAGTTGGAGTTCCTGTCTCAAAGAGCAAACAAATAAGCCCCATCACCAACATCAATAAAAATATGTTGGACAGTTCCTGAAGAACTATACCTAAGATTGTCTCTGTCTTCCAAGTGTGCACACACAGGAATGTGCACCATCCACCCACACATACATGAACACACACACACACACACACACACACACACACACACATAACTGCACACAGATAATAAGAAAAATTACTTGGGATGAAGAGGATGCATGAATAGTGGACCACTGAGAAGAATTTCAGCAGCACTGTAAAATGATTCTGTCTGTAGATGAGGACTAAGAGTCTGAGAGGCAGTTGATCACAGTGTTAAATTCCTTGCTTTCCTTGGAGATGACTGGTTCTGGAACAAGAGTGGAGTGACATCACAGCCACAGTAATGGTTATGAATCTGCCACTGCCACAAGGAAAGATAGCCCTGAACAGAAGGTTTTCCTCCACTAAAACACAGAATTGGTTCATAGCTTATGGCATTTTGAGAATCAAATAGATGAGTAGGCAAACAATGTATTTCTTACACCTATTACCAACAAGAAGAAAGAGTTGGAAGCAAGAAAACTGAAAGATGTTCCTTCAAATTGTGAATTTAGTTTTCTTAGGTTCCAGTCACAGTTTTTAAATTTAGAATCTATTTGCAGAGCCTCTTTTCGGCTATACATTTGTGCCCTTCCCCCCACCCCCCATGTGTGTATGTGTTGGGAGGCGGCGTATTTATATGGAGACAGAAACATAAAACCTTTTCCCCCTTCTCATGAAGGAAAATGGAAAACAACAGACGCTGTAGACCTCTACATGTTTGACTTTCTTCAGATTTAGAAAAGCAAAACCCCCAAGCTATCGTATCTTGAATATTGTCAGTAAATACTCTAATTATTATGTTTCTTCCTGCAGCTGATTATCTTTGTATAGTCTGAGCAGAGAGGGAAAAGCTAATAGGTCAAAGATATAGAGTTTTATTGGTGAAGAGTATTATTTTCAGCCTTTCAGTATTATTTCTGTTAACACATTTGTAATATTCTAGATCAATGCTCATGTTTCTTGCTTCAGTGACAGGGGAAACTGTACATGTTTTCCAAGTACTGTCATTATTATGGTGCATATTTTCATACAACCTGATTATGCATCCCTGTGGCAGACTAACAAAAGCAGGAATTTTCTCCAATGATAGTGATTTGCTGTTAGACACCTGATATAAAGCCTCTTCATGTGTAATATTTAAGTTTTCCTATATACCTTAAATAAAGTAATTCCTGTAAATCTTGATGTTTCAGGAGTTGGTGATACTCTAATGAAACCATTATATATGAAATTTTAAAACAGCATTTTGTGCCTGTGTGGGTTTTTTACTTTTATTTTGAAATGACTAGATTGCTTTGTCTGAATTTATGGATAGACACACTCTAGTAGTTGTTTGATAGCTATCCTCCTGCCTGTACTTTAACCTTCAACTGTCTAGTGACATTTCCTAGAGTGGAGTGTATGCCCATTGCTTTCACGGAAATCTCTACAAATCCCACTTAAGGACAATACTCATAGCATACCATTGAGAATGCATATTCAGCATTTTTGGCTAATACTTCTCAGATCACTTATTATTATGTATAGTGCAAATAGACAACTGGGAGCATTGTTGTGATAGACAACTTGGGAGCATTGGTTTTTGCACTTTTCAAATGCCATTAAAGACCAGCCAGTATAACCAGAAAAAACCTCTAAGTTTTTCCACAATATCTACCACAATATGAAGACTATAATAGGGTTTATATTCCTTGGTTTTAAATTCAAGAGAGAAGAAAACATTTCACCACTTCTACAAAGACATACAAAATCTTCTGTAATACAGAAACCTCAAAAACAAGTTCCACTCTCACCAGAAAATAAACTGACTTATTAAAGAATATTAGACTACAACTGGCCCCAGTTCTTTATAAGGAGAAATATGTTAATTTGAATACACTTGTCAGAAATAATAAATGGCAATTGAGAAAAATAATTCAACATTACACCCTGATATTTTATGAGTAGACTTGACTTCTTTAACTGCCTAGACAAATGAAAAATACCCTTTGAATACTATTTCCATAAGGGAAAACATCAAAGTCCAAAGGGGTACATCAAACAAAAAGATAGAAATATTATATTTATATAGGATGAGGATTGTATATGTTTCCAACAATACCTAGGGTCATGTTTTAATTCAGAAACAATATCATGTGATATTTTTATTATAAACAATGTGACACATCTCAGCTTGGAGGCAGTCTCAGGTTCAGCCCTTCTGAGAGAGCTCACTCAGTAGAATGCTTATAACTTTCCATGAAAATTCATCAGTGTGTGTCTTGATGATGACTCACCTCCTGTCATTACCAGCAGTGAATCACATTATTCTTCACAAGGATAAATGTTAATTTATTTATTTATTCACCGTAGAGTTTTTGGGTCTCTGCTCCTCTAGCAGCAGGAATGCAAGGAAGAGTAGCATGCTCATTTTACAGAAATAGTTGCTAGAACACAAATGGAGGCAGATGTGTGATAGTTCATCATGGTGAATTCATTAAGAATTATGTTCAGTTAAGGGCTGGGTGTAGCTCACTTGTAGGGAGCTCTGTCAGCATATGTAAGAACCTGGTTAAATCCTCATCACCACAAGAAAAATAAAAGTCACAATCAACTACAGATAGTATTATTATTCATGAGCAATTGGAAGGTTTCTACCTCTCCATGCTAAGCTGATTAGAAATCTTACAGGTGTGTGTGTGTGTGTGTGTGTGTGTGTGTGTGTCCAACACTGTTAAGAAAAATATCCAATATATGGAAGAAGAGGAAACACATTTTCCATTCTTTAAAATAAAATACCAGATATTTTCTAATGGAAGAAACCTTTTTTTGGGGGGGCTTAAGGTTTGAGTACATTTGCCTCTGTTGTCTTGATATGTATATCAAATCAGTACATCATGGGAGAGACAGCTGCTCACCTCCTGGTGTTTAGAAAGCAAAGAGAGAAAAAGAAAGAGATTTAGGTTGCAGCACTATTTCCAAGAGCATTCCCAATATAACCTAACGTTCCCAGTAGACTCTTCATCCTAAAGGTTATATCATAGTCCATTAGCACCACAGGCTGGCAAACAAGTCTACCATACATAGTGTGTGAGAGACATTTAATGCAAAACTATAGCATCAATGTTTTCTCCATTAAAATATAAAAGAAGACTGCAGCAAGTGCAGCTATGAACCATACAGTCAATATACTTTTTTAGCTGTATAATGAAGGTGAGCTTTACATTCAAAGTAAATAGAAGATGGAAGGCATTATTGCCTGTATAGTATCAAGATAAAGTTGTGTTCTAGATAGATAAATTTAGTGAGAGTGGGAGAATAAATTGGATGGTGTAGGCACAATGAATAAAAAATACAAATTTTGTATAGCTTTGAATATAATAGATTATTAGGTGAAGTTCGGCTTGATGTGTAAATGGAAAGAACAATGGATGTATATGATAAATAAGAAAAGTTACTGGAACATTTTAAGTGGTGTAGTGTAGGAAAGTGGGACAGGGAACAATGTAGTCTGAGTCAAGTTTCTTCTTAGAAGTTAAAATACGTGATTTGAAACAGTGGAAGCAAGGTGAAGGTGACTTCAGAGTTCAGGTATTTATGATATTTCTAGAAAATCCAGTGGAGATATTTAGTGAACTATTGAATATTTACCCACTAGATTTTGGAACTGTATTGAATGGTATGGGTAGAAAGGAGATTTAGTAGGTAGAAGGCTGTTTCCAAATTTTAAGAAGTTGATATTCTCTATAGTTTCCTAAAGAGTTGCTTAATTTTGATGAGAAAATCATAGTTGGCAATGATCATTAAAAAATATGGCGGGACCCCACGTTGTCCAGAAAATCTAAGAAGTCATTACTTTTTATTTCATTACTATATATTTAAACAGTTTTTTCTCATATGTCTTTGAAATACTTCAAATATGATTATGGATACTGGAAACTAGGATCCACTTAATGATAATGAATTCACTATTGAATTGAACAGAATAATGTCACAAACATGCACTCTATAGATACATGTACATATACAGATATATGTGCATTTACTATGTATTTATACAAAAATAGTCACAAAAATTGCCTCTCATATTCACACATACACACCAATGAACATTGATTTCAACTATTTAATGGGTACATGCAAACATACTTATAATTTATTTTAATTATATCTCATTTGGTAATGTGTTTTTAATAAGCAGTAGAGTTGGGAAAAAGAAATGCTTTTGCATCACTAGTTCAGGGCAATTTTAACTCTGTTATATTCTCTTCCACCCAGCTGTCTGCTAAATCTTTTTCTTGCTATCAGCAGGGGTATAGCTAATGAATGTTAACCAAGGACTATTTTTACAAGAGAGAAAAGGGAGCTCAAAATGCTACAGAATTTGAAATGACCCAGTATGAAACTTTGCACATGAATATACTCATTATTCTTTTCAATCATCTTTACTTTTCTCAGGGAATTTGTTGAGACATCTTTTGAAATGCTGCATTGACAGGGTAAATCAAAATATCTCATTTAAGATAATTCCCAGTCTAATCAATAGAGCCCTAAAATGTTAGCAAAATTATAATGATGCTTATCTTAACAAATTTCCTATGTTGTCCTGTGATTTAAACAAATTACGTATTTTTCATTTTCTCTATATTTTCATTCAAAGATAGTAGTAAATATCTTGATTTGGATACTTACCTAGGGGAGAATGTCTTAAAATCATAGAATAACAGACACAATATGACTTTGTTTCACATCATATATGCATACAGAGAGACTGAGTAGCTCTGTTAACAAATGGGAAAATAGAAAGTCACATATTGTTGGAGAGGGTATCTGGGTCAATCTTGCTACTTAAAAGTAATGAAGAATCTGAATTGAAATTTGCACATCTGTCATGCTTTGTAATCATAATATTTAAGCCAATACATACCCAAAACTACATACATTAAACAACATGAAACACTTATTAAAGGCATTTATTGTGAAAATGTAGACATTATCAAATCAGAAACATCATTTTGTTGTAATGGACACACATTTTAAATGTAGAAGTTTCAGACTGGTACATTGAAATCCATCTCTCAGAAAGCCTTCCTCTACCCTTCTTTCCATCTCCATACTTCTTCCTTTCCCTTTGTCTTCTTCTCTTCTTACTACCTTCCTCATTTCCTCTTGTCATTCTATTCTTCTAAAATTGTAAACTAATATAAGTTAATACTTTTTAAAATACAATATAATTGTTACCAAAATTGGCACATGATCCCAACAGTCTCCATTCCTTTGTCTCTAGAAACATTACATTCTTAAATGAGATGTTTCAATAACTTTGAATGTCTGAGATTTTAATATAATTGCCAACTAGAAAGTTGCTTATATACAAATTCATTGGTGAAGGGTAAGACATGAGGCTGCTGCATCAAAGGCAAACACTTGATCTACCAAGCACAAAGTTATGTTTGCATTCACTTGCCTTGCCTTAAGAGTCACAGTGACATGTGAATAGGCCCATGTGGATTTTTTGTATAAACTTAGAAACATAGATATTTGTTGAGGGCTGATGATACCCAGGCTGTGGATGTAACCAGCTTCACAAAGATCCTGGTTTTTCCCTTTGCTAGGAGTCTTAAGCCCCACCAACTAGTTTGCCCCTTTCTCATCTTTACTGTATGGTGACAAAAACCTCTCATCAATATATTGTCTATTTGGCCTAATAGTGAAAACTCAAATCAGTTCCTGGGATGGCTGGGAGAGGAACACTGCCATCTCAACTCTAAGTAACTGTAAAAGTCTTATTGGCCTTCAAGTTTTTGGCATGTGTGAATACTATTCATGCTTTCTGTAGATATATAAAAAAAATATTCTTGGTAAAACTGACCTTCCCATAGAGACAAAGCCATAGTCAAGATCAGAAACAAAGTCTAGACAGTATGTCAGCAAGCTTAAAAAGCAAATAGATAATTCACCCCTGAATGCCTCCCCACCTTTATTGTAGCAAGTATATAGACCTAAAATTCAGCTATTCATAGACTATTGTGTTAAGTCTACCCACTAAAACTAACCTTGAAGATTAGAAGCCTACAGCTAGGAGGGGATGAACACTCTTGCATTGATATATGCCTGAACACCTGCATTCCACTAGATAAGAAGTTAGCAGTCTTGCTATTTCAGTCAGGACAGCTCTCTGTTTGAAGGGGAGTCTTGTAATTTTTCCCCAATGTGCACATTGTAAATTTTACTCTCTTAACTTTTCTAACTTCTAATTTCTTTATTTTTATTATTAAAAGACATTCACATACAAAAGTGTGTCTATACATGTCATTCAAGGTGTGTAAAGCATTAGTTGCCATAAAAAGAGTCTATACATGTCATTTAAAGCACGTAAAGCATTAGTTGCCATAAAAGAGTGAATTACTGCGTTCACTTGCCATAACTTCATTGTTTATCCTCCTTCGTGGAGACTGAGGAACCCCGTGTGGGCTAGAGCTGGACTCGACTCCCGCAGATATTATATACTAGTGAAAAAGAATGGCTTGCCTTCCTCCTAAGAGAATCCCTGTCTGTTGTATTCTACAATAAGTATGTATGCTCTTTGCTCTACAAGAAGACACTATCTGGATTAATAGGCTTTACTTTTTTTATCTTTTTAAAATAGTGCAGAAAAACTTAGCCAGTAATATGCTTTAATAGTACAAAGAAATATGAAACACATACAGAATTAACAAAAGTAAGCTTTGTTCAGATGTTTTCAAACGATTTCTGGGTTACTGACTTTCTTCACATTGTCCCTTATTGCTCAAACACTGTATTGTCCCCTATACCATAAACTTCAAGTATACGAGTTCCTTATCATCCTAGAGCCTCTATCTATTCAAGACTGCTTTGTTCCTCAATCTTCAGCTGAAGACAGTCTAGTCTCTTTCCTTATTAATCCTGGAAAATAAATATGTTTCAGTAACTTTCAAATGACTTTTTAAGGTCAAATCATATAAGTACAAATTATTTGGCAATATTTCATATTCTTTATGATTCTCTTTTATGCATATAAGCAAAACAGAGATTGTTCAAGATCATTAGATGTTTCTGGGTCTGGATATCAGTTCAATATTATAATTGTTAGAGTTTAGACTATCTTTTTTAATATATAAGTACGTGTATGTGTGTGTGTAATTTGTATGCATTTTTTTCCTTCTCTTCTACAGTACAGTTTTTTATTTTGAGCATGTTCCTTAGTTGTTTTTCTATAACTATGAAGGGATACCATAACCAAGTAAATCTATAGAAGAATTCATTGGGGGATTGTAATTCTAGAGGTTTAGAGTCCTGAGAATTCACATCTATATCTGCAAGTAGGATGCAGAAAGTGCTAACTGAGAATAATGTGGGCTTTTATAATCTCATAGCCCACCCTCACTGATATACCTACTCAAAGACAATGCCTCCTAATTATTCCTAAACAGTGTAGCCAACTGGGAACCAAGAATTCATATATATGAACCTTTGGGGGCCAGTCTTTCAAACCACTTCAACATGAGCACAGTTCCACTAGGGGAAAAACTCATACATTTATTCCTAAAAAGTATATAAAGAAATTAAAGATAAGAATAGACAGTGAATGGGGCCACTGTCTGAAATTTTGGGAGAGGGAAAAAGCTTGAATCTTGAGATGTTGAGATTAGAGTGGTGGGAAGGGTATTCTATGAAGTCACATTTTTCTAAAGGTGAAAAGAATCAAGCGAATATGAAGCACCAAGAAACAGGCTCACCACAATTATTGATGGAGACAGGGAACTGACAGTGATTCAGAGTTAATTATAATATAAAGTTAGAGCTTTATCATTTTCCTTCATTGTAAGTGAGAAATGTAGTGGCTGATTTGATAAGTTGTACAGATTTGATAAAATCAACATAAAGATTATTTTGTAGTGCTTATCAAAGAATAGAAACTCAGAAAGAGGAGGCTGTCATTATATTAACAGTTAAACAGCTTATCCAAAGCCAGTCATCTAATAAGTACTGACTTACTATTGAAAGACAAATGGGCATGATCTCTCTCACATGTTGATGCTAGCTTTGGATCATTAGATATGTGTGTTTAAACTGGACTTTCCATAGAATTCAGGAAAGTAGTAAGGGTTCATGGGGTATATCTCAATAGAGGGAAGACATAACACAAGTAATATGGAGATAAGAGGGTGAACTATAAAGCAGAAAAATTAAGCACAGTAAGAGAAAATAACCAACAGTTTCACTCATCTGAGAATATTATGAGCTAAAATAATGACTGGCTTGGCAAGATATGCCAATTGCTGCAATAGTGGCACAAATATTAAGGGATTAACCAATCATTTACTTCATCTTCTGCTTGGATGTGTTTATTTTTCTCAGAGTACTAACTTTTCATTGTAAAACAGCATATCTACTTTTTTATCCATACTTTAAAAACTTTAGATATTCTACTTGAGGCTCATATTACTGCAATGATACTCATGATATGTATAAAGTTTAAAATAAAACTAAAATATTAAATTATATAATTAAATCCTATGCCTTTTTTTTGTAGAGCAGATTAGTTACCTGTTTTTTTTTTTTTTTTTTATGAAACTGCCTTTCTCCTTTCTTTACCCATTCAGCTCATTATAGTAACTTCTACTCTTTCCTAATTAAGAAGACTCCAATCTGTATTTCTAACTTGGTTTCCTTAACAGTGAGGTATACAACAATAGTACATGTCTCATGATAATTTTTGTTAGTAAACCCCCATATATAAACACTCTTTCTCTTAAAACTTCTATCTAAATAATATATTATTTACCTTGTGATAGTATTCACTTTTTCTTTCTTTTTGTTTTTGTTTTTTTCAAGACAGGATTTCTCTGTTGTAACTCTGGCTGTCCTGGAACTCACTCTGTAGACCAGGTTGGCCTTGAACTCACAGATCTACCTATCTCTACCTCCTGAGTTCTGGGATTAAAGGCATGTGCTACCACTGCCCCTGCCCTGTTATTTACTTTTATACTAATCTGTCTTCCTATATATAAAATGTACAAACTATAGAACATCCCTAAATCAGTTTTCACCAAATATAATTGTTAATGCAAAATCAGTATTATAAATGTTTTAATTTCTAGAAATTAGTTATGGTAGAAATTATATAGAATGATTCAGACATATTTATTAGTTGTATCTATCTGTAATTATCTTACTAAACAACAGTGTAAACAATTATAAATATAAGAAGTATATTATATCAGGGCATTTAAAAGAAGACAAAATTTTCTTATCTCTGAAATGTTACAACCTACTGCAAAGCACTGGGTTGATAAATGTAAAATATGCTGATACTGAGCCATAAGCTGATGATGATGGGGTTGCATATTATTACAAACAACATATTGCATTTTTATGAATGAAAACCAAAATGTTTTGAGATCTCTGGAATTTTTATCAGTAGTCTAACTATTTCTATAACATCACTATTAAAATGCATCGAATCCTCCAAAAATCATACATTCCACAAAATAAGATCTGTCTTTTATATTGGTATTCATTGTTTACATGGGATTGCTTTGCTTGTCATAAGGGGAAACAGTGAACACAACCATATAACTTTTAGCTTTGGTGTAGCTATTTTTCCATTGGTTAAACTTTTCAGGAGAATTTACTTATTTTCTCTATATGTCTACAATACCCTATCTAGAATTGTCATTTGTTTTCGAGACTCACATGTCTGCTTTCTATGAGTAATATATAATCCCAGCATCAACAGCCTGCGGCTCACTATCAACGTATTTCTCACTCATCAGCCTAGTGCGCTGCTATTCTACAGTTCAGAAAACATTTTTTCATAAATTTTCATTCTCATTTTCATAAATTCAGACATGTTGCTTTATCAATATTTATAAATTTGGAAGTGATGTGATGATTATCTTACATATTAACATATATTAACTATAAATTGATAAGTTTTTTAAGTTATGGTCTTATAAAAATTCCACAATTCTCCTATATGTTACATGTAATGTTATTTTCCTAAAGTTTAATATTATATTTAAATAAGTCCGTGTTGTAATTTTTATGAAAATGCAGTACAGTTCCTCCTCAGTTAACATTGGCTTTATTCTAGAAAGTACTCAGAAATACTTTTAATTCAAATGGAAAATATGGAAAAAACTTTTCATGTCTGTATGAAATTAGAAGTGTGCCTTTTAAACTGGTTAGATAATGCAAAATTAGTGTGTGTTTCTAAGTGATTTCCTTTAAAATATTTCACAGTAACAAATTGCTTTGAATGGTCAGAACTATTCTCCATTTCCTTCCCTTATTTTCCATACTTATAGAGGTTATATTTTAAATTTCAGAACAAGGCTGGAGAGGCAACTCAGTAGGAAGGAAAGGGTCCCAGGATTGTGGAAAAGAGTCAAAGACACTCCCAATCCCACTGTTAGGAGTCCCACAAAAACACTTTTATTTCTGTTTCTTCTCTGGTCTTCTGGCTGGAATGGCACTGAGTGAACAGGAAGCCTCTGCTCCATTTGGGGGCTGGTCTTTGGAATAACATAGTCTGTAGTGGAGCAGGGGGTCTCTGCCTGACTTGGATGCTGGGACATAGTGATGAAGGGGGTGGTGGTGATACCTTGGCATGAAGTATTGAATGTTTTGTATTCAAGAGAAAAAGAGTTGATCCTAAGTTAAATTTCAGAACTTAAAATTGAATCATAAAACTATTTCCCTTAGATCATTGCATGGAGCTATCTAATCATGATACTCCATGGTTCTGGATACTTAATAAAAATAATGTTTATATACATCTTCATTAATATCTGGGTCTATTAAAAAAACTGTAATGGGGATGATAATGCCACTGGCTTTTTTTTTGTCTTTATGGGATTACTTAGAAATTACCTGAGATATGCATAGCATTAAGATAATTATTGTTTGAAGTCATTTACTGGATTTAATAAACTGTGATACTATAATAGAGATTCTTGATATTCTTTTTCACAGTTTTTTAGATTTGTTTTTATTTTTATCTATGTGCATATGGAATGGTATGTGCCTGTGATTACAGGTGCCCTCAGATATCTGATACCCCAGGAACTGGAATTACAGCGAGTTATGAGCCTCATGGGTCTGGGAACCAAAAGCATTATGCAAAGTTAACTACTGAGTCATATCCTCAGTCCCTTTTCTAAGTTTTTTATCTAACACTTAGTGCTGTATTCATGCAAAAAGACAGGATGGATGGATATGTATTTGATGAAGGAATAGGAGAACGATACTTCATTAGTTTTTATTTCAATAATAAAATATTTCATGTATTATTCACTATGAATCACAATTTTTTTTTGATAAAAGAAGCAGTAAGATTACCACACACCTAAATTGTGACTAAGAAGGAATTGTGATTCAAAATTTCCACTGTTCCTGGCAGCATCAGGCTGGCCTCAAGAGACAGAGAAATCCTCTCTGAGATATATAATTAACTAGAGTTTAGAAAGAAGCTCTAATTTTCCATGGAAATAAACTCCCCAAATTATAGTTGTCCAGTTATAGCTGGATTTACAAGCTGTATAGGAACAGCCCTTACTTTGCTGAGTTTTCTACAAACATTTGTAGTCAATTTCAAAATATCACTTTTGCATCCTCCAGTTGAAGACAGGAAAAAAAAAGGAAAAAAAACACTAAGATGTATTTTGTTTTGTTTTGTTTTGAGATTTATAACTAGTAATTTATTTATTGGCCAACTGCCCAGTTCTTGCTTACACTGGTAGTCAGGGAAACTCAAAAATACTGGCTTACTATTAACTGTTTCGGCATCAAAAATTCAGAAGCTAAAATGATATAAGACTATTAAAGACATTTAAGAAAGACAAAATAACATAGAAGATCACAACAGAAGGTTTATCCTCTTTGAAACTTTTTTTCCCTAAAAGAAGCAAGATAACTTATTTTGGAACAAAGCAGCAATACAGACTAAAGAAGGTACACTGTCAAAAATGACAGCAGACTATATGAATGAGAGTAGTCTTTGAAAAGTTATTAAGCTTGTTAAATGTTTATATATATATATATATATATATATATATATATATATATATATATATACGCACCTTAGAATAAGAGTATGTGTACACATATGTGTAGCTAAGCATAAAGGCTGGAGGCCAACTGCAGGGTCCATGGACATAGGCTTTTGAGATATTTTCTCCTTAGCCTGGTGCTCATCAATTAGAATGTATAGCCAGCTAGTCCCAAAGATCTGCCTGTCTCTACCTCTAGAGCTCTGGGATTATAAATCTGTTTCTCCTCACCAGGCTTCTTTTGCTCAGATTCTGAGGATTTGAACTCAGGTCCTCGTGATTGCAAGGTAACCGCTTTATTGACTGTGCTATCTCCCCAGGTCACTTAAAAGTTTTTAATTGCAATTTAAGATCAATCTTTAGATGTACTTGGAGACCTCTAATACATTGTTTGGCACCCACAAATCTGGAGACCACTGATGCAAATTCTTGGTAGCTCCTTATTTTTCTGAAATGAGTATGAAGTATGACTATAAATACTCTCATATGACTAACACATCTAAATTTATTTTTTCAAAGCAATATTGTCCTCTAAAAGGACATTTTTTGTAGAGTCCATTGCATAAAGAATTCAGAAAAACTTATTGTATTTTCCTGCAAATATGTGAATTGTGCAAAAATGAAAATCAATCTTAGAACTATTAAAAACACAGACTATTTGGGGGCTAAAAATGGCACAGCCCAACTCCATCACTTACATTATTCATGAGTCTTGGTTCCAAATGAGTTCCATCTTTTCCTTAAATGAAATCCAAATTTAAAGTCCAGTAGTCCTTGGTAAGTCAATAAAGTATACTAAAAAGCTACTTCTAAAAGCGGGTTTTGAAAATGCCTAAAAAAATGGGCCTGCCCCTTGATTGCAATAGAAAAACAATGCCTCAGTACAAGCTGAGAAAGGTCGTGTGTGTGTGTGTGTGTTTGATGGGTGCATGAGAGAGTTTTTACAATTAGTATACAAAGTGATGAGTTTCATTACAGATTTTTCTATTGATCTTCCTCCAACCTTCCCTCCAACAACTTCTATCCTCCCCAATCCTGCCGATTCCATTATTTTACACAATTACCTTCCTTCTTCTCTCAAGTCCTATGTGAATTCTATGCCATTGACAGTTTTTAAACTATACCTTTTAATTACAGAGTTAAGTCAAATGTGAAAATCTTTTTTTTAACTTAAAATTCATGAAGCACAAATGAAAATTACATAAGAAATAGTTCTAACCTTCAAATCCCTATTTACTTGGAAATGTTCATGGTTTAGTATGAAAGTTGATGAATACATACATACCTGGCTCATGTATGTACCCCATGATTAAGAAGCAGGAACAGAGTATAAACAGAAGTCTCACCCAGGCCTTGTGCTAAGTGAGGCTCTCATTATGTTTTGCCTGCTATTTATAAGTGCTTGATAGTCTCTGAGAAGAAAGAGCTATCAATATCTTATGCAAAATGACAATATTTGACCAAGGGAGGTAAAGATACATCTTCCATACATCTTCTATTAAACATGGGCAACATTTCATATGTTGCAGTCTAAGAAGAATGGAAACTTAAAAAAAAAAACTTTCTTCAGGAAATAAACTAACAGGTTTTCTTATTCCCCAAATAACCATTTTAATTGTAAGTTGAATTTCAATTGTATGAAATATTCCCCACACATTTTCAAATATTACAATCTATTAATGAGTGAATCTTGTTTCATATTTTCTTTTCAATTATCAAAACTATAGCAGAGTTGTTTCATTCCTGTGTGTTTTCTAAAGTTTTAAATGACAAGATGTCCTTAAAGAACTGCCTAAAAGTAAGTAGAGAAATAAGTGTAGCCTCTGGTTAGTTAAATATCAGATATTTCCATTTCAGCTTCCTGAAGATCATATATTACACTTACAAACTAAATTTAATGTATAAGTCTTTCTTGTACCCAGAAACAGAGTGAAGCCAAAGACCTAAAATATAGGCCTGTCAGACTCATTTTTTAAAATTTTCTACTATACTTTCACTTTGTCTTAGAGAAGCAGAAACCAAAGACTGGTGTGTTAAGATAAAATTTGCACAATTGCTTGAATTATGTGACCTATCAACAAATATTAATTCTACATAAACTCTGTACAAGATCCCACAGAAAAAGGGAAATTTCATCATGTTGAGAATGGCAACATCACTGATGCATAAGAGCAGGAGCATGAATTCTACAAAGTTCTTTCTGGCACTACAAGCATCTGACCTAGTGTAAAACTTTATAACCTAGGATAAATACATTAGTTACAAACACATCAAATATCTTAAAAGTTGTACAATTAGTTGTAAAATTATTTTTTGCTGTGACATTAACAATTGTGTCATCATTTCCTAAAGATGAATACCAATCAAACTCCAATTAACTATAAATTTTAGTCTTAAATTCACAGCATATTGTTGAAAAATTGAATTAAAAGAGGTATTTAAAAATCGACAAGCCAAATGATTCAAGGTTGGCCTTTTATAATATAGGACATGAGTTATTTATTTTAAAATTAAAATCCAATTGCTGCTACAAAAGAATACTTTAAGAATATTTATGGCAATAAGACATTACTATAGAAATTTATTCTTAGTTAGGTGAGGGGCTGCCTAGGTCTTGGCATTTTATATTTGTTTGCAGGTGTTGTTATGTGGGAGATTTTTGATTGCTCATGATCTGCATGTACTATTAGTATAACACCTGAGGAGTTCTGGATCAATAAAAACTTCTGAGCTCAAAAGCTCTAGGTTCCACTGTCCAATATGGTACTTGCCATGACTGAAGTTCCCTCTTCTGAGGTTTGACTGGATTTGTATCTATAATAATGCCTCTGTATCTCCTTGCTGAGCTGCCACAGCAGCCTAACTTCTACAAATAGCATACAAATGTGGGGCACCAACATCATGCCAGCCACACCCAACATGGAGACAAGGAAGAACAAAAAAGAAACTCCAGACCTCACAGAATTCATTTTGTTTTGTTTTGTTTTCTACAAACCTGTCCAGATACTAGTGAAGTGAAGTAGTCCTGACAAGACACATCTGCTATGGTAGTGAGAACTCTACACCATGAGGAAACCATTCCTGTAAATAAGGTTATCAAGTTGTTTCTTAGCAAACCAGACTCTATCTTAAAATCTGGATGTGTTCCCTCAGGATCAGCACACAGAATCTGTCTTGCAGAACTAGCTGAGGTTGTATCTCATGACAGTTGCTGAATTTTTACTGTAAGAGTCACCCAGGTGGTGCTGGTTTTGAAGCCATGAAGATGGCATAGAAAGCTACTGAGGCTTAGCACTATGAGAGGCCAGGAGATGCCATTGATGAGGGTGCATCCTCAGTAGTAGTTGAAGACCCATATTGAAGGGGTCATGTAAAGAGTTGAGGGTTAGCACCATGAAAAGAACCCAGGAGAGGCTATTGGTGAAAGTGCAGCCCAGTTGCAGAACACCCCGGTGTTCTGAAGACACCACTACCATGGAATGACCACCAAGGACAGCAGCAGCAGTGGAGTGAAGTCAGTCAGAACCTGGAGAGCAAGCTGTGTGTGCTGCAAAGGTCAGAACAGAGAAGTGATCCAAGCCCTTTGAAGGATCCCAGAGGATCTTGAGTGAATTCCAGATAACTGGACATTGATAGTTTTTCTGCTGTCCAAAGACATTGTGAAAAGCTTGATAGATGTTTGGTTTCATTTGGTCCTGTGCATTAGTAACTCTCATGATTGTTTCTCCTGTAAATAGTTTTGCTAGTGTATTGTTAAATTTTGTAGTAGTGACAAAGCAATTTTTTTGATTGGCTTAACAGAAAAGGGAATTGTTGTAGAAGTTTATTTTTAATTGTGTTTAAAATAATTGTTTTGTGCACTTTTGGGTGAGCAGGTGCCTAGGTCTTGGCATTTTGTATTGTTTGCAGGTGTTGGATTTATATGTGGAATGTTTATTAGCTCATGATCTTCTATCTGTAGAATATCTGAGGAGTTCTGGATCAATTAAAATACCTGAGCTCAGATGATTAGGGTACCACTGTCCAGTATGGCACTTGTCATAATTATGGTTCTCTATGTTGAGGTCTGTCAGGGTTTGCATTTATGGAAGTGCCTCTGTGTCTCTTTAGTGACCTGATAGAGTAGCATACTACTACAAGACATATTTTGTATACATCAAGTTGCCCCACCCCAATTGGAACAATTAGATGCAAACATTATACTTAATACTCAGAATTATCGAAGAAGAGGCGGCAGAAAGATTGTAAGAGCCAAGGTACCAGGAAGCCTAATGCTAAATAGCATCTTCTAGACATGATAGGGCTGATTTATCTAGAAAATATCAACAATATGGTTTCCTAGACAAATAGTCTCAAGGCTATTTTAGCCACAGTGAAGAAATAACTTACTCTTTATCCAAAGACTTGAGTTATGTTTTTGGTTCCCAGGTGGAGGAGAAGTTTATAGCCTTTTATTTCACAGATAGATTAGACTATTATGACTTGTAATTTGAAATTTGAAAACAATAGTTTGATGTTGTTCTAGAATGAGATCCAACCACACTAATGAGTTTTACCTGGTAGTGATTTGGATCTCCCTTCTGTCCTCATGGAATATCAATATCTAAACATAATTTTGGTTTTCCCCATTATAATGTTATGTATTGTGTATCCAATAAACATTTGTTGAATGAACAAAGATTCTGTTTTCTAATATATGGAGTGGATATACATCCTGTTCTCTTTCAATCTCATTGTTATCAAACCTTGATTTTTCTTCTTAAGATTTTGAACATTTTTTGTTTTTTTCTCAGATAGTCTCTGTGAAAATATTTCCATTATTCATTTGATTTCCTGCATAGGTCTGTGTTTCCAACATTAATACCTATTGGACCATCCTGCTGCTACATGAGTCTTTTTTTTTTAACTATTTGTATATTATATACTACTTTTTTTTTAAATTAGGAGTTTACTGTTGTCTGAGATGAAACGTGAATAACTTCAGGTCATCAAAATTCAGTTTAATGCTTTACCATACTTCTAATATTTGGACTTTTACAGATTGTTCAAATTACTATGTTTTTTAAAAACAAAACAAAACAAACAAAAAACATTTGCTTTCAGTAGTAGCTGAGAAGGCCAATGTTAATATACATTTTTCTAGTAATTAACTTCTTTTTTGAATCTTTGAATAAACTTCTCATACAATATCAGAGACATCAGGTTTTTAATGTTCTATGTTTCTATTACTTTATAAAGATTATGTTTCTTTTACTTTATTACTGCTCTTACTATGTTTCTATTACTTTAAGGGGATTAGGGAAGGATATTGTCTCACATTTGCAGGATAGCCAAAATGCATTTTTCTCCAATAACTTAATGAAAAAACATGGGATGATGTTTAAGTTTTAAGACCCTGAACCCATTTTTCACCTTCACTATAAATATTTGTTACAGAAAATATCAAGAGGATTGAAATAAATCACTTGTCACAACATTGAATGGAAATTGTTGCTTTATAAAGAAAAAGGTTGAAAAATGAAATGTTTACTTCACTCATTTTTGGCTTCTCTCTGTCCAGCTGCCTCTTAGCAGCCAAACAGTCTATTTCTCTTGTATCTGTGTTATTGTCTTTGATTCATCATGGCCTTGGAATGAACTACTGCAGGAAAATGGCTTGAAAGAAGGACATACATACACATTGGCAGCAGTCTTCAGTCTCTTTTTAGAATCATTGCTTTTAAGTGAAGTTGGCTCTTGTCCAAAATAAAAGAAAAAGAGCAACAGTTAAACAGCTGGTACCAATTATACTGACTTCAGTGGGTGTACATGCTCCAGTGTCAGAGCAGCAAGCAGGACCTATGACATAATGGGCTAGTTATTTCATAACTGGACTGTGGTGGTTAGCTCAGCTAGCCAGTTGGCTTCTCTTTAAGAAAACTTCTGAATTACTACACCCACACTCTTGTAATCAACAATTGTAATTATAATAGTGTTTGTGTGCCACAAAAGTCATCACTTAAATGTATGTATACACTAGTTGAATTTTTAATGAAAAAGGCATGCAATAGAAAAATTGGATAAATGGTTTATATAAACACTTGTCTGATAAGTAATATGTTTGGATACTAACACAGAGTTATGGGACTTGAAAATTGAAATACATTGTGTTAAGAAACAAAATGAAAGACGTATGTTTGGGAATTTTTCAACATGATATTTTATTTACAGTTTCTCTCAAGTTCATCTATAGGAACAATGAGAATACTAGGGAGATAGTTAATTATTGATTCACTTAAAATACAATTAACTTTTGTAAAATATTCATATATTTATACTTCATTTTAAAATCTATCCTCATTTTTTAAGGAGCAGTCTTAAGTTCTTTTTTTTTTTCCTGTAGAAGCAGGAAGCAAATGTTGGCACTGTTGAACAGAATTTGGAAGAGACAAAAATTCAGTTGATAAGTTTACTCCAAAGAAGCACATGCTCTAAATTTGGTAAGCTTTACTGGTTTTAATATGTTCCACTCTGAAATAGAAACTCTCTCAAGTTTACTTTAGGAAAAAATAAATCCATTGCTCTCCATCAGGATAAGCATCTCAAAAATCACAAAGAGGATTTTGTAACTAGGCAACCAGGGTCAGAGAGACTGCGAACAGGGCCTGCTGAACACAGACAGAGTGAGGGTCTGAGCTGGGAAGCACAAAGTGAAGATAGTATTTTGAACCACTCCTTTTAAAAACACATCCCTTCATAATACCTTGCAGGTGTGCACCATGAAAACCAGATGCTCTAAACTCATGTTTTGAAGAAAAAAAAGTATTTTATTCAGAAGATTTTTCCAGTATAAATGTATCCTGATTAGCTAAAGAAAACTGGAAAATAAACAAGAAAAATGAAACACTTGGGCATTTTTCTTTCTCACGTCATTTCAGTTGAGTTTTAAGTGAACATTTAACTTCCCTAGAAAAAGATACAATCAATGCTTGCAAAGAGAAGGGAAAATTGGATAACTCTTATAACAAAGTCAATTAAAATAGATGAAAGATTTTCATGAATTCTCATATGTTCTTTTCAAGTAACCAAGACTGATATTTCTACTTTTTAACATATTCACAGAGCAGAGCACAGAGTTCTGGTCTTTATATGCATTCAAAAAATCAGGAAGTATGACTAAATTCAAATTGTGCTATTGATTTTGAGTTTCATTTTAAGATCTAACATCTTTAATCAAGACATGCTATTGACTGTAGCCCTAAGTAATTATGTCAGGAGACCCTGGTGATTATTGCATTATTTGCATTAACAGGTTGGTATCTCAGAAATCAACAGTGTTGTGAACAGCTCAAAAATTTATATGTCACTTTCCTCCACAACTGGGCAATTTGCAGAGAGTGAGAGGCTTTGGGACTCTCAGCCTTAAAGGTCATCAAACTTCTCCATTCAAGGCTCAAGGTTCTATGAGGAAGGGAAGTCAGAAAGATTGTAAATACTGGAGGAGATAGGAGACTCCAAGGAACAGCATCTTTAGTCACAAGAGGATGGATGCATGTATGAACTCAGAGACTATGGTAGCATGCATATGGCCTGCACATGTCCAAGTCAGATAAGTCCAAGCACTGAGACTGAGAAGTAAACCTCTAGCCTAGAAGCTATTTGCAATACATACTGCTGGCAAATGGAAATTTTCAATTATCTCCAATGTAGCAACACTGGGGACATTAGTCTATATGGAGGGTAGGCACCATGCCCAGAAGTAGCTGCCCAATATAGCATGGACTTTATGTTGTGTTTGTGTTTTTGTTTTAGTGTGAGTGTGCATGCTTGTTTTTTATTTTAGAGACAGGATTTCTTTACAGGTTATAACTCTGACTGTCCTGGAACTCATTCTGTAGTCCAGGCTGTCCTGGAATTCACAGAGATCCATCTGTCTCTGCCTACTGTGTGCTGGAATTAAAGGTGTGCACCACCACCACCCAGCTGAGTGTGCATGCTTTGTTTCGTTTTGGCATATATTGACTTATTGGTCTTTTGGCTTGTTTGTTTCGATATTTGTTTTTGAGGTTTTTTTTGTTTCCATTTTTGGTTTATTTTGTTTTTGTTTTGTGGTTTTTGTCTTTGGTTAGTTTGTTTTGAAAAAGACACAGGGTTGGGGCAAGAAGGAGAGGAAAAGAAGAGGGAGATATTGAGAGATATAGGCATAGATGTATGCAGTGATTTATTAATTATTCTTATGGATTCATGGCAGATGACAAGTTTATGCTTTGCTCATTCAATGACTGGTTTATAGAGGGTTTTATCCTTTGTACAATCTGATCTTAAACCCAGAACTCAAAAGCTTCAGACTCTGTAAAATCTAATCTTCATGCTTAAACCTAGAACATTTCAACCTCCAAGACTTATTGCTGACCCACTCTCTCTAACTAGCTACTTCTGAACTCAGATCTGTAGTGAACTCAACTGACTCTTCTGGTTGGCTGATTCAATTCATTCTCTGTTCTGGCTCAAATTCTTTTCCAAGATGACTGGTTCAAACTGATCTTCTGAGCCAGCTGAATGTTTCTGACTGAACTCTTTTTGACTCTGGCTGACTTTAGCAGACTTCTGCAACTTCTCTGACTGAACTGCTCTGCTAATCTTCAAACTAACTCTCACTGTCAGCTGAGAAGATTGGTAAATAATAAAGAAATGACTGTGAATAGTAATATCTTCTGGTAAATAAAAATATGTTATGAAATAATTTAAATAAAACCTGTATATCACTTTTTTGTAGGTATAGATGTAGATATATGGCTTGATTAATTATTATTGTGGGTTAATGGCAGAGGTCAGTTTATTCTTTGATAATTCAATCCCTTGTCCTAGAGGGTTTCAGCCTTTGAACAATCTAATCTTAAGCCTAGACCTAGAAGGCTTCAGTCTCCACACATTATGACTTGTGAACCTAAATCTAGGACACTTCAGTCTCTGAGACTTATTGCTGCTGGAATTCACTCGGACTTATTATCTTCTGTAATACTATTTTTTCACTCTGAGCTGTATTGTGAATTCCAAACTGTAAATTATAAACCATCTGTTTCTGACTCTCTGTTTTCTGTCTGCTTATTCTGGACTGGCTCTGTTCTTCTCAGCTTCTCCTTCTGAACTGAAATATCTATGAGTTGACTGCAGTCTAACTGCCTGACTGAACTAATTCTCTGCTTTCTCTGAGCTCTGCCTCTTGTCTGCTTCCACCTTGCTTCTGTCTGAGCTCTGCTTCTATATTCTGCTTCTACTTGTTGCCTTCTCTGAACTCTGAACTCTGTCTCTACTCTCTGCTTCTCCCTTTGAGTTCTGCTTCTGCCTCCCAAGTGCCGTGATTAAAGGTGTGTGCAGCCAATGTCTTCTGAATGGGGATTAAAGGTGTGTGCTAACACTCTTTCTACCCTAGAGCAGCCATGCTTCCAGATTAGAGATCAAATGTCTATCACACAGGCCTTCCAACGTAATCCTTTGCTAAAGCAGCCATGTTGTTGGATTAAAAGATTAAATGTTCCTGTACGCCTTTTAATTAATTGATTTATTATTATGTGTAAATGTGTATGTGCATGCATGCATGTGTGTGTTTATATACGCTTATGTATAATGACAATGTTCAAGATTTAATTTTTTCCCTTCACTACATTGTTCCAGGCCTAACTCTCTGAGCTATCTTACTGGCTCCTGTCATCTTGCCCCTGTGCTAAGAATTTGGTGAGAATTTGATCTCCACCTCCCACCCCCATCCCCACTCCCACCATTGCTGCTAACACACACTAACTTTCCCTCAGCTTCCACAGAAGATGCAGTTCTGTCTGGGAAGAGGTCACTGCTGCTTAAGTTTGAAACAAAGTGGGCCAAGCAGTTTCATAGCTGTGCAGGCTGAAATAATTTGAGATTTAGTTTGGTGGCATTGTATTTAAATTATTTCAATTTAAGCATGAAAATGAAAACCTTGATGCCATTTTATGAGTACATCCTAGGCTTAGGAAATAGGTTGTCCACTAGTATAAGATGAAGAGCACAGAATATATAAGAGAATCACCTTTAAAATTGCTTTCCAGTGTTTAAAATACAGGAAAAGGATATATATAAGCTTTTGTTTTTATTTTTTCATCTTTTCTAGATCTTCCTCCCTTTACTATTACACATATAGTTAAACTTAAATGGGAACATAATTCAGTGTAATCTTATGAGTTTGAAGAGAAAGTTGTACCTCACAATAATGCTGTATTTGCTGGACCTGAGGGCTCTTATCTCAGCACAGATACCTGACCCCAAACTACAGGCATTGGTCCACATCTTTCTACATGGTGTTAAGAAAATATATCTATATGCCTATAAGCTTGTAGGTGAAACCATAGGCTGCTTGGTTCAGCAGTATTTTCTGAACTTGTAACCTTTCCATCTTAGCTGAACACCAGAGAGGAATATGACGTTATATGTGCACAGACACTAAATATATTTGAGAATGCATGCTTCAGCGAAAGAATAGTAAGGAAAGAAGATTCAGTAATCTGTCCTGTGGCCTAAAGATTTCTGAAGATTCTGATGTTGCACACTATGTGATTAAACATATTGTTTTAATGTATAGGCTAGTCAGAATAGGAAAAGTGATATGGATGGGTGAAAGTTGGGTGCAGGTTTTCTACAGATTTTTATTGTATGAACATCATTTAAAGATCTACCTTGGAATTCCTAAAATCAAATCTATGACAATCTTACATGAATGCAATATAATAGATAAATATAAACTATCTATTTAATGTTATGTCAGTTTCCAAATTCAAGTGAAGCAAATAATTCAGGAAAATTTCAAAATAAATGATTGATACCTCAAACTTATCAAGAACATTATTAAGTATAGTCTTTAATATAATCACTATGTAGCCACACATATACTTGCATAATAAAATCAAATAAAATTATTTTTATCAGAAATCATTCTTTGTCCTCATTAAAAACATTGGGTGTTATTTTGCATTGCAATGGTGACTCAGCAACATAAATTTTTAAGGTTTAATAAGTGTGTAAAAAATGTCTTCTTTAAATATGTCTATAACATCTACTGGATCTTTTATCACACTCTAACATAAATGTGTTCCAAACAAATATTTATAAGATTTTCATAAACCCCGACTTTCACAGTGTGTGACATCTGTGAGCCAGATGGAATAAACAAAAATGTCCCTTCATTTCCTGTGTTGTTCAAGAGCAAAGGGTGCTTGATAGCTTTGTCCTCAACACAAGCACAGTTGATTGTTTACAGGTTGCTGTTTTTCAAGTTTAGCACTATGACATATTGACTACTTATTAGCAGCTTTTACTAGTGTCTTTCATTTCTTAAAGAATCGATGCAGCTCCCTTGCCGAAGTCTATTGAAAGGTTGATTCTCTCATGCAAACCAGTCAACAGGTTCTCTGTATTCCCCTATAAACATTGTTCTCTTAGTACTTCAAACTGGCAAACAAGACAAGAGGGTAAAGAAAACATTAGCTACATATTTTAGGTTACATCCTGGTATGTTCATCCTTAGTTCATTGTAAAACTTTTGAAATTACTCTTTGATAGCACAAATCAGACATCTTATGCTACAAGAATAAAATGGAAAATTCACATTTGTGCTGAGTTTACCTTGGAAAACTACTTCTTGCAAAAATAATGTGAATGACACATTCAATGTTTCTTTTGCTATTTTTCTTGTTTGAAGCATACAGAATAAAAATAATCAGCAGATAGAGGAATAATCAATGGGTAGAGGAATATACCTACTCAATTCTTCAAAAGAAATCAACCATACAAACCTGGAAGAAAAAACATTGTAATTTTTAAAGACAAATATATTAAGAAACATTTATTTTTCTAATTTTAAAAGCTTTTTTTTCCTGAGACAGGTTTTCTTTGTGTGGCTCTGATTGTCCTGGAACTTGCTCAATAGACCATGTTAGCTTCAAACTTAGAGATCTGCTTGCCTCTACTTCCTGAGGGGTGGGGTTAAAGGCATGTACCACTTTCTGATGTCCTTATGAAAACATTTGTAAATGAAAGAAAATGAGTAAGACGTATAAGAAAAGTTAATGAAGTCTAGAATTGTTTAGATGTATTGTGATTGTAAACCAGTAATAATGTTGGATATTTTAAGTCAGCATCTATCCAGACAAGAGTTGACTAATACAAGCTCCATTAATTTGGTAATTTGTACATTTTATGAATTTAACACTTTGATTAAACTTGGCCTAAAACTAATGTAAATTTGATCAATGAAGAGATGAATGAATTAATTCTTTCCATTAGTTTAGTCAATAAACACCTGCCAATATCATTTAGACCTTTCTCTCCTTTGGTATGTTATGTTTTGCTCTGCAACTCCAATTGACTTTGAACTAACTATGCTCCAACTTCAGGTCTTTCAAGCAATGAGGCTAGTAGTGTCTCTGTTTTGAAATTCAAATAAAGGCTAAATTTGAAAAGCAGTAATTCATACTATATTGTATAATATAGATGTATCTTATAGCTTTAATGTTTATTAACAAAACACTACAGAATCATTTGAAATAGTTTATTGCAATTGCTATCCTGTCTGTCAATTCTCTGATACTATATTGCATAAAATGCATATGTATTGCATGCCACATTGAATAGACAAAAAAATGGCAATGAACTGTTAATAACATCATTAATCTATGCATAAAATTTTATCATGTAATTAATAGTCTTTCTGGAAAAGACGAAACATTGAAACTGTATAATTAACAATTATAAGTTTTAAAGAAAGTATAGGAAGTTTTAAAAACTAGGTCTGTCACTTTAGTCTTATTTTTTTTACAAACTAGAAGGGAAGTAATTATTCAGCTTTAAAGATTTCAGCAATTATTTTACTATTAAGAGGAAAAATATTAATGTCTTTACTAAGTACTTAAGTTAATCTCAAAACTAATGAACTATATCAAATTAGTTAAAATAATTTTAGGAGGCCTATTATGAGTATTTCTAATTGACCATGATCATATGATCTTAAATCAGTCTTGAGTTTACTTCTATAAATATGTGCACAAATGTGGTTATCTATTTAATCTATCATCTATCATCTATTGTCTATCTATTTATATATTTACATAGCTAACTTATGTCTATTTATATGTTTATTTACCATCTGACAATCAATATATCTATCTTTCTTAGTGTTTTTTTTTTGAAACAGAGTTCCTTTGTGTGTAGTCTCAGCTGTCCTAGAACTCACTTTGTAGACAAGCTGGCCTCGAACTTACGGAGAACTCACACCTGCTTTTGTGTTCTGAGGCTGATAGCAAAGATACTCATCACCACCCCTGAGATGTGAACATTTACCTTAAAGATGTCATCCTGAGACTATAAAATGATACTTTAAAAATGGGAAAAAGTTTGTGTATCAGGAAATAAAAATTTAATTCATGCACTCTTAAAAAAGGCAAATGTTATTTTCAGTACAATATTCTACTCTTGAGTCTGTGGTTTATTAGAGTAGTATCTTGTTTTTAAATGTAATCATTGTGTATGGATTCAGTGAACTAGATAATAAGTTCAACATATTATTTTCTAAATAAAACTATTTGGGGTAAATGCCAGTAAGGAAGTAGAGAAAACTGAAACCTTGGAGACTATTAGCTCTGGAGTAGCCATTGTTGAAGGGTATCTGATGTGCATTAGCCTACCCATTTGTCTATTTAGTTGATCAATGATGTTAAGTGGTATATTCTTCCTCATTGACACTACTATGTAACACAAGCAGGTTCACATTTTATACACATTCCATGCACACATCAAATGTTTTCACTTCAGACCTACTCTTTGCTGTTCTTTTTACTCTTCTGGGCTCTTGACAAGGAGCTTGGAGTTTGTAGTTGACAAGAAAAATTATATTGGGATGTACTTTGTTCACATTAAATGGATATTAGATTAACAAATTACAGTCTTGTGTATTAAAAATAATTCTTCCACTTGGAATTCTTAAATGAGCCTAAAATGAAGTCACATCTACTCTCAGCTCACAGTCTTCATATGAACCAGTTTATCAGCAAATGAAGCAGTAGTATTTTTATTTTCTTCACATGTATGATAAGAGATTCCCTACTCATTAATTTTGTCATAAGTGTAATGCATAAGAGAACTATTATGGCAATTTTTGTTATTGATTTTCAGCCTAGGTTTTCTGCTCATGAAACTAAACCATTCCCTCTATTTAGCTCAGATTTGCACCAAGGCATACCACACAGTGGTCCTCAGGCAGATTTACAGCTCAATCCTTTCAACAGGACTGATCTTGCATTGGGAAGTTCAATATACATGGGTATGTAGTTCCCCAGTGTCCATGCATCGCATATCCTAAGTGTTTAATGACATGATAGAAGATACTTGGTAATATACAAGTACTTCTCTGCTTCAGATAACCCCAACTTTAGACTCTCAGATACTTGAGTCTTACCTCTTTCACTGATATCTGCCATAAGAACTACTTACACCTTTTCTTGCCTCCAGTGCCATAAGATGCAGAAGCTTTTCTTAGTTATGCTTAAAATGGTTGTTTTGTGGACTGTTGGTGAAAGGCTCCCTAGTCCTTGGCATTTGTATTGTCTGCAGGTGTTGGCTTTATGTAAAAGAAGTTTAATTGCTCATGATCTGTACGTGCTATCAATAGAACACCCAAGGAGCTTAGGTGTCAATAAAAACCCATGAGATGACATGCTCAGTGTTCCACTGTCCAGTAGTTCTCTCTGTTGAGGTCTGGCAGGTATATGCCTATGTGTCTTATTAATGATCCACTTCAGCAGTGTACTGCTGTAAGTGGCACTTGCAATGTGGAGTATCATACTAGCTAATCCAATATGGAGACATGGAAGAAGACAAAGAAAATTCAGACACCACAGAGTACATTTTTTTTTCTACCTGCAAACCTGAGTACAAGTGGTCCAGATACTGGTAAGGAGGTACTGATGAGACACATCTGCTATGGTAATGAGAACTCCAATTCCTGCAGAAAAGGTTCACCTGTGATGATGCTGAGAAAAACACATGCTAAAAGAATCATGACTAATAGTTGCTGTATTATGAAGAAGTCTTTGGAACATTCTACCAAAGTTTGAATTCAAACATGAAATGACCAGTTTTTTTTCCCCTGCAAACCAAATTCTATCTTAAAATCTGGAAAGTGTTTCCTGAAGGTGAGCACATAGCAGCTGTCTTCCAAAACTGGTGGAGGTTGTTTCTCATGCTGGCAGCTGAACTTGGTACTGTAAGAGGTACCCAGGTGGTACTGGTTTTGAAGATATGAAGAGGTCTTTGGAGAGCAGCTGAGGCTTGGCACTGTGAAAACCAGGAGATGCCATTGGTAAAAAGGCAGCCGCAGTAGCAGTTGAAGGCTCAGTTTGAAGGTGTCATGCAGAGAAGTTGAGACTTGGAACCATGAAGAGAGCCTATGAGAGGCTATTGGTGAAAGTGCAGCCCAGTTGCAGCAAGGAGAACCAGCAGTTTTGGAGAATCCAGTGCCATGGGGATGACCACCAAGGATAGTGGCAATAGTGGAGTGGAGCCAGCCAGAGCCTGGAGGACAAGTTCTGTGTGCTGCAGAGATCAGAGACAGAGAGGTGATCCAAGCCTTTGGGAGGAGCCCAGAAAACTGTGAGTGAATTCCAGAAAACTGAACATTGATAATGTTTTCCTATTGTCCAAAGGCATGTTTAAAAGCTTGATAGATGTTTGGTTTCATTTGGTCCTGTCCTTGTGATTGGGCTGCCTGTAAATAGTTTGGCTTGTACAGTGTTAAATTGTGTTGTAAAGACAAAGCAATTTTTTTGATTGCCACATGAAGAAAGGGGGAAGTGATGCAGAAGTTAATTTTTAGTTATGTTTAAAATGTTTGTTTTGTGCATTGTTAGGTGAAGGGCTGCCTAGACCTTGGCATTTGTATTGTCTGCACATGTTGTTTTTATGTAAAATTTGTTCGATTGCTCACGATTTGTTCATGCTATCAATGGAACACCTGAGGGGCTTAGGTATAAATAAAAAACAATGAGATGAGACACTTAGGGTTCCAGTGTCCAGCATGGCACTTGCCATGATAATGATTCCCTCTGCCTAGGTTTGGTAGGGTTTGCACCTATGAATATGCCTCCATGTCTTATTAATGAGACACCACAGCAATGTACTGCTGCAGCTACATGCACCCAGTTTGTTATATTATATGGGCCAGGCACCAAGGATCCTTGAGCTGGACACTCCCATCCCCAATGCAAAATATTTTATTGCTAGCAGCCTTATTTAAACCTGGGATGCTTTTTTATTGCCATTAGGATCATGAAAAAGAATATTAATCATAGGCTTAGAATACCTTAACTATGTAACTATGGATATGGCTGTTGTACTTTTTGCTTTTCCAAACTCAGTGTAAATGTATCTTGATACATATATATATATATATATATACACACACAGTTTGATTTATGTAGTTGTTAGAATACTTGGATCCTCCAGTTGTCTCTGTTATCTAGTAATATGTCCTTTCTGGGATATCTTGTACATTTACTCTGTAATTATTATTGGGGAGCTTTGGTATACATAGCACATAGTTTGAACATCTTTACTTTCTGCAAAGTATGCAAATAATTAATGATCAAACTTATATATACTCGATTCCTAATTTGAATGGAGGAATTATTCAGAATAATTTTTATAAATATTTCTAGATTCATAATTTTTATTTTAATGGCATTTTGTTTGAGCTAATTTGTAAGAAACTATTGACTATTTAGTCTGGTGATGTTAATGAAAGGAAAAAAATGGGGGGGGGGTTGAGTTATCAAAACAGGGTTTTTTTTGTTATAACTCTGACTATCCTAGAACTCATTCTGTAGATCAGGCTGGTCTTGAACTCACAGAGATCTGCCTGCCTCTGCCTCCTGAGTGCTGGGATTAAAGGTGTGTGCCACCACTGCCCACTGCCTGGCAGGAAATCTTTGATTAGCATTTCAAACCACCAAGGTCATCATTCATTCTGCATTACACCATCAGAGAAGCAATTTTGACGAAGCCTGTGAAATCCATAACAGCATTCTATTTCTCTGCCTTCCAGAATTCTAGACTATTGGCAAGGCTAGTAAATATTCAACATATTTGTCTCCTTTTATATTGTAAAGCTGAAGCTAAGCTAATTAAGACAATCCTTAATTTTCAGAGGAAAAAAACTCATTTACTGTGGTATCATACATGTTCTGTTATGTTAACAGCTGTTTACTTCATCTGCAAACTATTTTAATACAAAGCATAGGATAAAGATGAGAGTCCCACTGTTAGTCTGTTCTCTAAACTTGCCCGAATGTTCTTCCTTACAAACAAACCAATGATTGTGGTAGTATAGAGTGGCTTTGCAGACTTAACTCAGTTTCATATATAAACAAACACTGGGTAGAAGTATCCATGGGATTGGCAAGCACTGAAATAATGGCAGACATGGCTGTGAAGATGCTAAGGGAGGAGGAGAAAGAGATAGAAGGATGAGGTAAGAAACCTCCCCATCATCTGGACATTTTCTGCTTCATAGTCTTTGAATCCAACATAACTCTGCAGTTTATCACTGGGATCCATCTAATGATGACATTGCAGGGACTAGTCAATATTTCTGCACTTGTTTTTAATGAAGTCAATGTCAATCAACAGAAAACTTATGTTAAATCCCTAAATAATGTTTCTTTTCTTTCTTTATTATTTTGTGATCTCCCCGGATCTGGCAGTATCATTCCCTGGCTGTGTTCACTTTGGGAAGATCACTTAGATCCCTTATGATGGGATAATTAATGATTCTGCAAGTTTAACTATCTTTAGGGATAATTGTTCTTCAAGTTTTTTTTTTTCTGTTTAAGTTAAATTTTCAATTAAAATTACAATTCAACTTTCTTTAATTAACTTTCTTTACCAAACTAAACTTTAAGTAATCTCATTCACTTTTCATAGGGCATTACATTTCAAATTATTTGAGCTCTTTTCTTCTTTTCTCTTTTCAGTTGATTCTTATTTTGGTCTTGTATCTCTCTTTTCTTGTTATCTGATTCTTCAGCAATTAACCCCCCCCCAAAAAAAAAGCTGAGATTCTTGGCCTTTTAGTTTTAGTATATGCAGTCAGAACATCTCATGAGCCAGCACACACACACATATACATGTGTGTGTGTGCTTACTCATTCTTTAATGCATGTATGCCAGTATAGAATTCAGCCTTTATTTTTAAACTTATTTTATTTGAGTGTAGTAATTTCTGAACAATACCAAAATTTTTATTTATTTTTATTATTTTGTATATTCAATAGATATTTTAAATACTATCAGCCTTTAGTTTACTTTGGCTTAAAATATGAAAGCTACCATTTAAAATACTTATTGAATATAATGTGGAATAAAACAAAATACACAGACTAAGATGTGCACAAGACCAGCAACAGCAACAAAGTAGCTACAAAGAAAACCATGCTTTCTAGGTGTCTTTTGTGCTGCAACCAGAAGAAGGCTATCTATTCCTGTGACATCCCGTAACAGGGTTTTCGAAACATGGACCTTGCTCCAGTCAGATGAAGTAAGATTATACTGAAAGCTGCTGATCTGTTTTCAGAAAAAAAATATTGCAATCCTTAAGAGAAATAGCTTAGAGTAATAGAATTTTAGCAGAAATAAATCTGCAGCTAGCTGGGAAAAATTCATTCTAGCCACAGAAACTTAGGATGCTAGATTTGCAGTTTGACCATGGTACATGAAATTACAATACAAAGTAAGGAAAGTACATTAAAAATAGATTTTTGAAAAATGTTATCTTGAATGCCTGAGAATTGTACCATTTCATTTTTTTCTATATAGCACTTAGAAAATAGCTATTGCTAACTGTGGCTCTGAACTCCACTTGCTTATCACTTCAAAATAATACCCCTGTCTTCAACTAGGATAAAAAGGAAGCAGCGTTTAGACTCTTATCATTGAGCAAAGCTTTGTTCTTGAGAATAAATGTAAAATTGATGTTCAATTGATCATGCTAACTCGATTATGAGTCTATCTTCAATAATAGTTAATTTAAGACACCAACCTATAAATTATGATCCCTTTATATTTAATTAACTGTATTAAAATAAAATTGCTACAAAATAAAGCAGAGAATCCCTGTCAACATGTATTTATAAGGGAACAGGCCATTTAAACCCTTCTCAGCAAAAGCCAACAGAGTCTGTGGGAGGAACAAATAAATGGAAATTTATATCCAGAGTCTTTTATAAAAATTGCACACCCATTTTTATGTATCTAAGAGTAGGCCAAAATAATTATAATAAGCATAATTTTGTACAAACATAGCATGTGACTGCATTGTCTCTTAGTGGCTCACCAGACAAAATGTCAATTGAACAAAATTCAATGAAAAGCAGTTAGCAGTTTCTTGAATGGATTCTTTGTTTAGGTTACAAACAAAGGAATGCCACCATTTTAAAATTTAACTCACCATACATAATGCTGCAACATTTTAATTCATATTAAATATTCCTTTTTTCTAACCAGCCTTTTCTAATTGCAAACTTTCTGATCTCCAGAACTAATACACATCTGTGCCAAAAATGTTTAATATGGTCATATTTTCAAGATCATGGAAAAGGCAAATACATGAAGTGAGCATGGAGGAAACATACCCAGTGATACATCTGTAATGCCAGAATTCTTTTAATTTTCTCCAACTATGGTGATACTAAATTAAAACTTCCTAGTCTGTGATAAAGCATCAAGGATTCTTCCAAATGATTATCCTGAGACCAAAAAAAGGTAACTATTTGTCAGTTAACTTTGTAAAAAGAAAAAAAAATAACTATTTATTGTATTAGTTTAGTAAAATAAAATTGTCTTGGATATACTTGCCACAGAAATGGCCTTATAACAGCTAATGATAGAAATGCTCCTGTAGCTGTTTAATGAACATTGATCTTATTTTAATATCTTGTTAATGTGGCACAATAAGGCCTTCCTCATCCTAGGACATGTAATCAGTGTCAGCATCTCTCCTCTGGAATGCACAGATGACTTCTCCTTCTACCTCTCGATGAGCACATCAGTGAATCTCTTTTATAGTCTTGGATCAGTCATTTAACTATATTGTTTTATTTACAATGTTTACTGTAATTTTGTGTAAAGATACGATTGTACTTATTCATCGAGATTATAATACAGTTTTTTCCAACACTTTCACCATTAACTGCAACTTTATATGCAAAATGAAGCTAAAACTACATAGGCTAAATGAAGTGGATTTTAAAACTTGCCAGTTTAGGATAGGCATTATGTGGAAGGCTTAGTGAATGAGAGTAGAAACATTTCACAGGGAAATCTTTGCCATGAAGTCATACTGTCATTCCCATGGCACTGGTTGGATCTTAGGTGGATGGGAATAGAGAGAAGGCTTCAAGGTGAACAAGAGGAGAATTTGATTTATGACTTGGATTTCACTCAAGGATCAGCAGCACTCAGATAGAAAAGATAGAAGGCAAGGAATCCCTGCTCAGGAAATTCACACATGATCTAAGATTTTAGGGTAGAAAAAAAATAAGATAATGAGTTCACTCCTGAGAGATGAGAAAGATTACCCATCATTTTGCCCCAGGAAATACCTGAGTGAAAATAGTTCAAAGAATTGATCAAATTTCCATATGTCAAAGGATGAATCTATAAATCCAATGACCAGCTACAGAAATTCCTAAACCAAGCACAAATTGAATTGCTGGCAGGAGTCAGTGGACGAAAAACCTCCCAATAGCTCCTAAAAATTTCCCAGGTGACAAATGCCTGGTCTTGTTAGATGTGTCCTTATGTCTGTATAGATATGGTAGTCCTGGGACCCTTATGTAAAGAGCTGGTTATTTCTGTCATGTTCATCAGTCTTTCTGTTTACCTATACCTTAAAAAATCTAGTTTGTGTATGAGAGAAATATGTAATATTTGTATTTCCCAGTCTGGTTTATTTCACTTAACATAATAATTTCCAATCCATCCATTTTTCTACAAAAGTCATGATTTTATATGGTTTTACTTTTCTTTAGAGTTTAATAAATAATCTGCATATATCAGATTTTCCATACCCATTTATCTGTTGGTGGACATTTAGGCTGATTTCACCTCTTTACTATTGTAAACAGTTCAACAATAAATAATAGTTCAGGTATGTCTGTGGTATGATGACTATGGACCCTTCAAATCATCTGTAATGGAGGATGACATATGCTCATGATCTATTTGCCTCTTCTTCTCAAATGCTGGGATTGCAGGTATTTGGTACTATGCCTATGTGGTTCTAGAGATTAAACTAGAGATCCTCTGCAAGAACTCTATCAACTGAGCCATACACCAGCCTCTAGTCTCTAGTTTGACTTTTGAGGAACATTCTTTTTTATATATGTGCTAGTTAGTTTTGGTTTTTTTGGTGTGTGTGTGTGTGTGTGTGTGTGTGTGTGTGTGTGTGTGTGTGCACGCGCGCGCAGGCACGTGTGTTTGTTCTTTGGTTTGGTCAACTTGACATAAGTTATGGTCATCTTGGAAGAGGTACTCTCAACTGAGAAAATGCCTCCATCAAATTAATGATTGATGTTGGATGGCCCAGCCTTATGTGAGTGATGCCATCCTTGGGTTGATATTCCTGGATTGTATAACAAAGCAGGCTGAACAAGTCAAAGTGAAAGACAGTAAACGGGGTTCCTCTGTAGTCTCTATTTTAGTCTCTAGCACTCAAGTTCCAATGCTGCTTGAGTTCTTGCCTTAGTGTCTCTCAGTGATGGGCTGGGAAAATGGTATGTAGGCTAAATAACACTTTTGGTCATGAAGTATTGTCACAGCAATAGAAAGCAAACTAGAGAAAAAATCGGCACCAAGATCTCAGGAAATTGAGGTCTATAGAATCTAAAATTAAATTAAAGAATACCTAGAAGGAAAGACCAAGTGTGACTGGACAAATATCTCACTGTACCGTCAGATATCCTGTGATCTTTCTTTAGTTGAAATTTACAAAATCTATACATACAGGGGTATAATGATGATGATGCTCTTAATTGTTTTATCTTTGTACCTTTAAAAGCAGATTTCCTGAGAGAGTTTATATACAAAAGTACCATGTATTTGCTCTCTAGATTTTAGACATATGTATAACCAATGATACCATCACCCATGATATAGCACTATAGTTAGTGTAAAATGTCAACCCCAAACTGTGTATGCCTTACTGAGTTTGTGTAAGTATGGGTTAAGAATATTTAACATAAGCTGCACCATTTAATAAAAGTTTGAGTGGATATCACAGCACTATTAAATAATGAATTAACTGTATAAACAAAAGTGTAGTTTGTATGTGTGTAGTATATTTATTCATTTGTCATGTGCGCTGTGTGCCCACAGATGAGGTATATTCACTTCTCTGTATTATTTCAAGATGTGAGGGGCTCTCTAATTGAGTCTGAAGTTCTTCCCTTAAAGATAGATTGGCTGGACAGTGACTCTCTGAGATTCCTCTCATCCTGCTGCTTTCTTCCAACACTGGGTAAGAGGTGAGCACCGTTAGTCTGAGCTTCTCAACTTGGGTCTGTAGGCCTATGCTGCAGAAAATCTACACACTGAATCATCTCTGCAGCCTGTGAACAATGTTGTTAAAGTATAGCTTTTGCTTTTGAAATCTGTATTCAGAAATTATATAGATCAAAAAGCGTAGACCATGTTCCTCAGGTTTCAAAGTATTATGAGTAAGATAGAGATAACTGATAAAAAAAATCTGTAGAACTCTCTTGTTACTGTTTTAAACAAATGGTAATATGCTCATGTTAATTCCCATTTAAGCCATGTACACAGATGTTTCTACATAGAGAAAGAAAACTTGAATTGCTGAATCGTTCTGTTGTAACTGGGTCTGACAAACACTTGAGAGTTTAAAATGGAATGCCATGACCAACAAATCCAGACACTCTTTGAGCTCAAGTAAATCCAACAGAAACATTGAACTTTATACTTTCACCCTTGAGATGGCTTGAATTCAATAGCTATTTGCAGAGTTATGTGAGAGTTAGACAAGAAATGTACCATGTAAAATTGTATTTCAAATAACATAATGGTTTAAGACATTTATTCCAGTTTTTATAAGGCTTTATTTCTTTGCTGCAAGTTGGTTCAGCTTGTTAAAAGAGTATTACCTTTTAAAAATTAACTTTGCTTTTCTTAAGGACACAGCACATATAATTAGCCTCTACTGGCGCGTTCTTATGAGATCACTCTAGAAAGAGGGCATTGTGAGGACAAGCAGCAGTTTTTCCTCTGCTCAGTGGGCCTAAAATGATGTAATTATCTGAGGTGTTGCTACAAATCCTGTATTTACCATGTGCATTTCTCAGACGGTGAGGTAACTGCATCTGTCAGAGGGGAGGAAGAAAAGTTTTCATTTTGTCTATGAGACACTTTTTTTATATCATTGGATTTATACTTTGAAAGAAATACAATTGTAACTTTAATATAGTCTAAATGCATGACATCATAGAGAACAACTCTTAAGAATACACTGAACAATAGCTGTTGCAGTTTTTTTTTTAAACATAATATGGCCAAGGATATAGTCACTATATTTGGGGATTTGTATGCTTTCTGGGTATATTATTTGAATGATTCTCAGGTGGATCTTGTTTTTCATGTTCTTTTAAATAAAATAAAACTAATTTCATGACATACTACCTGATTTAAATGCATTCTTGCCTCTTCCAAGTTGTCCTGAAGCAGAAGTTCAATGATATTAAAACTGTATTCCATCAGGAAACTGGAGAGAAAGAAAAGCTTTCCAATAAAACATCTTGAAGTTTTTGTCAGGGGACTGTGTTTTTTTGTTTGCAACTAATTTTCATAGTACTTGTGTGTGCATGGACATTATCTCCATCTCCCTCCCCCTTCTCTCTGTCTCTCTGTCTCTCTCTCTCTGTCTCTCTCTCTCTCTGTCTCTCTCTCTCTCTCTCTCACACACACACACTCAAAATTAGTGAACAGACTTTAGATAAACATATCTTCAAGTCTCAAGATCATATCACACTGATGAGGTTTAGTGCCAATGTGACTGTGGTCAGGAACTAATAGCATGAAATTTTATTCTTGAACAAACTGGGCCTCATGTTTACATTCCTATTGCTTTAGTATATGTCCAATTAGTTCATCTGAAGGAAATTTTATTAACATCAAAAGCCAATATGAAGGAGATTCAGAGCACAATACAAATAAAACTTGCCCCAATGAAATTTGTAGTTTAATAAGAGAGACACATTAAAACAGAAATATACAACATGTATACTTTACTGAGTATGTGTTGCAGGAGCTTGACTATAAAGTCTTGAACAAGCAGGATTATTCAGTCCCTTTAAACAAGTCCTTTCATGACTGGTTATATTTCAAAATAGCTACATATATTGTCTGTATCAAATGTTTATTTTGTAATTGAGAAGTGCTCTTGAATTTTTCTCTTGATTCCAGTAGATTTCAACTATATCAAAAGTTAACTTCTAAGTCACCATTTTTTAAAGGAACTAGAGCTTCTGTGTGATCATATTGGGATTCTTGATTTCACACACCAGTGGAAGCCCAGTGCTAAGCATCCTTTTGTACTCAATATAGGTAGGGCTAATGGCCCTACCCCAACTATTATTGCTGATGTATTCACATGACTTTCACACTCATTTGGAAACCTCCGAAGCTCACACTGAATGAAGTAGAGCTGAATTGGCCCTAATAGACCATAGCTAGACTGAAGATGGGTGACTCAACTCATTGCTTGGTATTCATATTCATATAAATCTTTTCATAGCTGTGATGGAACAGCACACACACACACACACACACGTGCCTATGTGTACACACACAAACATAAATGACTTTGGAAATAAGTGACCAGTTGGAAAATAAATTTGAAATCTTTCAAAAGCAAAAGGTTGAGAAGAGTTTTCACTTAAGAGATTGTTCAAGTTCTATTTATTTATTCCTTATGTAGTTTGATAGATGGTCTATCAAGCTACCTATGCTGGCCTCAAATTGTTGACCCTCTTTCTTCAGCCTTCCCAAATGAAGGAGATAATGGTGCTCTCTACTATAGCTAGCTATAACAGCCTATTAACAGAAGCCTGTTGACATTAAATAAAAGTTACCAGTGAGAAAATTAAGAAAGTTTGAAAAATATTACTGAAAGTGGACAGTAAATGGACAAGTAAGTATTAATAGAAACAATAGAAACTTTGTCCCTAGCATCAGCATGAAAAACACCATGATAACTAGTAGGAAGATTTTCATTTAATGAACCAAACCACTACCTGTTTTCTAGAGAAGTAGTGAAGGTTCTGTTTGTTTCTTCAAGCTTTCTGAAGTAAACTAAGAAAAAGAATCTTCAACTAAACAAAGGACTGATAAGTAAAAAGAACAGCAAGACATCCTATGTTCAAAAGTGTTTAGACTGAAATAAAAGATGCTACATTATTTTTCCTAAGGGGGGAAAAATCCAGAATGATGTACATGACACAGAAAAGCAGAGTCAATAGGTGTTGAGAATGTACTGGCTTCTTGCCTGTTCGCCTGAAAAATGTCAATCTCTTCATACTTGCTTTTTGGCTGTTTCAACTTTGGGTCTTGCATTTTATACTATGCAGGAGGAGGAGGATTGGGGGTTGTGGGAGGCAAAAGGAAGAAGTCCACCAAGTATCAGTCTGTCCAAGTTTATAGGTAAGGTTGATGACCATGACTTCCCCATGGATTTCCTGGAAGGATTAAATGAACTGGTTTGTATAACAGTTTTCAAAGTGCTATATGAATATATGACCACGATGAATCATTTCCTTAAAATAAATGGAAACATGTGTGTGTCTCATGCTTCATCTGATGAAGACAAAAAAAATCTATTACTAATCATGGTTTGTACAATTCTTCCTTCTTTAGCTGGGTCAGATTCCATATTAAAGATTGACAGTAAGTAAAAGTAACAAAGACACATATGTGCTCATTGTCAAGTTGTTCTGGAGTCATCTCCCACTTGAATTCTGCTGTGATGTGAGACCAAGCATTATTAGATTTATCTGCTTTTTGATGATTTTAGATCAGCCTTGCAACTTACTTCCTTTTTTTTCAATATTATATTATAATTCTATCTTTCCCCCTTCCCTCTAAGCCCTCTCATATACTCCTGCTTACTTTTTTGAAATTCATGATCTCTTTTATCATCAGTTTCTGTTGCATATATATATATATATATGATACTCCTAAATACAGTGTTCTCAGTTTGTATAATGTTACTTGTATACATGAGTTCAGGGCTGATCATTTGATATTGAATAGCTAATTGATTTCAAAATTCCTTAGATTTAGTATTTCTTTGTGTGGAGTTGAAGACTCATGGGTTTTACTCTGTCCACTTTGGAATGTCCATTGTTTTTGTCTTTGTTCAGTATATGCTTGGCAGTAATAATGGTGAGACTTTATGGTTATAGCTTCTGATGTTACTAGAGGACACTATCTCAAAGTGAACTCCCTGATGCTCTAGAGTTTATTATCTTGCCTTCTCCTCTTCCACAATGTTCCCTGAACCTTAGGTACAGAAGTGTTCTGTAGATGTATCCATTGGGATTGTGATCCATATTTTGTGGATTGTGATCTGCATTTTGACTAGTTGTGGTTTTTTGTAATATTCTTAGTCTTTTGTATAGATAAGATTCCTTGATAAGGGGCAAAGAGTACTTTTATCTGTAGGTATAAAGAAAATATTTAATGACACAGATCATATCTACACTAATGAACGTTCTATGTGAGCTTGAGATGAAGGTGCATAATACTGTTAGATGAAATAATCCACAGATATCTTAAGCTGTTTGTCACTGTACTTGTAAAAACATAAAGAAGGCCATGAGACTTCTTTAGAATTGATCAGTGTGTGTGTGTGTGTGTGTGTGTGTGTGTGTGTGTGTGTGTGTGTTTTGTGTGTGTGTGATGCCTGTAGGCATCCAGCACAGGCACCCTCCTCTACCACTCTCCACTTTATTCCTTGCTTTAGGATCTCTCACTGTATCTAAAGTACACTTTTTTAAAATCTATGTTGAATAGCCAACAAAAATCTCTATCAATCAGATTGCTGGATTTATAGGCACACACCTGATTTTCATGTGGATGATAAAGTTTTGAGCTCAGGTCCTCATGTTTACATAGAAAGCATTTTTACTTATGAAACTGCCTCCACAGCCCAAGAGCTGACTATTTTATAATCATTTAATGCCTTCTTTATTCTAGGCAACTTTCTTTGCCTTGAAAGTTTCTATAATGAAAATGTTTACAGCTACTTCTGCTGATTTGTGTTAACATTGCTATTTAGCTGTATTTGTTACCTTAATCTGTGTTTGTCTTTATAATTGAAGAAAATTTCTTTTTGGCAGCCTAACATTGAGTCTTTGCTTTGGTATATATTCTAAAAATAAATGACCATTAATTGGTGCATATATGTCATTGATTGTCAAGTGATTATTAATAATGTGATTCTTAATGTCTATTGCATTTGTTAGTGCTTCCTCTCATCTGTTCTTCCTTGTTATCTTTATCTTCTATCATTTTGTTATTTTACTGTTTTTATTGAGCATTTTATGTGATTCTTTTTTTTCTCTCCATAACAGCATATTACATAGGAACATTTTGAGAGAGAGAGAGAGACAGACAGACAGACAGACAGAGGGAGAGAGGGAGAGAAAGAGAGAGAGATAGGAACACTTCTATTCTGGCTGTATTCCGCACAGGTTTTGATAATTATCATCTATGGGGGGAAACCACTACCATTTTTACATTACCTTTATCAGATATCAAAAATATTTACCATTCAAGAGTAGTAGTATTTCTCCTATAATTTTATTCTCATTGTTACTCATGCATGCAAATCTTTCTTTTAGAAGCACTGGCAATGATTGAAGCTGTTCTAATTATCCTTCTGTATTTGGAGCAATGCACCATATTAATCCACTGATTGCAGCCTGCCAATGTGGACCTACTTTCCCCACCATTTTATAGAAAACTTCATTATCATTGCTCAGATTTTTAGGGATGCTCCTGTCTGCAGCTCTTTTACATTTCTTAATTGAGGATAATTAAATTCTCTGATAACCCCTCCATCCAAAGCACTTTCTGCCATAAATATTTACATGTGTAGTTCTTTAAATCATAATTCTAATAGTCAGTTACCAAGTAAATAGTATGAACAGACACATAGGATTACAAACAGTTACATTTATACACAGTAACATATCATCTTCTGAGTTTGTCTTCAATTTCTTTCCTCAAAACTTGTAATGTTTGTCATACAAGTCGTTTGCTTGTTTGGTCAGAGTTAACCCCAAGATATATTAGGTTATTTGTGGCTGTTGTGAAGGATGTTGTTTCCCTGATTTCTCTCTCAGACCGTTTGTCATTTGTATATAGGAGGGGCTACAGATTGTTTTCTAGTTAAGTCTTGTATCCAGCCACTTCGATGAGGCATTGAGCTGTAGAAGTTCCCTGGTAGAACTTTTGAGGTTGCTTATGTATACTATTATATCATCTGCAAATAATGATACTTTGACATTTTCCTTTTCAATTTGTATCCCTTTGATCTCCTTCAGGTGTCTTATTGCTCTAGCCAGAACTTCAAGTACTATATTGAATAGGCACTGAGAGAGTGGACAGCCTTTCTTGTTCCTGATTTTAGTGGAATGGTTTTGAGTTTCTCTCCATTTATTTTAACGTTGTATATAGAATTCCTGTAAATTGGCTTTAATATGCTAAGGAATGTCCCTTGTATCCCTAATCTCCTCAAGACTTTCATCATGAAGGGGTGTTTGATTTAGTCCAAGGCTTTTTCATAATCTAGTGAGATAATCATGGTTTTTTTCCTTCTTTCCTTTGTTTGTATGGTGGATTACGTTCACTGATTTTCATATGTTGAACCACCCTTGCATCTCTGGGATGAAGCCTACTTGATCTTGTTGATGTGTTCTTGGATTTGGTTTGCAAGTATTTTTTCATCTATGTTCATAAGGGAAGTTGGTTTGTAATTCTCTTTCTTTGTTGATTCTTTTGTGTGGTTTGTATATCAGGATGACTGTGGCCTCATGAAATAAGTTTGGCAGTGTTCCTTCTGTTTCTATTTTGTGAAATAATTTGAGGAATGTTGCCATTAAATCTTCGTTGAATGTATGATAGAGTCCTGTGCTAAAACCATCTGGTTCTGGGCTTTTTGTTTTGTTTTGTTTTGTTTTTTTGAGACATGGTTTCTCTGTTGTAACCCTGGCCGTCTTGGAACTCACTCTGTAGACCAGGCTATCCTTCACCTTATAGAGATCCACCTGCCTCTGCCTCCCAAGAGCTGGGATTAAAGTCATGTGCCACCACCACCCGGCTAGAATTTTAATGACTTCTATTTCCTTGGGAATTGTAGCTCTGTTTAAATTGCTTATCTAATCTTGATTTAACTTTAGTATGTGGTAACTATAGAGAAAATTATTCGTTTATTTTACATTTTCCAATTTTGTGGAGTACAGGTTTTTAAAGTATGACCTAATGATTCTTTGGATTTTCTTGGTGTCTCAAGTTATATCCCCCCCTTTTGTTTCTGACTTAGTTGATTGTGGACATTCTGTCTCTGTTTTTTGATTAGTTTGGCCGGGGGTTTGTCCATCTTGTTGATTTTCTCAAAGAACCAACTCTTTGTTTCATTGATTCTTTGTATTCTTCTCTTTGTTCCTATTTTATTGATTTCAGCCCCCTGTTATTTTGGAGAAAAAGGTTCTGAAAGGGTTGGAAATTAAAGGCAGAGGTTATTTTCTCTTCATTTCCTCCCTTTCCTGTTGTTGCTAGAGAATGCAGAAGAACCATCTGTGCCTACATCTCCCCATCTTATCGATCACCTGCCAATGTGAAAATGAAATGGCATATGAGGTGAGGCTGTGACGTCAGTCACAGGAAACGTGTGTACTTCCACATGTTTCAAAAATATTTTGTTCACTGTCCTTTTGCAATTTATAACCTGTTATTCCAAATATTACCAGCCAAATTGACTGGACTCTTTGGCTATGCAATTGCTTTATAAAGATCTGAAGCTTTTGCATTTTATATATTTACAGCTTTAATGTGCAAATATTTAAATAAATATTGAGTCTAAATATACAAAAGAACAGGCATGAGTGTGTATGCGTGAGTGTACGTGTGTGTGTGTATACAAACATTTGTCTTTGTACTATATGACCTGTGTAATTTCACAACATGTCTACATCAAAATATATTACTCAAAAGGTAAATATGAATACTGTGCTACATTGTTTGGAGGTCCATCTCAGATTTTCTGTGAATAGAGAGCAGACAGGTCATTCAGAGTCAGTGAAGAGCCAGTGCTGTGTTTCCAGCTTCTCTTTCATTGCATGCTCTAAGCTGTGAGAACAGGAGAGGTAGCATCTCTGTTTGGGAACTTGCCCCTTCTAACGCAAGTTTCAGCAATGAGCACAATAAAAACCTCTACTTGTTCTTTTCTTACCCTAACACATTCTTCTATTTCCAAACATACAACATGGATGTAGCTAATGGGATTTTGGAATCAAACCCCTGGGAAGGGATGGGACAAATGTGTGGAGAAAGGATATGGGCCAGATGACAAAGTCCAGAAAAGCACTTAGAATCTCTTCTCAGGCAGTGGCTGCCCCACCAGCCTTCCCTTTAGTCTTAAGTGACAGGCCTATAGGACTGTGTATACATGCCCAGACTTCATGCATTCATGGTTTGTGGTGACATCACAGGCCTTTTGTTAAGACCTGAAAACACAGCTCCTTCTTTACTGCTCTCAGCTGCCATATGGCTCTGTGGAAACTGCCTTAAAAGGAAGCAGGAAGAGAAAAAAGTAAAAAGAAACACTAGGAATGAAACAACCCACAGATGAAATTGATTTATTTTCATCATTAGCAATGGGGACCAAGCCTTTCAGAAACATAAAACCGTGCACTGAGCATGCAAACGGGCTGCTCGTATGTCAGGGCAGCTCTGTATACATTTAAAAAAATAACATGTGGTGGAAAATAGAGGCCTCATTGTTTCCCTTAACTACTGTATCCAGTTTGAATGAGATGGAATGTTCAAGCGTAAGCAAACTGGCTGCCCAATGAGCCAGTGCACTCCAGTTCAGTTAGACAAAACATGTGAAAGCTTGAAAATCTGCATCAGTCCTCAGACTTCTAGAAGCCGGTTTGTCTTAAAACTTTTTCCAAGTAATTGTAGACTGGAAATCACTTTATATGAGCCCCTCTCCTTCAAGTTTCTTAATCTAGGCAGTTACAGCAATCTACCAAATTGCCTTAAAAGCCTACTCAAACACATTTAAAGACTGAATTTCAGATTGACATTTTGTCATGCTGTAAAATGTGACAAGAACACTGGGGAACAAACACATGAGAAAACACATTTGAAAGGATAATAGGAAGAAATTGTTAAATCAACACAGGGAATTTTAAGAAAGACAATATCTGAGTTCCAGAACATTTTCCTATAAGGCTATCGTTTCAATTGGATAGTTAAAATAACAAATGCAATTAGTATCATTAAGGGCACATGTACAGAAATAAAATTGATTTTATTGATACTAATGATTTTAACTTTTCTAGATGGTACTTAATTACATTTTCTTGAAGCATATATGATGATATATTCTATAACTTTTCAATTTGTCTGTGTACGGTTATGATCACTATGCTATATCCGTTCTTGGATTCTGAAATGCATTTTAAACATAAGTTGAAATATATCAATTAGCTATGTAGAGAAAACAGGATGTGTCTAACTAGGGGACTCTGTTAACTTATTAGAGTACTCAGGAAGTCGGCTGCAAGTGGGAGGTCAACATGACATTGCATGTAGTTGTTAAATTTGGCTTCATCACTAATAGATTTTCAGAACTTCACAATTTATTTAAAACCTCTGACTGCACTTTTAAAGTTTTCTGTTTCAGAGTCTTCTAAAGTTTCTTGAAGGAACATGTTTCTATATCTAAATAAGAATTTCTGTTCTGAACCCTTACATTGAAGTAGACGAATAGTTGCTTCTCAGGAATATTTAGGAGTCTGAATTGCTTCCTGAGCTTGGCACTGCTGCTTCCTTTCATTGGGTGGTCTCATTTCAACTATTTTTGTAGAAACTGACTATAATTTTGGAAATGACGTATCAGTATAAAATTGAATTATTCAGTTGATAGCATACATTCTTGGTGAAGACTGTGTATTGGTCACTTCGGAGGGGTAGGCTCAGCTCCTTATTTGTTCTCTGGGCAAGAGGGGCTTGTTAATATTTTGCCAAGCAGGTGAATTTTGAACTTTTCATTGGACTTAAACCTGTAAAAGAATAAAATCACCCTCTAAATTATGTTTATTATCATTTTATTGCTTCTAAATTTTGACTTTTCATGGTAACAAATATCTTCAGGAAGATAAGTGGACTGTGGAGAGTCTGTCAGCTCTTGAATGATGGCTTAGCATCAGAAGGTATCAAGCTACATGCATATTAGTTTCACTTTGCTAAGAAGTGTTATGTTTCCCAGAACATCAGTCAGTTAAGCTAGTTTGATTTCTAAAAAGATGCCATACAAAACCTAAGCATACTACTTAAACTATAGATATCCTTAAATCATTTCCCGAATTCCATTTTTCCTTGCTTTATCTAAAGATTAATAATCACCATTAAATGTTTAAACAAATTTCAAGGAAGTCTAGGCTTCCAACATAAGTCCATTGAAATGAGCTTTAGAGGACATTAGAATCACTAATCAGCATGTGTTGATAGAGTCAAGGTATGTAAATTTAAAATAAATCCTCAGTGCTTCGGGTATTATTTTGAGAGATTATTTTAAGATGGTGTTATCAGAGTAAAGGAAAGAAAGCTAAGTTTTTGGCATCATGGATATTTAAGAAATAATCATTTGTAATCACTCCTAAAGCATGGTACAACTGTAGTGACATGACAGGATAGAGTGATGTCAATCATATAACATTTCTCTTCAGTTTTGTAGCCCTTGTGCATTCTGTGAAGGATGCTCTTCAGTAGGAACTTCCCATACAATATGTTCAAGAAGTTACTGATAATTGACTTAGGTTGATTTTTTAGTCCATGTATCAAATTACATGTACTTTCTATGGTATTGTCTATGTTTGTCTTACTAATGAGACAGAAATGAGGGAATTATAAATTTATTTTCAGGTTAGCATGCAAAGTAATATGTTTCATCACATCATCTTCATGCAAATGAGTCATTACGCTTTCTTATTTGAATATGAAGCTTAAAATTTGAGAAACTCTACCTTTCTAAATCTCAGTGCAAAGAAACATGAAAACATGATTCTTCCTCCTTTCATGACTGCAGTAATAGCTAATATACTGACTATAAAGTGTGTCTTAGTCACTGTTCTATTGCTGTGAAGAGATACCATGACCACAAAAACTCTTACAAAAGGAAGTCTTATAAAAGGAAAATTCAATTGAAGGCTAGCTTAAAGTTCCAGAGGGTAGTCTATTATAATCATGATGGGAAGCATGGAGACAAGCATGATGCTGGGCAGTAACTGAAAGTAACATCCTGATCCACAGACAGACAGGTAGCAGAAAGAGCCTGACTCTTGGCCTGATGTCAAAGCCCAACCCCAGAAACACAGTCCCTCCAATAAGGACACATCTACAGCAACAAGGACATACCTCTTAATTTTTTTTTTTCAAACCATCTACCAACCAATGATCAAGCATGTAAATATATGAACCTATGGGGGCCATTCTCACTTAAATTCCAGCAAAATATGTAAATATAATTTTAAATGATTTTAATAGAAAATTATTCTGAATGCTTGGAAACTTGAAAAGTTTATGGCTTATGTAAAAGCACCCCCTTGATTAACTTATTTGAGTGGTTAGTAAATTTTGTGTTCAATCATTTAGATCTTAGGGTTTTTTCTCATTTGTGTAGATTTGTATATGTCAGATCTTTGATCTTTGTGTATTTGTGACTTCTAAACTGAAATATTTGATATAATATAAAGTCTTTATCATGTATTTTGTTTTTAAGAACTATGTAGGGGATGACAGGATGATCAAGTTGGTTAAGGTAAATATTGCCAATACAGAAGATATGGGTTTAATCCCTGGGATTAGGGATCAGGAGTCACATGGGGGAAGAAGGAAACCTCTAGGAAAGCTGTCATCCACTTTCCATGTGTACCATGACATGTATTTCCCCCAATAAAAATGCAAATAACATGTACTGTTATTTGCATTAAAAAAATAACTGTTTTTTTTCATTGTTGTGAAGCCTTATCTTGTTCATCTCACATAGAAACTGAAATGTGCATCTTTTTTATTTAGTCTAATAATGTGTACTCATCTGTTTTTTCAAACATCCTACATCGATTATGTGATGGATACTCTTGATTATCACCTTGAAATAATATAGAACCATCTAGGAGACACATGTGTGGGCATATCTGTTTATATTTTAAAGAGAATTTCTTGTAGGAGAATGACCTTCCCTCTGGTTGGAAGCTTCTGTTGCAGCAAAATATAAAGAGGTCACAGCAAAACCACAGTATTGTCTGACTGCCTTACTTCTATCAACATCAAACTACAGCATCTTCTGCCTTCCATCATGGACTGGATGCTAGTGACTCTGCAAATCTTCCTTTCTTCAGTATCAGATTATGAATGCTAAGGTGTCCAGCTTCATGATCTCTTGGCCTTTCCAATTTGCAGACACTTATTGCTAAACTATACAGACCTTATTTCATTTATTGACCTAACAAATCCCTTTTATGTTATGCACAAATTTGAAAGTTCTACTCCTCTAGAAAACCCTAAGTAATGTATACAATATATTTATACAGTACAATAGACAATATACTATATATAATTCCTGATGTTATCTTGCTGAAAGTACTCTATTAGATTGTGATACACTTTTCTTGTTTAGTACTCTCTATGATATCATGAGGAAAGGTGATGACTCAATAAACTTTAAAGGATTAAAGATAATGTATATAATGCGGGGTAGAGAAGGAAAATATATGAATGAGTGCCCTTCTGATTGCTACAGATAAGAACAAACATGCTAATCACTTTAATTTGGACATAAATACAATTTATAGTTTATGTTAAGTATGACAAATATTTTTTCTGTTATTAATCTTTATTATTTATATCTTTCTAGAGGGCTAGAAAACAATGGATTTCAACCAGTCCTTTTTTTTAAACCCAATATGTAACCATCAAGTTGAACTCTGCGAATATTGTGAAATATGTGAGACAGGCTTTGGGAAAATATTTAGGATTATTTTATTGCTCTTATCTATAATTTTATGACCTTGCCCACTTCATTTATTTCCTCAGTGCTGCTGCTGGGTTATAAACACTGAGAATATGATTCACCAAAGCTTTGACAGGGCAGTTTCTTCAGTAACTGAGGGGAATCCATGCATGTTCTATTAAGTTCTATTTGGGTTCATTGAGTGGTCATATCCATTGAAAGATACGTACAGCCAACTGTTGTACAGATACACTTCTCTGCTTTGGGAGTTCATTTGTCCCAATGGTTTGTGTTCCATAAGTGAAATTTTCATTGTCAGGGATGCAAGGCACTGATCAGATGGCAGGTGGTCAGCATTGCAATCTCAGGGATTTTGAAGTGGAAGATTAATTTCAAGGTCATTTGATAGTGATAACAAAATTTTACTGGTGAATTTTCATGTTTTATATGTATATTAAATGTTTTAAAAGTTGTATATATAAGGTTTTGAAGTTGCAACCTAAAATCTCTATTCTACAATATCTACACAATATTTAATATTATTAACACAAGAATGTTATATATATATTTAAATATTAGATCTCACGATGTCAGTAATAGTTGCTTGAAAGTATTTAGGAAAAAATTCTTTGAAAATCAATTTAAAGGCAGAAAAAGACTTTTCTCTCCTGTTAGTTTTCTCAAAAAAAAAAATCAGACTTAACTTTTATTAAGACCAAATGGCGTTTGGGTCTGTGGTTTAGAATTGTGAAATCTGAGGACGGATTATACTATCTGAGGCAAAAATACAGGGGTCTGGGAGAAAGTTATTTGTTTCAAACAATATATGGACATTCAAAAAAGATCTTTGTTCTGAAGTGTACAATTGCTATTCACAGCTCTTTATGACCTTATACTTTCTATGGTTAAAAGTCTGAGACTATACTAAGGAACCATCTTTGTCCTCCCAAATCAAAAGAATTTAGTTTCTTCTGTAGCAAAACTCTGGAAAGCATATGGTCTCGCACAGATGTGCGCATGTGTAATGCTTTCTGGTCCCAGAGTTCAGACAATGCCGGGTGCTCTTGGCTAACTTTAAGTCCATTCAATTTTCACTCCACATGTTTTCGAGTTCAGACAATGGAGGTTTGAGCCCTTTCTCAACTGCTTAATCATTACTCTCACTCTGTAGAGGATGTTCTGTGAAAACCTCAAGCACTCCCTGTAAAGGTCACAAAAATTCTGTGTGATATGAACTCTTGAGTTTTTTTTGGTTTTCTTCTGGCTGTTTTTCGGGTTTGACTTGAGGGTGTAATGAAGAAAAGGGTCTTTCAACATCTCTGACTCCTCATTAACTAAGCCCTCACCTTGTTTCTGAGAATAGCAGGAATTAATAAAAATCCAATTTTATTTCAAAAACATTTTTTCAAACTTTCAAATTTATTTATTTCACTGTGAATCAATCTCAATGTAACTAAAACTATATCTTATTGGAAGGCGTTTAATGGAAGAGTGGGGATTGATGTGATTAGAATTCATTGTATGAAATTCTTAAAAAATATAAATCACTATATAAAAATAAATTGCAACATTAAATCACAAAGAATACAGTGCATGGAATGTAATAGTAAAATATAAAGGGTAAAATATAATGAACATAAGGTACATTTATATGTGAAATTATGTTACAATGTGCACTATGCAAGTTAAGTCTACAATGATTTGTTAAAAATTAATATTTTCAATAATAGAGCAGCTTCTATAATGAATACTAATTTTAAAATGGGGAATTTAAGACTTAAAGATATTAATGTGTCTAAGTTCTAATTGTGAGTTAATTTGACGTGTGTGGCTCCACGTTAAACCAGAATTCTCTGACATCAGATTTCATAACCACTAAGTTTAGGTTCCCATGTCAGCAGGCACATGTCTCTGCCAGCTATAGAACTAGTATTCAGCCCAGCATCATTCTATTTTTATAAGAATGTAAACCTAACAAATTCATAAAATACAACTTTATTTGTGATGACTGGAAGTAAATATGTAGCTGTGGAGACTCTGCTCTTGTAACTACAGGCTATCAGTTTACACTTCAGCATCAAAACTGACGTACCTGATGTTCCACAGCCTAAGAAACATCATCCTAACATCACCCTGATAGCATCCTAGCAAATGGTGCATTTGAATTCCTAAACTGAAATTATGACTCTTCTATAGAGAGTCCTAATTCTAAAAGAAAAAAAAATATATATATAATATTATATATTATATATATAATATTACCTGATTTTTTTGTGTGTATATATATGCATACACACACAAAAAATCAGGTAATCAACATTTTGCTCTATGAAAGGAGAAGGCCGAATGATGTGTGGTCAAGTTTTTGAAAATATTGCTTTTTGAAGTCATGAATTTTTGCTGGGATTTTCTGTACACTCCCTTACTCATGAGTAGTTCCTTGTACTGAACATTCAACAAGGAACATCAGGGACAGACACGACTCTGTGAATCCTAAAGAAGGAAAACCCAGCATATATGGCATATAGCCATGTTAAACATCCTACTTGAGAATCTCTGACCACTCAAGGACACCAGCTGCTCTGATAAAAAGGTTCTGAAAGCATCCATCCTGCAACTTCTGAGATTTCTGCTCTGGTTATCTCTTGGCATGAAAATTTTGGACTATATTCTATTTGCTGTGCTTATCTGTGCTAGGTATAAGGCTCTAATAAATAGCCCTCAGGCTTGATTATTGGGAGGGGCAAATGCGTGGCTGGTTTAAAGGATTTCCTTTTCTTTTTAAATCAGAAATTGTATTTATTGTTGAGATATAAGATATTATTTCTTTTGACATAATTGTATAGTTGACATTACTTGTGAACTGTATTTTATTCATATTAAAATACACAGTAATTATAATTTTTATCACTAATATTTACATATTATGTAGTAACAAAAATAATAGTGTAAAAATAAATTCATTTTTAACTCTTATTACATACTTATATGTTAAGGTATCCTATTAAAAGTTATAATCTGCTTAGTTTTCTTTGAATGAAATTCCATATCAAACTTTTTATTATTATATAATTTTTCTTCCTACAATATAGTTCTTTCCCTCCCCTGCCAATTCCTCTCAGATAAAAGGCAAAACAAAACAAAATCAAACCTCTGGACAGATATTTTGAGTGTTTGTAGTTACACAACACACTATCATATTATTATGAATTTAAAAAATATCATTATTTAGAAGTAATCATGTCGGTTTAATTTTGATCAAAAGGTTAAGGTAATCATATCTTTATATTGGTGATTTTCATCCATAGATTTTAATTATCTTTTTATGTATGTTGAATTTAAAATTTTGGCCGACATCTACTTTTTGTGTAGGTTTATGAAGTGTACGATGGTAATATGACCCTCAGTCATTGTAATAATATTCTATATTTGGAAGTCTTACATGTAGCAAAGTTATTTTTTATTTTCAATAATTATGTAGTGACAGGAAAACAGGAGCGGGTACCATGCATATCACAGGACAGTGTTGCTCTTTGATTCTCAATCAGCTTCTAAATCGAGTTATACATGGAAACTAACAATTTAAGCCTGAAAGCTGATGGTGGAAACTGAAGGTAGAAAACATATATCAAGAAATAAATGCATTGTTTATTGAAAATAATTTTTTCTTACAATACATTCTGTTTACCCACATGATATCCCAGGTCCTCTCCTTCCTCCCTATCTTTCTGACTACACACCTTCATTCTTTCTCTCTTAGGAAACCAAACAGGCAAATATAAAAGACAAAGAAATAATCTTCAAAAAAGGAAAAAAAAATAAAGAAAAATCACAATAAGCTCACACTCAGAAACATATGTACACAAGCAAAACCCCTAAAACACAAAATCAGAAACATAACATATCTGCAAAAGACCAGCAAGACCAAAAATGCCCAAACAAAGCAACATGAGACAAAAAAAAAATCAACAGAAATATCATTGAGTACTTTCTGTGTTGGCTATCTATTGTTGGTCATGGTAGCTCCCTCAAGTGTGTTTTATATATCCAGTGAGACTCCATTGGAGAGAACTAATTTTTCCTTTGCAAGTCATTGTCAACTGGAGATACAGTTTTTATTAGGGATGGGAAATCATGTCTAAACCACCTCTCAGCATTGGCACCCTGTTTGGCTTGGACCTGTATAGGCTCTGTGCAGTCTGCCACAGACTATTTGAGTTAATATGTATGTCAGTCTTCCTATGTCTAGAAGGTCTCCTTTTCTTGGCATCCTCCATCCCCTCTGGCTTCTAAAATCTTTCTGTCTTCTCTTCTGTATAGATACCTGAGTCATCAGGGGAAGTGTTTAATGAATTACTATCGAGTGTTTGAAAGTGTTCATTATACATTGTTCAGGTGTGGGTCTCTGTTTTAATTTCCATCTAGTGCAGGGGGAAGTTTTTCTGATGATTGCTGAGCCAATGTTATATGAGTATAGCAGAATGCCATTAGGATTAATTTTATTGCTACTTTTTTTTTGAAGCAGAACAACATCACTTTGTTTTTCTCTAGGTCCATGGTCTGCCTAGTTTCAGGTCTTGGCCATACATCAGTGTTAGTAATGGATCCTATTGGAGTGGGCCTTAAATCCAATCAGATAATGGTTGATTACTCTCACAACTTTTTGCCACTATTACCCTGGCATATTGTGCAGGTAGCTTACCATCATAGACTGTAGGGTTTGTAGCAAGGTTGGTAGTTTCCTTTCTCCTCTAGTTGTGTACAGAATACCTTCTAAGGTACCCAGAATACTAGTTAACAGGGGCAAAGGCTCTAGATGGTTACCAGTTCAACTTCTTTGAGTTAAGTGAGATATGTAAGTTTGTCTTCAACAACAGCATCTTATAGTCAGTTTGTAGAGAGCAACGAATAGGCTAGGCAATAGTGTGAAATGTTTGGGGATTTGCAGGGGGCCCTTTGATCAACTCCTCATTTAGAAGTAACCCATTCTGGGCACTGAAGTTCACTTGGGGCATTGTTTCTACCATTATTTGGTGAATCCATTTAGATTTCTTTTACACACATATATGTTTTAAGAAGGTTTTACTGTAGCAGGTTTCCATATGATGCCTCAAATGGCCCCAAATTTTAGCTATCTCTTCCTATTTCTCTCCCCTAATACCCCTCAATCCCATTTAATCATTTTATTCCAGACCCTTCCCTGTCTCTCTACAACTATATATCCTAGGGAAATAAACATATTTAAAACAAATTCTATTTATTTTTTGTTTGCTTGAGTGTGTGCTGGGTTGGGTTGGTTTCTGTATTGATGATGCTGAGAGATAGTTACATTATCTAACAGATACAGCTACTAAAGCATTTAAGAATCTGTAACCAAGCTGGTCAGTTCTCAAGTCAAGGCTATGTGACTGGCTTAGACTTATGTCACTTTTCTGCTTTTCAATTACTTCCTTCCTTATAACATTGTGTAATTTTTGGAGAATGGCTAAAATTTTATTTGTTTTCCTCAGTTATTAAAGTTGGCTGAACATAAGAAATTTCTGAACATTGGCAGAAGACTACATACACGATATTAAATTATCAAGTAATAAAGGATATTAAACTCCTAAAAGTAGCAAATATTGATTTCTTAAAAGAAGTTTTCTCAAAACTGAAATTTAGCATCAGTAGTCTTCCATTGATTTGGCACAAAGCAATTATTTGTGAAATATTGAATTTTATACAGTATTAAAAACATGTATCTCTTCTTTTAATTCCACATCTGTAAGATTTGGATTAAATATGCATTAATTAATTCATGAGAAATAACTTTTTACAATTATACTAGCTGGCATTTTACTATTTTTTGATAATATAATTTTATAGTTTCTAAGTTTCTTTTATACTTTGCTTAATGTAATACTAAGGGTTCTATTTGCCCATAATTACAAGATATCTTTGATAAACAAATTCATATTTAAACAGAAAATCAGTCAATCCAATTTTCCCTAGCTTATGAAGATTCTATCTGTAACCTGGAAACCCTGGTCCATAGGGATATAGAGACAAGATCTTTGGAACTGCTTCCTTGTTTTCCCCTTGAACTTTTGTCAAAGCTGCACCAGAAGACACATTCAGGAAAGCTAAACACAATGTTTTCATTTTAAAAAATGACTATTAAAATATTTACAAGATAAATGAAACTTTTTTGTAGTTGTATAATTAAAAATATATACACCATTAATTAAATTTATTTTACATTTGTCAGCAAAGAAAATGATATTTTACTTAAAGATGCAGTTGCTATAATCTAATTTTAGAAGAAATTAGATTCAATTGTGTTTGAAATGACAAATGCATACTATATGTAATATGTATTTAGAAAACCTAAGAATATTACAGATAGAAACATTGCTAATTTTTTTTCCCTAAGAAATTTGATATAATTGTCACTGAAAACCATTATAGACTGAATAACAAGGAATAAGACGCCTGCCCTTTACCATCCTAGCTCCTCTCTCTCAGAGCCCTCAAATTCCACAGCTGCTGTGGGCGTTAAGTCCTACCTCTTTCTCCCATCCTTGAATCTGGACTTTGAATAATGGTTGTTTGAAAGTTTTAACAGAACTAGTACATAACATCCATCAGAAATCGTTGACTCTTTCTTCATCATAGCATGAATACTATTGGCTTTCAGTTGCTAAGACATCATAGTGATATACGACAGTTAATAGATTCCTCAAACTCTGATTTTCATACATTAAACATGATTTATCTGGAAGGTAGGAGACAAAAGTGCAATTGGAAGAATATTTCCTCATTACAAATAATGAAAACTTAACAACAATTTGTTGACATCAAACATCGTCTCTCTATGTTTGAGCAACTTCTTGGTACATCTACTTCATAGATAGATATGAATATATTATTTCCAGAAGTTCTTACTTAGTGACTAAGTAGCCTTATATGATCGTCTAAACCCAAAGTTAGTGATAACATAGTTAGAACAAAATAAGAATGTTTCATTAAGTCCCCTTGGAGATTAGATACTATTAAATTGTTTTTTTTTAAATATCTACAAAGCAAACTTTTCTATCTTGTTACTAAGATTTGTAATTCTTTTGCAGTTTCAGCATAGAGAATATATTCTTCTGCTTTTTCAAGTTGATGTTTCATAAAAATTGTTCAATACATGAAAGAGCACAGCTGTAAGTGGGTGCACATGAACTATCTTTTACTGCAGTAGAGATTTACATACTGCCTCAGTGTTGGTGGATAACAGGGAATCACAGGAAGTCCTTCAGTGATGTAAAAGATGAAGCAGTACATACTGTAGAGTTGGGTTCTGTGTTGATTAGAAAGGGTACTCTAATTGTCATTGCTGAGGCACATACATGTGATGGAATCAACTTCATTTCAGCTACAAATAGACTTTGCACATCTTGGCTGAGTCTGCCATATCTGGGCTTCAACTTACACTACTGGGTATTCTGAGCCCTGCTATAATAACACAAAGATCATGAGAAATAAAATAGAATTACCTTAGTTTCTGTTCATAACATTTGTGCTGTTATTCCATAAGCAAAAACAATCAGCACCAGTGCTGAGTCAGTAGGGAAACACTGTGACCCAATGTTTAAAATTAAGGCCATCTATGCAGCCAGTTTATTTCATTGGTCTGCAGCTCAGCTCCAAATCTCTATAATGCATCTCCTCACTAGTGTTTTCATTTTTATGGTCACACTAATGACCTGAACAGGGTGATATTTACGGCATTTGAAAAACAGTCAAATGCTAAATCTGTCATCTGGCCACATGACGTTATCACAGGATCTTAATTATTTTAGGAGGCAGGTTCCCTCTTATGATACACCTGAGAGGCAGGGAGACTTCTGAAGAGTATTGAGTAGGGGCTAAAATTTTTTTATGAAAAGGACATTTACTTTATGTTTTCTTTTTAGTGTTTTGGATTTTGATTTAAATTATATTTATGTACATGCATATAGTTTATTTTGATAAAGTACATTCTCCTTTTCATCTTCTCCATATCCTCCCATATTCACCAACCCTATTCCCTCCCAATTTGATGTGTCCTTTTTAGAATCCCACTGAATACTCTTAGTTATGCAGGAATGTTCCTGGGTGTTAGACAAACAACTAGAACATGTATAGATTCCCAGAGGAAGTATCGTTGAAGAAAGTTTTCTAGTAATTTTTTTCTTACTCAGTTAAACCAAAAAAAATGTATAATCATCTATATTTCAGGAATGTGGACCTATCTTCCAGGCTTTTTTTTTTTGTACATAGAATATGCCTTAAATCAGTAATTCTTCTAATTAAAACTGTATATGTTCTGAGTTTCTTTAGAATCCATATTCTAATGAGTAGAGATATAGTAATATACAAGGCTTTTAAACAATTCTTAGTTCATCCTAATATTGTTGTCTACAGTGTATCATTTTATTTAGATATAGATTTTACCATTGCTGCCTTTATATTCATGAATATCAGCCTTACAACTTGTTATAAAATCAGTAACACATTGTGTGGAGAACCTAAAGATGATAAGAGAAATGTAGTCATATTTAAAAAGAAAGAACAAGACACTATTTATTATTGATTGATTGAGTAAAGAGTTAGAGAAGGATTATTGTCAAATATTTATGTATGCAAGAGAATACATACAAAATATTTAATTATTCAAAGGGGAAGAAAGTAGTTTGGAAGAATCAATGTAAGCTATAGTTTTTCAGAGTTATTTATTTCATGCAAGGAAGCTGACACTTCAAGTGAATTGTTTGGATTTACTGCAATATCTAATTCTCAGTGTATTCAATATTTCCACCAAGCTTATTGTTATGCTATAAAGTAGTAGTTTGGAAAAAGGGCATTCCTGGTCCTATTCATCTGATGGTTAATGCACTCTTTGGTGTTCCTGATTGATCTGAGGATAGACACTAGCAGTTGATTCTTCTCATCATTGAGTGCCTCTACTTTTAGAACCACCACTTAGCTATTGGGTAAATCTGTCAGTCTGTGAATGTATTGCTCAAATGAGGCCTCATCTCTTTGGCCAAGTCTTTAAAATTTGCCCAAGTAGACTATTGATACTCTAGAGTGCGTACTCTATTCTCTAGGATGAGTGCTGAGCTCTAACAGTTTTGAAAGAAGGTTAATCATAGGAAATCTCTAGAGTCCTAGTGGAATCCTTTTTGTCCTAGGCTTCTGATTTGCTTAAAGTTATGTTTATCTTAGACTGTACGTCCCTAATCACAAAGCTTCCTTTTATAGGCTAATTCATTTGGGTGCAAGTTTTTATTTCTTGAAAACAAAAATTCTTATATAACTTACCTTTTATATTATAAGAACAACGCATGATTACAGTATTCTACTACCACAAATTATGCAGTGCTTTACCCCACCAGTAGAAATTTCAGGGTCTAGACAACTGAAAGATAATGGATGAGATTTATCCTGGGAAAACTACCTTCATACTCATGGTATCTCATTGGCCAGTTAAGTATAACTTTCCTTTTTAAAAATACAGTTTTCAGTCTTTACAGGTACAGAAGACTGAAAATGATTATTATATGTGTGTATATATATATATATATATATATATATATATATATATATATATATATATATTATTATATTATATTATATTATATTGTATCAGACACCTGAAAATGATTATTCTATGTAGCCATGTGACTCATCCTAGATGTTTGCATAGCTACAAGTAGCATGTAAGGGATAATAATAATTAATAATAGTAATAATAATAATAATAATAATAATAATAATAATAACAAGCACAGAACTCTGTATTTGGTTAAGGATTGATGTTCAATATACATCTTTGAGAATCTCTTATATGTATTGACCATATTCAATATTCACTTTCTTCCCCAATACCTCCCAGATGGACTCTCCCTTCCTTATCCACTCAACTTGTGTCTCCTTTTTCATCTATCAGGAGAGCTTGGTGCTGTCCATATATTTATAGATATGTGGTGTATATAGGATGAGGGGCTCTAAGACCCAGAGCAGTGACACAATAGAGCTATTATACACATTAACTCACAGGAGAGGATATTTGAGAACATTCATAAGTGCCATGCAGCTACAAGTCAAACTAAATATCAGTAAGGAGAGTAGAGATAGGTAGTGAGTCTCAGCCATCATAACAATGGACTTACAGGCAACTGAAACCTGCAAGGAGAGGGAGAGTCAATTGTCGGTGTATTATCAAAGGATGGGATAAACATAAACTTTATTTTGTTTCCTAGATATAAATTAGTTTGTAAACATGCTAAAGGCATTCATTTCACAGCAACCAGCTGTGAAATAGTTATTGTAATAACATTTATTTATTTATGTTTTTGAAAGAGATAAGAAGAGAGGGAAGGAGAAAGAGGCAGAGGGAGGAGAGGGAGAGAGAAAGGGAGAGAGAGAGAGAGAGAGAGTACTCACAGGAGGTCAGAGGATAAGTTCCTGCAGAAGTCAGTTCTCACCTCTGCTGTGTACAGTCATGGAGTTCAGAATATCAGGCTGAGGATAAGTATCCTTACCATCTCAGCCATCTTGTTGGTTAGCCTATTATCTCCGAATTCAAACACAGAAACAACACCAGAACACTGATGGCAAAATATGCTAAAAGACAAAAAAGAAACAAACACAGTCCATTGTGGGTCCCCAGTGAACAGTGAGAAGGAATACAGTGGTGACTCAAGGGGAGGAAAACAGAAAGGAACGAAGCATCGCTGCCCCTAGCCACCATCTGAACATGAAAACTGTGAGCGCCTACCCCAGCCATCATCCATTTCACCTATTGTTTGAAGTACTACGCTAAATACAATAAAATACATACAACTAAAGAAATAGAGAGGCCAACAATTTGAAAGGGATCCCAAAGTGCGTAGGGCAGGCACCAAAGGGTTGAAGGGAGAAAAGAAGGAAGATAATGCAATTATATTTTAAATTTCAAAAAATAAAAACTAAAACCCAGAGAGCATATTTGGGGAAATGAGTAGGTGCAGAGGACTTTGCACAAAAAATAAAAAAGAGAAACAGAGATGAAATCTTTGAGTCTGGACAAATAATAACAGGTTTTGAATGCCAACAATAGTTGTTTCCCTCTGTAAACCGAAATATTCAATTTTTAAAGCTTTCTTATTTTTAAGCCAAGCTGAGTTTTTTGAATAAAAGCTCTTGCTATTTTGAGCTGCTTAAGAAACTGTTTGCATTCGATCAGCATGAGTGTACTCCTCTCAAATGCCAGAGGCAGAGCATAGCCTTAGACAGTTGCAAACAAACCACAAAGGGCCAAAATGATCCAAAAGACCTTGCAGGAAAACTTTGTCTTTTCTCAGTGGTTTACAACTGCTTTTCAGAGCACATAACTGTTTATCTATGAGAGTGAATGACCAGCTAAATGCCCTGTTTTCCTAAATCCACACAGATGTACTGGGTGATTTGCATTTGAAGATGGTCTGACAGACAAATACATTAAGTATTCATTTCTTCATTTTGAGAATAGCTGCTATTTTCCAGATGAATATTGCTGATAAGCATCTCTTGCCTTATCCAGCGCAATATTGTATATTTGGATGCATTCACTTAAATATTATAACAATAAATTAATTTTTGAATAATCACAAAACAGAAATTTCTACACCCTCTGTCAGAGTTAGCACTTGATGAGGTTACGTGCCTGAGACCACCAACATGGAAATTCAGGCAAACACACTCATTTATTCATCTCATCAAAGTGAAATAATTCTTAGATAATATTATGTTTGTTGCTCCATTACCCTCAACTTCTCCCGTTAGAATCTTGTAAGCAAATTTTAGTGATGCCTGGGTAGTCATTCCCTGTTGTTTTATGATTCTCAGCTGGGCTATTTATACATGCACCCACCAATTTATTCCATAAATTACTGAGCCTCAGTTGTGGGCCAGGCATTGTGCCAGACAGCAAGTGGGGAGGGGTGTTGTGCAGAGCCAAGTAATTCAGTTTTAGCTCCCAGAGCCTACAGACAAGGACAGTAAAGCGGCATGGGAACATCTATAGCACAAGCTAATAAGTATATGGAGACAAATGAATCACAGTAACCATGTGAGATTCCATAAGGTTGGAAAAAAAGAAGATGCCCCTTAAGCTTTCCTTTGAGACATTAACTACTTAGAGTGATGTGATGTTACAAAGAAATTCCTACAGAGTACATCGGAGGGGACAGGTAGTCTAACATGTAGTTCTAGGGAAGCCAAAATCTTCAGATAAAACTTAATGAACATACTGTAACAAATAGAACACTCACACTGCAGTGTAGAGAGTGAGGAATTATTAGTATTGGTCTAAAGCATGCTAAGTGCAAAGAGATTGTGGCATAGAATGGAATATGTTATGTTATCTTGGAAGCAGAGGGAATAAATTTCAGAAATGCCTTAACAAGAGACATAGGGGTTATATTAGAGAGGTTCCACTAGAGATGGAAAGTGGGGACAGACAACAAAAATATTGTGGGAAAAGAATCAATATATCCTAGAGTTTGGATATAATTCAGGATTTCAAAGCTGATCAGAGAATGGTCAATGATATGGCACTGATATCATAAATTTAGATAAATAAAAATTGTAAAATAATTAATATCACCAAAATTTATGCCAAAGTATGTCAGAATATAAAAAATGATTGTTAAAGCTTAAAAGTGTTGAAGATTTTTATATATAAAAATAAATTAGAAAGGAAGAAGCCATCTGCTACACAGATTCTTATCCTGCATGGTGACAGCTATCAGATGCTGAAACAATAAATAAGTAAAACGTAAACAAGAATGAGCCTGTAAGAAGTTGTCAAGCTCTAAGCTCGGGTGTCTACTTTGCACCATGGGTTCTCAAAATCATCTTTGAAAATTATAGATTTATATGCTACTCTATATGGACTAAATAAAACAGGTCTTGAATGATTTTGTTTGGGAAGGCAATAATGTAGAAAATTTGTCTAATTAATTGCAGCTTTCCTTCTAATCAAGAGGTTAGTGGAACTTTCAAAATGTGATATGAACACCTTTTTGCATTGAGCAGGGTGTTCCATGCCCCTGACACTGACTGAAGAGGGAGCACATTACTGAGGCTGAGGCAGAGGTGAAGGGTACCAGAATGATGCTTAGTGAAAATCATCAGAGGAAACAACATTTTGAAAGGAATCAATATTTCTTACAAATACATCAAATCACAAAGAATAGATGTGTAAAGTAATAATAAATAAGTTCTTTTATCATGAGTAAAGATATAGGGTCAAGGAAACAAGATGATTCCTAAAATGATAATTATGCATATTGAGACAATCAAAATGGTCAAAACTGTTGATAAATTGAAGGTTAATAACAAACTTGATTAGAACATATTAAATACTTTTTAATGTGTTTTAATAACAGTGAGTTATAGAAAGACAATGATGTCTAACAAATCAATTTGAGTAGAGTGGCTAATATTAGGCATTTAATAAAACACATTTACAATGTATACAGATTCAAACTAGTATCGTTACAGTAGATGAAGAAAATGAATCATAAGACAGTGAGGATTAAGTTTCCACTGTTGTTTTAAGAATTTAAGACTTTTATAAGATAAGTTTGCATAAGAAACAATTTTAGTAATTTTTAACTATTATTTATTTTTATCTATCATCTGTCTCTCTCTATTTATCATCTATCTATCATCTATCTATCTTTTTCTCAAATAATTCATCCCGACCCCCATATTCCCTTCCCTACACTCCTCTCAGCTCCCCCCATCTCTCTCTCTCTTTCTCTCTCTCTCTCCCAGATCATCCCCTCTGCCCTGCTTCTTCTCAAAAGAAGGCAGGCCTCCCAGGGTTAACACTCAAATCGGGCATAACAAGGTGGAAAAAGCTGACATGCACACACTGTACACACTGAGCTGGAGGAAAAGGGTCTCAGGGGAAGATAAGAGGAACCCTCCCCCCTCAACACGCACACATACACACTCCAACTTGTGGGAGTTCTACAAGAGCACAAAATCAAACAACCATTAGTACCAGTGTTGGTGGTACAGTGGTGAGCATAGCTGCCTTTAGATTTTGATTCTTTGGACAATCAATGTTACCCTAGAAAGAAAAGAGTGTACAAATGGATATGGAAATGATTTTCAGTGCCCAAAGTTTAGAGTATATGTATTTTTCTCCCAGTAGCTCTGAAAAGTCAGGTCAGTTTACTCATTATGCAAATTAAGCAGCTTGTAACTATTTACTGCTATTTTTGTTTTCCCTCTAAAGTATCAGGGATCCATGAAATAACGAGGGTCATTTAGTGATAATCCCAGGGAAGAAATTCAGAGGCATTGGATAGAGATCTGGAGGCACTTTCTAAGTAAGTTTCAAAGTATTCCATTGCTAATGTGGCTGCTTAGTGTGGTGAGTGGTCAAAGGGAAGAAGTTGCTGTGGAAAAACTTTACACTCCAGGAAACTAACAAAGTCACACAAAGAGTTTAGTTTAAGTTTCAGGCTAAGTCATTCTTCGTAAAGGAAGATAGGACTGTCCTAACATGAATACTTAACTAAATTTTAAGTAGAGATTCTGGAACATTCTATAAAACAACTAGAATACTTGTTATAATTAAGAATATCCAAAGAAAGCAAGATAAAGTAGGCTACTATCTGGACATGGTGCCACTTGAGAGATGACACATGACAGTCAGGAGTCCAAGGTCACTTTTAGTTTAATAGAAAACTCTGCCTCATGAGATCTTCTATGAATATCTACACCTCTCTCCATAAAACAAGACTACCAGAGTCTGAGATAATAGAGTTTTTAATTCAATTTTTAGAATGATAGACTATATTATTCAAGAACATAAGAATAAAGGTAATGAAATCAGAGAAGAACTTCAACATTCAATAAACCTAATAGAAAATTTATTTAAAAGTTTCTTCTGAAAAAGACAGAAGAAAAATAATTAATATAGAAGAAAAAAAGACACTTATTCAAATAATGAAATGATGTAAAATGTACAATGTATATGTACAATGTGTAACATAAAAGAGAAAAAGGAGCGTGGGGCAAAGTAAAGAGTTAATGTCTAGGACTCCCAAACAAATGACCAAGACTGAAAACACACACACACACACACACACACACACACACACACACACGCACACACAGTAATAGCTTTGATGACAATCAAAGCAGAAGACCCATTTGTTTCTAAAGGCAGCAGAAGTTCACATTATTTAAATAACAACTCATTAGACACTCGACTTTCAGTATAAATTGTGCAAGCCAGTATTCAATGGAATGATTGATTTATAACAAAAAAAAAAAAAAGAATGAAGCAAAGTTAGCAAGGCAAGAAACTGTGTTATTAAATTAAATAATAGTAGATCAGTCCAATATCCATTTACACAAACAAAATGAAACTCTGCTCCTAATACACACAGTATACAAAGGTCACTTCTGGTCATTTTGTAGATCTGAATATAAAAAAGAAACAAACAAATGCTTCCTATTGATTAGCCAATGGAATATCACTATGAAACTCTGACAAGGTGTTCTGAATGACAATAAAGTGCTAAATATTAAGGAAATGATTAATTAATGTGTGTAAGTGAAGGAGTTTCTACCACACAGCAATTCTAAGAAAGAGAAATAATGAATAGTAAGAAAGCAAGCAAAGGATCTGCAGTAACATAACATTAAGATCTCATATATAATGAGAATGTAAATGATTATAAACCATTATATTTAATTACTATTAACTTTATGAAAATAAAATTAAAACTTTAGATATTAAATTTAGATTTTTGTAAGTCAGACTAGTAGTCATTTATAAGGATGAAAAAGGGCTTGTAACTGGAAGAAAGAAAAAAAACTTGGATTTGCTAAATTCTATTTATTGACCTTAAAATTGATTATGCAAATTCTCAGTAAGTAGATTCAACATGGTTTCAAACTCACAAAGATCCACCTGCCTTTGCCCTGGAGTCCTAGAAATTAAAGCATTGTTACCACACCTGTCTGTTATTCAATTTCTTAATTGATGATCGCTGACTATTTATGAATATTTATATATTTATTTACTTCATAGATAGTTATATTAGCTTCACATGTTTGTTGGCTCTCCTAGAATGGTAACTGGTGCTTTAAATAGTTTACTTTTCTCTCGTCTACAAGAGTTGGAATTTGTCCTGCTAGAACTCTATTTTGCTTTGGCCTAGTATTTTCTGATGAGGCCTGAATTGTCCCTTTTAGAATGGTAATGTATAGTTTGTGGCATTGTATGTTGGAAGTACGTAATTTATCTTTTAATTTCATAGGGGACTATAATTAAGAGATTGCCTTTAGTCTCCAAGGAGACTTCAGGCACTAATCAGATTGAGAATATGAAAGACTTCAGGGACTTTCAAAGTTGAATATTCTGCATTTTGCCTTACATTATCTTGCCTTATATTTTGCCTTATAATAGCCAATATAATATATATTTGCCTTATAATAAGGCCACCAGCCAATGGAGGCCAAATATTGGACTGTGGTCCTTTGTATGAGAATGTCCCCCATAGTCCCATAAAGATGAATATTTTGCCCCAGTTGATAGAGCTGCTTCTGAAAGATTCGGAAGAGTGGCTATATTGGAGGAGGCGTGTCACTGGGGTGGGTTTAGGGGCTCAATACTCTCACAACACCCCCAATGTGCTCTCTGTCTTCTGCTTGTGAAGTGTAAGCTCCCAGCTGCTACTACAGCTGACTGCTATCATGCTTTTGCTCACCCGTGGTTGACGCTAACCCTCGGAAACTGTAAGTCTAATTATACACTTCAGTTTATAAGCTGCCATGGTCATTATGTTTTATCACAGCTTCAGAGAATTCACTAAGACAGTTGGCATATACACCACTTTAATAAAACCTTTACTCCAATAAATAAACAAAACTAAGTTAATTTTTGTTGTGAAATCTGAAATAAGTAACTAAATAAGTAACTAAGTTACTTTTTTGCTTAGCAAATAACTGAAATATTTCAGCCTTCCATTCTTATTCATTATTGCTAGGTCATTCTCAAGCATTTAGTTTTCCTTTCTAAAAAGTCCTCTTCCTTTAACAGCTTTGCTGTATAGATAGTGCTCCTGTGTGCTCCTTCTCTTTATTTCATCTGAGATTGTTTCTTACAGGCCACACTTATTTAATAATAGCATATTCCTGCTTGAAATTATTTTCTTTATAAAAAGTATGTGTTGTCTTTATGGGACACATAATTATTTCTGGTGACTTAAATCATTCATCATAATCTTGACTCCATGAAGTCTACCCACATCACGGGTTTTTCTGTAAACGCTGTTTCTCTATTTAACACCACTGGGTTTTCTCTATGTCTGCTTGCTATGTGGTAATGAGATGCGGTCAGCCAGCTTCCTGCTCCTGTCACTCTGCCATGCCTCCTTTGTGCACTTTCCTTCTACAACTGTTAGACAAAAACAAAGCCTTTCTTTAAATAAATAAATGCCCACTTTATATCACTCCTTGACTGTCTTGTTGTTACTTAGTTAAAGACCAGTGTTTATATTATTATTTTATAGTTTGGTTACTTTTTTCTCCTCATTTTTGCTTTAGTGAAAATGTCTGAACCTAAGAATTCCACATATGAATAATTAAACTTTATCTCAAGCCTGATCGACATATTTTCTAGAATGATTTTAATACCAATAGTTCAGGCACATCACTGATTGACAGCTTTCAATGTCTTGTGATCAATTTGGCAACAGCATTTCCCTTTATGTATCTTATTTGATACAAGCCTTGCAACCCCAACGACAGCATATTGTCTCTCATGTTTATGTCATTTGCCTTTTGCTCTTCACAGATGTTACTTTTTCTTTACATCAAAAAAAATTATTTTTGGGTTTTTGAGACAGGGGTTCTCTGTTGTAACTCTGGCTGTCACAGAACTCACTCTGTAGATCAGACTGGTCTAGAAGTCACAGATATCAGCCTGCCTCTGTCTTTCTCTGCCAAGGGCTGGGATTAAAGGCGTGAACCACCACCACCTGATCTCACAGTTGTCATTTAAAAAAATAAGTAGAAAGATCTTGCATCCATGTTGTATAAGATTTAGTATCTGTGTACTTTTTGATATGATGTGAGCACCTATATATCACTCATATTGATGTGTATATTGAGGATAAAGTTAACTCATCTTAAACATCAAGGTACTTACCAACTGTGTCAGTGATCACTGACCAAAAAATATGTCAAGAAGTAAGGGAAAAGCTGATGAGGGGAAGAGAGAGCAAAGGAAAAATTTGGATGACTTTAGGCATGTTGATATGAATATGTATTATCCAAGAATAGTCAAATGAGAATAATGTTTTATTTAGTTACTTTTCTGTTGCTATGAGAGAATATCCTGAGAGAAAAGCAAGTTAGGGAAGAAAAACCTTGTTTTGACTTGCCATTGTAGATATGACATAGTCCATCATTGCACTGAAGGCACGGCAGCAGGAGAGTAAGTCCTGCATGGGAGACAGAAGGCAGATTGATCACATTTCATACTCACACAGGAAACAGAGAGAATAGGGAGTGTTGCCAGACCATAAAATTCAAAACTCACCCAAGGTGATGATGATGTTCCTCCATAGGGCTCAACCTTCTATTTCATAACCTTCCCAATAAGCAACATTTCTGGAGACCTATGGAGGACATCTCATACTCAAACAACAATATATGGAAATGATTATATCTCTTTAAGGCTTGGTTGTTGTTGTAGCTTATGAGCTTGTGTTAAAAAAAAAGCTATACAGATATGGAACGTTTAAGTTTAGATCCTAGTGCAAACCCCTTTTACAAATTTGCACTAATTCTTAACTATATTGAACAAGTTTATCAATCCCTTCCAGTTACTTTCCTCATAGGTAAAATTATGACACAAATATTGAATGACATATAATTGTTGAGGGCAAGTTTGTATAAATGAATTATGAATTATGTAACAAAGTGCCTATCACTGGAGACACACTCTGGGGTTTTAATAATTAACTATAAGAACTGATTTGAGGGAATTCACCATATAATTTATATAGCATTTCTCTAAAATTACTTATTTGCTGTGTGTGTGTTGAATAGTCCATTATTGATTACCATTGTTGCATTTTATGCACACATTTGTGTATTCTAGCATATGAATATTGAAGGTATTCTGTAGACTCAATGTAAGTTACTCTTTGAAAGTTTTATATCAATGTTTTGTGAAAATGGAGACTCATTTTATTGCAGAAATCATGAGTAGCCAAGTACTAATCTTCACAAAAAATTTTAAAATCCCAATCCTTTTTGAAATGTCTTCTTGTGTGTAATTAGATTCTTTGCCTAGTAGTTAGTACCAATAGAATTAGCATCCTAATTTATATTGTAAAATAGTCTTTATTCATGTCTCCATTTCAATTTAACCTAAATAAATGCACATCTAAGAGTTTTAGAAATATTTTATAAGCCTAGACTCCCATATTTTTATGAAGAATAAACCTCAAAGTTTTTAAGTTTTAGCCTTGTTTGAATTATTCCTGGTTATAGTTTTTCTGCAATAGTTTTTAAATGCAAGACTCACACTCTCTATGTTAGTGAATCTAGTCTTGGCATGATTACTAAGGAAAGCATAAAGAAGTATTATACAGTTTTCCTGTGGGCCTCAGGACTTATTGGCCTTGATGTTTGAGGCATGTATTTAAATCAAACTAGCAAAAGTAGAATAAACTATTCGAAGCATGTTTTTGAACTGTCTACCAGTGCAGTACATAAATCACTTCAGGCCCATAGGCAGAGAACACAAAAGGATTTAACTTCAGACATAAAGAAAAACCATCTAAAGACATGGAAGAATTTTAATTAAATTTGGAGTGCATGTCAAAGCACTGAGTCAAAGCGTTAACTTTGCTCTGGATGGATGCTGATTGCCTTCAAATTCACCATGCCTTAGAAGGATAAAATTCAGCAAGCCTCTGAGAGCCTCACAAACAAGACATGGGCTTTTCTTCTAGGAAAGACTTAACACTTTTTTGCTTCTTTAAGCGGCATTAGTGAGATACTGTTTGCAATTTCAGATTAGAATGTTTTCTTATACACATTTTTGAAAGTTCTTTAAAAGTGGGGTATGGTGTTGCAGTCCTGTAATTCTATCGGTCAGGGAGCTGCTACAGTAGCATCAGGAGTTCAAGCCCAGTCTAAGTTACTTAGAGGGTTCCTTGTAAGCCTGTGAAGCAATGAGACATGACCTCCAATATGAAAACAAAAGAGAACCCAGCAAAACAAATTAGAAAATAATATTGATGGGTATGGATGACTACAGAAAAAGAAAGTAAGATTATATATATGAAGAAAAGGAGGACTGTTTCTATTTAATAGTTTTTCTTCTTTACTTGAGTTTGCTTTTATTAGATTCCAATGAAAATCTCACCATACATTAAGCAGCATGCTATTATGTATTAATATGAATATGTCAATAATTTTCCTTCTTAAATATTTACACATAGTCATTTTAATGTATAATATAAGGGTTATAGAAAGATGAATCTTTTCGTTTTTAAAATTATAACTATGTAAATATTTTCCTTCGAGAATATAGCTTTTTATAAATCATGGAGAAATGTTTTATGCTTTATTTGAGTCAGTAGAAGCATCAAATATAGGTGTTGATGAAGATTCACCAGATGTAGCTGTTGATTCAGTATAAAGGCTTTTATTCTTTGTCTAATTAAATCACTGGTTCTTGCCTGGACCCTGGAGCCCTGGAGCCCTAGAATGTTAGCCTCTGGACAATCTATACTTAATCTGAGAACTGGAAGGCTTCAGCCTCCATACAAACTAGAACCTTTAAACCTCCACTGCTGACTGTGACACCCCAACTAGCTCACTCTGAATTCAGACTCTTCATACTGCTTCGGTATCTCTGTGAGCTCTCACTGTTCCATTCTGCCTACTGTATCTGACTCTTCTATAATCGACTCTTCTGCAACTGACTGCTTCTGTAACTGATTCTGTCACTGTGAGTTATGAGCCCACCTTATTTATCAAGAAAGTGAGGTGTGTCCTCACACTGAACAACTCTGCTAGCTCTTCCCCTGATTAGTCAATTTTTCTGCCATTCACTCTGACTCATCTCAGAAGTCACTTTCTTTGTGACACTGAATCCTGAGCTCCACCTCCTGTGTCTGTTTCCACATTCTGTTTTTCTTAGGAATTAAAGGCATAGACCATTACTGTCTTCTGAATACTGGGATTAGAGTTGTGTCTACATTCCATCCTGACCATCCAGGCCTCTGAATGTAAACCCCTTAGATATAGACTCTTTCTAACTTTCCCACAGACCTATTCTATACCAAAGATGGAGGCATAGTGAGAGACAGAAAATGCAGTATGATAAAAGGAAAGCCATGTGTTGGAAAATAGAGGCTGTTACAAGCAATAAGACAATGAGAGGAAGAGGTGGAGTGCAACACAAAAGAAAACATAAATAATTGATATTTATGGAAGTTTCTATGTGGAAACAACTTTCTGATTATATTAAATCTAAGTAACATTTTTCTAAATCTGTGTTCTTTGGACATTCAGTAATAAAAAAGAATGCTTTAAATTTCTGGTGCTCATTGTGTAATGCCTAGAGAGCATTCCCCTGCAAGATTCAGAACTTTTAATTTTTGTCTCCTGAAAATGGTAAAGAGCTTCATCAGTAAGATGCTGGAGGGATTGCTACATCATGCTGCCATGTTTGGTAGCAATCCATGCTAAGATGACTCTCTTGTCCTGGAGTACTTTTAACGTAATTAAATCCCCATACCTACCTTCATGTCACGTGTTGCACAGATGCCTACATACCTGTAAATGCTACAGGCATTCTACTCTCTGACTTCTAAAATAAATATTCCCGTCTCCACTTTTCTCAGTTCCACCCCACTTCCCTATACATCCAACTCTGTTCCTTTTAATTTCCTTTTCAAACCCTTCAAGACTAATTTATGCTGCCCAAATAGTCTTAGATGTGTGATCTTTCACTGGAGTATGGTCAACTCATCCAGAGACTACACTCTTAGAAATGCTTTAACAGTGGTAACAGCTTCCATAGACCCTTTTTTCATGTTACTACATATCACTTTAATAAATTCTCCAAACACATTTAATATTTTCTAATGATTTTTCTTTCCAAAGGATGCAATATTCTTCTTTTTGTCTGTGTGAACATACTACCAACCTCAACCAGGACACTTCCTCCACCAGTTTGTCATCTCACCCAATATTCTCCATTTATTATTTTTTCTTCTACTTTTTATCTCTTACCCAGTGGATCTTCCCAAAAAGCTTCAGATATTACTTATAGACTGTACTAGCCTCATATTTTGGGCATGACCATTAATTAGTGTATTGTAAATTCCTTGGAATGTTTTAATTATTTCTTTATTTTTACCCCTTCTCAGTCAGATAATTGAAATATAACTTTTTAAATTCCCTTGTTTTTATCATTAAGTCAAATCTCAGGACTAAGTTCCAAATGTCCACACTTAATTTACCATTTCTGATTGTTCTACTTGAGTTTTTCAGTATTGACATTTCTATTCAATGTATTTCTCCTGAAATTTCTTCTTCTTTTTCTTTTCTTTTATTCTTTCTTTCTTTTTTTTTTTTGTTTTTTTGGGTTTTTGTTGTTGTTGTTTGTGTTTCAAGACTGTGTTTCCTTGTATCTCTGGCTATTTTGGAACTCACTCTGTAGTTAAGGCTGGCCATAAAATCACAGATGTCTACCTGCCTCTGCCTCCCAAGTCCTGGGATTAAAAGTATATACCATCACTGCCTGACTGACTGTTTTGTTGCATCTCCCCTCTCTGACTTCTCAAGAATTTAGGCCTCTATCATCTTCTAGTCATGTTATCTTAATGTAGGCACAACCTAGTGTCTTGTTTCCTTGTTTTTGGCTTGTCTTTATTATATCAGCCTTTCTGTTTATTTGTATTCATTTTCATTCTTATAAATTTCCCATTTTACTTTCTTAATATGTAATTCATCTTTGAAGAATATAGTTGTTCTAATACAAGAATTATTCATTTCCCCTGGAATGCTACTTAGGTCTTAGACACATAAATCATTAAAAAAATGTGCTCCTTAATTTTCAAATATTTGAATATTTTTTTTCCAAAACCTTTTCTATTCATGTAGATGGTTTCTGTTCTGATCAAAGCTCATATTTCCTATTATGTAAATTCCTTTAAATGCCCTAAAATGTTTTATGGCTCTGCAAAATCTCTACCTTTGTGAGTGTTCCATGTGCACATACCCTGCAGGTAGTTTTTATACTATTGTGTGGCTGTCATTCAGATCCAGTGGACTGATGGTGTCATTCTTTATACCCTTGATGATGTTCTGAACAGCAGCAATCCTATTACCCAGAAATGGACCTTGACTTTCCCAACCATAATGGTTGATTTGATTTTTTTTCTTTTTAGTTGTGACTTCTATGTTTCACGGTTTTGGTAGCTCTTTTGTGAATTTAATCATAATGATAATAACTTCTTGGCAAACTGACCATTTTACCATTATGTACAATTCATCTTCATACCTGGTAATTTTCTTTGATCTGAAGTCAATTGTATGTCAGGCAGTTACCATAGATACCTTAGTTCCATTTCATTTAATTTTAAACTGAATTTCTTGTAGCTGGCAGAACATTGGTTATAATTTTATATGTGCCTTATCTGTCTTTTAACTGGTGGGTTTATATAATTTTCATTCAATGTATATTTTGACATATTTTTATCAGGGCTGCTCCTTTTATTTTATTTCCTGAATTTTAGCCCAATTGATTATTATATTTAGTTTGATCTAATCTGTAGCTTTGTTTTCTAGATATTGTGGCATATGCACCTTATTTTTTATCTTTTACCTTGAATAATTTAGCGCCTTCTCTGGAATGCTGGAACCTATACTATAAAGACCTTTTTATTACCCCACCTTCATGTCAATACTGATGTGTATCTTATGCCACTGAAAATTCAATAAACAGTTATAATTTCTTGCTTTTAGACATCAAACATGTATTAGGAACTCAAATAGACACAAGTCTCTTTTATACACTGTTGACATACATGTAGCCATTTCAAGCTTGTTTTTCCCTTAAATGATACATCCTTTCCTTACCTGACATTCAAAAAGTTCTCATTTAGAAATTAGTGTCTTTAAATTCGGAACACAGGCACCCTTTTCTTTTCTTTTTTTTTTTTTTTTTTTTTTTTTTTTGAGTTAAGTAAGCTTCTGGAATCTATAGCTTTTAATCTGAAAATTAAGAATTTTCGGCCATCATTACTCTTTCTATTTCCCTTTTGTTTTCTCCCATTTTCTTCCTTCCCTTTCTTTTTCTCCCTTATCAACCTTTTCCTTCTCTTTCCTTCCCTATCCCCTCTTTGTGACGACTAATGTCACAAAGGTTCCTTTCATCATTGCCTCCCTAGTCTTTAACAACATACTGATTTCTTTCTTTTTTCACTGATAATGACATTTTACTTTTTTTTAACTAAAGTGTAATTATATTACTTCCCTCTCATTTCTCCTATTCTTTCCACATACAGTCTTGTTTCACACTGTTTATTTACATATAGCTGTTTGTCTAAGGGCAGGGCGCTGGTGGGATTCCCTTCATGTATACTGGGATGACACTTTACTTTTGTGCAGAAAACATAATTTATATCATCTTATTTTTTAACATTCATTACTATACATTTTCCTTTGATTTAGTTAGAGAAATAGGTCCAACTTACCTTTTCACAGTTGTAAAAGTTCTCATTTGCTTTACTCATTCCAAAATCTTTATGATTACCTACTTGAGCTTTGCAGTAATTTATAATTTCTGTATTTTGATTAATATATATTTTATTAAAACAAATTTTAAAAGAATCAAATTCTTATTCCAAAAAGTTATTAAAAACTGCATGTAGGTTATAGATCTGAAACCTCCATAACATGAGCACTGACAAAAATAATATACCGAGCCCTATAGTTAAGAGAAATCCAAACAGAATAGATTAACAGATTTTATTTTTGAGACAGGGTTTCTCTGCTGTAACTCTGGCTGTCCTCGAACTTACTCCATAGAGCAGTCTGGCTTCCAACTCACAAACATTTTCCTGCCTATGCCTCCCTAGTTTTGAGATTAAAGGCATGGGCCACTACCACCTGGAAGAACAACAGAATTTAAAATAAAAAAAAAATGAATAGAGAATATGGATTGGAATAAATTAAGAGAGGTTTGGAGGATTATGAGTCTAATACAAAGTCAAGTGTTCACACTATTGAGAAGCAGAAGGTAAGCATGGAGTAGAGGTAACAGAATGCTTAACAACAGCATGCTGAAAATTATCCAGATCTGGTGAAAGATATAAGAACATAGATTCAAGAAATTCAGAAGGTATAAAAGCTCAGTAAATAAAAGTCATTCCAAAGAACAAAGAACATCATAATTAACCTTCTGAGAAACAGAGAAGCATAAACAATCTTAAAAGCACCAAGAGATGTAGCTTGTCACCTTTGGGAATGTCATACACAAAGACTGTGATTTTTCTCATATTGTACTATAAAAATGCAAAATTTAATGGCACAGTGCTCAGGAAGTGCTGAGTGAAATGACAGTGGCATGGAAGTTCCATTCTCAGCATAACTCTTCTCAAAATTAATGGGTAAGACTAAGAAAATCTAGGAATGTGAGATTGGCAAGATTAATCAGAAAAAAATGAATGAAATGAAGTCTCTAAACACAAATGAGCTAACAAAAAAATTAAAACGTTATCCAAGAAAACCATAGCGGGGAAGGTATAAATATAGATGTAAAATAGACTATTGATTTTCATATGAAACTTTCTAAAGTGATTTCCTGATTATATCCAAAAGCACAATATTGTCTGATGGGAAAACTATGACTGAATGGTGGAAAGAAGTAAAAGACATAACTTCAAGTAGAATTTCCTCAGTTCACACAGAGTGGTACGACAGTGTTAAAAGGACTCTATGATGAGTCGTGTTTGTCTGTTTTACAGTGTAGGGCATTCACTACAAGAGCTATGCAGACAAACACAGTAAAAAAGGACTGAAAATTGATGACAATTTTCTCCTACAAATAAGTCAACAGAAAAGTAAAACAAGTGTGACAGATGAATGAGAACAATGTATAATACAAAAACAAAATGTATGAGCTAAACTCTCTTGCATAGTTAATTAATTTTAATGTAAATTGTCTATACATCTTGGTCAAAAGAATAAAATATATGGTTGAGTGAATTATAGAAGGAAGAGCCCAACTTTTATAGTTTATAAAAATATCACATTAATTTTAGTGACAGAGCCTTTATTAAATAAATGCATGGAAAATTATGTCATGCAAAGATTACTTTATAACAGGTATGACTATTACATTTAGTTGTGGGACCTTCAAAGAAAAGTAAGTTTCTCAGACATAAGGTTGCTGTAAAATGATAAAGAGATTAAGATCATTATCATTGCATATGTCTATTTATAAGGTGTATATAATGATTCTAAAGATTGGTTCACCAAATTATAATGTCTCCTAATATATAAAAATACTGAAGGGGACAGAGGATATATCCTAATTAATGGCCACCAGTATATGCCCATCATATAGCAAATGGAAGAATTTCCATAGAGAGAAACTCCAATGGTCCTATTAAGTGTTGGAATATTCAATTCTTTTCAAACAAGATGTGTAAGAATATTTATGTAGAATAGTCTTCCTACAGATTTAATGAAGTAGAGATGAAATTTCTAGTCTATCTTAATTCAATCGACTGACATATTTAGAACAAGAAAGTGGGACACAGACACATAAGAAGAATGTCAAAAGAAAAGAGGTAGAGAACATATTCCTTTGCACTCAGAAATGTCACGATTGTAGGCTGGCACCCTAACCTGGGGAGAAAGCCCCCAGAAGAATCCACTCAGCTAGCATTATGATGTCTGAACTGTAGGCTCTAGAACAGTGTTGTTGAACAGTACTTGTAGGAAATCTGTACTGAAAAATACCTACTTTTGATCTAAGGAAAGACCTTAAGTAAGGAAATGAGAAAAAGCAAAAAAAAACAATGAAGTCAGTGAAGTATAAGAAAAGGAACAACAGAGACCACAAGTTAGTAATAGTGATAATAGAAAACAACTAAGGTAAAAGCTGGTTCCTAAAAAATATTTAAAAAACATTCATAACACTATAACATGATTAATAAAAAGAAGACATAGCACATATTTTGTAAATTAGTAGTAAAATGCATGTTTACATGTCCTGCAACTGTTATAGAGTAGACGATACTAAAGCAATGGCAGGCCTACAAATACAATGCAAAAGACATCAAGGATCAACTCTCTGAAATTACAACCTACATAAATAACCTAATAAACTAGACATAAATTGGATAACCTTAGAATCATTAATTAATACAACTTTTAATAGAATTTCCCATCTTGGCCTAGATTGTTTGACTGGAAAATTCTAATTCTACCAACATTTCAACAAATAAAACTAGTTTCATACAACTTTGAAAATATATAATCATAAATACTTCTGAAGATAATTTGTTGAATTAGTATTACAAAAGTAGTAAAACTATATAAGAATATTATAGAAAATGAAAATCACAAACCAAAATTCTTCATGATTCATACATAAAAATTCTCAATAAAAAATAAACACTGGGAGTATATAGCAATGCATGCAAAAGATTACTAAGCCTGATTGGTGACATTTATTCCTGCTATGGCAGGTTAGTTTAACTTTTAAAAAATGAGTGGTTGTAACTCATCACAGACCCATGAAATCAACCCACATAACTACATCAGGTGGTGCAGAAAATGTTTAAGAAATCTGAGCCCACCCATAACTTTATAAAATCTAAGAAGACTAAAATCAGAGGAGCGTTTCCTAGACTTGATAAGCCTCTAAAATATTTGATCAGTTATACTATATATAATAGAGATTTATTGGATGTCTCCACCTAATACTAGCAAAACACAAAGTTTGTCTGCTTTGATGGTTGTTATAAAATATATTTAGCATCAAAGCTGCATCAATAGGCAAAGAAAAATTAATACAATGCAATAGATAGTAAATACTATGCATCATTAGTGTCTATCCTCAACGAACAAAACAAAACCAGAAAACAAAGAAGGAAACAAAAGAATACCTTTAGAAAACTCCAACTAACAAGTGAGAAGAGTAAAATGGAAGTACACAGAGTGGGAACATGAAAACTAATCCCATCTTGCACACTAACACAGAACTATTAGATATCTAATTTTAAATCATGAGGATAATTTCATTTGCCATAAAGAAAATAAAATAATTATATACCTACTTAATTGTATAAATATAAACCTGTGTGCTCAAAATGCTTGAACCAGTGTTGAACTTGGCACCCTAACTGCAGAAGCAACAGTCTATGTTCATCAGTAGAAGACAACTGGCCGTAGTGAAGAATGTTTTGGTTGTCTCCCAATGTATTATTCTATTTAATTCCTAAGAATATTTAATCAAGAGTTCTATAGATACTGTCTTGCCTATTGTTGATTCACATGAAAGGCACAAACTATCAGGAAATCTAACAATGTAGGTAAAGAAGCTTATCTGCTATTAGGTCATCATGTAACTCTTAGGATCAAGGTAGTTCTGAATGGATTAGATCAACTGGATATTGACCCCCATAGACACACTGGGTTGACTTGAAAACATGTAAAAGCAAGTCAATGGGAAGCTTAAGTTTTCCATAGTTTGTGCTGAAACAGTTGAGTAATTTTGATTCCCCTCAAAACACTTACACACACACACACACACACACACACACACACACACACACACACACACAAATAATACTATTTATATGTACAATTATATATACACATATACAGCCTCTTTCCTCATTAAGAGATCTCAGTTTCCAGTTTCTATTGGTTGCTTTCTAAATACTAGGACCACTGAATTGAAGGATGTGAAAAATTGCAGTGCATGAAAGAGTCTGAATTGGGTTTCTTATCAAACAGGTACATCTTGCTTTTAACTAATGTACACGAAAATATAAATTTATATCATATTTCTTTTCCAATGGAAAGCTAAAATCCATCAGATTCCATGGGTAATTAGGAATGTTTCAATGAGTGGTAGTACTACAAGATTAATTAGGGAATAAATTATTAAATATATGTTTATAGTTGGATAGTAATAGAATAATTATCCTTCTAAGTCAAGTACAAAAATACAAAAATTTAAACTGAAGAAAGAATTTATAAACTGTAGAATCTGGTATCTTAGTCCTTGTTTTGAACAATTATGGTTTTCATTTAAAGTACATGGCAAATATTAACCATAAATGCAAACTTTGAATCCTTTAAAATATCCAAATTTCTCATGAAAAAATTAATCTGACCCCAGTGTTTCTCCACTTCTGGTATTTATACCTTTGTGTAATTTTTTTTCCTTCTGAGTGTGTGTGGAACATGAAGTACACACCTCACCAATATCCATATGCATGAGAAAAAATAAATCTAATCAATGTGATGCCAATCCTGTGATAATTAAGTCCCACAAAAGACTGTGGTGAAATAATGTAGTAGATTTATAGAAACAGTGAGTATATTCCATACCCAGTACTCAACAGTAGCCTTGGGAGATGCTGAATGAAGATATAGTTAAGTCATGTTCATACAACAGACACTGGGTACATGTTGTTTTAAGCTGGTAAGTTTGTTATACAGAGTTAGAAAATGAGCACAGTGGGTATAGTTTGGCTTTGCAGGCTTACCCATCTTGTATGTATGGTGCACCCTGAAAGTCTGAGCTCTCCAGACAGTTGTAAAAGCAGTTCATCCTCAAGTATGATGGACCTCTGCATCACCCAGACTTCTTGACATTGAAAAATGCAGGAATTCCATCCATTTATCACTTACTTCTTCAGTTGGCTTTCTTTTACTTTTTTTAATGAGAAAAATTAATTCAGGAAATGTGAAAGGCATTTTTTTAGCTTTCATGTATTGTAGAAAAAATATTTTAGATGACTCGAGAGTAGCTGAATCATCAACAGCTGGTTTCATTTAAATGTTTTAGTCAGCACATATTCACCAAGGATTAAGCAACCAGCTCAGATGCTTAAGTTTTACACATTTCATTGTTTCAAAATGTTTTTAAATTTGACAGATAAATCTAAGACATTTCAGTGTGTTGGTGGGATATGCAATAGGGCACATTTTCTTATCTGTGGCTGGTTTTGGCAATACTGTAGAAAAGTAAATACTTATATTCAAGGGATTGGTTATGAAAAGTAGGTCAAAGATTAGGACTATTTCAAATCATGTTTGTCTCATGAATGAACTTAACAATTCTATGAAAACCATGACCTAATCACAAACTCTGGCTGAGAATCTAAGTATGTTATCTAGGACATAGAAAATAAAGAGATGAGGTTACAATTATTTTAGCTAACTAATCAGTAAAAAAAAATATTTCATGTTTTCTGGTCACATATTGCAAAATAGTTTAGCTAATATGAAAAATTACAGTTGTATCACAGCAGTTGCCAAATGTTGTCCAAGTTGGCTTTATAGCTGATAACTGTGGTCTATAGAGGGTTCGCCAGACAAATATACAATGATGTGCATGTGTCCTTTTATATTATTTCAGTAAATGTTTGTGTTAGATAGAAATGTGCTACTCTAAGTATTAGATGCATAGAAGCCTCAGGCCAACAAATGAAACACCTAAAGGACCAGAGAGTATGTGGAAACCTTAAAGGGTTCATACATTAAGTATATGATGCAGGATTTTCTCTACTCTGGGAATTCAGCTTTTGCTCCAAATTCTTCAACAAATTACCTAAGTGTCACCCAGTTGTCTAGGTTTTTATATTTTATTTAAAAGTCCACTGATTATAGATGGTAAACACAATATAATATCTTTAATGCAGACACTGTGCTAGCATTTGTGATGGTTGTGTTTATTTGTGAACTCTCTGAAGTCAAGAGTCACTTGGAAGGACAATCCCAATAGAGAATTGTTTAGATCAGTTTGGCCTGTGGACATGTCTGTGGAGGATTGTCCTGATCATCTAAACTAATACAGAAGGAACAAGACTGAAAGTGAATGATATTATACTGGTACTTCCACTGTGTAAGAGTAGAGAAAGTTAGCCAAACACTAAGGGTGACCATATTCATTTTCTCCCTAATCTTGTCTATGAATCTGATATGTCTCAATGTCTTAGACTCTTGCATCTGTGATTTACCCACAGTTAAGGATTTTAATCTGTAATTGTAAGCTAAAATAAACCATAAATTTCACAAACAGATATGAATTTGTTTCTGTTTACTGGAGAAGTTGAACTTTAATACATAAGAATTATACATTTATTTATTAACATGAATAGATTATCCTTACATTTTCATTAGACAGAAGGTCCCAAAACAGGTATATTCATAATTATGCTCTAGAGAAGGTATATTTATATCATTGTACTATTTGTATAGTATAATATCAAAAGTCTAAAGTTTTAGACTAAATATTATTTTATGTAGAGGAATAGACCTGTGTAAAATCTAGGAAAGGTCTATATTCTAGGGGTCTATATGAAGGAATCACAGGCAGAGGCCTTTGTGGTCTGGATAGAATGTAGAAAGAGTGTTAAGAGTGTTGGTATACACCTTTAATCCAAGCATTCAGGAGGCAGCTGTGGTCTACCCCTTTAATCCCTAAAACAGAAACAGAGTATGGAAAGAGAAATAGGAAACAGAGCTCAGAAAGAGTCACTGTCACACAAGAAGTGATATCCGAAATGAAACAGAATGAAGGACAGGAAAAGTGACTAACCAGAGCAAAAGTCAGCAGAGTGAATCAGAGTGAGGACACACTCAATTCTCATGACAGGAAAGTGGGTTATCAGCTCAGAAGAGTTGGTTACAGCAGGCAGTATAAAGCTAGTAGTCTGAAACAAGCAGATAAGGGACAAGACATAGGATAATGAAGAGATCTCACTGAGGATAAGGCAGAGAATAAGAGATTGACTGAGACATATAGAGCTGTGAGTGCCTAGCAAGAGACAAAGATACATAGAGGTGACTCTGTAGAAGAAGTCAGTATCAGGTGTGAAGAAGGAGTCCACTTGAAGCTGAGCGGAGCAGTTCAATCTGAAGCAGTCAGAGTAAGCCTGAATCAGAAGATTTCAGTCAGAAACAGTCAGCTGGTTCAAAAGATCTGTTTGAACCAAGCAACTGGGAGAAGAATTTGAGCTAGAACATTGAACCAGAAGAGTCAGTTGAGTTCAACCAGCTCTGATTTCAAACAGAGTTAGTTAGGGTGGCTAAGTCATCAGTGGAGGCTTAAGATTATATGGAGACTGAAAAGCTTCAGGAGTTCAGGACTAAGACTGGTGATTGAATAGACAAAAGAATAAACAGCTTTTTGAACCTAAATCAATGAGTAAATTAGACTAAATATTTAGGCTAAATATTAAAGGCCTAAGTTTTAGAATCAAACACTTGTCATTTCCCAAAGTGTTGTCAGTCTCTACAAAATCATTCAGCCTTGGATTCTGTCACTATATGTTGTGGGGCAAATTACTCTGATTTGAAAGGGTATTTTGTTTTTTTTTTCTGTCTATGCAAAGAAAATTGCACTAGACAATATTTCAGTAAGATTCTACTGAATTTAAATTAGTACCATTCCAAGGCTCTTTGTATATAGAATTATTTCTGTAACTAGTAGGATAGACAAATTATTTACAATGATTTGGTTGCAAGAAAGAAATTAGTCATTGATGGCTTTTATTGAAACATTGAGTTCCAAATAGTTCCCTTATCCAGAGTCACAGCTATTTTGCCTTCATAAAATAATGAAAATCTAACCTCAAAGACTGAAACAGAAATTTATCAGTAGGAAGGAAACAGTATATAATAGCAAAATATATACCTTTAATCTATTTATCTGGTAAATTAAATTGAGGGCCTGTGATGGCCAACTCCTTAGGAACCATATATTGAGGGAATGAAATCTGAGGATTTGAAATGCTACAGTATATTTTAAATAGTGTTATATGATTTAATAATATGTTTGGTTTCCTTGTTAAAACTTTTTTCCAGATTCATCTAATTTGAAGCTAGAAAATCTTATATTTAAATTACCCACTGCTGTTTTTATTTGGATCATGTCTAGCTTCAGCTTGGAAAATTTTAAACTTTTATAAAGTATAAATGTCTGCTCTGCAAATGATCGAATCAAAAAGAGTGTTTCATTTTGTTTTGTTTACAATTCCTGAATTCAGTTTTGACTGTTTCAGGCTCTTCATACTGGCTATATTTTCTGAAGTTAGCACTTTATTTATTTATTTATTTATTTATTTATTTATTTATTTATTTATTTATTTGGTATAAGATAAAATGGTTCATGCTTTCATGTGCAGCATTGTGGAGGATAAACCAGCCTGTTAGTTAATTCCAAGGATTTCTCTGCTTGGTGTCCTATAGCTGGACTTCCGTGACTTTCCTTCAGCCTCAAGGAATTCTGCAATGTTTGGGATCAAGGTCTGTTTTTCTGACTCTTAATGCTTTTGTTCTTGTTGTTGTTGTTGTGAAGGCTGCTATTTTCATTCAGATCTATTATACTTTCTGTTGTGCACTTTCCTATCTAAATCGGGTTCAAAGGTTTGACATTTGCAGGGTATCTCTTTTCTAGTTTTCTCTCAATAACTGTTTCTACTGGGGTACTATTGATTTATAAGTTATTACATGATTAATTTCATGTCCATTACAGTAGCTCAGCCCCCAGTGTGATATCCCTATCTCTACTTCTACAGCTCAGTGTCCATGTGGCAGTGATGGTGGAAGCAGTGTAAGAGCCAGAAGATGGAGAGGAGTGAAATGAAGCTTTGGCCTCTGGGCGAGCCAAGCCCATTGCTCTCCTGCATTCATAGCAGCTGTGCCTACCTGCACAGGACCTGCACAAGGCTAGGCTTATAAACCTTCAGTCCTGGACATGGAAGGGTCTCATGGGGGGCTAGCCTTTGTTTAGCAAGCCATTGGCATTTTATGGATGCTGGAGGGGGAGGGAAAATCATTGACTTTGTGGGAATAGCGACTGGCAATTTGCTCAAGTGCTAGAAGACAGCTTTACACCCATGCCCTTGTGAGTAGCCCTGGTTAAACTCAGTAGGTCACACAATACAATAAAACAACAACAAAATGAAACAAAAACAAACAAACAAAAAACCCATATAGGCTAAAAGGGAGTTGCTATAGGAACAGAAATGGGACATTTGATTTTGACAAAATGTATTATACACATGTATAAAATAGTCAAAAATAAACTAATAAGAAAGATTACCTCATTTTTTAAAAATTAAAGCTCACAACTTATTTAAGTGTATGCAAGATCACCCAAAAAGTTTGTGTAAAACCCATCAGATATGTAGGCCCTGCTCTAGTTGTGCTCATTTGGAGCCTGTAGAGTTGCACATAAAAATGAATTTACATGTCTACCTTGATTCTTGGTGGTACCACTGCTGTTATCAAGATAGCAAACCTTCAAAATTGCCCTTATATGCAATAAAATAATGAAAAGATTCTAGATATTTCATTCAAATAAAATATTGAGCTTCCATTGCTGAAGGGACACACTTGGCATGTGTTTAAGGAATAGCTATGAACTTTTCCTGAAACAGTCCATTTTCTTGAAGCTTAGCACTTGCGTTCTGTAAATAAAACTCAAATTGAAGGATTGCCGGTATTCCTGACAGTTCGTGAGGCTTACCAAGGTCAATTTCCTTTGCTGTATCACTTAAAATACAATTCTATTTACAATTGCCAGGCACAGATGGCTGCACTTTTTTTTTGTATGTAATACATTTTTATGCTGCGAAATAAGAAGCTATGAAAATAAGGTTGATAAACCAGTAAAGAAGGTTTTCCTTAAATGGTCACAACCTGCCAAGTACTGATAAGAGAAAATGCCGTGGGACAATGACAGAAAACTTAAAACCATCAATTCCATGTCAGTGCTGAGCAAGGAAACAAATAGAATTTCTGACAATTCAGAACAAATACCACAAAACTGAGACCGTACCTGAAACTTCTTTCAATCTTACACCTTTGAAAGACAATTTATGACTAGAAAGGACTCTGGGTATCTCCACTGCAGTTATGTAGTGTCTTTACTCTGACTTTCCTTTGGTGGGGTAAAATTAAATTTGTCTCTAGTGAAAAGTTTTCTTCAGTTCTCTATGGTGTGTGTCATACTGTCTTTAATATAAAATGATCTTAAAAAAAAAAAGTCAAGAGAAAGCACTGGCATGTTAATATTGAACAGAATGCAGTAGAGCAACCGAAGCAATGCTTAGCAGGTTTCTGCTGTGCCTTGTGTTGTCTGTTCTAGAAGACTGTCTGACCCAGAGAGTGATTTAAAAATAAATAAGCTCATAGAGTAACAAGTGTTGCAAAAACAGATAATTATTCTTAATTTTCATACAGTATCACATCAAAGGAAAGTCTCAAATGTGAAACCTTTATTTTGATATGAAAGAGGACTAGGTGACAGATTTTGGTACTTCTTTTTAGAGTTGCAAATGGCAGAAAGAATAGATAAACTTACAGTTATGGTCTACAAAATACCATAATTTAAATATAAAGGCAGTGCCGAGTTGTTACAGTTCTTAGTATCTTTGCAAATACATTACATATTATATATAATGCATATATAATACATATAGATCTCACATGGGTCACGTTAGTATATGCTTATATAATACATATAGATCTCACTTGAGTCATGCATGCAACATCGCCTCCTTGCTTATGGCCTTTAAAGAAAATCTATAAAAATGAGATATACCACCCTCAATGAATAGACTAAGTTACTCAGATGCTGTGTTCTTTTCCCATAGGTTGGAGATGCACAACTGAGCTGAAATAGGTTATAAATGACATCTCTAAACATTGTATAACATTAAGTTTTGGTTAGACAAGCTGAAAAATGACACTTAATTCTTGAGGTAAAAGACTCATGTTCATGGTAGATGAGGAAGGATAAGTTGAACCTATGATAGCCTTTCAATCATATTGCCTCCATACACATGGCCACTGATGTTTTCAGTGCCAACTAAATGTTTACACAGAATTATATTAGGAATAAATTAGGAAAATGGGTAATTTTATTAATGATGACCTGGAAGGTAAAACCTGTTGAGACCATAGAAAGTATAACACAAGCCCAACTGTTGTGGTGATATAGGCTAGAGATATCTGGCTTAATTCACATGCAAAAGTGATCAGGAAAACAAAGAAAGCTTTTATGAGTCTCTACATGTGTAGGACAACAAGAGTGAGATTAATCAGTCACTTTTCTTTTTCTAAATATCTGAGAAATGAGGAAAAATATTTACTTTCTGATATAAAAGTGATGAATTGATTTTGATGTATTTTTATTCTTACAATGTATTTTATCTGCTTGTTCCAAATTGTAAATATATATATATATATATATATATATATATATATATATATATATATATAATTTTCACCTAAATAGTCGTTGTATTGAGTTATGTCAGTAGTGAGATGGGTGAGATGAGATTTCTCAATGATTTGGATAGGGAAATAAATTGAAAGTCTGAAGAAAAACATTTCTAGGAAGAAATTTTCTTGTTGATGCTCTGACATCTGTTTAATCCAATGTTTTGCAGGAGCCCTAAACTATAATATCAGCCTCTAGTCAATGAGAATTAAAAAGAAGGTAAGCACATTTATCCTTTCAAAATTTCATTAGTCTATGAGAGGAAAAACAGTGAGGATGAGAAACATATTGGTAACCATGTAGGTAAAGGCAATATAGTAATATATTCAGAATACCAGGAGCAAGCAAACACTTGACTGGCAGGAGTAAAGTTATAGCACATAATATATAGAATATATTATACAATCAGCATAAACGTAGCAGGTCAAATAAAATGACAATTATACTAGTATACTAAGGAATTTGCTCTGCTTCAAGAGGAAAAATAAATATATTTAAATTAAATATTATATATTTAGATAAATATTTAGATATTTAGATATATTAGATATGTAGACAAATAATTAGATATTAAATTTATATGAATAGGAAAAATAGGTAGTTATGGTGTTCCCACCTTGATACCACACAGGGGAAATTGATTGTTATATGCAAAATACCATTAGCCATTGTTTGAAATGCTCAGTTTTAATTATTGCTGAACTTATAGAAATCTCATCCAATTATTTTATAACTATATAATTGGGATATTTTACTGAGATGGAATGTGTTATAATCATCTCATAATCCTTTAAAATGTATTTTAACATAGTCAAATGGAAATATGCAGGTACAAATGATTTTCATTTAAATCACTATTATTCCATACTACTTAATTTAATCCCGATAACTGGTTACAGTATTTCTTCTTTCTTCAACTATAGCTTTAGTAGGTATAATTTAACTTCGAAAGAAATAAAACATAGACATTATTCTAAAAGAACTTTTGTAGACGTAATTGTGAGCACTAATTAAACTATATTGTAGTCAAGGCTTTCTGAATGAAGCATTATTTTTCAAAATAAAATTTAACTATTGCATTCATAAATCATTGAACATAGACAATTAGTTCTCTACCACTACATAACGAATATAAAAAAGGTAATATTTCTGTTCCACTAAATTTAAACATAGATGAAAAATATGGACTGAAGTAGATAGAGATTTGCATCTACTAAGTTGCTATAAGTATATTAAGGGTCGTGTTTTTTTTTTTTTTTTTTTTTTGGAGTTTACCTTAATTAAATCCTCTCAAAGAAAATACTTAAAGACTCGGTATGAAAGACAGAAATGTTAAACAGCGTAGTTGAGACTGAAACAACAAACAAACAGACAAAACAAAACCGTACTTGGCACTTTTCAAAATCAAGTGATTTAATCTAGCCACAGTAAAGAATACACACAATTTACTGCTTTTCTTCGAGGATTAGCAAAACAGTAGGTGTCCCTGAAAGCTTTGTGTAGACTTGATTGAGGAAAAGGCCTGTAGAGAACTGTAAGAGAAGTCTGGTGACATTCCAACATCTAAAGATTAGGTAGAAAATTACACCCAGCACATGTAGTCAGAAAGGTAGGAGGAGAAATAGAGAAGACTTTAATACAAACAAAATCACAGAGTTGCTCAAGAAGATTGTAACCTCCATTACAGATGTTACAGAAATCTTAAGATGAAAAATAACGCTCGGAACTGCAAACAGTGGGACTGCCATCCCTGAGACAGCAGAAGGGAAAAATAGAACGGAGAAACATGGGAGCCTAGCAAACAGGGAGCATGGAAGGGTGCGGTTTCAGTGAGGAGCACACACAGATCCTTCAATGTAGGATGTCCACACTCTTGTGGAAAAGTGGACCAGAGTGGAATCAGGCTGGGGGCATCAGCTGGGTCTCTGGCTGAATTTACGACTTTGGAGGGGACCCAGTGTCTTTGCTGGACAAGCAGGGATGGGTCTGCCTCCTCACATGGTGAGAGATGTACCTCAACTTTTGTTGTCATGCTGACCTTCGTGGGGTTACGATCCGTACAGCTTAAAACTATCCATTCTAAAGGTAGAATTAGGTGGCTTAAAAAAAAAAAGTTGCACTGTTTCACACCAAACGATTTCACTGTTATTGTGTGTCTCGAAGCAAAATCAAATTATACATCCCAAGCAAATAGTTAATGGAGTGATGCCAGTCTTTGTCAATACTGCCTTCAGTGTGGTCCAGGATATCTAATAGGCAGCACCTCTGTCTAGTAGCAAACACCCAGTTTTCAGGAAATACGAGAGTTGCTACTCCATCCAAGCAACAGTATGGGGGAAGATGTGGTTTCTATAATAGCCTTATATTCTTGTATTTGTGTGTGCTAGGTAAAGGCACTCTCCTTCCTGCCTCTCCCGTCCCTTCCCTTCCCTCTCTTCTTTAGTATCCTTCCCCTCCCCTTCCCCTTTCCTTCTTTCCCCTTCTTATCCCCTTAGTCTCCCTCTTTCTCTAATAAAGCAAGCATATCCTTCAAAGGAAACTGTGGACAATTTGTACTGAAACAGAAAGTAGTGATATGGGAATATTGATGCACACTGTAATCCAGAGCTCAGGGGCTGAGGCAGGGGTATTGATGCAAGTTTGAAGCCATTTTGCAATAAAGACAAAGCTTGTACCTGGTCAAGCAAGGCTATTAGCAAATTCTATCTCAATGAACATAACAGAGAGGGGAGTATCTAAATGGTAACAGGTTTTTCTAGCTCTTCAATTAAAGTTGTTATTATTTTTTTTAAATATTATACTATTTTATTGTTGAAGATATGTGTTCATCTATGTGAGTTTATGTGTAACACATGGATACATGAACCACTGGAGGTCAGAAGAGAGTGTCAGATTCCATGGACCTGGAGCAGGTGTCTGTGAGCTACCACGTAGGAGCTGGGAACCAAAATTTATGATCAGTTAATACTTTGAATAACTGAGCCTTCTCTTGGCATACAGAAAAATTACTTAAAAAAATAAAAACTTAAAGGATTTTAGTGATTAGAGAAAAATAGTGAAAAGGAAAATTCTTCATTTGCGAATAATACGATTAATCCTGTTTGAATGTTATAAAAGAGAAAACAAAGTTAGAAAAAATATGTTGAAAAGAGCAAAGGGGGTAGAAGGATTGTGGGTGACAGCCCAGATGTGAGAAGTGTAGCTGCTGCTGTTGTTTTTAATAGGTAGACCTGGTTGGATGTAGTTACTGCTTTCTTTTATTCAAAACCATGAGAACTTAGCACAGAAAGTTCTTAGGAAGAATAGACTGCAGATGAAATAGAACTATAAAACTGAGACTAATCAAAATCAAAGAGCAAAAGGAAAAATTCTAAGAGAACAAATGCTGATGAAAGTCAACATGCTACAGATGAAGATTTTGCAGCTATGAGTGATTTTTCACTGGTGTCTAGACTTGAAAGGCTGAGGATTCAGTTTCTAATTCACAGGATAGGGAGCGATGCTGTTGTGGCTCCCACAGGTGAACAACTGGGTTGTCTAATCCTGTCTGAAAATATACATGAATATCTTATCATGGATATTCTAATCCATTAAAAAGAGGACCAAAATTTCTAAACTCAAAGAGATATAGCATTTTAATGTCCATTTTGCGTGTAAATGTATAAGGCACCAGGAGAGAAGCAACTTGTGTAAAGAGATCAAACCCATAGGACCACAGCAAGCATATACATATAAGTTTCACATTTACATTGTCTACTTAAAGGACCTGCTGGACCCATTTCACAATGTGACCATGTCACAAAGAAGGAAACAAGAAGATAACAGCAGTTGTTTTAAAAGTTGTACCACTAGCTATTATAATAGTGATTCCAAGAGCAATTGACTAGTTGCAAATAAACATAACTGGCATTAAAATTGTAAGATACAGGACAAGAGTTGTAGTGTAATGGTAGAGTATTTGCATGAGGATCTGGGTTCAATTCCTTGACCTGAGAGGAACACGGGAAGAGCGATGGCTGAGTGATTGAGAACATTTCCCATGCCTCCAGAGGACCTTAATTTAGTTCCAGTGCCCACATCAGGCTGCTGACAATAACCTGTATCCCCAGCTTCAGGACACTCTCCTGGACACCACAGCTGCACAGGCACACACACAGCATACAATCACAGAATACACATATACACACTCTCAAAAACATTAAAGATGAATCTTAAAAGGTATAAAACAATAGAGATAATCCAGGAATCTCTATTAGGAATAGTTTAGTTAGTGTTTATAAACTGCCAAATATACAGACACACACACACACACACACACACACACACACACACACATAAGTTAAAGTGATTCATAAGTTCCATAACACTGTGAGAATACCTGTAATCATAGATCCTGGGAATCCCCAAGGTTAGCTAGCTATATGCTGGTGATGCAGGAAAGCAAGAATCTCTGTATATTATCTATCTGGTTCCCAGAGAACCAGGGAAGTCAGTGTCTATCACAGTTCAAGAGCAGAAAAAAAATGAGCTGAGAAATTCTAGCAAAACTAGCAAGAAGAAATGAATTCCCGTTTCTCCATGTCTGGTCCATATGGGTTTGATATACTGGATGATAGTCAACAACATGGGAGATGACAGTCCAGCTTCCTCAGCTTACCAATTCAAATGAAAATTTCAACCCCAAATGTTCACAGAACACTCAGAAACCTTAGGCAATATTGGAACCCTTTGATACACTCAGAATGAAGCACTGAATTAAAAATTATACTAAAGGTATAAGTAGAAAACCCTGAGCAGAGAATTGATGATTTGAGACATGTATTCAGAGAAATCGCTTAGCACAGAACACAGATTGAGACATAGGCTGGTAGGGACCCAGAGATCTGCTGATCATCAATTGTGCTTGGTAATATTGAGACTGTCATGTATCCATATTCCTACCTAGTACAAACGCATCAAGTTTTGTGATAAATAGTTTATTTGCATAAAGAAGTAAAAGATATTAACTACAATCAAAAATAATAGATGTAATATTCAAAATCATAAATAGGGAAAGATGACATGAAATTTTCTATAAACATAAAAGAGTAACAAATTAATTGAAATTATGAAGTAAAAAGATAGGAATTTTAGAATATAAATGACATGGTTGATTAAGTCCAGATAGAACTCAGCATATTAAATACAGGAAACTCATTTTTGATAAAATTAATCATCTTCTTGAAAATAATACTACATATTAAGCATAATGACAAAGTTTAAAATTCAAGATACAGAAAAGGATCAACCAGGAATATTTAGAGCTAGATAATATTAAAAAAATCTATAATAAAATTATCTTAATACATATTAAAATGAATAATTAGCAGTTGTCTTATTTTGTTTTTTTATTGGTGTTATAAACACTATGATCAATAGCAACTTGGAGAGGAAACTGGATGTATTTGACTTATATGTCCCTATTCCAGTCCACGTTGACGGAAGTTGGGGGGCAGGAACTCAAGCAGGAACCTGGAGACAGAAACTGAAGCAGGGAGCATGGAGGAGTATTGCTTACTGGCTTGCTCCCATGGTTTTCTCAGTCTGCTTTGTTGTATAGCCCAAGACCACTTGTCCATGGGTAGAACCACTCACACCAGGCATTCCCTCATTAATCATCAATCAAGAAAATGCCTGAAGACTTTCCAAGTGGCCAATGTGATGGAAACATTTTCTTGGTTGAGGTTTCTTCTTCCCAGATGACTCTAACTTGTGTTGATTTGAAAAAAGTCAAAATCATTACAAAAAGAAAGAAAGAAAGGAAAGAAGGAAAAAAAGAAAGAAAAGAAAAATTTAGAAGCCAGGCATTGTAGATGTATAGTTGTTTACACAATTTTCTGTTATTCAGAGATAATAGAAAAATTAAACCATCTTTACACCAGAAAAAGGTTTTCATATTGTTCTAAAAAGATGACTATTTACAAGGAAGATCTGAACCACAGAGGAAATAGATGTAAGAAGCTAAGCAAATTATATAATAAAAAAAAATTATCCAGTGTTCACTAAGTGGTAAGTTAAAATGAAGTTGAGGTGAGAAATCATTCGGTTACAAAATATCAATAACTGCGTGTTATATTTAAATCAAAGCTTGTGAGTTGCACCAAATATTACAGAACCATGGAAACGATGTGATAAAAGAAAATTTTAATTTCAGTTTAGGATCTGTAAAACAAAATAAGAACTCCAAATTTGAAAAATAAGTGGTTATTAAAAATAACTACTTTCAAAGGAAAAAATAGTTTTCCCCAATGGCTTCTTGCCGAGTCTACACTTAAGGGCTGGGCCCCTTGCTCAACAGTAGATAGCCAATGCAAAACAAACTCAGTGGTAGTCTTACAGGTTTTTTGTTTCATTAATCTTCCCCCTCCAGAGATCTTTTGCGTCTATATTATGGTTTCCGGTTTTGATTTTAGGGGTTTTTTGTGTGTATGAATGTCTGTGTCTCAGCATCCCATGCGAGTTTGAGTTTTTTCCTTTGGCTGTTTTTGTTTGTTTGTTTTGCCCTAGGTTATTTGCTTGCATTGTATCTGCTTTTATTATTTTCATTAGATTCCTATTTGTATTCAAATGAGAGAGAAAGATAGGACATGGATTTGAGTCAATGGAGAATAAAGAAGATCTGAGAGGAGTTGGAGCAAAGGAAACCATACTCAGACGATATTGTATGAAAGCATGAAAAGATCTTAATAAAAAAGAGAAACATAAAAAGACAACATTGTCTGGCAGGAGTTATTAACAAAAAGAATGGAAGCTCCATCCTAGGAGAATGTAATTATAGATACATTTAGAATTAAAAAAAAAAAAAACAGAACTCAATGGAAGATGACTTAACTCAGAATATCAAGAGTTAGAGGCTTGAGGATTTGGCACATAGGGTATCACATTGTGTAGCATTAATTAGTTACTCCACACACTGCAGAGGCAAGGGCTTTGGAATAGTCCATCTTCTTCCATATGAGTGAGATCTGTCTCAGCCTCTGATGATGTTTCTGCCAATTCTTCCCTCTCTCCTCAAATCGTCCCTGGACAAACATGAATACCTCAGGACTTTACTGAACACTAAGATGGGGCTATTTATAGGGAGCTGGGCTTTGCCCGCACAATTCTCTCCACCACAGGACACAAGCCTTCAAATCTAGCCCTTACTTACTCAGCTTCCTCAGCTTGGTGAGATTTCAGGATTCCATGCCAAAGTTTGAGGCCTTTTATCAAGGCAGAAGCTGAAGCTGTGTATCCTTGAGGCTCCTCTCTTGTGTTTCTTTTCTCACAGGTGCCTTTATCTTTGTTTTCTCATATTCAGTGTGAGAAACTTTATTTTCATTCTGTTCTTTCTCTGTGCTGTTAGTTTATTTCAAGAAAGTTTATAAATCTGTTTCCTATTATTACATTCATTCGAGCTTTTACCTGATTGTCTATCTCCTTCTCCCCGTACATGTATTTACATCTGTAACTTGGGAATTTTCTCTAGTCTTTCCCCTATAATGTCTGTTATTCTCCTCTGCACCCCCTCCCTCGATGTACTACCACATCTGGTAACAATTTCCTGTAGCAGAAAAGTCTTGATTTATGTGTTGCAGTGTCCAGGGTACACATTTCTTTTTGAGTGTCTTTCTTTCTAAATTTAGCTTATCTTTCAGCGTCTCCCAGATTTCTTGCTTCCTGATTTGTACACATTAAACAGATTGAAAACTTTCTTTTTGAATGTTGTCTGTTTATGGTTTTTAACCCGTATTTATTCAAACCTCTGGATTATTTTGGTGTTTCTCTTGGAATGCATTTGCAATTGATTTCTATTTTCTTTTTCTTTTTCCTAATCCCTACGCTGTGCATCATATTTCAAAAGAAAATTCATGCACACTTTCAAACGTTCTGGCATTTTTAAATGTTCTATAGCCAATGTTCCCACTCATTGTGCTTATTCATCGTTACCTCAGAAATTAGCATGTGTTCTCCAGATGGAGCTTTCTTTTGTAAAAGAATATCTCGATAGTCTTATGTTTTCTGAAATAGTAATTCTTTATGGAGAGATTCTGCTCAAAGTTGACTGTATTGTGAAGATTTAGAAAATGTCACTGGTCATTCTCAACCATATATATTTAGTTTTCCCCTCAATGGAACCCAGCATTTTGATAAAGGAATTTCTGGTTTTTTGAAAACGAAAGACATGTCTTTTGATTGTTAATTATGGAAAACATCATCCAAGCACTTTCTTATTGGGCCTTTGGTGATCTGTTCAAATGCATCTTTAGTCTGAGACTCATTACTATCAATTTCTCATTGAAAAAAAAAAGAAAACCGTAACTACCAAAAAACCAAAAAAGCCAACATTTATTAGAGAATAAGAAAAATAAAGTAAGCTTATCCAATACACATTAAAATAAAATGACAATTTTATGTAATTCTAAGACTAATTTAAAAATAAAAACATTATGTATACAATAATCATACTCAGTTATGAACATTAATATCACATGTTCTAAGAACAGTGTTAACTTTACTGAAGCAGAAATAATTGTGATTATAAATGTATTCTGTTGTTATAGATCTCAGATGTTGATGTTGGTTCAAGGCAGAAGATAGTTTATTCTTTTGTCTAATTAATCACTGGTTCTTACTGGAGTCCTGGAGCCCAGAAGCACTTGACCATTTCGAACTCTTTTCAGTCTAGTCTTACATCCTTGAACTAGAACGCTTAAACCTTCTTACCATCAAAAACATTTAAACAGTTAACCTGAACCTACAAGGCTTCAGCCTTAGCCTTCAGAGACCTACTGCTGACTGAGCCACTCTGAATAGCTCCTTCTGAAATCTGACTCTTCTGGTTCAACTCACCTCTCTGTTCTGGGCTTCTTCTGCCTAGCTCTGCTGTGTCTCTGTATATGTCACAGAGATCTCACTGTTCCACCCTGCCTCTGTAACTGACTGCTTCAATTTACTCTGTTCTGTTCCTCAACTGCCCTGTTAGCTTGCTTCTCAGCTGTTTCTTTTTACTGACTCCTCTGCTTCTGTTAACTGACTTTTCTGTCCGCTTCTGTTAATGGCCTGTAACTCTGAGCTGAGAGCCTGCCTTTTCTCCTGAGAGTTGGGCATGTTCTTACTCTGATAAATCTTCCTCTGATTAGTTACTTTGTCTGCCATTCACTCTGATTCATCTCAGATGTCACTTCCTATGTTAACATTGATTCCTTCTGAGTTCTGCTTCCTGTGTTTGCTTCCAATTTTTAATTTCCTAGGGATTAAAGGCATGGGCCACCATTATCTTCTGAATACTGGGATTAAAGGTATGACTACATTCTATCCAGACCACACAAGACCTCCAAAGGGAGTTCCCAGAATGTAGACCTTAGCTTTCAGACAGGGCTATTCCTTTACAGCATTCAAAACATTTCACTTCCATTAAAAAAAATTTTTTAACTTCTTAGCCATCCACTCCTAAGTATCTCTCTGCTTGTTTTGTTGCTCCTCTTCTTTAATGACCATTTTCCTCCATCTCTACCTCTTAGTCTCCCTCTCTTTTTCTCTTACTCTCTCTGTTTTGTTGAAACCATTATAGACATTTCTTTCAAATATAGCAGAATTAATTGATAGGTTTTATTTGTACATTTATCAAGTGACCCAGATTTTATAAGCAGAAGAACGTGTTTACACTGCATAACTGCTATCCTCTAACTTTCTGCTTTTATTTTGGTTGACAGTGTGGATGGAGCCTATGAGGAGTATTTATAAAGAGAAGCAGCTGTTAGTGGCAAATGACAGAGTTCATTTGTGGTCCTTACACTGTGCCTTCTTCATAATTGCATGGTTCAAGTTTTAATTTAGTTTCAAAGTCTTTCAAAAATATAACAGTAATTACCAGACGGCCAGGCATGAAAATTCATTACAAGTAATCAATTATAAATTCTATTATAAATACTGCAAAGCTTCTTGCTTCTTTAAAAGAGGCAGAAAATAAAATTCTTGATAAAAGAAGACTAGTTCAAAACATTGCAGAGAGAAAATAGCTAATTGGAATTTCTCTAGATGTTTTTAGAACTTATATTGGAGGATAATGTGACGATCACTAGCAATCAGGAAGAGAATCCCTGTGAGAAATGGAGGATGACTGACTGTATGATGCTGGGAGTGAAGTTCAATATTTAGACACACTCCAGGAAATCAGTTGACTGAATAGAGGGGTGTTTTGTCTGTAGCTAGTGAAATGTAATAAAAAGAACTGATAGCAATAACATTTCACTATCTACAAGACATGTGATAGAAACATGACAGGAATAATAAATGGTTCTTACTCTGCTCTTTTAGCAGGTGAGATATTCCTATAGAAATCAAAGGGGGAGGGTGTTAAATATTTTCTTGAGTTTTCCAAAATTTTGATCAAAGATCTGCAGAAGAAAGATTCCTTTGTGAATCCTTGGCAATCTTGCATAGATCTATGAAGACCTTTCGGACAAACACTTGAAACAAATCTAATATTTTGATGGGATGCTTTCTGGTATTCATGAGTGCTTGAGTACAGGAAGTATGGCTAGAAATTGGGTAAGTTCCTCCCATGACTTGTCTGAGATTTAATTCTGAGAATTTCTTATGACTTGCTGGGTTCTGATGCTGAATGAAGACTCTGAGAGCTTCACATTTGAGGGAGAAAACTACCGGCCTACTAATTGTGGACTGTTACAGGCAGAGACTCTATGATGACACACATGAGAACAGATGGAATGAGCTAACTGAATGGCAAACCTTCTACTAGAAGGACCTGGGTCTATCATATCCAGTCCTATATTCTCATACATACAAAAGAATTACATGTCATAAATGTGCTCACATATAGGTCTGATTGTATAAAGTGAGTGATATAAAAGCTACATAAATCCCAACATCATACAGAACAATTCATCCTGCAATGGTGGGGATGATATTCCTTTGAAAAGTGCTGGTCTTGTTTTTGGCTTACACATTAATGGCACTCTCAAAGTAGTTTACGTGACATGATGTTTAATTTTCTTATGTTTACTTAATCAGTGGGTTTTCAGATGGTTGCTCAAATATTAGGTCTGGGGTGTCTTAGGGAACATTTTTCAAAATGAATTGGTAAAAAAGGTTACTTTATGGATAAAAAATGTGCAATCAAATCCTTCAGAGTCCTTAATAGAACAAAATGGCAGAGGAAAGAAGATGGTGCTCACCTTTCAAGCTGAGATATCCACAGGTGCCCATCCTTGCACACCAATGCTTCTTGGATTTCTGTCCTTGGGCAAGAACATACATTGTGCGTATTAAGCATCCAAAACATGTATACACTATGCAATGGTTATTTTTTAAAACACATTCTATTTTCTACTTAATTTATATACTACTTTCTCTATACATATGCTCCTAACCAATTTGAATATAAGGTGACAGATCTGGGAGCAACAAATTTACTTCTCAGATGAATACAAAATTTCATAGAAAATTAGATGTATTTAAATGATACAATATTTTAGTTGGCAAAAGTGATTAAAAATAAGCACCTGAACCAAAAAGTTTAATTGCCAAGTTCAAATGTGAACCTCAACATCAACTTTTGATGCCATTGTGGTACTTCATGTGAAGAATTAGTCCTATTTCTAGAATTTTCTTGCATGTTTAGCAGCAGATTTTAAAGATATGTGTTAAAAAAGTAGTTGGAAGGAGAGACAGTGGTTAAGCAAAAATTAACGTTCTTAAAGAAAAATAATAAATAGGAAGAACTGTGATCTTCAAACATTGATTTTAATAGTTTCTCCTAGGAGATGAACATGTGGGATAAATCAATTTGCAATGAAATAAAGACATTTATAGAGGAAAAAACTGTAAGCATCAGACATCAGTTGTGTGCCTTTAAATTCCAGTTTGCCCAGGTCATGTTCACATGTAAATTGTTCAAATTTTTTCAGTATTGACATTTGCTATTTTTGCTAAATCAGACTTTGGTAAGTTTGAAGCATTCTGAAACTCTGTGTGTGTATGCAGATACAGCTGATAGTTGTAAATGTGACTGACATTGATGCTGTACTGTTTAAATTATTTTATTGCTTTAAAAACCAAATCATAGTTGGGTGTGGTGGTAGCTCTTGGGAGGCAGAGGCAGGCAAATCTTTTAAGCGCAAGGACAACCAGAACCACATAGTGAGACCCTGTCTCAAAAAAAACCAATAAAAGGAAAGACCAAAACAAAAACAAACAACAACAGCAGAAATAATAACTAAATCAAACCAGCCAACTAACCTACCAAGTAAATGAATAAAAAAAAACCCAAGCCAGAAATCTAATAGTTCTTAAATCTCATTGTTATTAACTTTGAATCTTTAGCCACTACACGTTTGTTTTCATCTTGTACTACCAGCATTTGACAACATCCATAAAGATTAAAAAGAAAGAAATCACACAAGAGAATGGTTGATTATCTTGGCATATAGTTGTCTGCTCTTGTACTGATACCACCTCACTAAAGAAGGACTTGGTTACCACTCAAGGCTGAGACAGCAACCAGAAGCACTGATTGGATGAGTCTGAGAGAGACATCTGGTGGCTACATTTGGGTAGCTGCTTAGAAAAATATCTATCTGGATTTGTAGTGAGCTATCAAGAGAAAGCAAAGATGTGTCAACATATCAGGAATGATTTCCAGAATTAACTCGTTAACATAATCTTGATAATTAGATTAGTATCTCCAAGTTCAAAGAGACTCAAAAAGGCATGTATTTTAAATTGCTTTAGAATGTTCCTTCCTCATTAATACTTCTCTTTTACATGTGAATAGCTGGTTACTAAAGCCATATGTTATTCTTAAATAAATATAAAAATTTGGCATAAATGAATGTAATATGTAAATTTAATTTATCGAAAGTCAAAATATGAAAAAATGCTAAGTAAAGAAAATAAGAAGTGTTATTTTTAAATGTTAATATTAAAAATTCTATACACCACTATTTTGTATAATATTTTGAAAACATTCACTTTACATATTAATATCAATAATGTTGAAGTGGCCATAATCATCATTATATAAACCATTTGTTATAGTCACTATTTCAAATGATATGAAGAAGAAAATATACTTTATTTGTACCTTCCTTTTTTTTTAAATTTTTTACAAATTGCACTATATATTCACAGCTTTGTGAAGTACATATAGGGAGAAAATTTAATATCAAACGATAAAAAAATTTGAAGTTACAAAATCATTAAATACAAAAGTAATATCTGCGTACAAGGTTGGAAGTGATTTTAGCCAGCTGAAAATTCTTTCCTTCTATGACTTATATAAAAATAGTGATCATATTTTTAGAAGTGGTTGATTCTTTCAACCAAGTGGGCAAAAGATAAAAGACTCAACTCATCTATTACAGCTGATCTTGATGGTTCAAACAAGTGGCTTATCTGGACATTCTATCTAAGACTTTCTCCCATAGGCACAATTGCTTTGTTGTTTTGTTCTGTCCTTTTCCTCTGGAGATGAGTTGCTACACTGGTGACCTTTATTTTGTTTTAAAGAATTGTATTTTTATTGTATGTGAGAGCAGAAATGTGTGTCCCTGAGCCCTTCACCTTCACACATGGCTGGCTCAGGGATCTTCAGCTTTGCACATGAAGGACCTCTCAAATTTCTGCAACAAGAGGTCCTTTCTATGTTATAGACAGTGACCCACAAAATAATCTCACATTTGAGAGAAATGAACTCAGTAAGCTGGAAGAACATAAGGAATATTATTCCATTTAATTACTTTAAAATTTTTCTTTCCTTCTATTTTCCTTCACTAAAATTGAGCTTATTTTAAAAATATAATTTATTTCATGTTATGTAAGTGAGATTTTTCAAATAACCAATTCTAAGTATAAATGCACAGTAATCTTTTCATCTATTTGTGAGATTTAGATTCTGAAAAAATACATGATTTCTTTAATAATTACTTTATTTTATATTAAATTTGTTTGCTTAATACACTGTTCATGGTGGTGCCTATATCTTTTGTTGTTGCTGCTGCTTAAAACTTCTTTTTGAGAGATGCATTCTATAGATTGTAAACAGCATTATTCAGCATAATATAAATATGTCTTGTAATGCCAGTATTAATTCCTACTAACTAATCTTTACCTACAACTCAAATCTTCTGTAATATGAATCAGGTTACCGATATCTAATTATTGCCTGCTGATGTTTGACTTTTCATCCTCTTATATAATAACACAAAGCCTTCCTTACAGCACAGGATTGCTTAACAATCTTATGCTATATGTTTCCAGTATATCTATAGTTATCTATCTGCTCCATTAAATAATAAAATGCAAAACACATCTTATGAAATATACTCAGTTCACTTAATTAATTGAGCATAAAAGAATTGTCAATTTTTTCCTAATTATATATATCTTCATTGTTTCTATTGTAAAAATGTTTACTTAATGATGTATGAACAAAAACAATAGACATGACAAGTTAGGAAGCAAATGCAGCTAACACTATGCCTCCAGCCCCACTTGAACTTGGCAATTGGTGAGGATCTAGTCAGTTTGAATGTACCATTTTTTAATGACAGCATACTAACCTTCTCTTCTCTCCCTTCCTTAATCCAGCTGCAAGGAGTGTTTTCATGCAGCAAGAGCAGTATTTCTGATTCAGGAAACTATCCATCCATCCTTCATTCTCTTTGACTCTGTCTTCTGATCAGTGCCTAGAAGCTGTTCTCTGTCTACCTTCATCCTTGCTTTGCCTCGTGCTGCTACTATATCATTGTAGCTACATGTTTCTCTATCTTTAATCCCAAAATATAACTGAAGAAATTATTACAGAAGGATTTAATCTATTGTGTTGCACTTGCATGACCTTTGGATTCTAAAGCATTTTCCCTTTTTGTGTGCACCACAGTTAATTGTTGCTGTTAGTAAAGCTAACTGCTTTATTCAAGCTCATTTACTCTCTACTTCTCTTCAGTCATAATTATCTCATTATGTTGAAAACCCTAAATATTCTCTTTCTTTAAAATTTCTGTGGAGTAAAACCAGAATCATACATAGTCTATGCAAGTTCTCTTACATTGAGCTATGGCTGTGTCCTTTGTGAGTAGATCATATGATTTTGTACATGAAACACCTAAAGAAGCCATGGAAACACTAGTAGAATAGGTAAGCAATTTGTTAAAATAGAAAAACATAATACCAACACATGCTCATTAGTAACTTTTCTACATACCTGAATTTGCTCATAAATTATGAAAGCAATTCTATTCACTGCACGTACAAAATATTAAATACATAGGAAAAATTAACTACAGAAGTGAAATCCCTGTATAATGAAAAACACTAAAATATATGACAATCTCCCATATTCATATTAGGAAGAATTAATATTCCCAAAATCCCTAGACTACACAAAGCTATCTAGAGATTTAATGAAATCTCCACCAAAAAACAGACATCTTCTGAGAAGTAACAGAAAGTATAAAGGTAACACTTCAAGATATTGGGCAAACACTTGTTTTTTTGCATAAGAGAATGAATACCAGGAAACAAAAATAACTCCAAGTCAAAGGAGTAGAACTGGAGTCTTTAAAATACCAGATTGGAAGATTTAGTTTAATGGTTAACATAGCACAATATTGGCATAAAAACAAAAATGTAAACAAATAAAATGCAATAGAGACCATTAGGATAAACCTACCCAACTATAGCCAACAGTTTCCTGAAAAATTTCAAGCACATACACTGTAGAAAGACCACCTAGCCAATGAATTTTAAAATGAGAACTAGATTGTCACATGAAGGAAATTCATGCTTGACCCATTTATTCTCACTTTTTACGAAAACTAATGTTAAATGCTTAAGCTTCAAATATAACCACTGAAATTATCAAACTTCCAGAAGAAAACATTGAGGAAGCACTAAAAGACATTAGTGAATGAAATTCTTCTCCAGGTAGAAACCCAAGCAGAACAGGAAACAAAGAAAATATTAAAAAATCGTAATAAATCCAATTAGCAAGCTTATACTGTGTGGGCTAAAGAGAAGTCAAAGCAGCTAAGACATGCCCCTGCTCCCTGCAAAGGTGAGAGGAATAGGACACTCAGCAAGCTCCTCCTCTTTTAGCCCTGGAGAGATCCTAGCTAAATATTAATTATAAATTGCCTGCTTCATGGAAGCAAAAGGAATATGGCTTGGTTAGTGGTTGTCCTGCACTGTAGTTGGGAACCTAAGGACAGGTCCATTCATTGATAAGATGCCTTTCTCTGCTTCTGTGATGACCACAAGGCCAGGTGCCTGCCATTATGCAAAAAAGACTCCTCCAATTGGAGTACCGGGACCCCTCCCCCTATTGGGGGGGGTAAAGGGAAGGGATTGCTGGAATAAACAGAGAGTGTGACTTCCACCAGAAGGCTTCCTGAGACTCCCTTTCTTTGCATCTTGTTGGATTCTTGGTTCGCAGTGGTCAGGGCCCACAACAGATCTACGGGAACCCATGCCAGTCCCCTCCATGTGCCTTTCCGCTGCTCCCAGCACAGGTTTTCTGCCCCTGGCCAGGGTGGGAAACTGAGTCCAGATTCCGTCCACTCAGGGTTGGGACAAGGCGGAGGTGCATGGCCAGGGGAAATGACAATACTGTGCACATGAAACAATGAATAATGAAGAGATATCTCACAGGATGTGAGAAACTATTTGTGATCATTCATCCAAAAGAGTTCTAGTAAATGGAATATATTTAAAAACTAAATAACATCAGTAATGAAAATAATCAAGCCGATTAAAAATGGGCAAATGGTCTGACCAGACACTTCTCAAATGAAGAAATGCAAACAGTCAACAAATGTCAATAAAATGGGTTATCATTGTGGATGAGCTCCCTGCAATCCTCTGAATCCTGATTGCCTATCCAATACAAAGTGGTCAATCCTGAAGTGATACACACACAAACAAAAAAAATGTACTCAGCATGTTGAATAGTCTCCTCTCTCTCTGTCTCTCTCTCTCTCTTTCTGTCTCTCTCTGTCTCTCTCTCTGTCTCTGTCTCTTTCTCTCTCTCTCTCTCTCTCTGTATGTAAAACAATTATAAAGAAAAGTAAGGTATCTTTTTGAGAATGGAAGGGTATGGGCATTGATAGTAAAAGGAACTAGGGAAGGAATGGAGAGTGGAAAGAGAATGGGAGAAGTGAATGTCTTAGTTAGGGTTTCTATTGTGATGAAACGCCATGTCCAAAAGCAAGTTGGGGAGCAAAGGGATTATTTCACACACAGTTCCACATATCAGTTCATCATCTAAAGCAATGAGCTCAGGGACTCATGCATGGCAAGGACCTGGAGGCAGGAGCTAATGTAGAGGCCATGGAAGAGTGTGGCTTACTAGCTTGCTCTCATGGCTTGCTCTGTCTGCTTTCTTATAGAACCCAGGACCACCAACCCAGGGATGGCATCACCCACATTGGGCTGAACTCTCCCACATTAAGGGTCAGTTATACATCTATTTACAGCCCAATCTTATGGGTGTATTTTCTTAATTGAAGCTCCCTTCTCTTTGATGGCTCTAGCTTGTGTCAAGGTGACATAATCTGAAAGAAGCAGCAATATAATTGCATTTTAACTAAAAATGTAAAAAAAAAATTAAAAGAATGGCTGCTATCTTTTTCAGGAAAATGAAAATGTAAAGCACAATGAGATGTCTTTTCATTCTATCTAGAATGACTACTATAAAATATTCTGGTTAGGATATATAGGGAAAGCAACTCATACACAGACTATGGGATTCCATATACACAGACTCAGTGAACATGGTCTCATCTGTATTCAGTCTTCTGCTTATAATATTCTTTTGTTCTCTAGGCAGATCTTCACAATCATGTTTCTCTACCCATTAAGTCCATTTTCAGGTCTGAAATTGCCACAAAATTTTAACAAGTATTAATTTAGATATACCTGTAAAGTATCATAGATTTGTAAGAAATAATCCAGAAACATAATGAAAACCCTTGACTCAGCTTCTTCCAATGAGAAAATTTTGTGTGGTTACACTAGAGTTGTATTTGATAGATTTACACCAATGTGATAAAAAACCCAAGAAAAACAAATTAATGGATGAAAATTAATATTAGTTTGGTATATCAGTTCATGGCCCATTAATACTACTGCTTGATGCCTTAGTTGAGGCCAATCATTATGGCAGAAACTATATGGCCAGACAAATGTGCTTATATTTTGGTTGGAAAAGAGCAAGGAGACAGAGACACAGAAAGACAGAGAGAAGCAGAGACAGAGAGAGGCAGAATGAGAAAGGGAAGAAGGGGAGGGGAGGCTAGGGGAGGAAGAGAGAGAGCAAGAGGGAGAAGAAGGGACAGGGAGGTGGAGATGGAGATGGGAGAAAGAGAGAAAGAGAGAAAAAGAAAGAAAGAGAGAGGGGTGGGGAGAGAGGGAGAGAGAGAAATTATAGACTGGTTAGTCTTTCTCAGTGCATGACTACAGCGAAACACTTCATACAACTAGGCCCCATCTATTAGTTATATTATCTGTCAATAATGTCATCAAATCATGTATCTACTGTTGGATTAACATAATGAAATTAGAGCCCTTATGATCTAATAATCTGACTCATTGTCATTACTCATAGGAAACCAAACATTAACTTTGGGGATATCTCCTCCAACTAAGATAGCCATGCAGCAGAGCATTGATATTACAAATCAATGGTTCAGTTTCCACTAGCTCTATTTGACTTCATCTTTGCGTGCAAAATGCCACATAGTTGTATACTACTCAGTTTCACCAGACGTATAGGGTTATGTGGGTCCATCACAGAAAACAGACAGAAGAACTCTTCCACAACAAAGACTGTAAATCCCAGCTTATATCCTTAGCTTCCTTTCTTCTTTCTTTCTCAATTTCAGGCAACCATTAATTATTCTCTTTCTCCAATATTGTCATTTAAAGATATTTTTAAAAAATAGAATGCATAAAACTTCTTTAAAATTGTTATTTTTCATTTGTAATAGATATTTATTTGTAAATAGATTTTTTATATATTTATTTTAGCATTACTGTATTCTACCTTCCAAGTAATGACTCATATTGTGGCATAACTATATCTCTAATGGAGCTATAATGGTGCATTCTTTAGGAAAGCAAATGCTTTGTTACTATCTGTATACAACCCTCTTCTTCCACAAGACTCCATTTTGACTGTGGAAATCTCATCACTATTTTATTCTCATAGCCTTAACCAGATTATCCTTGAGTAAAATGGTCTGAAGATTATCAACTAGACTTCTCTGATTTGTATCTTATGAATGCATTAAGTTTATGCAATTGATCAAGATAATTAATTAGAGCACAATGTTCATTTTCATATCTTATGTAATGTGCTGCTGACATAACTCATCACTGAGTACCTGTTTGAGCTAGTTTATCTGGTCTCTGACATGTAAAGATTTTAGTCCCATTGTTAACATTTAGAGAGTTGAGAGTTAAGCTTCACTTTTATGAGAATAGACGATTTGCTGGAGGCTTACACAGGGTTTTAAAAACTTAGTACATTTATTTAATTATTTTGTGTGGGGCAGGGAGTGTGGTTGCCACAATATGCATGTAGAGGTCAGAGGACAATTTGGAGGAGTTGGATGTCTCCTTTCACCATGATGGTGCAATGGATCCTACTCAGGTTGGAAAGTTTGGTGGCAAGTGATTTTACATGCTAATCCATCACCCTGGGCCCTAACTGGGTAATTTAATTACTCACTAATGTATATGAGTATGAATGTGATGTTATCTATTTTTTTCTGCTTTGTAGTTCAGAATTACTTTGTTGTTTCCATTGGGGCAGTTTTCTTCACTGGTGACCCTTCAGTCCTGTCATGTTTACAGGATTGTGCATTGTATTGTTGCTGAGATGCCTAATCCGTTAGTAAAACAACTTTTTCCAGGCTTCACATAAATACTGTAATAAATAACCTTGGTTGTCCAGTTTGACACACCAAAGGAAAGGTGACTTTAGATAAGGAAATACCCTGACCAGTATGACCTGTGAGCATGTCTGTATAGCATTTCCTTGATTAGTTTTTGATGCATGAGGACATTGATCACTGTGCTCTCTGCAGCTCTTGGGCAGAGGGACCTGGGATGTATACAAGTTTGCTGAATGTGAGCCTGAGAGTGAGCCAATATGCAGTTTGGCTTTCACTTTCAGTTTCAGTTCCTCCATGAGTTCCTGCCCTGAATTCACACAAAGATGGACTGTTACCTGAAAGAGTAAGCCAAATAAACCCTTTCTTCCCTCAAGTTGTTTTTGGTCACTGTTTTATCACAGCAACAGAAAAGAAAATGATAACATATATTTAGTTTCTCAGCCATTGGTTCAGCCATTTATTCAAGGAACCTGATTTCTCTTTTTGAGAAATTTGTTTTTCACACAAGCTAAAATCTGAAAGCTAGGAAAATTGCTTTTTATACCGTAAATTATTTCTTTACTCAACTAAATCTCTTGAGTTTCAGTTAAATTGCTCTTTTAATAAGTTGTTCCTTTCTATTATCGTACATATTTCATTCAAGATGTACATTATAATTTTTTAATCCTTCACCCAATAAAGGGAATCTGCACTGATTTTAGTTTGGGGATATTACAAAGAAAGCCAGTGTGAACATCCATCTCCCTTGGTGTGCCATTGCTGTGTTATACAAATTAGAAGGAACTAGAGGAATGTTTTCCAGACTGTATGTGTCACTCCAGCTTTTATTCCAAACAGCAGTGTGCTAGATATTGAGCTTCTCTGTGTCCTTGTCAGAATTTGATATAGTTATTAGTTTTGCAATATATTTTGATAGCTGTATAATAGAATAAGAAGTATGGGAGAGAAGAGGGGTGTGTTGTTTTAGTATGCTCCAGTGCTTATGAATCTAATATGCTCCTGAGTTCAATATGCTAAAACTTGCAGAAAAAGTACACAGTAGAATTAACAACACCTAGTTAATATCTCTCCTCCTCTTCCTCTTGCTGCTGTTCTTCCTCCTGCTCTTCCTCCTTTTTTTTCTTCATCTTGTATCTCAGTACATAGGTAACTTGTTTCTTTAAAGACTTATCTGATTCCACTGGCTGGGTAGTAGAAGTAATCTACTAACAGGTTTTACCAGCTCCCTGTTCATGTTTCCAGATAACTAACACTTTGTAACAATATTACCATGTGTTTGGTTGGTAAACATCACTCATCCTCAGATTGCTTAAAGTTTCATAATGACAAAGAATTTATTTATTTTGTCTATACATTATATCCAATACCCTCTTCTGGTTCTGACACACAGATGTTCAATAAATATTTTAAATTATTATGTAAATGTGTTGCTATGAATTAGCACATCTTTACAAGTAACTTCATTTTAAATTTCTACCTTCTTATTTACAAAATAGCCAATTGATTAGGTCAATTCTGTGACTCCAGCCTTTGAATTGTATAAGCTGTAAAAGTCACAGCTATAAAGAAGAGATATTTTTATGTCACGCTCAATACACTTAAAGAGACAATCTTTTAAAGTTGTCAATAAAATATGGTATCTACCTATAGTTGTAAAAACAAGGTTAAGCATATTTTTTTCTTTTACAAAAAGACTATCTTTTCTTTCATCCTCATGGACAAATGTTTTCAGATACCTTTATTAATTCAATCTCTCTTTTCAGGAGATTTTAGAATTTAAAATCATTGGAAGGAGTTCATGATTCTTTCTATCTTGATATTCACTTAGAAGTTAGGATTAGAGATATAAGCAGTTAATAACTTATTTCCCAATAAATATTTCTGTGTTTGGGATAATATAAAAATGAAATCAACTAATTCTGAATTTTATTGTTACCAGTCTATCCTTTTATTTCAGAATCACTCAAATACTTGGATCAATACAAATTGAGGTCATTGTACTTAATTTAAAACAAGTTCATGATGCAAACTTATCTTATTTATTGCTAGACCAATACAAATTAAATTATGTGATGTGGTCCAGGACAGGCAATGTATTAAAATATTGTGTGCTTAAATATAAAAAAATAGTAAATTACTATAAAAAGAATATGACAAATCGTATTTAACATAAAACGTCTCTAAATAGCACCTATGCATTTACAGATAGAAATGAAAACTAATAATACCAAAGTTTACAAGGTTCCTGATAAAGTTCCTTTTAATAGATGTAGAATATTCTTCAAATTATTTTTTAAATTAATTTTGTCATTGGTTATTCAGAAGGGGTAATAGAACATAATTATATATATATATATATATATATATATATATATATATATATATATATATATATATATATATATATATATACTTAAAAATTGTTTTGTTGTTTTCAATTATTTGTATGTGGAAGTGTCCATATGCATAAATACATACATGAATGCAAATGCCCAAGGAGGTCAGAGGCATTGGCTCCCCTTGGAGTTGCAATTACAAAATTGTGATCCACCTAAGATAGTTGCTTAGAATCAAACTCAGTTCCTTTGCTGGAACAGTACCAACTCTTAAAGGGCAACACTTCAGGCCTCCAAATTTAATCTCTGTGCATACAAACAGCATAAAAGCAATAAAGAAAATCATTTTTTATAGCTTAATTATAGTTCAGATCAGATTGCTGCATGTCCAAGCAGATGCCAATTTAGGCTCCTCGTTCTTGTTGAATTTTTCCCTGGTTAGGGTGCTAATGGAGTTACCTGTCTTTGAAAATGACCGTTCTTCTATACTTTTAGTCATACATGTGGAAAGCTGCTCAGATACAAGCTATATGCTTAGCTTATTTAGCTTATATTTCTCAGTAATTGTACAGCTCATATACACAGCCTGATTGAAGCACATTTTCCAGTCTCTGTTTCTGTTGGGAATATAATGGTTTGTAGGTTGACAAGACAACTTTTAGAGCTAAATGATATAATAATGTACAACAAAACTGACAATGAATCAACAATTACATTACTAGTATCATCTATATATTAGTAATTGCTTATTATTCTTATGAATTGATGTTAAAATATTAAGATGCCAAATTTAAGAAAAATGTAAATGCAATAATGGCAGAATTTCCTACAAATTTTAAAATGTGTTCTTGAATTTTTCTTTAATCAAAGTTTGACCAATAAATATCGCTAGTTGCAATATATTGCTGATTGAAGGATTTACTGTGTCTTCATAGAAGTGTTATGTATGAAGAGGCAATATAAAATTTAAATCATGATATTTTAAAGTTATTCATTTTCTGGATGTTTAATAAAAGTGTAGCATACTCTACGTTTTGTTCTGTCTCTCTAGCAGTATGATTTGAGAAGAAGCATAAGAGTTTAATGAAGTGAGATGAAGCCTGTTGTTCCAAGGACAGTACTAAAGTGGAACTGCAGAGGACATCGGAGTAGAAGCTTCCTCCTAAGCCCAATTTAGGCACTTCCATCAGCTTCATAAGGATCATTTAGTCTGCTGTTGGAAGACTTAAAATTAAAGGTATTTCAGTTTCAAGAAAACATTTTAAAGAGGTCCAAGATACTTTCTATCAGTTAGGCCACATTACTTTTCCTGAAGTGTCTCGGGAGCGTGGGAAATTCAGAATATAAAGACTAGTTTATTGTGACTGGAATCATTGGTGCTTGTGTGGAACATGGAACCTGGCAAACCTGAAACTCTATTTTAGATAACATGTCATTTACAATACCTTTGTATTACAATCCACAAAAAGCAAAATTTAAACATGCAAGTTGATGTCTTTCCATTTACTTCAAAATTTGAGACCAATTATGGTTGTCACAAGGATTTACAATCTAAGTGTTAAATATTAGGCTGCTTTGGCAGTTATGAATAATACAAAGATCAAAGGCTTGAAAGGAATACATGATACCATCTGAGTAACAAGCCTGTGAGTGTTACCCATTGGTAAAGCTGTGTTTCTGAAGAACTGTTATTATTCTAGTTTACTTTTCATCACTGATAAAACACAATGACCAGAGTGACTTATGGAAGAAATGTTTATTTTAGCTTCTGGGTCCATAGGGAGAGTCCATAATGGTAGAGGACACATAGTAGCAGAATACCCATAACAGGACTGTGAGACATATATCTTCTAGTTAGACTCCACTCCTTGAATGGAGTTCCATAACCTTCTCAAATACTGCCACCAATCAGGAATGATTGTTCAAACATGTGAGACTATGGACAACATATTTTGTTTTAATGATCACAGTAATCTACATTTCCCATGATTCAAATTATACTGGGATGCTAGACTAAATATGAATTTTAGTCTGCAGAAATAAAGTGTGGTTCCCTCTTTGAGTCTATACTCTCTGACATTAACTAAAGAAGCACAGGTTTAGCAGGTTCTAACAAGGGCTGAAATCAACCCAAACTTATTCAAGAAACTAATAAATAAAACAAATAGAAACTAAAACTATGGATCCTAGATTCTTTGCAAATGTATTTTGGGTATAATAAATATTAGAAATGTCTGTGGGTCATCAAAACCCCTTTAACACTGGCATCTTCTGAGATGGAATATTGCATTGAATAAAAGAGTCTAGGTGTTTAGAATCTCCCTGACAAATTTAAAGCTCTCATTGAGGAAAATGGAACAATGAAGCAGAATAGAGAAGAAAGAATGAGAATGTGTGGTCAGAAATTGATGATAACTTCATTACATATGCATGAGCTGCTAATCTTTTTGAATGAGGTGTGAACATGCATATGGGTGACATAAAAATAATTTTCACAGAATGTAGGCTCTTAGAATTAATTTCATACTTGAAGCATATTCTAGTACACAGTCAAAATTATGAAGTGTCACAAAGAACTTCACTGCTACGTATGTATGTGTGTATATATATATAAAATATATATACAAATAAATTAACTCAAAATATCTCTTTGAGTTTTTGAGTGCTATGTGTGAATGCAGGATTCTGAGAAAATGTCCATGATTCTGAGAGTAAAATCTGGCTAACATGTCAAAATGGTTTTCAGTGATCTCAACATTTTTCTACCTTTCAAAGAATTTGTCTAAATATGATCAAAGGGTTAAAACTTCTTTCTTCCAGGCATAGCTATGTTCAATGGAAGATATTCTGCTGCATCAGAGCCAAAAGAGATAAGTGTAGGAGGCTGGACATTTGCCCGGGTTTTCCAATTTTAAAATCCTCAGGGAAACAAGTTCTATTTTTTTTTCCTTTACTCCTGGGATATTTTTACTAGCCATGCTTCTTGCTAAATTTTCCTAAGAAGGGAAAGCATCACTCAAGGCACTGGACGGCTGTCTCTGTTTTCTCTCGCCCCACCACCACTGATTTCCCGTTTCATTATTGATTGAACAATACAGAATAAAAGAAAAATCAGAGAAAAAGAAAAATCAGTATGTTGGAGAACAACTAGCCAAGGTAGCTAAATAAACACTCAAATGTTGGGAGCTGTGGCATCATCAGTACTGCTGCCTAGAAATGGTGAAAAGAACAGGGTAACAGAGGCAGAAAAAGAAATGGATTAAATAATATTAATTATGACATAGCATTGTCTTGATTCATAGAGAAATTATAGAGAGATGAACTAAAGGTTCACATATTCAAATACTGGAATTAATATATAGTAGATGTGATGTCTTATGTTGAGATATGGTATTTAAACTGCTTATGAGACAAAGGCATGGTCATAGAGATATATGTGAAGCTTGAATGTCTCCTTAAAATACTTACAGATATATATATATATATATATATATATATATATATATATATATATATCATTTCAATAGAAAACACAAAAAATACATTACTTTTATAAACTACCTCAAGAATTTTTAAAACATTTAAAATCATTATGTGTATAATGTTTTGCCTGCATGTATGTCCGTTGACCATGTACACATGTGTGAACCTCTTCTGTGGACCAGAAGAGAGAATTAAATTCCATGGAATATGAGTTACAGGTATTTGTGAGCCACCATGAGAGTTCTGGGACTTTAATCTGGGAACCATGGAAGACCAATCGGTGCTGTTGGCTGCTGAGCCATCTCTATCTCATGAAAGTTTTTGTGTGCGTTGTGTGTGTGTGTGTGTGTGTGTGTGGGATGGGTATGTGTTGCCTGCAAATGCTAGAAGAGGCCCTCAGATTTGGTGGAACTGGAGGTACACCCCCTGTAAACTGCCATATGAGTCCTGAGAATTTGGAATCAAACCTGAGTCTTTTAGGATAGCAGCTACTACCTTTAACTGCAGAGCCATATTTCCAGTCCCAGAATGAGTAGTAGAAATATATTGAAACAAGTGTCGTCAACACGTGATAAAAATCTTACTTCTAAGAGTTCATGGGATTTGATAGATTCAGTGAAAGTTACTATCATGTCAGTTGAACAGTGGAAACATCAAATGCCCATCTTCAGGTATAGTAAAATAAATTATAATATTGTTATTGTAAGGCACTTAAAGGAGATCAAGAATGTTCCACACAGAGGTTTTTAGGAGCATACAGAATATTATCTGATGAAATAAACACAGTATGTCAGGATATTGTGTTTGGCAAGATAACATCAGAAAAAATGGGAAAGGTAAGTGTATAATTTATATTAGTACAAACAAAGCAAAAAGTGAAGCATTTAAGAGCACTAATTATGGTAACCACTGAGGAAATAGAGTAAGTACCTTGATAATAATGAGGTGTCTTTTAGATTTCCCAATGTTTATAACCTATGAATTTTAAACTTCGACCTGTGAGGATGTGTTATAGATTCTGAATGGATGAAAATGTTGTTGAAAATATTTAAGGTATGTATGAGTCAAACATACTCTATAAATATTTTTATGGAAATATTAACAGACACCTTACTTAAATGTGGAAAGTTTGTGGGGCTTAAGTTTTGGTTAATTTTGCAAGGATATTCTGTATCAAATTTGTAATGAGAGCTGCAACAGTGGACTTTGATAACATTGGGCATCTTGCAACTCTCACTTAAGTATTATCACATATTCAAAGCTCATGAAAGAAGTTGCAGTGTCATAGAGACACTTAATAGAGCTGCAGGATCCATATGAAAATACATTCAAATTCTATCTCACAATGTCCTATGTTATAAATGTGCTAGATCAAAATAAAACCAATGGAGTTTTTTTTTTACAAGAACAGAATTCAAATATATTAAAGGAAGCTGTGGTTCAAGGCCTGTCTCTAATGATGAAGTCTGAGGTTCAATCCCCAGTATTTCAAATGCTACTATAATTACTACTCAAAATAGATGATAGATAGATAGATAGATAGATAGATAGATAGATAGATAGATAGATAAATTAAAAGGAGGCCATTTACTTGAGGTATAGTTGACATATTAAAAGAGCATGCTGTATCTGTTGATAGACCTTCAGGTCTGTATGACCTAAGCATGTAAAAATACATGTTCCTCAGTGTTCTCTTTGGATACTACATGATATCCTCAAGCAATTAATAGAAAAAGTATTTACAAATGGCCAAAGGATAATGAAAGAGACTTCTGTCATGTAGTGATGTTATCTAAGTAATACAGATATCTATCTACATATATATGTCAATTTTTAAGAAAAATGCCATGTTTGACATTTATCTGTGTTATTTACATACTGTTTCTCATGTTGCAAAAAAAGTTAGTAAACATCACATTAATTAGTATGAATTGCTTTTAAATATCCAACTTAAAATAGTCTGTTGATGTTTATGCTGTCTATTTTAGTCAGAATTGGGCACAGAAAACAGCCATTCTCACATGACTGCATTCAAGAGTGGAAGAAAATTAGAGAAGGACATTGCTGGATTTCTTCCTTTTTCTTTAATCTCTCTAGGAGCAGAAAACAGAGCATAAAGCTCTACCTGCAGCAGAAAGAACAAATGAAAGAAAATGAATCTTAACACTGTTGTAAGCAGAAACAATCAACTGTCAATCTTCCTTTCTTTATGTTTGTTTATGGATTACATTTGTTTGTAATTTTGTGATACACTGGGGTGGCTGTGCTGAGCCCTTGGGGTTTCTTAGAGGCTAGTTTTCATTCTCTATTTTTTCTCTCACCTGTGGAAAACACTTGCTTGGGAAATAATTATTGTTTGGAAATATCAAAAGAAATGGAGTGGGGTTTCTGTAGGATGGGCAAAGCATAGCTGTGAGTAATGATGAAGGATTTTATTTCTTTCCTGAGTTATTCAACCACTTTTACTGGAACAAAACAAATGGAATATCAATACGAAAACTTTTCTGTTGAGTAATAAATGTAATAGGTTTGTTTGAAGTATCCTTTGCTTCATCTACATAGATATCAATCATGACCTGGCAAAAAATTAAAACATGCTTAGAACCAAAATGAAATCAACATTGTGTTCAAACTGAAACAGTAAGTAACTAGCCTTCTAAAAACCAAAAGCAGTCACGCATAAATATGAACAGGTGCATTCCTACCTAGACATTGCCTTGGTACTTCCTTGACAGGCACATCAAGCGTTCATATGCATTTGTTTGAACACTATTGAGTCTAAGTGAGTTGTTTGACTTTTGTTGTTTTCAAGCTTCTCTGGGGAGTCTTCATGCAGTGTTTTTACTTTAAGCACTCTGTTTTCATATTGATTGTTTATACCAGAATAAACACATATCACTAACATGAACAACTTGATATCAGTATCAAATTATATTTAATTAAAATTGTTTATGTGTTATACATATGTACACACATGCCACATCAAATGAGAGGTTGAGGGACAACTTGTTGGAGTCAATTTTCCCTTGTGGCTGTAACTCTGATCCTCAGGACTACCGCAAGTGTCTCTTTCTTCTAAGCCATTTCAATGACAAAGTATGACACTAATCTAACCACCTGAGTTATCCTACAGGCTCAGTCACCTGCTATTTCATTTTTCCTTACCATTTAACTAACTTCAATATTATTTACTATCTTCTAACACTATTCTTTCATAATACTTGTCTATATCAATTACAACATAAGCCCATTATAATGGTATATTCTAAAATGTATTTCAAAAGCCTAAAACAAATCCCTGGTAGACAGTCAGCAAGTGTGTTTAAAAGAATAAATCATTTGGATTTATTACTGTTGATAAAGTATGTGCACACTCAGCATTTAATTCAAGAAGAAGATATGCCAGACAAAGAGCTTACCAAATGCTACTGGCTTCAAAGTATATATTGATTTGTATGGAAAGTAAAATATAGATGATTCATTAAAATATGCAAATATTTGGGGAGTTTAAGAATTGGTAAAACTAGATGAGTAGGTGATATAAGTGGAAACAGAACTATGTAAAAATAACCTTAAAGTGAAGGCAACTTTCTTTTCCTCTTTGTTTCATCAGTCTTTTTAATATTAGAAAAACTAAAATTTTGTGGTGGGATAGATATTAGACTTAGTATTCCAGGTAAAGAGAATGGCTAGTGCAGTGATCCCTTGTATAATTATATAGGCAACCAGGGCAGTGGATGGGAATGCACCAGGGGCAACTGAATTACGAATCTGTGGAACAGCTTCTAATACTGTGTGTGATACCCCATATGGGGGGATCATTTAATTGAGTATGTTTTGTTGTAAATAATTTAGCAACAGTGTAAGGTTTCTGAAAGCACAATAACCTCAGACTAATTCAAGATGAAATGTACAACAACATGAGGTGTTTGTGGCAATGCTCATCTCTGTGGCATTCACATCTTCCCTGCAGGCTTAGTTCCAAACACACAACATGTGCACTTGCACTGCTTATGCCACACAGTGTGGGTGTAACACTGGTGAATACGGCCTGAAACGTGATAGCTCAGATGTGAGTCCTTTGTATGTTTTTAACTGCAGTTTCACTGTGTATACAATGTTTACTGCTTTTATACAAAGAAAATTATGGAAAATGGAAACTTTTAATATTTTCTTCTTGACATTATTGCATTCAAGAATTAAATTAGTGTATCTATGAATTGTATTATGTAATAATGCTTGATTTTAAAATTTACTGCCTCAGTTACTGATTTGAGTTCCACAAAGAATTAATAAGTGAATTGGGTTTTTTTTTGGGGGGGGACAGGGAGTTAGGATAGATCTTCAAAGAAATAATAGCCCTAAACCTACTTTTTGTTACTCTGTACCAATCATTCCTGTGAATTGGCATGCTCAGCATTGACAACTATAAAATCAAAATATTTCAGCACTGAAAATTGTGGAGAAAACATTCTGCAGCATCAGTTATTTAGCTGATATTTAATTCTCCAGGCAAAAATAAGCAAGCATTTCAAATGTATTAACATGGATATTTGCTTACATCTTTAGTAGTAAAGTTCAGTATATATCAAATAATCATTTAAAAATTCTTCATCACTCATTACCTATAATTGTTTGATTTTTTTTAATAACAATACTTTTTTAATAACAATATTCCTAGGGATGTGTAACAATTTCTCACGCAAAAAGTTTCACAACTGGAGAAGTTTAAGAAGCCGCGTGACTAGAATGTGATGTCAGAATAGTAAGTGATTTTACCTTTTACTCTGGGTGTAATATAGAGACCTAGCAGTGCTTTTGACAAGTAGATGGTTTGGCTTACTTTAATGTGCCTGAACTTAGCTGTACCAAGATCTAGCAATGGCAGAGGTAGAAGAAGTGACTCTATGGGAGACTGTGAGTAGGAATAATGTGATGTCATGTCAGAAATGGACTAGAAAGGTGCTGAAAGCTGAGAGGCAGCATGGCAGTGAGTTTGTACAAGAATATGAGATTGTTTTTGGACATTCTGATATGTTAATAATGAGGCTTCCTAGGCACACACTGAAAGGCACTGATTTTTTTTTAGGTGTGCCCTATATATAGGTATATGTTATATGTTATTTAGGAGCTGTCTATATAACACATACAAGCCTTAGAACATTATCTTTTTAAAATATAAATGTTCTATCGTTGTGAAGAGACACCATGACTATGGTAACTCTTATTAAAAAGGAAACATTTAATTGGAACTTGCTTACAGTTTCAGAGGATTAGTTCATTAGACTCATGATAGAGAGCATGATGGCTTTCAAAAGAGAGAGAAAGAGATAGGGAGGGAGAGAGGGAGTGCCTGGGCCTGGCCTGGGCTTCTGAAACCTGAAAGCCCATCCAAAGTGACACCCTTCCTCCAACAAGGACACACCTACTCCAACAAGGACACACCTAATCCCTCTCAAGCAACACCACTCCTTAATGACTAAGCATTCATATATATGAGCCTACGGGGGCCTTTCCTATTCAAACCACCACAGTAAGCGATATCATTAGATAATTCACAATTTTTATATTCTATGACATGGCAGACAGTTAAACTCTTTGAGACTGGCAGTTAAATGCTTTCTTTACTATCTGATTCTTTGGTAGGGGTTTTATAAAAATGCAATACATTAGAAAATAAGAATTTAAAATATTAAAACCACATTGCTCATAGCCTATGGAAATTATAAAAATATGCCATTTTTTTCAGCGGGATACCTTTAAGTAACAATTATCTATTAGCCTTCTGGTAAAATGTTAGGCATCTTAAAAATTAGTAAAACAAATGAATCAGACACACAGAGATAATGCCTTTGCTAGCCCAGAAAATATATTCAAAGGCTTCTATGCCTGAGTACCCCTTTATTCTTTTCATGATTTATCATGAAAATGCGGGTTGACAGTTTTATGTATGGAATGCAAATCTGGCTCACTTTATCAATCTCATGCATATTAATATGTGTGCATGGTAATTCCTGTTACTTGTGGAATGGCCTTCAGACATTATTTCAGTGCTGTGCAATTTAATAGTGGATTTGGGAGGGATACATTTCACAGCTTGTTTTTATTAAACTAGGAAACTGTGATAGTTTACTAGGTGATTGTCATTCTATGATATTCTAATATATGACCAAAACAACAGGTAATATGCAGTGTGTGTGTGTGTGTGTGTGTGTGTGTGTGTGTATACAAGCATAATGTCTTTATAAATGTAGTTTTTTCTTTGAAATTCAATATCATTTTTGAAGCAAGAGAACCACTGGGGAAAAGTAATTCTTAACAAATGAAGACATATATTTTCATAAAATTGCAAAAATTATCTGAAATATGGTAATTATGATCACCAAGTGAGACTTAGTTTTCTAATATAATTATAAGGAAAATAAAATTTCATAATCTCTAATTATTCTTCTTATTTATCAACTACCATTATCAGCCAAAATTTTTTATAGAGGGGAAACACTTCCATCTTGTCCTCATAGACACATTTTAAAGACCAGGCCTTGCATTTTTCAGGTAAAGAAAATATAACTCTGAACCCAAAATTCAGGCTTTATTAGTCCTTTCTGGGACAGTTGCTGTAATTGTGAAGCCTCAGATTTTTCAACTGTGAATTGTCCATTGTTTTCTAACATTAGCCCTCTGAATAACTGAGGAATGGAAGCACGCTGTTAACTCTTGACCACAACATGGGCATAATTTCCTACTTAACCTTTGTTAACCATCATCACCTCACAGACTTCATTCATACCTTTCTCTCTACTTTATAGATTACAGTTTTCCCTATTAGGTCAGTAGATTCTATGTTTTTCTCAGAAACATTTCATTTAAAAGTATCACTTCTCAGGTTGGGATGATGGCTTAGCCAGTGAAGTCCTTGTGATGACTAAACAAACCCAGGTACAAAAGTGGGGTGTGGTGACACACATTTGCAACTATAGTGCTGGGATACAGAGAAAAGAGAATGGCTCATCTAACTGGATTGACAAACTAGTTTACCTTTCAAGTGGCTTGTCTTTGGCTTCCATTTACTCAAGTCTAAATATGTAGATAGATGGACTCACCAACATACACACACACACGCACATCACAAACACAGAAATTACAGACACGTGTGCACATACACACCAAAGAAATAAAAATGAATGGAAATATAACAGAATGTAAATCAAGTTATGTAAAAAATATTAAATGCTATTTTTCTGGATAGTTTTATGTCAACTTGACATAAGCTAGAATCATCTAAAAAGAGGGAAACTGAACTAAGATAATGCTGTAGGGCATTTTCTTAATTAGTGAATGATTGAGGAGGGTTTAGTCCATTGTAGAAAGTGCCATCCCTGGTCTTGTGATCCTCAGTTCTATAAGAAAGCAGGCTGAGCAAACCATGATGAGCAAGCCAGTAAGCAACACTCTTCCCTGGCTTCTGCATCAGCTCCTACCTCTAGGTTCCTGCCTGTTTGAGTTTCTGTCCTGACTTCCTTTGATGATGAACAGTGATACAGAAGTATACGATAAATAAACCTTTTCCTCCCCAAGTTGTTTCGGTCCAGATGTTCACCATAGCAATACTAACACTAAGACAGTGATTCTTAAATTCCAGCTAAAATAATGAACGAGGAGCTGGCAGTGGTAGTGTATGCCTTTAATCCTAGCACTTGGGAGGCAGAGTCAGGCAGATCTTTGTGAGTTCAAGGCCAGCCTGATCTACAGAGTAAGTTCTAGGAAAGCCTTAATTACAACAGAAAAATCCTGTCTGAAAAAAGAAAAGAAAAGAGAAAAAAATGAAGGAGGAAACCTTTGAGAAATATGACGTAGCATGTAAATCTTAAAGTACAATGAAAAACTACACTTTATGCATCCCAAAATGCTATATGAGAAAATACTTTATGTATAGCTAAAGACTATAATGGAGGGCTTCTTTATTCAATAGGAATAATATTGTTTCCTGCCTTTTGTCTTGTGGGGGAGAGAACCTCTTTCCAACCCCAAGCAAATGTGAGTAGTTTTCAAATAAACCAATACACTGTTCAAGTCTGAAGTCAAAGTCCAAGGCAATAGTTGGTACGTTTTGCATAGCATGAACAGATTGGATATTAGGCAAGAAAGAGATGCATTGATACTTGATTTTAGGCACAGAGACTGATTTTCATTTGCTAGATGATATTAGCAAGGAGGCCAACAGGCAACAAAATATAAAGGCCATCACAAGAGCCAGGAGTAAGGAAGGCATCCTCCACTGGGGAGACTGGAAGCCTAGAATTCCCCTTGCTATCAGGGTACAGTGGTAACATATATAACCACATGGGAGACTAAGAACCGTGAGAACCATGGGAAGTTCCTTAAACTACCTGTTTCTGAAAAGCATCAGACAAGAGAAAGACTTTTCCTTATTCTTAATCAAAGCATCACCAACACTGTATTGCTGCCTTCCCCTGCAGTACAGAACGTCCATATGCTACCTTTATTCCCCTTTCTTTTTTGCCAAACATGGACACTTGCCCCAATCCACAATGTGGGCAAATAATCAAGATGGTAAGAATAGGCATGCTCTTCCTCAGAGTCCACACCCTCCCACAGGTAGATCCCACTTTTCCCTTCTCTCCTTCTGGGCACCTCCCCTTTACTCAGGTGTATCTTCCCTTGTTCTCAGCCCCTCTCCTTCCTTAATTCCCATGCTTAAGCCCATATTAGATTCTCATGAACAAAGATTCCAACTTTACTTCACTGTTTTAAAAAATGAAGAAAGGGCAATGAATACTCTTCATTCTTTCAGATACATTTCAGTAGAGAAGCCAGAAAGCTTGAAGGGAAGTAAAATATACAACGTTAGATAGGAATTTGTGCTATCTAAAGGAACATAATATATATGAGATATTCTTGAGAATTACATTACAAGAAAACAGAAGTCCACCTGAGGCACCGAAAAGGGAAATAGTGATGAACAGTTAGATCCCCTGACTATATTCTACCGCATCCAAATATTCAGTAGACAATTTTATAAATTTTGTTAAGTTCTTAATTGGAATATAATTGTTTCCATTGGGAACACTATTGATTAAATTAGTGTTTTTTTTTATTTTTCTAAAATTAAAGATCAGTTCGTTTGGTTAAGAGCAATTTAGCAAATTAATCTCAATGATGGCATCCTGATGTTCCTCTACTGCATACTTCTCCTCCTCTTTGAGCAGGGTAACTACTCTCAATTGTGGACAACTGTTACTAATGGACATAACTATTCTGCAGAGTCAATGGGAAATGGATATTTTCCTGCTGGAGGTACTATCAATTTCTTTCTTCTCTCTCTGAGGAAGACAGTATTCTGCTTCACATAATCAAGTTCATTTTAATATTCCTTATTGCTACCTAAGTGTCCCTCAACTCTACTATGAGTGTTGTGCAATATCATGCATCTTGGCTTAGAAATGAGTTAAATAAGGTTGTGGTATGTATAAACTTTATATGTTTTCTATTATCTTTAAAGTCTTTAACATTCTAGTGAGATACTCATTGAGTTCTGCAGCACAACACATGCTAAGGGATTTGTTTCAACATACTGGTCTTATGTGGTACTGACTCAGAAATTTTACTTCTCTTCCTTTCCTTCTCTATTGACCTTATGCTTTGTTTTAGTGTCTGTTTTTCATATTTTGTGCCAGTTACTCTCACCATATGACAGTAGGGGCTGAGAATTTGGTCTCTTGTTCTATTTGTTGATGGCTCTGTTGTATGAGAGTTTTGAGCAGAGAAAGCTTGTTATTATTTTATTATAGTTTGGAGAGATTGAAGTCAAATAAATTATGAAACACATGCTCTCACATAGCAGAGAAAGGAAATTGCTAGCATCCATGTTTCTGCTTACTCTTGACCTATGGCTTCCACTATATATATCAGGGCTATAAGCATTCAGTGTAATGTTTTTGTCTGTAATGCTGAAAAGACTTTATCTCTTATACTGAGAAACTGAAGCATTTTAGAATTTTGTAAGTATTAATATACTGTATTAAAAGGACCATAAGTTATAGAAGTTCTCTTCTGATTGGTTTAGATTTCCCAAAACATACATGTATACAAATTAAATATTTCTAGATTCTAGGAAATTAAAATAATACTTTTGTTACCCCAATTATTAAGAAACTTCTTATAGAAAATAACTCATAAACATTTTGAACACCTAGTATAGATGTGGATTCACCAGATGTAGCTTTTGATACAGGGTCAAGAACTTTTTATTGTTCTGTTAACTTAAATCACCAATTCTCAGTCCTGGAGCCCAGGAGTGTTACAGCCTCTGTACAATCTACTCTTAAGCTTAGAACTGGAAGGCTTCAGCCTCAGTCTCTGTACAATTTAGACCATTTAAACCTCCATACAATTTAATCAATCTCAAAGACTTACTTCTCACTAGTTCACTCTGCCTAGGTCCTTTTGAACTCTTCTGGTTCAAGTCACTCTTGTTCTGGCTCAAATTATTCTCCAAGTTGCCTGGTTCAAGCTGACCTTCTGAGTGGCTTGGCTATTTCTGATCAAATTATTCTAACTTGTCAAAATCTGGCTGATTCTCTGACTGCCTCATACTGAACTGCTCTGCTTGACTTCAAACTGACTCATTCTTCCCATCTGATACCAACTTCTTCTGAGCTGTCTCTGTTTCTCTGTGTCTCTCTGAGCTCTCATTGATCCATACTGCCTCAGTCAGCCTCTCTGCTCCTCAGTCAAACAACTTCATTGTCTCTATGTATTATTTCCCATATGCCTGCTTCATACTGCTCACCTCATTCTGTCTGGTTTACTGACTGCTGTAATTGACTGGCCTCTGCTCTGAGCTAAGAACTGCTTTTCTATCTTGAGTTAGGCATGTCCTTATTCTGACTCATTCTGCTAACTTTTCCTCTGATTAGTTACTTTTCCTGTCCTTCACTGGCTCACCTCAAATGTTACTTCTTGTATAACATTAACTCTTTCTGAGTTCTGTTTCCTGTGTCTACTGCCATACTCTATTTCTGTCATAGAGATTAAAAGCATGGACTACTGCCTTCTGAATACTGGAATAAAAGGTGTGTGCCACCATTGCTCTCTGAATACTGTGATTAAAGGGATGTACCAACATTCTTAACATCCTTTCTACATTCTGTCTGGACCACACAGCTATCTGAATGTGATTCTTTCATATTCCATCTGGACCACGTAGATCTCTGAATGTGATTCCTTCATATAGAATCCTGGAATATAGATTTTTCCTAGCTTTCACACAGGCCTATTCCTCTACAGACTAGATTAATATAATTCTCAGATCCTTTGACAGACAAATCTGCTTGAGTGATGTATATTTAGATGTTAACGACATCTTATTAGTGTTATATATAGTGAAACATATTCTTTACTCTAATTGGATATATTTTCTAAAACTTGATAAATTTTATTGAAAAAATTGAAGCCATGATTATTTCTAGTGCTTAAAGTTAAGAAAAATGTAAACTTGATTTCCTACTTTATATCAGAATTTTATCATTGTTTAGATCTATGGCAATCATGTTTGGTCATTTTTTTAAATATATTTTTATTTCTTATTTATGTGACTATGTGCAGTGCTTGTGTGTGTGCATGTGCAGAATGGCAGCAGCACCAGACTCCTCCAGACCTGGAGTTGTAGGTGGTTGTGAGCTGCCCAATATGGGTGCTGGGAACTCAACTCTGGTCTTTCCATCCCTTAATATGTTTACTTGAAGATAATTTCTACTATCTCCAAACGATTTAAAATGTCAGCCTTGTAGATTGCTTAGCAGAAACAATGTGTGCCCAACTTCCAAGTAACAGAGAATGCAAGCATATTGCTCTTAAGTGTCATTTTATTTAAATATTGTCTTCTAAATAAAGGTTATGACTTTGGGTCTTAAATAAGATTATAGGTCACCTGTAGTCTTAGAAATTTGTACCATATATGTTCATAATAAGACTTGTGATTCTTATTTATATTGTTCACTATTTTTCCTGTAAAGTGCAAGTTAAATACTATGGTCAGAAGTTACAATGAGTGTATGATTCTGTGGAGGTGTTGATTTATTTTTCTCATCGGTTCATGGCAAGGACAGTTTATTCTTTGCTAATTCAATCCTTGATTCTTAGAGAGTTACAGCCTCCATACAATCTAATCTTAAGCCTAAAACTGGAAGGCTTCAGTCTCTATATTATATAACTTTCAAGCCTAAACCTAGAACATTTCAACCTTTAAGACTTACTACTGAGTGACTCATTCTAACTAACTCCTTCTGATCTCAGATCTATACTAAACTTACACGACTCTTCTAGCTAGGTGATTCAACTCACTCACTGTTCTGGTTCAAACTCTTCTCCAAGTTGCTGGTTCAAACTGAACTTCTGGCCCAGCTGTCTGTTTCTGACTAAACTGCTTCTGACCGACTCTGGCTGACTCCTGCAACTTCTCTGATTGAACTTCTCTGCTAAGCTTTAAATTACTCTGGTTATTAACTGATTCTTCTCCCAAACTCACTCTCCTATTGCTAAACTGCCTCTGAATCTTTTCTGACTGATTCTCAACTGTCTGCCTAACTCGTTAAGCTGAGAGTCTGCTTTTGTATCCTGAGAGTTGGGCATGTTCTCACTGTGATTCACTCTAACTCTTCCTCTAATTCATCACTTTGCATGCTCCTTACTCTGATTCATCTCAGAAGTCATTGCTAAATCTTCACTCTGATTCACTCTCAGAATTGGAATTAAAGGCATGTAATCACTCTATACTTCACTCCCCCTCTGACTTTCTGTTTCTCAGTTGACTAGCGTACTCTCACTCCATCTCCTTCCATTGTCTCAATCTCCACTGCTTCTCTCTTAACTCTGTCTGAGAACCATGAACTGAGAGACGTGATCTGTGACCTACTTCTGAACTGACTGCTTCTCTCTTACAACCTGAGAGTTGAGATTAAAGGCATGTGCTACCACTTCCTTCTGGATTGGATTACTTAACAGTGTGTGCTGCATTCCACCTGGATCCCGCAGGCCTTGAATGTGATCCTTTCACTCATCCATGTGGCTGGATTAAAAGATTAAATTTCCCTCTATAAACCTGTGCCAGGAAAATACAATGGTGCCTGTGTTTTTTGTATATCATGAAATGAATGGTTTTTTTTTCTCAATTCTCAGTCCTTTATCCTTTCTTTTTTTTTTTTTTTTTTTTTTTTTTTATCACCCACAGCAATTTAAATAACCTGCGCTTCATTGTACACATTTAGCAATTGGGATAGTCTGTCTCTTGAATCACTGTCCCTGTTCATGATATTTGAAATGGAGCCTGGCATTTTAAACACTGATTTACGGATTTGTTTAAAGACAGCAATAATGAAAGGTTTAGATTTTAGCTTGAATAACCTCCTAAGTTATTGTGAAGGCCATTTGATTAACAGACCTCCAAGAAAATGACTGAACTGAAGTAAAGTACCAGCTGGTTTGACAAAATGAATGAGCACAACAAAGAATGACATTTTGAAAGGGAATTTTAATTGCCCTGATTTATAACACCTGCTTTCTGTGAAAGAAAAAAAAAACACTGAAATACGTTAAAATTTAGCAATATTTGCTCAGTTGGTATAGGCTTGCTGCTTGGTTTCTAATTAATGCCTTTAACACCACAGGAAAGGCTACTCACTCATTCACAGAATCCATCTGGATGGCCAGATTTGTGTTCCATTAAGATTAGTTTTCTGTGCATAGTGTTGACTTACCGGAATCCATTATCACTTCAAGACAGAAAAAAGAATCTTTTAATTTATAGAAGAGATCATCTTTATGGGTGAACCTACATCTATGTTTCTTTAAAGTGTGCTACTTTAGTTAAAGCTATGTTTCTCAAGCACAAATGTCAGATGGTATAATCAGATAATCAGATTTCTGACAGGATACTTGCATTCCTTTCTTTTTTATTTCTTTATACTTTATGTGTCTTTGTCTTACTGTGTATGTGCCACCTTCATGCAGGTTCCTGCAAAGGCTAAAAGAGGGTGTCAAGTCCTTGGAGCTGGGCAGTTCTGAGAGCCCTGTCTAAGAGCTGGGAATGGAACTCTCCAAGAATGCCAAGCTTCCTTTACTATAGAGCCATCTCTCCAGCCCCAGGAAACATTTTTGTTTTGCCTATACAAAAGCAAAATTTGATATATTAAATGCCACTCAAGATTTTTTTCTCCAAATTCAGTTTAGAAAATTACACACATTTTCTCTCCCCCACTTTTTAAAACAGAAGCACTAAATATTATTAGGTTCGTTAAATGCATTAATATTGTGAAAATTGAATAGAAACTTGTCAGACCAGAGTGCATGCTCATCTCTGAGTTAAGTTTGTGTAGGTGAAATGTTACTGAAACTAATTTTCCAAAACTGTGTTACAGGAAAATCAAGACATTTGTCAGTTTGTTACTTGCTGTAGCATGCATTTGCCCTCAAGGAAAAGACTGGCCAAAACTGTGTGTAATAATTATATGTTATACTGCAGAAGAACATACTGTAAACATTATTCAAATCATTTTATATCTATGGAAAGAATCTTTCTTAATGGTATGTGGAGAAATCATAATTTAAACTTGAATCTTTTCCAATATCTACATATTTACTATGAAGCATTAATTTTTCACAATGCTTAATTGAACTCCAAATGTGAATGGTTAATACCCTACTTGTTTTCAGTCTTATGACAGTATAAATTTACATAAATGGTTTACGTAATCTGAATCTAAACTATAAGAAAACATTGTTCCAAGGCTGGGGAGACAGCTCAGTGGGTTACCTGCTTGGTGTGCAGTGGGAATCTGTGCTCAGACTCCAACACTCATGTAGAAGCCATGACCCAGTGGCATACTTCTGAAACCCCAGAGCTAGGATGTGGTGGAGACAGACTGATCAAGGGATGTTTCTCATCAGCCAATTTAATTGAAACTGTAAGTTCTAGGCCTAGTGTAAGAACTTAGCTCCAAAAAATACAGGGAAGAGTAATGTTAATAGATACCCAATAATAACCACTGGACTCCACACATGGATGTACAAAAAATGTCCCCAACACACACACATTTTAAAAAAAGAAGGTGGGGTACTAAAAAGGAAAACCGTCCAGGAATGCTGTCAGTGAAGCAGAGGAAGCTGGCATGCAACATGCACTTTCTTTTGACAAAGCAAATGTAGAGGAACCAGAGAATTTGCTGGGGAACCATTCACAGCATCTACATAGACTTGGTTGTCTTTCTAACCTCTCAACTTCCGTTAATCTTAGCTGGTATTGTTAAGAACGTTTTTTGGAATCACCTACTTTATCATCCAAGTCAGGAGTTTCTTGTTCATTTTTATGTTGCTTTCCATTTTATTTTTTTAAATGAAAAGAGAACACTGATAGAGTGTGCTTTCTTATCTGTATCAGCAGTCTGACTTGCCCGCACTTAGCTCTGAGGCAACATTTTGATTACCTGCTATGAAAGTTTTTGTATTTTTCATCCTCCATCTAAATTGTAGCGACTTTGCATTTTGGTTGTTTCAAAGTTTTCTCTGAACTATAACTATAGATTTTTAAGAACCACTTCTGCAAGAAAAATAAACCATTACTTTTCCACATTACCAAAAATCTATTACCAAGTGTCTATTGCCTTCAAGTGAATGCAGCTTTTGACTTTCTGCTATGTCAATAGTTTCCAAAAGAAGAACTTCACACATGATCACCATAGTTTTAAATTGTTTAAATTTGAACATATTGTCTTGGGAGTAGTACAACCATTCTAGTTCATTTCTGTGTGTTCAAAAACACCAAAGGATAGACCTGTGTGGGTAATTGACTCTTACTCTGCTCCTTAGCTGAGGCTTACTTCAAAAGTTGTGAAAGTTGCATAACTGTGCACATTGTCTCAGCCTCTTTGAGAATGGAGAGATTTCGTTTTCTCTCTTTTACTCCATGTTTAATTGTGTCACTATTCCAGGGCTTGTTTTCTAAAATGCATTGTAAGTATCTCTATGCTTAATTCTCTTCAGCCACAAGTCTACACCTTGAACAAAGATGTCTATCAGAAGCCCAGCTGTACTTGGTCACATCTTGTTCATGATTTTATGATTCTTGAATTTTTTTTTCTGTTTCTAACGTTTGTGTGTTCATGTGTTTGTTTTACGGCTGCCATCAGATTTACTTCTAAAGCCTGTGTTTATTTCACACTATACTCTCTCTTTTGTACCACTGAAGTGAACAAATACTTTAAACAATTAAACTTAGCCTTATCCTACATTTTGTTGTTGCCCAAGGAATCAACGATATCATATTTTTTCTAACTGTATTTGTAAATTATTCCTGAATGCTATCAATCTCACCTTGGTCTTACTAGCTTACCTAATTTTTTTTAAATTAAAAATGATGGAGCATCATTCTTCATTACTAATCCCCAGTGGCAGAGACTCACATATCCTCAGGGATACTTTGACTAACCTTCATGTACATGTGTTCCTATCAGCATAAAGATGTGAACATTGTTTTTTAAATAAAAATTTCAATTGCATATTCACTTTTTTGTAAAATGATATTCTTTACCTCCCAGTATATATTGAACAAATGGAACACAATCTTTAATTTAATCATAATGTAGTTAAAATGTGGAATTTCTTGTGTGTATATATTCTCCTTCCTTTCTTCTACATGAATTCTAATTTTATTCAACTTCAAGCATCTCAACTTTTCAATATTTGGTTAGAGAATTTTATTAAAGTCTTTTTTTCTCACTGATGTCTCTTTTGTTTGACTTACTAATTTTATTCTATATGCTTTGCCAACACTGTGTTAGATTACTTACACAAATTTTGTTTCATTTCTATATTTCAGGCATTAAAGCAATGCAATCATTAAAATTAAATATTAGAACTGATTGGGGTACATATTTCTTAACAGATATGCTCCAATTCTACCAACCTCAGTGACACACATGTACATTTACACACATAAAATAAATAACTACAACTTTAAAATTAAAACCATGTATGTGTGTAACTGTACATGTGTGTCACTGACACATATGGACATTGGGGACATCTTGGAAAAATTGGTTTTCTCTTTCTACTGTGAGTTTTCTGAGAAGAGAGCTCTGAATTGGCAACAAGCACTTTTATCCCTGATCCATTTCATCTGCCTGATACTTTATTTAATGAATTTTTTTATAATTTCCTTCATTCTTTCACACTCATGCATTTAACATTTAGGAAACATCATCTCTAGAAAAGCTTTTAAGAATATGCTAGCATACCTATAAAGATACAATTGTATTTATAATATTTAAGTGTCATTATCAGGGAAATACACAAAAATTTGAATTATAATGTTTGGAGGAAGCCTGTGAGAGAAGCCCAAGGTATTCTAGACAGAGAAATCATTTTGTGAAAAAAGAGATAGAGTTGAGTATATGTTCAGTCAGCATAGGTAGAATATGATGACTTTACATGAAATAAATGATTGTACTTCTTTCCTAATCTTGTTCTTCCATTATTACATATGAACTTTCTTCTTTTTTTACTATTATTGTTTCCAAAAACCTATTAAAAGTGTTTAGACTCGATGTAAATCTAATGCTGTGCTTTCATGAAATTGAAGCAATTATTAAAACTCAACCAATGAACATTATGGCAACCATGTAGTTTGATATATTTTCTTTTTGTGCATGTATTTCTGTTCACCTATATATGCATGTGTGATGGTATAGACATGCATATATATGTTACTTCTTATGCATGTATGTGAGCATGGAGGCAAGCAATTATTCTTGTTTTTTGTGATGGGATCTCTCACTAACCTGAAGCTCACTCCTTAAACTCGGTAGAGGAATCTGGAGAAAACTACCTGCTTCTGACTCCCCCTGTGATAGAAACAGGAGTTTGAACCATCCTTCCCGGCTTCTGTGCTTTGAGTGTTGGGCATTGAACTAACTCTTGCTTGCAAGCTCTTTATTGGCTGAGTTATCTCTACAGCCCTGAATATATTTCTTTTAATCTTACAGATACAGCAATTGAGGTAGTGTGCTATGGAATGCATTCATGAATGCTCAACATGTGCGTGTCTGCTTTATCTGCACTATCACATAGGTAGCACCAACTGGTCTATTTCAGATTTGCTTCAGCTCATAAACCCAAAGACACATTTATCAAGCAGCAGACATGGAGAGTCCTAGAGTCAGTATACTACAAATCAGGATCTGGAGAATAAAATTCTAATCATTCTTGACACAGTATATTCTAAATGTGTCTTCTGTTACAATAATGAAAGTTATCTTTCTGCAAGAAACTGTAAGATAATATTCAAGTTGTCTTATGTTTCCAAAGAAATGGAGTTAAATGAAAAACTTGTGACACTTTCTGATGGATATATATCATCATAAAATTACTTGTCATCTTCCATCTAAATAGAGAAATAAGCATAAATATATTAAAAAACAAATGAGAGAAAAAGCCTAGTCAATATATAAAGGAATAATTGAATAGAATTATTAGCATGCCTCCATAAAGAAGGCCATGGATTTGTTTTACACAGTTTGAAAATACAAAGATAAGTTGCAGATGGATTACCATGTTTATATGAGCCCTGCATATTCTTAAATTCTTAAAGATTATTGCAGTCATTAAGAATGTATTAATTTTCAGTTTGGTGTGAGTAAATTCAAAATGATATTTTGAATATTATCAGCGATCTTCTGCAGAAAATTCAGATTGCACTCACATGTGTATATGAATGAGAAGAGTTATTTCTAAGAGGTGGTAATTGCGGATGGATTTGAATTGTTGACAAATATATTTTTGTTAAAGGAGCAATATGGATAAAAATCACACTTAAGATTTAGAGTTCTTGGGGCTGAAAATTTAAGAACATTCGCTGCTCTTGCAGAGGATCAGAGTTCCGTAACCAGCACCCACCTTTAACTCCAGCTCCAGGAACACAAGATCCTCTTCTGTCTTCTACAGGCACTATAACATGTGGTACAACCACAGACATACACACAAACACAAAAATATAATTAAAATAAAATAATTTAGACTGCTTCATTCCCCTATTTTTTCCCCTGAAGCGTTGTTTGCATCCAATGATATCACATTTTGCTGCCCAAATATAAAAATTGATTTTGAGCTTGAATACAATAATTAAAATATGTAGCTATATTATTTATTATCATAAAATAACCAATCATTTACTTCATTTATAAAGACAAAGTGTTTTACTACTATGTAGACATTCTTATGTTACAAATATACAAATGACAAATCCTTATATATATTCATACAAAGTCCCGTGTCAGCAGATTTTCACCATCACCTGCATTCCCTTCCATAACTTGTATGTGATTCTTTAATGATGAGGCATTCTTATTCACATTTCTCTTCAAAGAAATACATATTTGTCAAAAATTCAAGTTAACCCACAATTGTCACTTTATGGAAATAAAGAGTAGAATACAACTATTGATTATTTTTTTGTTTGACTCAAGTTACCAAAGAACCTGTGACACTGTAGAGGTGTAGGAGACACTATTTACCCAGTCTTTGAATAAACTAGTAAATACCAACTTTGCTTCATTTTTCTCCTATCTTTTTATATAATCCTCTCATGGTTCTTAGTAGAGCAGCAAATGTGAAGGCCCTGAGTCAATCTGTAGCTGATAATGGCAGTTCACTGAGTTGTGTCTATTAACAAAGATACTACTTGCATGTGAGACCAGATATTCATTTAAAGCTATACTTTATCATTTGATTTGACCATTAAATTCTAATTTTATATGGCATGATTTTCCTCAGACTGGAAACTAACCCACATTAAGAATCAGAATCTGCGATAAAATTTTAGTCTGGTATGAATTTTCAACCAAAGGAGAAAAATACTCTGGGAAGCTGCTCTTCAAGGCATTGAAATTTAATGATATAATTTAAGTTTTATAACATTTTGAAAGGACATGAGAGGTCAGAGTGAAACTCCCTCATTTTCAGATGTAGAGACAGTAGAACAATAGGTTTTAATAATTTGTTCAAGGTCATTTTAGCTTTTAGTGGAAATAAATTGTGTATTTTATTCAGTTCCCCAAGTCTTATGTGAATAGTGGTATTTCTCAAAAAGATTTCCAATCTTGGATAAGATTATTCATCATTTAAGTGAGAGCCATGCAACCTTATCTCACAAAGAAACTAAATAAATGGTTATTAAGAGACAGCTGAGAGATGATAGATTCCAAACTTTTCCTTCTCACTCTTCAGAACTCAGATGATAAGATTTCCTGTGAAACACATTGTGAATGTTTGTGTATTACATCACACTAGCCAGACTATTGATTTATACCTTCTGTATGCACATTAATGGAAGAAAGAAAAAAAAGAGAGAGAGACAGAATAGAGTTCTGTCTATCCTCAGGACCTACATGATGAGAGGCAAGTTGATTCTTGCCAAGATGATGTGGCATTTGCATGTACGCACGCGCACGTGCATGCGCACACACACACACACACACACACGTGCACACACACATGCACACACACACATACAAGCATGCAAACATGTGCGCACACACACACACACACACACATACACAGATACATGCACACACAGACACACTCATGCATACATAGACAAAAACACATGCAAATGGCACAAAGCAAACAAATGAATAAATGTAAATTAAAACTTTTAAGTTCAGTCCTTTGCTGAGAAGTAATGGCCTCAAGTCTAAGTGATGATGGAATAAGGAATCAGCTCTCTCTTGTTCTTGTCACCCACCATTGTGTGGATTAATCAGTCCACACATCTTATAGTGAGGAGAGATGTAGAGACCATGTGGGGTTTTTTTTAGGTAATTACTGATGAATTTTATGGAAATCCTTTTAATTTCCAAAGATTTTGAATTCGAATTTTCAAAGATCTATTCTTTAGATAGGAGAAGGGAGAAATTTGAGAAGAAGCATGAAAACTCACAGATGATAAAAATCAGAGATGGAGGGTGATGGAGCAAGCTGCTATGCACAGAAAAGCCTTTTCCTGGTTTCTAACTATTAAATCTCACGTTTCACAGTCATAGAGGGTTTAATAGTAGCGGCAGGCTAATAGAGTTCATTGGTCTGACATCAGTAAGATGGAAATCCTATCCACCACTGCATCCCACAAAGGAATGACCTGCATACATTTGAGCAGGCACAGAAGAATAAGTGGAACAAGACAGGAAAAGCAAACTGTCATGGTAAATGAAACACTGTACATATAGGTATAATTTTGTAACTGTGATAAAAGCAAGATCATTGCCACTATTTCTCCTGCACATTGCCACTTCACAATCAGCCCATTATGCCTTTTTAGAAAATTACCAAAGTGATTCTGACCTGCAGTGACATTCATATCTTTTCATTACTCCTTCCGAAGGCTGCATGTATGAAGAATGTCTTTATTAGGCCAGTTGCACTGTGAAAGTTGCATTGGTGTGTCTCAACAGCACAGGTTTGGACAGAAGATAGAGGGCTTTACATCACCATACTGCTTTAACAAGGTTTTATTTCATACCCCAAGAGAAGAAATATTTAGATATTATACTTTAGAATGTATACACACAAAGAGCTTATACCTTAGGAGAATACAGCAGCCTGGGGAAGAAAGAATCCAAACTTCATGTGAGTTTAAAGCAGAATCTGTATATATTGAGCACTAGCAATTAGATTTGTACATTAAGGCAAATGAAAAGGTTTTGCCTATTCCTGTTTCATATGTCTTATTTATAAAATATGTGAGAAATACTAACATATACATTTATAGTTGTATATGTAGATACGTATACATAATCCTGAATTATTCTAAGACATTCTCACTTCCTAGCTACAGATAATTGAGAGGTGGAAGAAAAGATACCAGTGTTGGTAGAACATCTTGACTTCACTCAATAATATATTCCATGCTTTAATGTTGTCTTTGTTCATTTAGTAGGGGATCTGCTGAATCACATATTTATTACTAGATAAGATATGAGTACACCTTTGTGTCACTCATGGAATATGAAGGGCTTTGCTCATCTCTTATTTAATATATTTTAGATTTTAGGATTTTCAAGGGCCTCTGTTGAAATTGTATATTAATTATAATGAGACACTGGATTTGAAGATTAAATTAAAAATTAATGATTTTGTCCATTTGACTGAGAAAGTGAAGCATATAGCTTTGTGAATTTTCAGAGAATGGGTTGCGGTGCTCCCTAAACTATGGGTTGTGCTCTCCAAAACTCAGGCCTCTTCCCTGATTCCTCATATTATATCACTGAGGATTATTTTTTATCATTCTTTAGCCTAAACTGTATTTCTTTAATGTAATCAAATTTATTCTAAAAGTTTTACAAAGTATCTGAGTAAAAAATAACAAATATGGCTATATTTGCATAAAAAGCATTAAATAAATCTCTAAATGATTATATACTGAAAATATTTATGACCAAAATATTAAACCAAAAGTTTAAAATTGTTTGTGTATATATATAGATCTTGTGAGCCAAAAGGAAACAATTCTAACAACTAATAGAAAATTGTTAAAATATAACTAGTCAGTGAGGAATGGATTAGATTCAATAATAATATTGTATTTTTTCAGCTGCCAATTTGAAACTAAAATATCATACTAAAAGTAACAAGTACTATAAATTTAAGAAATGTAGACCCACCTATTCTAAGAGACATTTCATATAAGAAAATAACTTTGGAAAGTAGCTTCACACAACTTACTGAATATGGAGATATGCATATTCTAGAATGCATTTCTGTTATTTGTTTCTTGAGAGCATACTTGCAAAAATAAATACATTTATTAGAATGCTGAAGCTAAAAAATATTTAAATCACCTACAAATGCACCAGAAGGCAAGCATTAATTGCAGTACAGTTATTAAAAATTACATTTCTAAAATATTTGAAGTATAATTATCATACGAACAAAGATATAATACATTTTAAAATAACAGCTTTTAAATGAATAAATTGGAGGATAGAACTTCTAAAACCATAGAATAATTAAAAATACATGAATATTCAAAATAAGGTGTTTAATACATGATCTCATGTAATGTAGAACAAAAGTGTGAAATGTGTAGAAAAAAACTTCCGTTATTATCCTAGAGAGTTTACTACACTAATTTAAGAGGAGAAAGAGAGTAATTAAGAAAGGAAAACAGGGATATTAATTGTCTGGGGCAATTTATTTAAAAATATTAATGAGTTTTCAAAACTAATATGTTTAATAATTCTTTGAGGATTTTATACAATGTATTTTGAACATATTCACTCCCTTCCCTTAACTGCTATTAAAACCACCTTCTCCTTCCTTCCCTTTCTCACCCAACTTCGACCTTTGATATTTTGGTTTTTTTAAAGTTATTTTTTTATTAGTTTTATTTCTCTTTTGAGTCCAGTTTGTGTTACTTGACTACTCTTGGGAGTGAGGCCTGACTTGGAACATGATTGATCTATTTGGGAGGAGGAGTCACATCATTAAAAGAAACTGATTCTCCTCTCCCAGTGTCTACCAAATGCCAATGATTCTTCAGCTTGTGGTGAAATTTCATTTCCATCTTGTCCCATTTATGCTGAGATTTTATCCAAATGGAGCTTGCCTAAGTCTTCTGCATATTGTCACAATGCCTGTGAGTTCATTTTTGCATCTTGCCTGTTGAATCCAGAAAACTCTTTTACCGTGATGCTGTCCACCAAATCCACGTCTTATAATATTTGGGCTATTAATATCCCTAATCCTTGTGGGTAGGGTGTCCATAAGCCTGTTCCTTTTTCACTGAGCCCTCCACAGTCTCTTACTCTGTGCAGTGGACCAGGTGAGTATCTTTGTGTCAATTGCCATTTACTGCTAGGAGAAGCTGTTCAAGGGTTGAGAGATGATCTGACCATGATTATAGCAATAAATCATTAGGAGCTGTTTTGTTTCTATTTATTTCCGAAATAATAACAAAGAGTTTCTCTTTAGGATCTATGACCTCTCTGGTCAAGGGTTCTTTTGGACCTTTTAATAGTGTCAGGGATGGGAAGTTTTAATATCCCCAGTGGTGCCTTTGTATATTTGGCCCAATCACCATCTTGAAAACAACTATGGAAGTCTGGACAAAGAATAAGGAAGCATCTCTGTGAAGGAACTGATGAGTTTGGAGAGAGTGAGGAATTGAACGAAACATCAGACAAGGTAAAACTTGGCTCCTGGGTTTTAGCAAGATAGAATTTATACAGAGGTCACTGATTTACCAAGACCTTAATAATTGATCTCAATATACTAGGGACTGGGGAAACAAGTATGGAGCCCAGGTACTTCCAAAGAAAGACTTTCTGATTAAGCCTTTGTTCCTGAGTTGGAATCCTGTGGGAGCAGAAAACTGGATAAAATCTGGCTCCTATTGAGGTACACATTTTAAGGATTGAAGCCCAGCACAAATGAAATGAAATGATAAATACATTATTTATTTGCTCTAGGATTGCTGTCATTCCACATTACAAGTAGAAATTCTTTATTTTTGAAGAAAGAGGGGAATTAATTTTTTCAATAAAGTAATAAATCACTAGGGAAGGAAGCGTTAGGTTGTGGGACAGTTTGGAGGTTCATTTTCCTTCAGGTGACCATGTGTGGCTACACGCATAGTCATTTTATGGAGATTCTTGAGTTGTATGTTTTGTTTTCAGTACTTTTACTTATGTGAAATGCTCAAATTCATAAGTAAAGCATTTAAAAAATCATTTGCATTGTTTTATTTTGAGACAAGGTTTCATATATCCTATGCTGGCCTGGACCTTCTTATGTAGCTAAGGATGATCTTGAACTTCTAATACTCTGCTCACCTTTGATTGCTGGGATTATAGGAGGATGCTGTCACTTCTGATTTATGCAGTGGTAGGGGTCCAAAGTAGGGATTCAGGTACATTATACAAGCAGTCTAACCAAAAGCCATATTCTTAGCTCCAAATATTTTTCAATTATTTTATTTTTATTTTTTCTGATGGTATATAATCCATTCTAGACTGACTTCAAATTCACTGTTCAACTGAGGGTAAACTAGGACTCCTGATCCTCTTGACTTTACCTATCAGGTACTGGGATGACATGCGTGTAGCATCGTACCTGCCTCTATTTCAAATAAAAATCACAGCTGTGACTGTTTACAAGCTCCTGTGCACCTATTATAACAATTACTTTGTAGGTAGCATACATTGCTCAGTTGATAATAGTAAAATAGCAAAAAGTCGAGAGAATGAACACCATGAAAAAAGGTTGGGGGAATGTGCTTCATTCTCAGTGTACAAATCATTACATCTTGATTTGTCAATAATTAGGTGTCATGTTGAAATTGCAAGCCTTTCCTGATTATTTCTTTCAAGGTCTAACTTCCAGCACAGTATTCCATTGCATCCCGTTTTTCTTCAGAGAAAAATAAATCAGATATTGCTTGAGGGAGAGATCTGGAAAGTGTAACTCTACCTTAAAAAGTTAATTTCACTATCCTGGGCAAAGGCGATTTGCGTAGCCCCTCTTTCTTTTTAATTATCTAGAATATTTGCCAGGCAGTTCCAGTTCATCAATAGCCACTTGTTTAGCAAAATGACTTGAAACTTATAACATGATGCCATTTTTTTTTTACTGTCAGAAGATCTTATTTTCACATGCTGTGTATATTCTTCTTGTCTAAGAGGTCAGCAAGGTTGAAATTTTCTCTGTCATTGATTTTGACAACCACAGTACATTTGGAGGTGGCATGTTTTCCCTCTGCCTGCTTGTAATATCCAACACACTTTTGCAATTTTATTCCCTTGTCACCTCATATTCAAAATATTTCCTGACGCTTTCAATTTTCATTATCCATCTCAAGTTCTTGGCTCCTGTAGCACCCAATAATTCTACTATTTTTGATCATTTATCTTGCAGCTCTAAGTATTTACATGTAGATGCAAATATTTGCTACAATACTTTGTGTCTTTTTTCATTGGTGAGATTACACTAAGCTGTAGTTATATCAGAGAATGGAGATGAATCAGAAGTATAACCCCCTCCCCATTCATTGTGTATTCATTGTAACACAGTCCATTGATAAACCCATGTGGGAAAAGGAAGCTCTAACTCAGACTACCATTTAAAGAAAAATATCAACCACGAAAACATGTATTTTAGTTACGGCATTTTTTTCCCTCAGCTCATCTGAGAGGGTTTAATGATCCAGAATGTGTAATTTTTCAGAATTGAAAGCATGAAGATTGAACTTCAGCATTTTATAAATAGTTCTCAGGAAGCTGGCATGTACTCACTTAGCAAAGTTCACTGCGATCATACTCTTTATACGCTGATGAAGGTAAAGAATGTAATGTTCTTTGGGTAGCAGATCTCTGTGCAATTTCCTTTTACTTTTACACTGAAATGCATTTGAAGTGAGAGTGATAATCAGGGGAAAAAGGAACCTGCTTGAAGTAAATTTGCTGCTACTATTACAGGTGCTACAGCTCTGGAGAACAAAATCTACCCAGTGTCAAGTACTTGCAAATTCTAAGATGGCTTGAGTCTCAGAGAGGCTGGGGGGCACTTCTGTTTCCATCACCTCTTCTGTAGTTAGGGCAATGGCTTTCAAACATGTCTGTTGTGTTAACAAAACCAATAAACATGTTCCCATACATTACTGAGAATATCAGCAGATGGGTTTACACACCTTGAAACAGGAGGTTATCTGGGGAGACTCCATTTATTCCCCCAAGCTTCTAAAAAAGAGAAGACTCTTTTGTTAAGTCAAGGTAATATGACCTGAGTTCTGATCCATTTTCTATGTCTGTGAAGTCCAAGGAGGATGGCAGGATTAGGGGTAGGAGGCAGAAATCAGTGATCTGGGGGAAAAAAAAACAAACAAACCCCAGGACACGGTTGCATTCCTTGATTTCTAAAAGGAAACAGAAAAGCAAATAAAAATCACAAATGAAATCCAAATTCTGCCACACTATTGAATTCAGCCTCCTATTATCCAAGTTTGGTGTTAGCATGTTACAATATTAACAGAAAGTTAAAAGCCCTGTCTGATTTTGGATGTGAAGACTTAGGATCTACTAATGAGAAAATAACACATCATCAATTTTTCGCTCAGAGAATCTTCCATAATTTATTTCCCTGCCCTCACAGAATCTTTGAAGAAAATGTCATTCATAGCACCTACCAGAAAAGTATGTAGGCAGAGTATAGTGTGTGTGTGTGTGTGTGTGTGTGTGTGTGTGTGTGTGTGTGCAGAGAGATAGAGAGAAAGTATCTAGATGCATTTAACAATTTACTATTGCTAGCTCCTTTCTCAGGTTGCTTTATTGTACATAATTAAATATATATATATATATATATATATATATATATATATATATCACATATACATAATATACATATATATAAAACATATTCATATTATACTCATGTATATATATATATGAGTATGTGACTATTTAAAAAGACTAACAAAACCAACATATATTAATATATTTTCATATATATATGAATGATTTATATTAATAACATTTAATAATATATTCATATATATAATAGATATTCATATATACTATACTATAATATATAATATGCATATATTATACATATATAATGCATATATACATATAATATGCATAAAGTGTTTACCACAAGCCTAAACATGATAGCTTTTATGCCCCCTTTGTGTAGTGGAGGAAGTAGAGGGCTAGAATAGAGCATTTGATATTTAAGAGACAGAATACAGGATTTAAATCTAGAACTCTCTGAAAAGCAGAGCTGATGAGCGATTTCATTCATTCATACCATGAAACCATATGACTATGCTTATATGAATTTTTAAGAAAATTACTTGCATGCCTTTTGTTTCCCCAGTCTTGCATTATTAGTTCCTTTACCACAGAATTGCCTTGTCTGGTAGTGATAGTTCCAATCCTTAAGAATAGGGGATAAATATCCTTTTTCACTACAGTGATTCAAAATAATAGAAATTATAATCAGAGTGACTTTAGAAGTAATGCATTGAAGTAGAAAACTTAAAATTCCTGAATTTGTATAAACAGTAATCAAATCCAGTTATGCTTGACCTGACATGACTTAAACATTGTACCAAATAGTTTTCATGTTTTTCTAGTTTCAGTTTTTCCACTCTGCTTAAGAACATAATTTCCTACAAAATTCCTTCGTTTCCATGAAGCTTGCCCAGTAGCTACTAACGTTACCTTAACCTTTGTCCATGTTTTCAAGGACAAGAAAATTCTGGCCTCATATTATCATAAAATTCTGTGAATAATTTATATATGCATAAAATAAGTATTATGACCAATACAGTGACCATGTGATCATTAACACTTCCTGAAAGACTAAAAGTGATAATCAGACTCTCTCCCTGTTTCTGGAAGTAGGGCCAACTTCTAGGAGTCAAATGGATCTCCAAATAAAAATTACAGCTGTCTTTGAGAAAAATATGGCTGGTAGGTAAATAAAATTTGGGATTAACAAGGAGAAAGATATTACAGCTTGCCTTAGTTAGGGTTTCTATTGATGTGAAGAGACACCATAACCTTGGCAACTATTATAAAATAAAACATTTAATTAGGGCTGACTTACAGTTCAGAGCTTTAGTCTATTATCCTCATGGAAGGAAGCATGACAACCCTCAGGAGATTATGGTGCTGGAGAGGTAACTGAGAGTTCTATATCTGTATCAGCAGGCAGCAGGAAGAGCAAGACACTGGACCTGGCTTGAGCTTCTGAAACCTCAAAGCCCATCCCCAGTGAGAAATTTCCTCCAATGAGGCCACATGTTCTAATCCTTTCCAATAGTGCCACCTTGTATGAGCCAATGGGAGGACGCAACTTTGGGTTGAATTTCACTGTGCTTGATCTCAGGTTAGTATGAGTCAGGTGAATGTCCATGAGCAGACCAGCCTGCTGCCTCTAGGATCCATGGTGTTGTCTGTGGTCCATGCTCCTGCCACACTAGCTGGATTATTTATTTATTTATTTATCTATCTATCTATCTATCTATCTATCTATCTATCTATCTATTTATTTATTTATTGAAGTCACAGGGGCAGGAGGGTGGAACAGGGAGGAATGGGAAGAGGATGTTATCGAGATACATTGTATGAAACTCAAATTATTAATGAAAGTATTATAAAAAACAAACAAGTAAACACATAGAATAAAATTAAATAAATTACTTAGCATTTCTAGAAATTCAGAAAACATGAATTGAAAACATAAGGAGGTATTATTCCCCACCCATGGGATTGGAAACACATTTAAATGTGATGATACTGAATATTTTAGAAGTGGAACATCATGGAAATCAGTGCTCAAGAACCTGTAGACTAGAACAATCACATGCTAAAATGATTCATAATGTATTTGGAATTTGAAGTTGAGGAGATGATAGTGGAAGGATTTCATCTCTCAGTACTCATGCCAGATGACTATGAGATGCACTTAGATACAGATAAATGAAAGAGAGTTCTACAACTGTTTTTAGAGATAGATTAGAAATATCTACAAGCTGGAAGGTGGACACAGGAAGACAGGAACTGAGGTGCTCAACTGAAGCTGCCACAGACAGACAGTCTTTTCCAGTTCAAGAGCAGGAGTCTGAGGTTTGATTTCTTCTGAATTTGATTTCTATGACTGTGCCACTCTGGTATCTCTCCCTCATCCCAGAAGGACACCAGTCTTACTAGATTAAATCCCACAGTTTTAGCTTTATTTACTTTTAATTACCTTTTCAAAGAGTGCTTTCTGCTCCAGGCCCTTGAGAAGGGAAACTTCACTATTGAAATAAAATACAAGTGGTCCTCTATAGTGGGCATATTTATAGTATGCGTCAGCATAGTAAGAATAAACAGCAAAGGAACTTAATAGACAGAGTGTTAAACATAGACCTGGGTAGTTCATTCAATTGGTAGGGTGTTAACCTAGTACTCAAGAGACCCAGTATTCAATCCCCAGCAGCCATTATAGAGCATAAAGAGGACATGCTTATTATCTTAAAGCTCAGGGTATGGAGACAGGAGGATCAAAAGTTAAATATCAGCCTCAGCTTCATAGTAAGCTTGAAGCTAGACTAGGTTAGAGGAAACACTGTTTCACTAAAAGACATTGTTAAGCATCAAGCAAGTCACATGTGGAGTTTTATCTAGAAAACGATATATATTAATTTTTAGGGAGAAAATACTTATAGAAAACATGCAAACAAGAGTATTCACTAAGTCCAAGATTATCCTGTCTTCTGTAACAGAAACAGGGAGACTCACTGAGGATTGTGTACAGTGGACACTGTATCTGAGCCTTAGTAATAATTCTAGGTTTATTTTTCAAAAGAATGATGCATGCTCTTTTGTTTTGTTTGTGGTAACTTTCACATAAAAATATACAGTGTTACAACTTTGTGGTAAATCTGTTGTTGAATGTTGCATTATACCAGAAACCACACTGAACTCCCAACACTTGAGGATTTAATTTCAGAGCATGTCACGCAGAAAAGTTATAACTGGTAAACTAGACCACACTGTTTTCAATAATATGTGTGGTTTCATGATTTGCTTTTATCTATATAAGCCATTTTCCTTTTTCAAGTTTCTTAAATGATAAGAACTTTTTTTTTCCAGATTTACTCTCATAGAGCCATTGTTATTCCATACTTTAGATTCAGTTTTAATTTTGTTTTTCAATTCTTTTGTATATGATATGTGTGAGAGGAGGTGGGATCTGACTATGTTGTGTGCCACCATCCCTAGCCTTTACTGACGGATTCCCTCTTTATTAAATTTTCTCTTACCAAACTCCCTCCCTCTTTCCTTCTCGTCTTCCTTCCAAATCTTCCCTTTGAAAGACAGATGTCACATGTTCTCTATCATCAAATGCTCCTAGCTCCAAGTCTTCTCTTTTGGAATACTAGGAATCTCTCCTAGTGTCTCACATGTGTTTGGCTGGCACTATGCCACTGGGTTGCATTTTCAGCCCACAACTTCCTTTTTTGTTTATAATTTTAATGCTAAAATCTCTGCAGTCTGCATTAATCTTGTCCACAAATCCTTGGAGTATAAACAAATGACCAGAGAAGCAGTAGAAAATGTAAGATGACTTACATATTTTCAACAGAGAGTTTGTATTAACTGTTTGTTAGAGTATGTGCATGTATCTTTTCAGCAATGATGAAAATGCTGATCTAATGTCAAAAGTTAAATAAAAAAAAAAGGGGGGGCAGGATTTTGAACAGATAATGAAAAAAATAATTAGGGAAGATTCCTGTATGTGATATAGTAGCTTCTTTATCTTAGTTATATAACATTTATAAATGAAACAATACTCCAATTTATAATATCAGTGGATATTTATATATTGCTACAAATACACAGCTATAATGATAGAGCAAGCGTGAGACAAAATCAACTCTGTCTTTGTCATGGGTAAAATGAAGTGACTGGTCATATCAGGTCCTAAGAGAGGAGGTGTTTGGCGTAGTCCTGGTGCTTAGCTGAGTCACTTGGATTCAGCCAGAGACTCCAGCCCGTATGTGTCTTAGTTAAACCTCTCAAGAAACTCCCTCAGTGACTCAGGCATGTGTGTCCTGTCAGGCTGACCAAAATGACTAACAGTGACACTATAATATGTTAAACAAAACACATCAGAGTTACTATAAAAATGTTAAAATGTACAGAAATGACACTGTGAGAATGTGTTTGAAAAGTGAAGGGCACTGAATCTGTTCCTGGAGACAATTCTTGTTCCCTTCTGTGCTATATGAGCATGTGTATGCTCCTGGAAAGTCATCACAACCATTGTGATGTGATTAAAGAGAGTTTACTTCATGCTGAAGATTTTATCAGGACACTTTCACTAAGTCCTCATGATAACCATATGGTGTAGGTATCAATACTATCTGCATGTGACATATCAGTGAGTTCATAGAGATCAAGTTCACTGGATTGTTACTGTGGAATCCAGGGTCTGAATCAGACATGAATCCGTGTCAGACTCCAGTCCTACATGTTTAACCACTGTGTCAACTGGAGGTCAACTAGGCTTCTCAGTAAAATAAAAATGTAACTGACTGGAAATTAAAATCATAATTCTGCTCCAAATGGGAGGGCTGATGTTGTCACTAACATTATGCAAATTACCTGTGTCTCATATAATCACTTTCTTTTGATTCATAAAGATGATATTCATCATAGCAACAGAAGCTATGACCACAAGAAATTTCTGTTCTCAAGAGTTTTGGGTTTCCTTTTACTGGAAAACTGTCACTTGTTGACTTTTCTTTCAAGCTTGGACTGTCTCACCTGATTTTGTTCAGTCTGTTTAATGTTAACTATATATATATATTTTCAGCACTGACAATTTTTATTGGACTACAAATTGGTGTACTCTTTCCTCAGGAGGACTAATTCTCTTGCAGCGAAAGAAAAGTTTTCACAGGCACTCCTATGCTATAATTGTTCTGAATCCTGTGAGTACTGTGTTCTTGTATATTTAGAAAATTATAAAATATTAGCGACTAATTGATGAGCTTTCCATCACTGAATATTGATTTTCCAATTCATTAAGTACAAGGAGAAGTTTGCAAGTAGCTTATGACTTATTTTTAAGATTCCAGGTGTTCAGTTCATCTGCATCTGAATATGACACCCACACAACATGCTGGTTGATTCACCAGGGTAAATGAGGCTCCAGTAGCTCTATACCTTGTACTTTCTTCAGAAATCATCCAACACAAACCACATTATTTATTCAGGATGACATTAAGATGCTCACTCTTCACAGGAATAAGCACATTGATGATGTTAATTTCTGTACTTCATTTGCTGTGGAGCACTTACACTTAAATACAGCAGAGGACTATGTGACATTTCCCATGCATTTTCCATTTCAATGTTTGATTATAGCTCTCTATTTATGGCAAGTTACTTCTGCAAGGTTTCCCAGTTTTAATGTAAATTTTTAAATGTTTTACTTCTAAGTTTCTGAATAAGTAACCCCAGCAAGATTTGAGCATCACTTACCATTTATCAGAGTCCATAGTAATAATTAGAATACATATAATGCCAGCAACTTTTGTTACTCTAAAGGTAAGCTTAAACAGAAAATAGAAATAGAAAGAATTGAGCAACACCCTGAAAATCATTATATGCATGTAAATATCCGGATAAAACACAGCTCGAAGAAGCAGATGGGTCTTTTCACAGTGAGCTGAGCACATTTATGATCCATTGGAGCACACAGGGTATCAGTGAAAAAGGTTAGTCTGTAATCGTAGAGCGTGTCTTCATTATGGAGAACATTCAACCCAAGTGTGAACCCAAGACCTTTTAAATTTCTGCTACAAAAACAACTGATACAGGAGATATTGTGGGGCAGAAGCAAATCAATTCTTCCTTTGGTTCTTGGTGTCTGAGGTAGGTACTTGCTTCTGCCAGCTTGAGGTTAATATCATTAAAACGATAAGGATTAGGGCTTTGAAATTCTTTCTGATCATTTAAATATAAATATTTCCCATTCTAAAAAAAAAAAAAAAGAAAAGAAAAGAAAAAGAAAAAAAAAACTAACAAAAATTGACACTTCCAGATCACATAGTCGTAATTCTCTGTAAGACATAGAGTGATTGCTCAAACACTATTAATGGACAAATGTAATGTAATGAATAAATTTTAAAGTGCAGGAAAAAAGAAATATTCCTGAAATGTTTATGAAAGTCGAGAAGGTATACAACTATGTGAGATAATGTAAAGGAAACATAATATGAAATTTGCCTATGTTCAATGGCAAATCTAGTAGGTCTTCAAATCCAGTCACAAAAGTAGTAACTTAAAGGCCGAGAAAACATCTCAGTTGTATGAATGCTTGGAGCACCAACATGGATTGAGTTCACATCTCCAGGGCTCAAGTAAAAAACTGGGAATGGTTACTTGCTCCCATAACTCCAGTACTGAGGTTAAAGGACAGAAATATGTGGATAGCTGGGGCTTGCTGGCTGCCTTCTTAGCTAAAAAGTGGTGAGCCCCACAATCATTTATAGTTCTTGTCTTCAGGCAATAAAGTAGAGAGTAACAGAACAGGATATCCAATATTCTAGCCTTCCCAGAAGTACACACTGGTGTATCCACCTCCACCCCTCCCACACAGGTGAATGCACATAATTCTCCAAACATACAGTGACTTTTGGTCTAAGATTTCATGTTTCAAAATAGAAACCTTTTTGAGCAATGAAATCATAATCTGTCTAAGTAAATAAAATAAATAACACAAGAAAACATTTGTTACATAATTAAAGAGCAAATGCTATAGAGAGGATAGTGGTAGATTCTTTTTCTCTTTTGAGTTTTTGCTTTTTAATTTAATTTTTTTTTTGTTTTGAGATCTGTTTCTCTACATATCCCTGGCTGTCCTTGAGCTCACTATGCAGTTCAGGCTGTCCTCAAACTCAGGGAGATCTACCTGTGTCTGCCTCTTGAATGCTGGGATTGAAAGCTTGAATCACATTGCCAGTGTTACAGAGCTTTTAATCTCAGTTTAAGAAAAGGATGCAAAGATGAATCAACAATAATGATCATGTTCTTAATCTTTTAAGAAGGACACAACACACACACACACACACACAAACACACACACACACACATTTAGAATAGCAGAAGTTGAACTGAACATAGGGCTTCAAATATACAACGCATGCAATCTCTCATCAAAGAAGCTTCTTTTTTGCAGTAGATAGTTATGTTACACAGATCCCCAACTGGTCCAAATGAAGAGAACAAGTGATCTTGGGGATCCCATCTCAAGAAGATACATCCACAACAAAATCCCTACACCTAAGATTTCTCAAGTTCAATACTAATTTCAACAATCCTCATGGTGTCTTCACAAGGGAAGACTCCATCTTGAAGAATCATTTTCATTGCTCATTTATAAGGAGCAACTCTTTATGAAATATTAACAAAAGAGTGCTGCAATCCAGTCTCACCTAGTTTCTAATTTTGAGTTGCATTCTTCTGATACCCCATATCTGCAGTTACTTGAGCTGCAGAAGTCTTAAGCCCCTCAAAGTAATCCAGGTGATTTGGCACCACCTAATTCAGACCTACCATTAATATTGATATGTCACAAATCTGAAAACATAAATCTTTTGCAGAATGTTTTCAACACTCTTCTTTTAGATCTGTCAGAGAAATCATTGTCTATGAAAGCTTCAGTGAGAAGACTTGAAAGTCAACATAACTCATTGATTCATGAGCTTCAGAATAAATGTGTTACGAGGCACGAAAGCGGTGTTATTCATATACATCTCAGCAGAACTCTTGAGTGATCACGTTCTCATTGCCAATGAGAAGTGGTGTTTTGAAAGACATTTTGCTTTTCTGAGCAGTAAGTCTCAATTGTAGACTTTTAATTCAGCAATCATGATATAAAATAAACAATGTGCTGGAAACCAGGCTTTCTACTTTCATTTGCAGAGCAGAGGCAGAGTAAACTTAGTACAATTCTTCTTTGCCTAAGGATTTTGGAATCAAAAATGAGCATTAGCATCAAGTTACTATGTGTATTAGCCTCTGACAAAGGATTTTCCTGTCCCTAGAAATTTTCAGGACAGACCTAGACTTCTTCCTAGATACAAAAGTCTTACATGTCACATTTCTCCAACTGTAAACTGTTTCATTGACCTTGAAATCTGTTGCTTATTGTACTCACCGTCAGCATTATCTTAATTAGATCTTCTGAGTAACTTGCTGTAGATTTTATAACAGCATTTGATATGTCACCTTGAATTTTATGACATGGAGGTTGTTTTGCTCATCAAACACTTCAGTACAGCTTCAATTGGCTTCCAAATTTTACTCTGTAGAATGGATGGCTGGTTTGATTTTTCTATCCAGGTCACCAAAACTTTCCCAGTATAAACAAAAAGTCTGATTCATATTCTTATGTAACATCCATGCTCTCTCTCTCTCTCTTACTAATGTAGTGATTTTAGTTTTCTTCAAGAACTTTGCCTATGCATTAGAATTGCTTGACCAAAGCTTAGGCAAGTGGAAGGTAGGATGGGGTTTTTCATTTGCCTGATTCTTAATATTGTTGTGGAAGACAGGGGCTACAGCAGAGTGTGAGAGCTGGATAAAGTAACTGGTGTAATGCTATGAGAAGCCACAACACTATTTCCCATCGTACATGTGCAGCATGAAGCATTGACACAATTATAACAGTCACATCCATTATCACTGAGCACAGATCACCATAACAGATACAGTAATAGTAACAGAATTAGAAATTTTATGAAAATCCCCAGTATGTGACATGGAGACCTGAAGTTAGCACACTCCATTAAAAAGAAAAATAAACAAGCAAGCAAACAAATAAATTATGTCAATGGACTTAACTGGCACAAGGTCATCATGAACTCACAATTAAAAAATATCTTCACAATATCTTCACTGTAGAGTTATGTAAAGTGCAATAACATGAGGCATGCCTATTGAATGACTAGATTGAAAACATCACATTTCATGGCATTTTCATACAGATAATGTATAACTATTTCCTTTTCTGTACCCATTTCCAACACTCATTATGTACTTTTTATTTTTGGTAATAGTCACTCTAACATTTGTGACCCCTGTATAATTGTGGGATTTTGGCTACATATGAGTACAGGTGGTGACAGTTTTTATCTATAAGTCCATATAGATAAATAGACTATATAGGTCTATTGTCTATTATCATCAACCCCACTATATGTATTCTTACTGTTGAGTTATTTGACATTCATATGCATTTTGGTCCTTAGACCCTTGGCAGAGATATGACTTGCAAAATTTTTCTTATCAGTGGATTGTCTGTTTATTTAATTTGGTGTGACTAGTATTAGAATTCAGATAATACTGTGTAAAGGTTGAAGTAACACTATTTTGTTAATTTTTTAAAGACATTGATGTGCTTATCAAGATATCTGGTACTGATATCACAAGGCAGTTGGAGATGTAACCAATAAAAACTTAAAGTGTCAGGCTTAGAGACAAGACAAGCATTTGAAAGAATTTACAATATGATTTATCTACAAATAATTTAAATAATTGAATATCATGCATATTCAAAATTTTATTTTGTGTTTCCAGTATTTTGTGCTTGGTGAATATATTTTGCTACAGCATATTTATACAAATCACAAGTTTTAGAAAACATTTTAGAATTTCTTAACTCACTGGTTGCATATTTATATCTGTTCCCTTAAACCAAATTTCATGTTAACAATAGAACAAGTGCTTTATTTAAAAACAAAATAAAGACTAGAATGTGCTTATTTAAATCCACACAAAGAATTGCACATAGTGTAGCAGATCATCCTAGATATTGAAGTGTGTTTGAATAGTGGCATGTAGTAGTGTGCTTCTTGGTTGTCATGGCAACTGCATCTAAAATTATGGCATCAAATCTTCATTTTCTGTGGGTTTTAAAAAGACAGGAATGTATAAAATAACAAGTTATATAATTTTTCCTTTTGACATTTGATTCAGCAAATGTCAATACATTTCATATAATGAAATATAGATGAATTAAAAGGATAAATGACATGGATGACAGAAATGTAAAATTCAGACCTGGAGTGACAATGAAATGCATTCATTCATTTCTAACAACAGATAATCGAGGAAGTTGTACATGAACTTCTAGGAAATCATTCTCCTCTTCTACTTAATACTTGTCTGATCAACAACTGGAAACAATTTCGGAAGATATTCCAATTATGGTTATATGTGTTTATATTTTAGCCTCAGCCATTCCATAAATCATACAAAAACTTGGTTTCCAATTATTTCCCAGATTTCCTTTTGATACTCATAGGCCTCTGGTGTTAATAAGTAATAGTACTCATATACTGTTCTCTCTGCACCAATTACTATCGGTATACTAGAACAATGGGAATGACATGCCAGAATGTTGCTTACTACAAAAACCACACAAACAAGTCATAAATTTTTCATCCTTAGTGTGTTTATTTTTAACTTACAGTACAGCGTTTATGGTACGGAATCAGAACTATTGTTTTTCTTTGATGCCACTGTATATTGAATATATTCTCAGCAAGGATTCTACCACTCAGCTATCTGACTAGCCTTTTCTAGTGTCTTTTGAGGTAGTAGGACAGACATTTAATCTGTGATCCTACAGTTAAAACAACCTAAGTAGATGTAAGAACAGGCAGGAGGGACCACTTCCTCTGTGCAATTCTTATTGTGTATAGAAACAGTAGGCCTAAGAAGATGAGCTGTGAAGAAAGGGAAAGACAGATTTCCTTTGAATCAAATTATCTGTTTTCTGTGTAGGTAGAGATGCACATTCTTATGTGGAGGTAAATAAATCTTAATTGAGACAATTTTCAAGGGAATTCAGGAGACATAAGCTTTATGTTTCTGTGATGATTTTATTTTTGCCCTGATGAACAATAATGTTCTGCCTTACTTGAATGTGTAATTATTTCATAAAACTATACACCGCGTTATAGATTTGTAAAAAGAAAACCAAAGCATAGGACTTGGTATAGGATAAGATCCAAGAACCAGCTAAAATCATCTTGTTATTCACAAGTATTTTCTTCAGAATGTATACAAATGTATACATACCAATGTATATACAGGTAATCAGAAAATAACTTTTGTGCATCAAAATTGACATCCTCTACAAAAAAAAAATTCTATGAATATTTCAGGCAATGCTTGGCAGAAATTGGTAGCATTGATTTCCTCTTCAGGGAGAAGCTGGGAAATACAGCATGCCACAACGTGCAGCCATATGCTGACAGAGACAGCCTCCTCTTCTATTTGTGACTGTGCAGCTCAGGAATGAACCATTTGGGCTTAAGTTATTGGCTCTCTTGCCTTTCTTATTTTGCTGAACTCACTATTTTTTTTAATCCAAATCGATAAGCTATTCAGGCAAACGCTGCAGATAGGACTTTTTATTCTTAAGTCGATTTGGCATGTGGTGGATTTTAGTGTGAACCTAATCAGAGGAGAGGCCCATATCCAAGTGGTGAGCTTCAGGCTAAGATTTCTTTTGCAAGTCAGCCTAGAAACTGTTCTGCTAAAATATGACTTTCCTGTAACAATTGGAAAAATATGTTGTTGAGAGGTATGTCTAATTGTAGACAGTTCTGCAAAAACTATTTGTTTATGCCATCCTATTACAGTGGACATCATGAAATTGCTTTGTTTCTTAAGGCTGATTTAAATGATCAGACTGCTTTCTCTATATGTAAAAGAGTACGAATTTAGGGTCAACATACCAATTAATTGTTACTCTGTTGTGATGTGATTGTGTGACTTTATATAATAAAATACAATATCAAGCTAATCTTAATAATGACAACATTTATTAAAAGAGAAATCTCCTATGAGGATATAATAAATATAGTAGTAAAACTATACTGAAGCAAGCATTTAATAATTACCATTCTTTTATCTCTACACTCTTCCTAGTCTGTTCTCTGAACACTGACTTTCGACTTTGCCTGTCACTGTGCACAGTTTTCTGGAGAATAAGAGAGGAATCAGAACAAAAGATGAATTGCATAAAGCAGTAAAATTGCTCTGAACAAACAATCAAAGAGGTTATGAATATGGCAGCAGAGTAAGTATAATAGTTTAGGAACATCTGTACAAACAAACAGTGATCCATGCAAACAGAACATCAGGAGGGTGACTGTTCCTTCTGCAGAGGAAGCTACCCTTTGATTTATGTAATTTTATCATTATGCCTTGACTGCTTTCATTCTGAATTATTCATTCAACATAAGGTAGCGATAGAGGCAAAGCCTTTCTTCAGCTAGAACCTCTCATGTATTAAGAAGGTGGTTTAAATGACCCATAGAGTTTTTTTTTTTAATTTTCTTTCTTTCTCCATATTTATGGTTTGAATAAATGTTGCTCTAGGGCAGACCACATTATGGGACCACTGAATCACAACTTTCAGGAAGGCTGTATACATACTAATAGAATAGAATTGTCTCAGAGCCATGTCCTTGAATGGCCACTAATTTCTTTTCTCAACTCCCTGCTCATCTGGAGAGAGTTTTAGCAAAAGATCTGTAATGAAAATAACAGCAGCATTATTGGCTTGTGCTGTGAAAGTGACTCCAGATGGTTAAAGTTTTCTGCAAAGTGCATGCATGCATACTATTAGCTCCTTGTGCTAGGGTTTCAGATGTGCGGTCCAGGAATCATGGACTGCTAATGTAATATTTTGAGACAGTGTTAACAAAATTTATAATATTACATATAGAAACTCAATAATTTCTTCCATGTTAAATGTTTTATATGTGTGCACACAGGTGTGCATATTGATCTACTCACATGTGTGTTCATGTGTTTGTGCAGAGGGAGGCTGGATGACAAGTACAGGTGGCATTCCTCAAAGCTGCTGACCAATATGATTTTGTGGGATGGGTCTTTCTTAGGCCAAGGCAGGTTAGGCAGGGAGTCTCAGAATTCAGCCTGCCTCTACTTTCCCAGATCTGGGATTACATGTGCATATCACCATGTCTGGCTTTTATTTTTATATAGGTGCTGGAGTTTGAACTCAGATCTTCATACTCGAGCAAAATAACATGTTATAGACTGGGCTATGTGTCTTGTTCTTTTGTTAAATATTTCAAGGTTTTGTGATACATTTGTGAATATATATATATATATATATATATATATATATATATATATAAAAAAACCAAATGATATATTACATTGAATTTATATAAATCCTGTTATTTAGTATTGATACTCTTCACTGCTACGATAACTTAGATTTATCTTTAACCTAGAACATCTTGACTGTGGAAAACATATATCAATTTACTATTAAATAATATGATATTTTGATCATTTCTGTAATATTTAAAGACATAATATACCTTTTGATTTTTTTAGTAACCGTAAATGACAAGGTATTTGCATCAAAGATAGCCTTCTCTATTGTTTGTATATGCTTGATTGTATACGCTTGAACATTGAAAACAGAAAAACCTTGATAATACATATTAAGGAGTAGAAAAGCACAAGGAAAGAAACCTTTTATGTCTGGATTAGGGAAAACAAATATTCCAAAGTCTTCAGTGAGCAGAACACTAGGTAGATTTCTCATCAAATGCAAATGATATTTTTAATCCAAATAAGAAAAATCATCAAATTTCACATGTAACTCACAGACTATATATATATATATATATATATATATATATATACATATATATATATATATTCAAATAAATATCAAGAAATAAAAATTCTGAAATTTCTTATTTTACGGTCTCAAAATATTTCACAAAGCTATGAAAACTATATAGTATTTGGCTAAAGGTTAAAAAAAATGACATATAGACCAAAGAAACAAAACTGAAAGTACAAAAATAAACCAGTACATATCCACTCAATGTAATTCTGATAAGGATTTCATGAATACACAAAGAGAAAAGAAGAGTTTCTTCCACAAATGGTGTTGGGAATATTTGGATGACCACTTTCCAAAGAATGAAATTAGACCTTCATATTATAATGAATAGAAAACCAGTCAGAATGAGGTAAAGGCTTAAATATTTGTAAAGGAAGAACATTTGTGAATAGTGTAATCGCATTTTGATCTCCAAAAGCTATGAAGAACTCCTACAACTTAATAATAAGAAAATCAGTAACTATTTTGAAAATGATCAATGGTATTTATTTATTTCCAAGAAGGTATGTAAATTAAAAATGGTTAAAGATGATTAGAACATTAATCAAAAAATATAAAGAAAATCTACATCCTACTATCACCTCACATTTGTCAGTATTGTTAGTAAAAATAAGAGAGGATAGAACAAAACAAGGTAAAACTTGAGAACTTTGAAGCTTTGTGCATTGCTGGTGAAATATATTAAATCCTATGACTACAATAGGAAACACTAACAGGAGGATTCTAAACAAATTTAAAATAGAATTTTGGTTCAGTGTTCTAACTTCCATGTACATATATCCAGAAGACCTGACTCAAAATCTGAAATACTCTCCCTTGACAGTCACTAGTATTCACACACACACACATGCACACACACACACACACACACACACACACACACAAATGGTATATGAAAATATGATCATCCATTCAGAGGCAAATGGACTAAAATTCTTTGCAGAAGTTCATTTCCAGTTATGTTTAAAATGGTTGTTTTGTGCACTGTTGCGGGGAGGGCTGCCTTGGCATTTTGTATTGTCTGAAGGTGTTGGTATTATGTAAACGAAGCTTGATTGTTCATGATCTGCACGTGCTATCAATAGAGCACCTGAGGAGCTGTTGTGTCAACAAAAACCCTGAGATGAGACCGTGTCTTTCTTGGTCAGTTCACACAGTAGTGATCTGTACAAATGGCACACAAACATGGTAGGCAGAAAGCAAAAAAGGGCACAACAGACATCCCATGTGGAGACAAGGAAAAAGAGAAAGAAACTCCAGATCTCACAAAGTCCAGTAAAGTATGCTCAGAGCAGTTCCCAGAGGACAGAGATTAAGCAGTGGTAGAAAACAATGCCAAACCACCAGGATGTTTCAGCTGGAGATTCTTCCCAGGGGCCCTGGACCTTCTGCTGTGGAAACCACAGCTTGAAGCCAAGAGGCAGATGGTTTAAACTGACCATATATTTTTTTTTCTGCACACCAGACTCAATCTGAAAATCTGTTAAGTTTTTCCTTAGGGTCAGCACTTGGAAGTCATCTTCCAGAAATGGCTGAGTTTGTATCTTGGGCTTCCAGCTGAACTTGGTATTGTAAGAGTCACTCAGGTGGTATTGTTTTTAAAGGCATGAATGGGTGATGGAAAGCAATTAAGGCATGGCTATGAGAGTCCAGGAGATGCCATTGGCCTACTGAGGCATCCTCAGTAGCCATAAAAGGTCTCAGTATTGAAGGGGTCATGCAGAGAAGTTCAAGCTTGGCACCAAGGGAAGAGTATTGGTGAAGGTTCAATCTAGTTGCAGCAATGGACTCCAGAAGTTTTGAGATGCTAGTACCATGAGATGACCACCAAGAACAGCAGAGCAGCAGTGGAGTGGAGCCAGCCAGAACCTGGAGGACAAGCTCTATATGCTACAGAGCTCAGACCCAGAGAAATGACCAAAGTACTTTGGAGAAGACCTGAAGATCATGTATGAATTCCTGATAATTGGACATTGATAATATCTTTCTACTGTTCAAAGAAATTTCATGTAGAAGTCTTTATAATGTTCTGTAGAACTTTGAATTCAAACATATTTCTTTTAAAATTGCCAGATACAACATACTGGACATTGTGAAAAGTTTCATAAATGTTTGGGTTCATTTGGTCCTGTGCATCCTAGCAAGCCTCGTGACTGTTTCTCTTGTAAATAGTTCTGCTGGTGTAGTGTTAAATTGTGCTGTAGAGATAAAATAAATTTTTCATTGTCTTATACAGAAAGAAAAAAGAACATGCTGCAGAAGCATATATCTAGTTGCTGTTTAAAATGGTTATTTTTGCACTGTTGGGGAAGGGCTGCCTAGGCCTTGGCATTTGTATTGTCTGCAGGTGTTGGCTTTATGTAAAAGAAGTTTGATTGCTCATGATCTACATGCACTATCAGTAGAACACCTGAGGAGCTTCTGCATCAATAAAAACCCCTGAGATGAAACACTCAGGTCTCCTCTGTCCAATATAGCACTTGCCATAACAGGTGGTTCCCTCTGCTGAAGTCTAGCAGGGTTTGAACTTATGAAAATGCCTCTGTGTCTTACTTTTTGACCATCATAGTAGCCTAACTGCCACAAAAAATGTATATAATTACTTGTCAGAAACGAAGGAAAGGCTAAGGAGGATACTCAGTGAGTAAAATTCTTGCTGTGCAAGCATGCATATCTGAGTTCAAATCCTCCAAATACACACACAGACAAAAACATAGATGATTGAGGAGAACATATGCTAACATGAGATTCCTAGGCTATATTACAGTACACACTCACATGCATACTAATAAGCACTATTATTCTTATGAAAATACACGGGTTCTCCAAAATGCTACTGCAGACCATCTCCAAGTGCTTCTCATATACTGTGTACTCAGCATCAGATAGGATTTTTTGATATTTACATAATATCTAATCAACTTTCAAATAGGAGTATTTATCTCTATTCCTTAAAGTAGGGAAACTGTATCTTAGAGTGGTGAAGGAATCAGAGAATCAGAATGCAAGTCTTATTTTAAGTGACATAAGGAACAACTTCCCTCCACTGATCAGTTAATGAACCTTTTAGTCTTATATCAACAGAATGACTTTTTAAAATACTTAAGTCAGTACATTTAACTCACTTATAGCATCTCAAAATTTATTGACATAAATTATTCATTTCTTAGGTTCATGGAATCATGGGTTAAGAATTCAGTTAGAGAACACTGCTAGGGGACAGATCACTGAAGTGTTTAGGTTTTATAAAGGCAGATATAGAAACCGAAGTCCTGAGTTCCCAGACATTTCATTCATTTGTCTCATGGTTGATGCTGGCCATTGACCAAGAAATATGCTCAGCTTCTTTACGGACCCTGAGAATCTTTAAATTAAGTGTTTGCTCACTAGAGAAAGTATATTAAGAGGATAATCATATTAAATTAGAGCCCTGGCCTTCTAATGATCTGGCCTCACAAGTCACATATTCTTTACAGTCTATTGATTGAAGTACTCATAAGTACACAGTTCAAAAGAAGAGGAAATAGACAGCACTTTTAAAAATATGTTTTAAAATGACATTTATTTACTCTGTGTGTAGAGAAGGTGAGGGTGAGGTTGTGGATATGCATGTCATTCTGGATCTGTGAAAGGTCAGAAGAAAAATTTTGAGAGTTGATTCTCTCCTTAACACCACATGGGTCCCATGATTGAACCCAGGTCTAGACTGGACCTTTTAAATGGAAATGCCAAGATTCTGAAATAACAAAACTAATCATGTGGGAAGCTTTAATATGAATTATATATACACTTCCATAAACAGTAATTATTTTAGGCAAATAAGTAAGATGAATGTATATACTACAAAGGAAAACTACAGTGTCATTAGTATGGTAAATGTATGACGATTTCCAAAATCTTAAAATATAGCCTACTGACCCTGTACAATATTTCAGATCAATTCTGTCTACGAAACTTTTTATGAGGATGGAAATACCTTATTTTCTCTCTTGTAAAAGTAACATATAGTCATCCTTAACTACTGACTTCTTAAGTTTGTCCAGAATAAATGAAGAGTCAACTTTTAGACTTTAACTTTATAGTATGTTTATAGCTAAAGTCCCATCACTATACAGGATTTATGTCTCCTATGGAAAGATGATTGTATTAAATGAAGGTCACATACACAGAAGATTCTAATAATCTAGACTACAAGTAATATGTGAGGAACACAGAAAGAGTATGTATCTATATTTTGTATATGCTCCTGCATGCATATATGTTTGCTTATGCATGTGCATCTGCAGATTCCTTTCTTTATCTATCATTACTTCATTTCTTGAGACAGAATCTCTTATTGTACCCGGAGTTTGCCATTGTAGATAGACTGGCTAGCTAGCAAGCATGCAGAATGCACCTCTCTACTCCGTGGTTCTTGTGTAGGCAGTACAAAGATATGCACTCTTACATGTGTATGCTGGGGATCCAAACTCAGCTGTTCATATTTGCACAGCAATCGCTTTCCTACTGATCCATTCCCCTGGGTCTGTAAGTACATTTTTTATTAAATTGAAATTTTCTCCAGTAACATGTTAAACAAATATAATTGTTTTGTTGTGCACTATATTTTTAAGAGAAGCAGTTTCAATTCAAAGTTTAAAAACTTCTTTTAATTAAACTTTTTAAAATTAAAAATTTTACCCCTTTATATTTCTTCCTCCTATCCTTCTCAGGTGTTCTTTCTTCCTCTTAAAATCATGCACTGTTTCTCTAATTGTGTATGTGCATGCATTGTGTGTTTTTGTATGTATATATATACATACTCACCTTTACCTCAATCCTAATTCAACCAGAATATCTGTGAAGAGGTTGCACTGCTTTGGGGGAACTTTTCATCACCCTTTCCTAATTTACTAACAAATCGACAGCATTACAACTTCTGCAGATTGAAAAGGAGGTGATTTAAACCTAGCTAATGTGTCTTGTATGTTCACAATTTCTGTGAACAATTACTGTAAACTGAATATCTGTTAGATTCATTAACAGAGAGGCTGACTAAAAGCAGTTAATGAACAAGAAGGCCCATTGTCTCATTGTTGAGAATGTTGGCTGCAGACTGGTCCTGGGCCAGAGGAAAGAACTCTACCTCTTACTTACTTACTGAAGAGCAGCCTCAGGGCTATTCCTTAGCAGGTTCTTCCTTCTACCAAGAGGCAGACTGCCATCTCAGACATTGCTTGCACTTAAAAACTTTTCCACAGCAAAAGAAGAGCTAACCCTTTCTTCTTTGTATCTTGTAAACAACATTTCCCCATAATCCCTTAAAATGGTTTCTAAGGCTTGAGTAGGGCTGACTCACATGCCTGTGTTTAAATAGTTGGAAGCTAGGGAAATTAAATTATCATGCTTGGCTTAGTCTAATCAACCTTTATCTCCAGGGGCTGGAAAAGGATCATAATTAACATGGCCACCCAAAATGTGAACAGAATGTGGATTTTGTTAGCAAAGAAGTGGGAAGAAAGTCATCCTGCAGATCAGAAATGGGCCTCTCAAAAGTCAGTGAAGCCCAATCACCTGGGGATCTACTGAAACTCAGGTTCTGGTTTCATTAGGCAGGGCATGCTGGTACTGTTAATGTGTGGTACACATGAAAATTGGAAAGGAACAACCACCAAGGAAACTCTCTCAGATATTAATCTTGTGGTGACGTTTCCTTTCTTGTTTTATGGGTGATATTTTGAATATAAGAAAACACTGAAGATAATGTAGGATATAGAAATGGTAATCTAATGGCCAAGGATAAGGCTTGTCAGAAAAGAATTTGCTTTGTAAGAAGCATGTGGTTCTCACTCTTAGAAACATGTATCAGTGCCAGGTCCTATAGTGTATGCCTAGAACTATGGCACTGGAGAAGAGGAGACAAACAAATCCTGGGGATCACTAGACAGAGAGCCTAGTTACATCCACAAAGTCTAGGGAAAGTGAAAGATACCATTTCAAAAAGTGCAACTGATTATTGGCTTGTAGCTGGTTAGGACTGTTGGTTGTTTTCTTCCTTTGGAAGCTTCATAGTGCCTTCTGGTACAATGAAAGCCAGTTCTCAGGGATAAGGCATTCAAGTCTGTTCAGATACAGGGCCCAGAGGCCTGAAAACAGCAGCAATAGGGACTTTAAATTTCAACCTCTAGGAAACAGCCAAGCCCAATAGCAATTACTTTAACTGTTTTGGGAGTCTCTTAGACAGTCTTGACCAACAACTCAAAAGAGGGCTACTAGTGTCTGGAGTTTTTATTAGATGGTCTTTGGTTCTTAGAGGAGCATTGTTAACTCAGAGGAGAAAAATTCCATTTTAAGTGTTAAAGTGTGTGTGTGTGTGTGTGTGTGTGTGTGTGTGTGTGCGCGCGCGCGCACAACAATTAATGTAAAAAGAGGACATGAATTTAAAAGAGAGCAAGGGGGTTTATATGGCAGGGTATGGGGAGAGGGAAGGTAAAGGGGAAAAAGCAATTGTATTATAATCTCAAAAACTAAAAGAAATAATTTAAAAGGAAACAATGTGGACCAGATCTTTAGAAAGAATGCTTGAGGTTGACATCTGGCCTCTTTATGCGCACATGTGTATGTTCATCTCCTAACACACACATGTCCTAACATAAACATGTGAACACAAAGAAAGAAAAACAATATGATTTTGCAGCCCTAATTAAAACAGACACACAACTCAAACTAAAATACATTTTTGCAATATAGAATACCACTTTATAACTAAGAGTTATATATATAAAACATGTTCCGGATACAGGTGCATATACTCTGCTGACCAATGAACAACGCAACACAATGTAATAATAGTACTGTGATATGTGAACAAAATTAATTCATGAACTTTGACTCAAAATACCTTTTGCAGGTTTCAAGTATAAACTAAACTTATTTTGCTAATATTTGTTTATCATGAATTTTGTAAAAATTGCACATTTTCATCAATTAGTCTTCAAACACTCAAAACATACTCTGGTCTTACCATTATACTAACTTTATATCCTTACTTCCACCTGAATTGTTTTTGTTAAGGAACTAGTTATTTAACAATTGTCTAGTGATTATCAATTATGACCCAAATATTTTCAATGCCTCATTGAAATGCTGTTTTATATGAATGTAAACAAAGAACTTATATTTTTTGGAAACTTAGCAACTTCCATTTACTTCTAAACATATTACCCACGACAAAACAAAAAGTATTTCTTTTTAATTTCTACAATCTGAAGCCTTAAAACATTGTGGCATCCTTTGAAAGTCCAAGTTCAAGTACATTTCCCTAGAGCCAATCTCACAAGCTTATGTATCTCCCTCTGCTGGCCCTAGTCAGTACTAGTCAGTACTCACAGGCCTGCATAGTCATTTTAATTAATCTTCTCAGCCTGTAGTTTTACTCCACACTTTGTTAAAGTTATGAAATTCAAAGTAGGGAATCTATGCAAAGGTATTCTTCACAAAGAAAGTCTTTGTCATGTGTACTTGGGATTTCTTGATTTGTTTTTTAGTGAAGACTCCAAAATTTATAATGTGGGCAGATAAGGAGCTCAGGTATGTTTCTCAGATGTTCAAGTGCTGGTGGAATGAACACAGGTCTGTTTATACAAAGCACCAGCCCTTCTTCATTTGTTTGATCAAGAATTAAAATCCAGTTAAGAACCTCAAAGAATAATGTGATACCAATAAGAAAACTTCCAAGTAAGAATGTTATATTAGTGTCTACACCTCTCAAATATTTTTCTATTCTTTCTTTGAAAAGTAGAAAAAATAATTGCTACCTAGTTTAATTTTGCAACTACCTCAATAATGGAATACAGATGGAAAGGTCTCTGAACACATTACTGGACAGGTATTTGTGATTGTTAATTGGGAGTTTTGCAACACATTTTACAAGCACAACTTTTGAAAAAATTTGCAGCCTTTATTTGGGTAACATTCTGCACAGGAGCACTGTGGTTCTTGCAGAACACACAGTTCTCATTTCTAGTGCTTATTAAGCAAGAAGCATAAAGCAAAATAATGCTTTTTCATTATCATGATCTATGCTGTTGAGGTGCTGAATTTCTAAATGAAGACTCAACACTGAAACCATAGATCATCTTATTAATGCCAAATTTTATGATACTCCTTTAATAATTATTTGAAGGAGGAAAATGAAACTGTCTTATAATTAAGTGTAAATATATTGGCGACAATATTATTTGGCTGCTACAACTATCTAACATGTTTTCCTTTTATACTATACACAGTTTAATTCAAATTCTACCCACTGTGTTACAAAAGACCATTAAATTAAAGTAACAATGGGAAAGAATAAATATATCTGTTGAACTGATGACTTCTAGGACTTAAGTTTTTTCATTCATAAAAGAAAAATATTAGGTTCCTAGGTCTGAAACAGCTAGCATTTGTATAATTTCTTCTATCTTCCAGAGTGTGGCTTCCCTTGACAGGTAGATTCCTTGCTAGGGTTTTCTCCATCCCTTGTCATTCTTTGCAGCCATGCTGAATACAAGCTGAAATCAAGTGCATGACTTCCTGGTTCCATCATCAAAGGAGCAGGAGAGTCAATCCCATAACTTCTCTTTCTGCTGTCAGGAGTTAGAGGACTTCAAAGTTCTTGAGATCCTCGAGACATTAAGAACATTAGTATCTAAGTCACTACACAGGGAAAGGCACACATTGGACAGGAATACCTGCATTAAGCTATTTCACGAATGAAGATAACCTAAGGTCATTCAGCTCATGGTGTCATGTTCATTCAGCCACAGGTGAAGTATCCTGCATGACTGAGAAACTCTTGTGGTCTAGTGACATTATAGCTGTTAGAGGGTCATAACACAAAGCATCACTTGTATGTTTTGGTGATTCACTAGTAAAATCCTGGCTGTGCCATCTTTCTTATATAAGTAATCAAAGCCATTATGTACAAATTCCCATGAAAGTTTACAGTTTTAATAGTAGAAAAGAATGGATCATGACATCAAATGAGTATCTTACATATTTATATATTTAGTGTACTTTTATTATGTACATATCAACTAGTATTATATATTATGTATACATTTAAAATGCTTTCTGTTATTTCCATGTTATTCTATGTAAAATTTTTATATTTTATAGTATTTGCTGTATATAATTTCTATATATTTTACTGTGAAGTATACACCTATTTATAAAAAGCTTCCTGTAAAACAGCGTATCAAGTTGTGCTGGCAGAAGCATCATAGATCTTGTGTCCTTTTCATGTCTCTTGATGCAATCCAATGTGGCTTACCTACACGGTCTAGTTTTATGTAAACACATTCTGTGATGTTCATACCACAAAATCCCCTTACCTTTGTCTCAGAGCATATGACCTGTGGTTAAGTGACATATGACTGCATGAGTGCTGCTCCTGATATATGATGGTATCATTATTTAAACAATAAAACGACTAACTGCTGTGACTCAGAATCAGAACTCAAATTATTACAAGAATATTTACAAGAATATTTAAAGCAATAAAAAAGCAAAGAATATCACACATGTATATATATATATATATATATATATATATATATATATATATATATATATATACATACATATATACACATACACACATACATTCATATACATATACATACATATATACATATATATGAGAATCAGTGAGATTGAAAACCATGAACTTTTATATTAAACATAAGAGTCAAGTATTAAATGATAACCGAATAGCATAAATGTATATTACAGACAAATGATTTCATGTCCATTTGAATATTACAAAGATTCACAGAATTAGTTATTATTATTTTCCATTGTACAAGTACAGTAAACTGAAGGTAAAAAAAAAGAAAGCAATATTCCCAAAGTTCCAGGGAATAAGTATTTTAATTTTTGGTGGACTAGAAGTCCTTCTCTTATTAAAGCTTACTTTGTTTCCTCATAATTTGCTGTCTTCTCAAAATAGACTTTGAGCATACTTGTAGTTCTTGCCTTCCTGTTTCCGCCATTGTCCATTGTACTCTGTACATGATGCTTCCTATTTAGGATGATAATTCATTTTAAAATATCTGGCATAGACTATAATTGTCATTACTGTTTTGAAATCGAATAACAACTTCTATTTATGACTCACGCATATAGTCCTAGCACTTTGGAGGCTGATGTAGGAGGATTTTATAAATTTGAGTAGGGCTATGCATATCAATATGATAAAGATTATATGTAATAAACCTATTCACATTGTACTAAATAAGGAAAAATGAGCTTATTTTCTTTAAAGTTTGCAATGACGCAAGTGAATCCTCTCTGATCACTCTTACTAAATTTAGAAACTGAGCTCTTAGTCTAAACAATAAGACAAGGAAGTGGTAACAAATGGAAGAAGAAAACAAGTAGAAGTGGAAACAAGGAAGAAAATGTCTCTATTTGTAGGAAACAGGACACTGTATTTAAATTATTATTAGGATTTCACCAGAAAAGTTTTATATCAAAATATATCAAAATATTGAAGTAGAAAATAGAGGAATTCAAAATCAACACACAAAATCAACAGGTTTTATGTATATCAATTACAAAATTGTTGAGAAAAGTAGGAAATATGTCCCATTCAAAAACCAAGACACCTAGAAGTAAATCTGACCAAAGAAGTGAAAGACCTTGTCTATAGTAAAAACATTAAGAAAAAGGCACTAAGTGATGGCAAGGTCTTCTTAGCTCACGGCAGAATCAATACTGTGAAAATGACTGTTGCTAAAAGTGGCCTTCAGATTAAACATAATTACCATCAGAGATCCCCCTTCATAGAAAGTCTCCTGAGAAAGGAGTGCAGAGATACCTTCTCATCTCCATATAAATGAAGGTGCACACGTATGTACATGAAAGTGTACACACACAATAGTAAAACATGGCAAACCAACAAAACCCACAAAGGAATAAATTAATACATATCAAACTGGAAAACATTGTCTTACATGGTTATTTGTGAAATTAAAGTAATAGTGACAAGCTTGTATATGTGAAACTCATTTGGGAAGCTATGTAAGGAACTTTTGACTATTTCTCAAATATGAATATAAGGGAAAGTAGAATTTCATATTAGGCATCTTGTAACATGATTTCTTAAAATTCCCACTCCAAAAGTAAGATAAAGTACAGTTTTTCCTCCTATTCATCATTCAGTTGCTGATGTATTAGACTCCTGTGACCAGGTTTCTTCTAGGCAAGGTTTAATTCTATATTCAGTCCTTCACCTGCAGTGTTTGCTTTCTGTCAATTCTCATCATCTCCCAGGGTCATTAAAGTCTGTGTAAACTTCTCCCGGATTGGACAGATTACCTCCACGTCAAAGAGCAAAATCATACTCCAGCCTCTACTTCTCTATATGTATATATCTATAAGAGTACAATGTTATTGTTACAATCTGGGCACAGACTTATCACCACATGTATTCTTAGAAACAGGATATAGCATTGTAGTCATCTTCGTCTTCATTCCATGAAGTCTAGCCCTGACTGGTATAGAAAAACACAATAAATTATTGGTTTGCTTGGCTTAGGCCTCAGTGCCAGATGACATAATGGTTTCTAACTTAACCAATGGCATGCAGATTTAACACTTATCCATATGTTTGCCTTTCCTCCAAAATCATGCATGATGCTTATTTCCCAAGACATGAGCAGTATAAAAATTCTTACAAACTAGACAATCATTAAAACTGTGGGAGAGAATTAGTTTTAACTCACTAGTGATGTTAGGAAAAAATTGAATAAAGCACAGAATATTCAGAAAATGGTTTAAACTGGTTTACATAAAAATTCTGTTATGTTTTAATAAAAAATTAAAATTCTACACCTATTTGAAATTATTTTAGTATTTTCATCATTCTGTAGTTTTTATTAAATGCTTTCAAAATGACAGCAATTATAGCAATGTTCATTAATTATTTAAAGGGTGTAAAATTATAAAGCAAGAGTGTTATTTTATTAAAACATTCATCATTATAAATTTAATTAGTGTACATTATTTGTCATTCTTATGTCATAAAATTATCAATAATATTAATAAGGCATTAAGCATGTTGTAAAATACAAGTGGAATCTTTAGGACTGAAATTTATCATATAGAATTTTATTATGATAGATTTCAAAATAATGTAAAATCTCTAAAACACAAATGAATGAAACAATAAGTGGCTAAGGTAGATGACTCAGGTCAATGCTTAGAAATCTGTTAGTGATAATGGATGAGAAGCACTGGGTAAAGTAACTTTGCATACAGGACAACTAGGATGTGGCATAGATTGAGGACAACACAGAAAAGTAGCACTGGAGCAATAAATTTCCCACATCCTTTCGGAAGTTTGTGCTGCCCAGCATAAAAATCTGTATGGCAGACTCATATGGCTTCCTTCAATGTAATATTTATTTAGCTTGTTTAGCTGGGGATTCAGGCCACATCATTCATCTTCATAAGGTCCTTTCTGTTGATTATTTTTCACAATACTTATGAAAGAAAGTCAGTATTATTAGTCAACATACTTTAAAAAATAGCAGGAATACTATCACCATGAATGAATATATAATAATCAGAAGAAAACACTAACATGTCTTTTACATCATTAAAATCTATACACAGAAAGTACAGACCAGTAAAACATTTCTAGACTATTATTTAATTAAACTTTAATATTTAATTCTATCATATAAGTCCTGTCATTAATATAAAAAATACATAACTGACATGTGAATTTTGTTTTAATTGTAGGTGAAGCAGAGAGTCACTTAAGAGAGTTTTCCTGAGGGAGCCTGAGTTCAGCCAGAGCTTTTGGATAGCATCTCTAGAGCCTGAAAAGAAGTTTAAATTCAAGACATGTGTGACCGTTAACTATGTGCTGTAATCCCAGCACAAAGGAAGCAGAGACAGCAGAATAATCATGGTTCAAGGCCACACTGGCACTCAGTATGGGACTGTGAGAAACAAATAAACAAGCAAACAAATGCATATTTTACAGAGATTTGCCTTAACTTAAAGCAGAATTCAAAATAGGTTAAGATTTTACTGAATGTTTTTAACATTTACCATAGTTTGTATTTATTCTATATTACAATTTAACGTAAATTCATTTATGTCCTTGTTCAACTGTAAACTGTATTATAATATCTTTGAGATAAATTAATTTTAGCCAGACAAAATAAATTTAATAACTAGAAAAGTCTATCTGTCTCACTTAAGATTAACCTATTAACATGGGGAGCATGGCCAATATTTTACGTTTAAATGTAATTACCATCAACTATTCAGTTTCTAAAAAAATTGTTGTAATGAGAGACGAGTAGATAGCTCTCTAGAAACAGCTTCCAACCATTTGTCCCTGAAAATGTTTAAAACTCTCATAGCTGAGTAGGCAATCTGACAAAAAGGCACAAAAACAACCAATAAACCAATAGATGAGCAAACAAACAAAAAGAAATAGGACTTAGGCAAGTGAACACATTAGAGATGTATATCTTCTAATAATATCTAAATTTGTTGTAAAAATACCTATAAAAACATGCAATTTTCACAGTCTGAATTACTGGAATCCTCCTTTAATTTCCTTCTTACATAGAAAGCAAATTGAGATAAGATTAATATTGTTGGATTTGAATTGAACAGAGGATACTGTTCACATGAACCATTTCATCATATCTGTCCTAATTAATTCACCAGAAAAGTCTGTGAACAAGGAAGTTAACTGATAATCATAGCAAGCCCTGTGCTAAAACTACAGTGTGTGTGCGTGTGTATTAGCTTTTACTACACCAAAGTTTGGTGTTCTGTTTTTATCTAGTTCAGACAAAATCAAAACTCACAGCTGACTAATTTAACTTCCATATCAACATAAAGACATACATATGATATAGAATAAGAAAAAATTATTCATTTTAACAGTATTTAGCATTTATGAAATCACAGTTCAAGATACTCCAAAAATGGGTGACAACCACCTGCTTCTACTCTCCCACTCTGATCTAAAGGAAGTGTAGAACATCATCACAGGTATATTTATTTTTCACAAGGCATATCTAATGATGAAGGGAGCTGTAACATAACTATTTAACAGTCAGCTACCCATTGGTAAGTGCCTTGACTACACTCAAAGTTGTGACTGAATACTCAGTCCACTATCTCAATGGATGAGATCATGCACACCAGGGCTGATATATGACTTGCTTATCATCATCTCTTCTGGCAGTTTTCAGAATATGCCAAAGTGTTTCTTGGGAGCCACAGAACTACTATATGTAGGTTAGCTATCTCTCTTTGCTTCAAACAGGACTAAGATAGAATTATCCTTAGTTCAATTTATATTTTTAAACAGGCTAAATCAATCATTTGTCTAACTCTCAAGACAAATAAAAGCTTTTTTTGATGCGCAAACTGAAGCACTCAGTTTCAAATATTTTAAAGGTTCAACGTGAATAGTTCTGTTTTCTATGAGAGATGAGTCCAATAACATGTCTTCTTGTCCCTGTTCCTTACTTTTTATAAATTCCATAAGGAAACCTTCCAAGATAAATGGAAATTTAAGGTTTAATTTTCCATGTACAAGAGAAACTTCCATTTTTAACAGCAAGGTCATGAGTTATCTATTGAAAAATTTAATGTGTAAGAAAAGATTTGGTTTCTTCTCCACAGAATGGGAGTTTAGATTTCTTAAATAATACAGCAATATAAAGAGAGAAAAACAATGTTAGAGAAGCAGACAAGAAACAGAGAAGAGAGTTAGTTCAATCAGACAGTTTGAGTGAAGTCAGCTCACAGACAGTTCCATTAAGAAGGAAAAGTCAGGAAGGGCAGAGCCAATCCAGAATAAACAGAGAAAGCAGAGAATCACAAGCAGATGGTTTACAATTTTCAGTTTGGAGTTCAGCACAGAGTGAAAAGAGGTAGTTCCGAAGACAGGTAGAGTGAGCTCAGACAATAGTAAGTCTTGGAGGCTGAAACATTCTATGTTTCTTAGATTGAATGGAGGGTGAAACCCTCTAGGACCAGAGACTGAATTAGTAAAGAATAAATTGTCCTCAAATCCACAAGAATAATTAAATAAATCAATGCATACATCTACACTTAAATCTTCTTCTTCTTCTTGTTCTTCTTGTTCTTGTTCTTGTTCTTGTTCTTGTTCTTCTTCTTCTTCTCCTTCTTCTTCTTCTTCTTCTTCTTCTTCTTCTTCTTCTTCTTCTTCTTCTTCTTCTTCTTCTTCTTCTTCTTCTTCTTCTTCTTCTTCTTCTTCTTCTTCTTGGTCTTCTTGTTCTTGTTCTTGTTCTTGTTCTTGTTCTTGTTCTTGTTCTTCTACTTCTTCTTCTTCTTCTTTCTCCTCCTCCTCCTCCTCTTCTTCCTCTCTTCTTCTTCCTCTTCCTCTCTTCCTTTTCTTCCTCTTCCTGTCTTCCTCTTCTTCCTCTTCCTCTTCTTGGGAGCAGTGATGACACAATACCTTGAAAGATTATAATTTTGTATCAACAAGAAGAAAATTAATTATTTAATATTAAACTTTATAAACATATGGTAACTTATAACGTTATTCCATTCTACGTGCAAATAAAAATGAGGTTTAGATTTATCCATTAATCTCTTATCACTTTTATTTTCTGAAGCAGGCATGTGCTCACTTGCGTGTGCACAGACACACAGGATTTTCACTACAATTTTCAAATTCTTTGTACAGCAGACAGATCAGATAGAAATAATAAAAATAGCTATTATCATACCAAAGTACCATATAAACTTGTTAGAGGTATTAAAGAAATTTATTTCCACAGAAGTGGCAAATCAAGTTTATCAGAACATAATAAATATGAAAATTATAGAAAAGAAAAGATACATTAATAATAATAATAAAATACAGCATGTGCTGAATGGTGGTAGCACACCCCTTTAATCCTAGAACTTGAGAGGCAGAGGTAGATGGATCTCTGTGAGTTCGAGGCCAGCCTGATCTATAAAGCAAGTTCCGGGACAGTGAGAGTTACAACAGGGAAATCCTGTCTCAAAAATACAAAATAACAAACAAAAAATATGACATGTAAGTTTCAAAACTGACATTAAAAATCAGTTATCAATGAAGTAAAAGGAGGTATTTACTAGAAAGGGTGGTAGTTTAGGAAAAAAGGTAAAAAAAATAAAATAGCTATATCAGTCCAAGAAGCATAATTGATTATTTCTTGAAATTAATGTATAACCAGAGATGTTTAGAGGGCTCCATATGAAATCCATGAGAGCCTAAAAATAAGCAAGAATGGAGATGGGGAATACAGTAAATGTATTCTATTATGAGATTTAATCAGCTATTTAATCTCAACCTCACTGTCCTGTTTGCTTATGTTGACAATATGGAAGCAAATTCATTTAAATTTGAAAGTATTTAGACATTTAACAATACAATAGGAGTCATCTGCATTTTACATTACAATAAAAATTAGTTCAACCACTTGAATTGAAACAATGAGAGATGACATTAAATTATTCAATGACAAATGTCTCTAGCCAGTTAAATGTCACACATATTTTAAGGGAATTTGCTTGTCATAAAGATGGCTAACAGCTGAAATGATAAATCATATGGTAAATGTAGGAAAAGGTCAATTAGTAATCTGCTATTTTGAAAGAAACATCTTTTGGCATTCATTATATCATAATTTGTATTATTCTTATTGTTTACAGGATAAATAAGTGTAACTTTTATGACACATGCATCTCTTATTTGGACTAAATAGAAATTATATATTTCTGAGTTACACTTAAAGAAATTGTAATCATGGTGTTAATCAAATCCTTTTCAATGATTGCATAAACAAAAGGGTGCTAAGATATACTCAGAAAGCAGAGATATGAAAAATAGCAATGATAATATTTATGACCTAATATTGAAGTTAGAAAATTAAAAAGATCACTGAGATAATATACAGTCAGGTCTAATTTAAACATGTTTAGCAAATATCACACAATTTTTTAAGTCAATTAAATGAGTTCAAATTGTAACTAGAACAAGTAAGTCCAAAAAAATTTTAAACATTGCTAGAATTCCTATTACATTATATGGAGCAAATAGTGCTAAATCCCAGGAATGGTAAATAATTTTAAGTATGAGGAAATCTCCAGCAGTTTATTTTATGGCTTTTAAGTGTTCCATGGAATTGTTCATAGTAGACTACTTCTTTCTTTCTCCAAAGATGTCTACATCTGAGTCTTTGGAGCAGTAACGTAAGAAGAGACACCAAAAGGAACTTTACAAAGGGTTAAGGTTGTGGGGCCTGAGAAGAGATAATAATTCTCAGTTTCCCCATTGGGCTTAATATTACTGCAGGAGTTTTTTCTAAATGGAGCATATTTATCTCGTACAATAAGAGGCAAAAGCCACAGATGGATGAGATGGGGAAGATAAGGAAACATGGGGAATACGTGATGCTCTGTTCCTGGTTCTGTCCCAGAGGTGGTTGCATGCCCTTATTCCATAGTCTTACATTCTCGGGTTCCTGTTGTACAGTCAAGTGTATTTTCCTCACTCTTTCTAATAAAGTGATCATATTTTTATAACTCTTATTAAAATTGTTTAAATACATTTATATTGTTAGCTGTAGCTGTTTTCTTACCGTGCCATATTTACAAATTAAACTTGATCATAGAAACTTAAGTTTAAGAAAAATCACTGCATGGATTTGCTACTGTCTGAAGGTTCTGACATTCAAGAGATATATTTGAAAAGTATTTTCTTTGGACCAGCAGAGATTCCCCACAAGTAACAGAATAGTGACTGCTGGGGGAAAACTATGTGGTCTATTGAAAGCTAAAAGGAAATACAGTTGTAATAACAATGAATGAATCTAGAAACTATGGATGTATCTATGCTGAAACCATGCCTTCCTTTATGTAAGACAGGAGTACAGACATGGATTAGATTCTGCCCCACAGAACTGTGACACATACCTTAGTGTTGCTATGCACTATGCAATGTGAGGTGATTTGTCACAGTACTGACAGAAAATGGATACTGTGTCTTCCATAAGTTTACATTGCATTTACATCCTTCACTGGTAAAACCTTCTACGCGTGTTTCTACACATTGTGATCCAGAGTTATTTGACATAAAATGACCTATATTTTACTGTCTGTATAGCATGACTCCACATGATTTAAAGGTAGCATACTAGAGTAGAAGTAAAAGCTTAAAAAGTAAACAGTACTGAGCATCAGTGCTTGCTCTACAGCTGGTCAGACCAATTAATTCTCATGCATCATTCCCAATCTTTAATTTACTCATTTAGTACTTTGTGATGTATGCACACAAACGGAGATAATGCCCATTGAAGTGCCCGAAACTACTATTTGAGCTACACATGAACTGAATGTTTATTGTCTTATCCTCTGATCTTCCTGGGCAAAACTTCATTGCTCTGGCCCATTTGATTAGTTAAAACAAATCATTGTTTATTTATTCTAAGTTTGAGACTTATTTTCTTCCAAGCATAATCACGAACTTTAGTTTTAAGTTTAGTCAACAACAATCATTTTCCTATTGTGTTTGCTCTTCTGAGTTTATATAAAGACCTGAGATTGTAAATACAAATAAAGTCAACTATTCATTACTGGTGTGTATGCATGTCTCTGTATTTCTGCCTTTCTCTTTTTCTCTCTGTATCTTTCTCTCTCTTTCTCTCTCTCTCTCTCTCTGTCTCTGACCTTTTGTCTCTCTGTTTCTGCCTCTGTCTGTCTCTGTCTCTATCTCTGTTTCTCTCTCTCGTGAGTGTATGTGTGTGTGTGTGTGTGTGTGCGCGCGTGTGTTTGTGTATTAGTGTGTGGGTTTGTGTGAATGCAGCCATGCACTGGCCATAGCACATGTGGATAACAGTGGAAAGCTGGTGAAAATGATTTATCTCCTCCTATCCTGAGTTCCTGTGACTGATCTTAAGTCACCAGACCTTTGTAGCAAGCACTATAGCCCACTTACAATGAGACATTTCTCCAGCTCTGGGGATTTTTTCTGTTATGTTTTATCTGTACATAAAGGATAGCTGAATGGAGACAATGCCTAGCAGAGTACCATGATATCTTTCTGAGTAATGTTGCAATGGATTTGGAGACTTTAGCTGTTGAGGTATGGAGGGATAGGAGTGTCTAGTATGGTGTAGATGAAGAAAGTTGATGCAAGGGTAAATTTTATTTGCAGTGCATTCCAGAGGATGAATGCAGGTGTCAGTTTTGTCATCAAATTATTTACTTGTTGAGCATCTCCATGTCACAGATTTTTTTATATAAATATGTTGCATTCATTTCATGATTCTTGTCTTATGTCTACAATAGTGCTGACTGCATTAGGAACTTTGCATTTGTTTACTGTTTGGTTTTTATTACATATGAATAGGGAACTTATAAACAAGCATATCAAATAATCTGAACTTCTCAGAGAAATGGGAACAGAAAAATTTGGGTTTAGATTAAGAAAAATGTAGAAATTATTTTTCTATAACAAAATTTGAGACAATTATATTTATTTCAGGGCTCAATTTTTTGCTACATTTACCTATTTACCTGGGACATGAAGATAAAGGGCAATTTATAAGAATTGAGTCTCTACTCCTGCTTTTTGGGTTCAAAAATCAAATCCAGGTCTCTAGACTGGGTGACAAGCTCATTTACTGGGTGAACCATCTCACAATCTCGTGAGCTCCAGAGTTTTACATCATGAAGCTCTGCTTTGATGCTCTGATTTTCAATCACTCTGTGATTATTTTATTCTGTGTGTTAGGCAGCAGAAAGGGAATGTAGAATGACTTAGTTTATAGCAAGATAAAGCAGTTCTATAACTACACTAAGATGGCTTGATATTTATTCTCCATGCTATGGCTAATAAAGAGGAAGAGACACCTACAGAGCTTTCATTTCTACACGGCTTAGGCAGTGGCTCTTTCCCCACTTCCATTTGTCATATAGTTTGTGTGAGACATACATGACTCTGTTGTCATCTCTCAGCTAGTTATTGAAAAGTTGTTTATTATCAGTGCATAAGATAGTTAGGTAAGATCCATATAGATGTACACCGAAGAATCATCCCATCCTGATTAATGCTGGGGATGTGTGCCATCCTGTTAATGTTTGAGAAGAACTGGCTGGTGAAAATGGGAAGTATTCTATAAACTAACAAGATATTTCATAAAGCTGCCTGACAACAACCTGAGCCAGCAAGCCATGCATCCAATGGACATTGGCAGGGCATGACGCTGTTAGATGCTTTATCAAAATTTTATATGAAAAAGATGAGTGCAAGAACATGCTACAAATGAAGAGACTAGAGTGAGAGAAAGAGAGGCTTCTCAAACCTGAAAAGGGCAATGGCTTCAGGACTTCAAATAATGGAACATAAATTCGAGAAGGTGGCTGAGAGATGAAGGCCAATTAATACTAGCCTGGCAGCGAGGATCAAATCAAGTTTATGGCTGTCATACATAGTTAATATCTCCTCTGGGATTAATGTGCTGTGCAGTAAATCTTTTCAGTGTATAAATGGTCATTTAGTCTCCCAATATGGTCTAAACTGCCACTGTACTCAGTCGTGCTGGTGAGCCCGTTATAGACTGAATTGTGACCTCAGTATTTATATATTGTGGCCCAAATTATTAAAAGCATTTGGAGGGAAAAATTTGGGAGGTAATTAGGTTTACTTAGGGTCAAGAGGGTACAGCCTTCATGATAAAATTAATGTCACAAGAAGAAACAAGAGATACCTACTATTTTCTTCCCTCTCTGTCTCCATCTCCATTTCCCTGTCTACTCCGCTCCCCTTTCAACTCTGCTGTATCTTTCATAACTACACAATAAGGTGCTTGCCAATTAGAAACCACAACACAAGCTCTTATCAGACCTAATCATTTGTTGTTATGCTGGGTTTTCAGCACTAGAATTTGTGGACAAAGAATGGCAATGCTAACTAGAAGCCATTCAATTCTATACAGTCTGTGATACCTTGTTACGAGATCCTCAAACGACTCTGATAAGTTTGTGTATATTGCACAATTTTCCTGTGTTAATAATCTCAAGTAATAAACTAGCCTTTTGCTGATGGTACAGTTTAGACTCTGACAATCTGTCTCAAAACCAATTCACATTATTTTGCCTATTAGCCTGCCTTAAAGTAGGACAAACTGAATGGCTAATACAAGGCAAGTGTGTAATCATACAGATCTGAAGGTTTGAGGATGAGTGTCAGGGGAAGAATACAGGGAGGCCATTTAAGGTTTGAAGGAGAGACCCTGTCCATTTTTCTTCCCTTGTTTCTGATGGGTTTCTGGTGATGTCTGGCTTTGTTTTGTTTCATCCATCCTAGCATTTAACTTCACATAGCTTCCTCCTGCCTGAGTCTCTGTTCCTAATACATACTCATAGAGGGTGTGGGTGTATATGTGTGCACACTGAAATCTGTTTTATGTTATTTTTGCTCAGTGTGTGCAGTAGTAATTTTATGGCACTTTGTGACATTTTAACATGTGTAGACACCATCATATTTTCAAAATATTCATCACAGTGTACTCACAGAAACTGTGCTTCTCTATATTTATAACCCTGAGAATCTCAGACACAATCTATATCATTATTACCATGCCATTTCAGAATGTTGAATCTCAAGATCTTGCAGTCTGTCATGTGTTTAGATTGTTTATCATCCCTTCAAGCCTTTAAGGTTAATCCAATGGTTCTGTTTATTGTTATTTTTCTTTTGTTACTTAATAAAATGTTGTTACATTTTGGACCGCAATTTATCCTTTTACTAATTCCACATTTGGATCTATGATTTATTTGGATTGAACAATTTTTTATCATTGACTTTATGCTTTATTTGTTCTGATTTCTTCTCTTATGTGCTGATTTCTGCTTGGTTTTATTTTACTTTTATTTTTCTAGTTTTTAGAGTTACAAGCCTAGATTCTCATTTTTCAATTCTCGTCTACAATGTGAATATTCACTCCAACGTCCTTTACTGTTTTGATTCAGATAAATACAAGGAATATAAAAAACTGTGATAAATATTAGCATATCTAATGTAAGATAGTGGAAAGAAGCCAGAAGACAGGGTTCCCCTAGGAAAAATGAATTTCTAAGATTCAAAGATGACTATCGCAATTAAAAACACTGTAAAAACTACAGTTTTGGTGAACACATCAGCACTGTAGGAATGGCTAAAGAAATATTCTCAGAGCCTTATGATTCTACCACAGAAACTTTACAACTAAACTACAAAGAAAAAAGACTATGAATGAAAATACAAAGATGTAGCGTGTTTGGTGAGTGAACCTATTTTATCATCGACATAGAACACTGTAGGAGAAGACAGAATGGACTCACAAGAAGTATTTTTTTATAAACTATGAGACACTGCACGGTTTTCTAGGTGCAGGATGCTGAAGTGCCCAAAGCCCAATAACTAAGAAACCGATCATCATTTTTCAGTATTCTGAAAATCTAAGGGCAAAGGAAAAGGGATTCAATGAAAACATAGGGGAAAATCTTGGGTATCTGGAATCTATGATAAGAGTTTCAAAGTCTCCTTTTTTAGAAAGCAGAGATTAAAGGAATAGCGTGGTAAATAAAGGGAGGAATCTGTGAAAATGGAACATGTTGGTTTAGTATCTCACACATAGCAGATACAAATGGGAGTTGTTTGTGATAGTGCTAGGTTATAGTTTGTATTAATGATGTAGCAGCATATTGAGTGGTTACTTCACATAACTACATAGTTGTATCCTCATCATTAAGGATAGAAGAGAGGAATCAGGAAGTCTGTCTTTATAAAGGCTCCAGACTAATCATAGAGCAATGTGCTGTTGTTTGAAGACAGATTACTTATAAATGTATGAGACAAACATGACAGTTATAATTAGAGGCTTTTAATGAAAAAACATGGATAGCTATAGGAGATAAGGTAGTCACATAAAATGTCCAGTCTGATCTCCTGAACATATAAGAGTAAGAACATATAGCATAAGAATACATTTGATAAATAAATAATAGTTGTAAATACAGAAGATTGATAGAAATCTTCCTCAATTATTAATCACCTCAAAACCAATCACCTTTTTAATGAAACCAATTAAAAAGATCGGAAAACTAAGTCTGTGTTGTCTACAAGAAACAGATTATATAAAGGACTTCAAATCAATGGCCTGAGGTTCTGCAATAATGAATGGAACATATAAGCTGGAATAAGTAGAGGAAATTGAGTAACGGAGATCAGGGAGAAATCCATGGAGCAGAAAAATAAAAACAGTGAAGAAAATCAATGAAACAGAAAACAATCTCCTCTTAGAAGATCAATAAATCTGACAAGCCTCTAGATTAAGCATTGGAAAAGTCACAAATACTGATATCCAAATGAGAAAGCATCTAAGGAAAAATAAAATGACAAGCAATAGTATAAACAATTCCATGACAAGAAAACCAACTGTTGCTTTAAAATGTACATTTCTTCCTTGACTTCTCTTTTCAAAGACTTGAAGTTTTTATTATTCAAGCCTTTTACCCACTTGGTTAGTTACCCCAATATACATGATATTATTTGAGGCTTTTGTGAAAGGTATTGTTTCCTTGATTTCTTTTGAAGTTTGTTTGCCATTTCTAGATAGGAGGGCTACTGATTTTTGTGGATGAATTTTGTATCAAGCTCCTTTGCTGAATGTATTTATCAGGTGTTGGAGTTTCCTGGTAGAGTTGTTAGGGTCACTTATATATACTGTCATGTCATCTGCAAATAAAGATAGTTTGACTTCTTCCTTTCCAACTTGTATATCTTTGATCTCCTTTAGTTTTATTGCTCTAGCTAAGACATCCAGTACTATATTAAAGGAGTGATTCTGTATGTTAAGAATCATAAGAGAAATTAAGCTATGTGTTGATAGAAAACTATAAGCCAAACATGAAATGTGTTGTTGAGAAAGGTATCAGTTAGAGATATAACTCAGTGATCAAGCAGTTGCTTAGCAGGTGGGGCCTTGGCTTCAAGCCCAAATCACTGTCAAAGAAAATCCAAGTGATTTAGAAGCAGGCGAGATGGTTCAATATGCAAAGTGCTTGCTTCAGAGCCTGACAACATGTGTTAATCCCTAAAACCAATGGGAATGGATGGAGTAAACTGACTTTATTTAACAGTGCATATTTAAGGAAGGAAATACATGCTGTAGATGATCTAGTAAGCAGGATATTGTGATGTAAAGAAAGCTGACAGTATGAAGATGTTTGGGTGAAGAAGTTGAAATTAACAAGAAGGCTGACACAATGGGTTGGTATTCACCTCTCTACAACAGAGATGATAGTGGACACTGGAAAATTTCTCCCGACCAAGTACTCTCATAGACCAAGGGACCCAGCTTGAGCTTGGGGGAGGAGAGATATGAGAAAGAATATATTTAAATGTAGAAATAATTTTAAATAATAGACATTTAAAACAGAAAAGAAAAATTATTTGAAAAAAAGAATTACATATATAAACTGATTTCCCTGTATAATACAGGGAAAAATATATTTATATACACATATAGTATATGATGTATATTTATATATTATATTATTCTAAATTTATATATTTATATAATATATATATAGAGAGAAAGTCTCATTTGTACGCAGATGTATATTAGACAACGGATATTTCCCTATTCCAGCTCACTTATATGTGACTCAGATGCTGTAACTCAGATGCAGTCATTGCACACACACGTTTATCTCATTTGCTTTTACATTACTTATTTGTTTCAGTTTTCCTGGATTATTAATAAAAGCTAGTACAGCAAATAAACACAGTCATCAAGTCAATTTATTTCTTTTTCACAGAAAAACCCATTCAAGTTGTTGGAACACTGAAAGTAATCGTTATGCATTGTGTTTTAATTTAAATATTTTATTTAGAGCGTACATACTGAACAGAGCTGAATAAAATTCCAAACTGTGAATAAAACAAATTTATAGTAAATGCATACTGAAATTTTTGAGGCTGCTTTGATTTTTATTCTGCCTGCAATTTTTAATTAACTAATCTGTTCACTTATTTATCTGTATGCCACTGTGAATGGTTTCCTTATGGGAACCTTAACATACAGACATCAACTCTATATATAAGTATGCAGCAGAATCCAAGTCACATTTAAGACTGATAAGTTAGCTTCGTTGCTACTTTGACAAGATATCTGACAGAGACAAGAGAAGGAGGGATTGCATGGTTCCCAGTTTCAGACATGTCTGCTCAGCATTCTGGCTCTAGTGATTTTGTCTTGTAATGAGGCAGGATATCAGCAACAGGAATACATGGCAGAGGCCACTGCAGTCTGTGGACAGGAAGTAGATAAACAGACTCCAAGTATCAAGGGCAAAATAAAAACATACCTCTAGTGGCCTGTATTCTCCAGAACCTTCAAATGAGCACACCAAATGTGCAGTAGGCCTTCAACCATGAGAAACAGGATACTTCAGGCTAAACATTGCAGTGATGGATTTAAAGCTTTTGTGAAATTAGTTCACATAAGAACTTGAGTTTTAAAAAGCTTTCTACTTCATAGAGTCTTTTTCCTTGTAATATCAGATCAAATGAAATAAAACGCAAAGATCAGAAGCAGAAGAAAAAAAGACAAAATCCTTTACTTTTTTTGGACAAGTGTAGTCATCAAAAATATTAAATAAAGCACAAAAACTATAAGAAGTATGCATGATGTTACCAAGGGCACAGTGATTCAGGGGACCCTCATGCTTCCTTTCAAAGCCATTCATAGGAATTCAGTGGGGAGCAGGGAGTCAATGTTGGTTCAGCCTGGTTCACCTGGGACACTGGAGATGTGTATCTTGGTGGATGTACCTTGTCCAGCGCTTCTCTCTACCTCTGGGTCTGAGCAGCCATGTTGCAATGAGCTCTGCTCTTCTAGTTTGTACCCTCGGATGGATTGAAAACCACAGGTTTAAATAAAACCTTCATTTGTTTCCTCAGATGTTTTCCCAAAGTAGCAAAAAATAAGTATCAGCCTACTAACTTCTTCTAACCAATGGTCTAAGAATGCGTCTTTTTTTTCAATTGCTTTCTATTTCTGTGACTAATGACATGACCAACAGCAACTTAGAGGTGAAAACTACTTTTCATTTGACAAGTTTTATTTCATCAATGAAGAAAACTAGGGCACATGCTGAAGGCAGGAAACTTGGAGCAATGCTGCTTAATTTCTTGAATGCAGACTTACTTTAAATCACCTTTCTTATATGACAAGGCATAGTTGCCTAGGGAGACTGCTGTCAAAAGTGGGCGACGTCATCCCACATCAAGTAGTAATCAATAAAATGTTCATAGGCATGTACACAGAGCACTCTGATGGAAGCAAATCTTCATTTGAAGTTCTTTTCTCTTTCCAGGTGTAGCAAGCTAACAATTAGATCACTCATCATATCATCAATTTGCTATAATCTGCTACCTGATGTTCCCACGATTTGTCCCAAATATTGATTTGTGAGTTTGTTTTGTTCTTTAATTATAAAATTACATAAAGTCATTTTCATGTTAAAATGTCTTGCCCAGAGAAACCTAATTCAGTTCTCATAACTATGAGTATTCTCAAATTTGGCTAAAAAATATATTATCTCTCTTTTTTTTTTTTTTAGTTAAAAGCTGTATAATAGATGGCATTTCTTCAAAATCTGTTTTGCTGGGATGATTTAGGAAAGTTTGGGTTGGAGATGGGTGATCAGACACTGATTGGTGCCAGAGATTCATAGCTGATCCTAGATGCATATCCATGCATATCCATGAGATACTCCTTTTTCTACACATCTGCAGAAGGGTGTTTACTATTTCTGCAAGTTTTTCCTTTCACTGATTAGATTCCCCAAGTGCAGTTACCAGCATTGTGTACCAGGAACAGACTAGATGGGATAGCTACCCTGATGCTATACTGCTTGTAGTTAAACTTACAGAGAATGAAAATTAATTTCATTTGCTTCCTGAGGAAACAAGGCTTAGATGGAGTTAAATATGAAGATGAGAATGATATCTACTTTCAGTTCTCAGCTTCAGAAATTCATGGGACATCTGTGTTAACCATATGTGAGAGCTTTCCCATATGTTTTGTATAGCACACATGATGTTCTCCCATGTGAACTATCAAACTATGGGACACACTTAAAATAAAATATTAGTAATAGAAATCAGATATCTCAGGTGAAAGAAACCTTTTGATCAATTTTCTCATGAAAAGTGCTCTAAAACTAAAGTCAAACTTAAAGGAATATTTAACTTGAACTTAGATGGACTCTGATAATGCAATAATCAGAACTGCCTTAGGTGGATTTTTTCTAGGTGAAAAAAAGAAACAATAGAAATAAAATATTAATATACATGATATACATTCATACAGATCAACATAAAGTTCTAGGTAGAGAGACAGAGAGACAGAGAGACAGAGAGGGAGAGGGAGATGGAGATGGAGAGTTATATGATAATTTAATAATGCTGGTTATTGCCTTAGTGGGCACTTGTACTGATGTGGACGTACTCCACACAGACACAAATATCTTCACACATAAGAATAAAACTAAAACTTTTCTAAAAATAATACAGGGCATAGAGTTACAAGAAAATTCTAGTATAGTGATCTGATTTGTGTTACACACTGAATTCATCTGAAAATTTTACCAAATGAAAATTCCTGGTTATCATCTCTGAAGACTACTATATTTGCTGCATGAACATAGAAATGTTTTAATATATAGCCAAACATGAGCTACCAGCATAGAGGAAAATCTTTCATCATAGAAAGATCTTTATTCCAAAAAGACCTGGCTTAAAAACCTGTCTATCCATATGCATTGGGTGTACAAATCCAGCAATAACCCTTTGTGTAATGTGGAGAATTCTGGTCGTAAATGGTAAAACCTAGTGATTGGTGTCCTGTCTAGGGGTAGACAATGGACATGCAGAACATGCTTTAAAGAACAGGTCTGGCCATGCTTGGATCAGCAAACTTTTCCCTATGGTCTTGTGTATTTTAGGCTTTAGCTGATTAAGTGATTGAGAAATGACTTCAAAGTATCAAGTCACTGCTGAGTTCATAGATGAATGAACTATTGAACTACTTTAGGAGATGGGTTCCACTTGTATAGAGTTGGTTACTTGGTACATTGAATAGAAATTATATTCTCAGATTTTTCTTTCTACTCTCTTACCACTTCCCTTCCACATGGTTTCCACGAGAAAAAGAATTGAGCTGTTCCATGCCCTTTACCAGTGATGCTTTTTCTTTGCTACAGATGGAAAAGAATGGGCCCAGGTGACCATGTTGCTAAAAGCTTGAATCAAAATAAATACTTCCTTTAAGGTGCTTTTCTTAGGTATTTGTCACAGAGATGAAAATGGATTAATACAAATTTCTGGAGTCAATGTTATTAGATAAACAATGTTCAGTTTTCCAATTGCTTAAGTATTCTAAATTACTGATCTAAACTTCTATAACTTATATTTCTATCCAAAAGAGTTAACATACTTTTATTTCTCATGATTTTCTCAGCAAAACATTTTAGCAAACTTTAATATAACTATATACATTATCATGATTTCTTTCTTCTTGGAGAGTTTTTGACATAGAGTCTCATTCTAGATCCCAATCTAGCATAGACTTTGTGTAGCCCAAACCAGCCTCATACCCATGGTAGTCTTCCTGTTTCATAAATTTCTGCACTGATTTTTCTTACAATAAACATGTTACTCAAATATATCATGTTCAAAATGTCATATTCTGAATCCAAAAAGAATACTTGAAAAAATGTAACTCAGGATTTCAGAAAATGAAAATGTTCGATGTGTGTGTGTGTGTGTGTGTGTGTGTGTGTGTGTGTGTGTGTGTAAGGGGGGTAGTGATATATGGACATGTTTCAAGGGGGTACATGCATGTAGAGAGATGCATGAACATATTTGCACAAGCAGATGGAAGACAGAGGCCACTCTCAGATTTCTATACATCTTTCTTTTGAGATAGAATTTCTTCCTGGTTTGGGGAACTACTCACTAGGCTGTGTTGGCTAGATTGCCCCAAGGGTCCTCCTGTCTCTCTCTTTTTATTACTGGTATTATAAATTCACAGTACCTCATCTAATACTGTATATGTGTGATGCATATTGAACTTATGTCTTCACACTTGGGAAACAATCACATTATCAAAAGCCTTCTTTTTCCAGGCCAAAGAGTTCCCTCTTATACTTGACTTACAAAGAACTGTCTTTAGTGATTTCCAGTGTTTACTTGTTACCTCCATTTATACATTTTTTGTCATGATACGTTAATTGTAACATTTAGTAATAAAAGCCTAATAGCTTGTCTTTCCTATCACTCTTCATGTTTCAGTTGTTTCATTTGGCCATTGATCTCTAAGTTCACCCAAACTCTTGGCATTTGAAGTAGGAGAGGTTCATCAGACTAGAAAACCTTGATGCCAAAACAAACATTTTCTGAAGGAATTTTGGAGAGAATTTGACACACGATCAGGAATGACAGTTGCTGCAGTTATGGAAGATCATCACATGAACAGCTAAAGTGGATCTTTAAAAGGACATTCAAATTGATAAATTTATGGGATTTATAATTGTTACAATTGTAATAGTTAAACCTGTTACAGTTATTTTCACAGCACAATTTATATCTTAAACAGAAAGGTGGAATATGTAGAGGAATATTTAATATTTAATCATTTAATCCAACATCATAGCTACTCTAGGGTAGAAAGAATGTTGGTTCATACCTTTAATTCCAGTATTCAGAAAGCAGTGGTAGCACACACTTTTAATTCAAGTATTCAGAAAGCAGTAGTGGTGCATCCTTTAATCCCAGCATTTGGGAGACAGGAAATAGAGCTCAGAAAGAGTTGGTGTCAGACAGGATGACATCTGAAATAAGTCAGAGTTGAAGGGCAGGCAAAGTGACAAATCGGAGGAAGAGTTAGCAGAATGAGTCAGAGTGAGGACATACCTAGCAGCACTCAGGATAGAATCACAGGATCTCAGTTCAGAGATACAGAAAAGCAATGGAACAAGATGCAGAAGCAATACAAAGCAAGCATTCTGACTAAGAAGTCTTTAGGAAGAGACACAGAGGCAGTTCAGCAGAAGTTAGTATCAGATGGGAAATGTGAGGCAGTTTGAAGCCTAGCAGAACACTTCAGTCTTAGGCAATCATAGAAGTTACAAGAGCCTGCCAGTCAGAAAAGTTCACTCAGAAATAGTCAGCCAGCTCAGAAGGTCAGTTTGAACCAGCAGCTTGGAGAAGAGTTTGAGCCAGAACAACAAGTGAGTGGAGTTAAACCAGAAGAGTCATAGTTTAGTACAGCCTTGAGTTCAGATGGATCTAGTCAGAGTAACACAGTCATTAGTAAGTCTGAGAGGTTGATTAGATTATACATAGGCTGAGGATGAAGCCTTCTAGGTGCAGGTTAGCAGCTTAAACATTTTAGATTGTACAGAGACTGAAATGACCCAGATCACCAGGACTAGGACTGGGGATTGAATAAGACAAAAGAATGCTTTTCTTTTTAACCTAAACCTATGCCTACAGGTTTGACAATCAACTTGGCCGGCATTCCCTGTAATAAGCATTTACACTTACTGTGGTTTTGAGATAGTAATATACTTATTTCTTGAAATTTCTCTTCCTCTTTCAAAGGCATAGTGTTGTAAATGGGCAATACATATATGTTATATATATTATATCCAGTATCCACTCATACCTCACCAGTCCCTCACACCTCACCCATTCTGCATTCTTAAAATACCCATTTTTGCATTATCTGTATTCTAGGAACTAGCAGGGTTTAGTGCTTAATGGACTCAAAAATTGTTTGATAAATGCATCATTGAAAAACAATAGAGCTTTAAAGTTCTATAAAGCATTTTCAGAGTCATTATTCAATACTCAAAGACAATTGTAATAACTGCAGTAGCAGCAGGAGAGTTTCTAGGAAGTTATGAAGCCTGAGAAAAGTGTGCAATATGCAATGTGGCAAAGCGCAGAATAAATTTCAGTTTATATACTTCAAATCTATATCTTCAATTCATATATATTTCATTCACTCAGTTTCTTAATGTACCTCTCAATACATTGTAAAATATATAAAAACATAATGAAACACTTAAATAGCTAGCAGATTGAAATATTCATTCCAAATCATTATCTTTTAATGTATGGGCATAGGTGTCACTTTGCACACATTAGCAATGGGCATGTATTCCAAATTCCATTCATCCTACAATTGTGCCTATGATGATCAAAGGCAAGGCAAAATCGAAACAAAAACAAACAAACAAAAACCTGCCTCAGATGTTCCTGCACCATGAGGTTATTAGTGAAATTAAGTAGATGCATTTGATTTTTCAAAGAAAATAGATTTCATTGCAGTAACAAGAAGAGTTCAAAGAAATACTACTTTTTAATGATCAGTTTTTAAAATTCTTTAGATAAGTTTATTAGATACAAAGATGTAAACTCATCACAATTTTCTTGAAACACAGGACCAGTAGGTATCATAGCACTTGTTTCTACATTTGGACACATTGTAGTGTGCTCCCTGAGAAAATTGATCCTTCTTTCTTCTTCTGTGTTGTAAAAAAGAGTCCCTACTCTAGCTGACTATAGATTGCTCAATAGAGTATGTCTTAGAGGTCATCCATTCTGGTGCTTTGAAATAGAATGTCCTGCATTAGTTCAGGTGTTTTAACATTTGTTACCAGTTTGGTGTGCTGTTTGGGTAGGTTTAGGAGATGTCACCTTGCTGGAGGAAGTATACAATTGGAGTGGGCTTTGAGGATTCAGATCATGGGCCATTACTAGTTCTCTCTTCTCTCTCTCTCTCTCTCTCTCTCTCTCTCTCTCTCTCTCTCTCTCTCTCTCTCTCTCTCTCTCTCTCATTCTTGTTTGAAGTTCAAGATGAGAGTTCTAGCTTGCTATTCCAGCCACCGTACCTGCTACTTCTCCACCTGGCAGATTTTCATTACTCTAGAATTGTAAGCTTAAATAAACTCTTCCTTTTGTGAGTTTCCTTGGTCATGGTGCTTTATCATAGCAATAGCAAAGTAACTAATATACTGGGAAAGCTCTATCTGCACCACCCACTCTTCAGGGTATGGAAGTTGTGCACCAGTGGTATGTATTGGTCAGAATTACCTGGAAAACTCAACCCATACAATGCATGCTCAGAGTGTTCATGTTTGCCTGTGGTGTGTATGGATCTAGAGTTGATCAGGAAGATGAATGCAGCACTGTGCCAGCTTCACATGTAGATTGACAAATGAGACTGTGCAAAGCTACCATTCTGCACAGACTCATTTCACAGAATATCTGTGGAGACACAGGTAATTAAAAACTACATGTTTGGCCATTGGCTGTTTTATTTAATGTTGGACATGCCCGACATGTTTCTTATTTCCTTACTATTATTATTTTAATTTTCTCTCAAACTAGAAACATTTGTCAAACCACACACACACATATAGTTAATAAAAGAGAACTTTATCTAATTTTATCAGTACTAAAGTGTCACACCCAAAATGAGCATATAGCACTGGCTTTCTGATTTCTTTTGTAGGGGATTTATGAGTTCCTGAGAGATGTTGAAATTCTAACTAAGACTATAAATGTGCCATCTGATTTGTGTGTAATGGCTTGACATGTTTTCTTGTTGAATAAATCTATTTATCCTGCGATATCTTTGTAGTCCCCTGATTTTTACAGTTCAGTATTTAATCAGTTTTTAAGACAGTTTTATCCACTTAACATATACATATATATATATATATCTGAGAGAGAGCATGAACTTATCTTCCATACATATTTGTTTTGAGTCACATTTTACAACCTTAGTTACAGGTAGATTAAAGATTATTTGGATCAAATATCTTACCTACCAAATTTCCAGAAAATAGGATGTTCTCATCATTCTTTTGTTCCAAAAGTCAATTCAGTGAATGATCACTGTGCTCGCTTTTCACAGTTCATATTAGTTAAGTTCTGGAAAGGAAACACCAAGTTGGATTAATTAATAATTGATCATTTCATCTAAGGGTAATACAGAGGTAGGTTAATGTGATCTTTCATTCATAACATTGTACCAATCAATCAAAATATAGGATTACCTTGTATACATTTCTGATTAAAATCATCTTATGCAGTGCTGATTAATTAGGACTTAATCCACAGTCAATAACGTTACAACATGTCTAACCACACATATCTTTTTGAAGATACTTTACACAATTTTGTCTTGAAGAGTACCCCACAACTGCAAAGCACAATGCTTAGGTGTAATTCTAAGCAGCAACAAAAATGCAATTAAAAAGTTTTTTTTTTTTTAAGGTGTGGAAGTTGGAAATGGAAGGCATCTGGGAATACCTATGAAAGATAAATGAATGCAAGTTTTGGTACATTTCTCATAACTGTGGATGCCATCAGTGTAGTTTTTCTAACTTGTTATTGTATGAGTGAATATGAAAAAACAGAAGACAATGAATAGTGAGGGATGATTTCATATTTCTTAAGACTAGACTCAGTCCTAAAATTTCTCAAGCAATGATTCTTATGTCACCATGGTCACACTTGCTCAACTCATGGTTTTGTTTAGAAGGCAATATTGCCACAGAACTGGAAAGCATCACTGAGGTTAGGAGGCTGCAGATCCTGTTTCCAACAAGGAATACAATATTATTTTCTGAAATACACAGTGTACACTTTTGACTTTCCATTGCTCCAAAGTCTAGCAATTCAAGAGAAAGTTCAGTCTATTTGTCAAATAGATTATAGCAATGCAAGTAAATCAATAATTCATATCTTAGAAAAGCAATAAATCAAAAAGTCCAGTGCCCACAACTTACATTTATAATACCTCTTAGTTTCACAGCTCTATAACTGATTATATTTATCTTATTTTGCCAAACAGAAACTCAAGCCTCAAAAGGGTTACTCAGCTTGCCTACAACTTAGTAGACTGGAACAATGGGCATGAGCAGGAAAGGTGGTTACATCAGACTGCAAAGTGTATGTTTCCTTTCTTCACCTTCTGTCTTTGACAGGGACTAGAGTCCATTTCTTTGACTTGATGACAGAATTGTTTATTGATTGTCAGTAATTTCACAGTATTGTGTTAGTTCTTGATCTGGCAATTTAATTTTTCAACGTGAAATGTTTAAAACAAGAAGGTTATATAGGCTCATTTAGTAAAATGCTATTTTCTTAGAAGTATAAAATTTTCTATCATATGTATAATATACGGCAATCAGACAACTCTAAAATAATTAGCCACATCTATATCTTCATTATCTCTTCAATTAGATCAATCTGGATATTCTCTTTTCCATTACTTACCTAGCATGTATAAACACACAGGTATAAAAACAGAAAAGTGTTAATGATATATTTAAATAAGTTCTTACTATCTTATATTTCTATTTTGCATACATATACAAATATATACACATATATACAACATAAATTTTAAAATTTGTGTTATTTAAATCTAGGAGTACTACATTCATTTTTAATATATAATGTTTGAATTCATTTCAGGCATATAAAATATGTTATGTGGATTAAAATCAATTTTTCCATTTGATAATATGTTGTCAAGATGTGCATAAAAGCATTATTATTTATAATTACAGTAAAACTACTCAAAAATACTTTACTTATTTGCTTCTCAAGTCCATGTCCAATTTTATTAATTGTACCATTAGTACTAGTGTCCTATACAGCAAAGGACCAAGCTTGAAATCACCTATTTTTTTATAATATCTGTTTATTTTATTAGAGTAGAAAGCTGATCTTCAGGCTTTTCTTGAATTTCAGTACATTAATGTTTTGAAGATTAAGAGAGTGTTAGTTTGCAAAGTGTTTCTTTAAGTTTGTATAATAATTGGACAGCACAGGAATATCACAAAAGTATTGGGAGAAAAGTTTATTTGATAATTAATGTATACATTTAGACAGATCAAGGAAGGTTTGAGAAGCTGGCTAAACATTATTCCTCGGTATGTCTGTGAAGGACTGTCCTTTAGAGATGGTGCATCACTGTATTGACTGGGGATATTTACCCTCATTATGAACAGATAATACCCAAATGGCTCCTGGATAGGAATAGAAGTGTAGAAAGTTGAATTTCTTCTCTTCTGATACTTGAACAACTTCTTCATTTTCCATTTTATGCCAGATGTACAAGCTATCTGGACTTTGAACTTGAGTGACCATACAAGGAGTCTCCAGGGTTCTCAGGACTTTGACCTTATAATTAAAGTTATTCTGCTATCCTCTCTTGTCTGATATCTTTTTATGTGAATTGCAATGAGCTACCCATATGTCAGGGTCTCCAATGTTCAGATAGTTGGCTGTGGGAATTTTCAACTTACCTGGTAATGCGAACTAATTCTTATAATAACATTTCTATATAACCATCATCTACCTAATAATAATTAATCTATCTAATATTTCTATAAAACTATCATCTACATATTAGCTATTTATCTATCACCAATCTATTATATGGCTACCAATCTCTCCATCTCCCTATCAATTTGTCTATATTCTATCTAATTATATTGGCTGTGTTTATTTGAATAATAAGAATAATTCTTTATTGTCGTTGAATACTTTTTAACTATACTATACTCTACTATACTATACTATACTACAACTATAGCTATAACTATACTCATTGTCATTTTGAATTTTGTTTTGTTCAATAAATTACAATAGCACCATTTTCATTCATTATAAAGTTACTCTTTCATTTATATGTAGCACACTTTTTTATTAAGAGAAAATTAAATACCTTGCCTATAATGGTTCTTCTTGAACTTCTAAATAATTAATTTTAAAATTGAAATCCCATATGGATTAATAATTTCCTGCTTTGTTCGATGGATGATAATCTCATATTATTATTTATGTAGATGTTCAAATTGTCTTCAGTTTAAGTAACAGAATTTTCTCAATGCAGCTCATGTATGTTATTGAGTCTCATTTTTAACTTTTTCACTATCCTTTTCTCAGATAAGACATTAATCTACTTCCTTGGGGTACATGAAAAAAAATCTCTTTTCATGTAACAACTTTCTTCTGCTTAACTTATGGATAAACCATTTATTCAAAGAATTCTTCCTTATTTTTGACGGAAAACTTAGGATTCAGCTTTTGGATTCAGATAAAATAATTGTTGTTTGGTTGACATTAATTACAACTCTTTAGGAGAAAGAACAAAAAAAAAATTATGGTGATAGTGAAACTAATTACATATATAAGGGCCTATCCAAGTGGTTGGTGCATTTTCTTGATCTCAGTTATTTTTTTTTCTTATCATAGCAGCACGTGCCATTTATTATGTTAGTGTATTTTTCTGTTTCTTCATCATCTTCATTGCTATTAATATTCCCATCTCTTGCTGGTTGACTGGCATAGCTGCTAGATTCTAGTATATTTAAATTAGATCCCATGCACAAATTTTAAAAACGCATTCTTCGTTGACACTGAAATCAAGGATATGAATAAGAAATACTGCTCAATATTTTCATATGTCAAGCCAAAACACAAAAAATATAAGTAAATAAGCCGTTTGGAATTCTGACAAAGCAGAAACCAGCACTCTCATTTAAACTGATTTACTGAACCCATCTTCACCAGATTTTGGTTATCACACAGCACTGGGACCACATGCCAGAACAATTTCTTCTCAGAATTCCAAACACAGTAGAAATTTTATGAACCCTGACATTCTTCAATAATTATAACTAGTGATTTAACCTAACATTTAACAATCCAAGGAATAGCAAGCTGTATATAATTACTTTCAAACGTTTTATTTAAAACACACCTAATAACATATGCATGTATAGTTAATGCTTTAGATTAATATGAATTAGAGCCATGACTGTGTTTATTATCTTTGGTTTACAAGCTAATATCCGTCTAGCCTTATTTGTCTATTATCTCTCTGCTTGTGAAACAGAACTTCACTCCATCCTACACCTGAGGAGCTATGCTTGAAAGGCAGGGGGTAGATGAGCAATCTGATGCATTTCTTCCCTTTAAGCATTATAACAGAGTAAGGAAAATTAAGTATTGCTATGATTTGAATATATTTAAACCCTTCCAGAGCTCACAGTGAAATTAGGCTCTTGTGATTGCAGAAATGGGTGAGTGGGTAAATGACATGTGACATGAACATGAAGACTGGAGTTTGGATCCAACCTCTTTCCTAAAAACCTAGGCAAGTATGAGGCTCAGCCAGTGATTCCAGTCCTTGGAAGGCATAGGCAGAAGATCTTAGGGGCAACTTGGCTGACAATACTAGGCAAAGCAGAGGTCATGCTTATCCGGAGACTCAGATATTAACGAGGAGAGTGATTAAGGAAGACATTCAATCTCTGGTCTGACTATGCATGTGCATACATGCCTTCATGCCCTACATGCCATATATGTGAACATACACGAATACACACATACATAATACATATATAAACATATACTAAAATTGTTTCTCAATGAAACTTTGTTGAGAGCTGGTAAAACCTTCAAACATGATATGTAAAGAGGGATTAATATAATTCTTGAGGAATTAAATTAGTGATTCTGAAACAGCTGTGACAAATCCATACCATTTTTGTACTTTATCTTGTTCGGTTGTACCCCTTTTCTTCTGTGGTGGTTTGGATGAAAATGGACCTCATGAGCTCCTACACACACACACACACACACACACACATTAAAAAAAAGAAACAAACATTCACATGGTAAGGAAGGGAAAGAGAGAAAGAGAGAGAAAGAGGGGGGAATGAGAAAAAAGAAAGAGGATTGAGGCTAATACATTATAGGCACATCATAACAAAATTATGTCCAAGGTACTATTGAATCCCTGTGGATGTACAAGTGGAATAAAGAGGAAGAGGCAGATCTTGGATAGCCTTCTAGGGGGTCAGCTTTTGGAGATATAGCATAAAACTCTGAATAGGAGATTTCTGCTATTACCTGAAGTTTTGCATTTTTTGAAGATATTTTGAATTACTAAACTGACAATGATATAACCAGTTTAATATTTTGTAAGAAATCTCTGTATTGCCTATACATAATTCATTGTTTAGAAACAGGACAGTTTCTAAATTCCATAAGCAAAATGTTATAAAAATACAATATTTCCATATATAACAGTATGACATTCATCCAATAAGAAAATATGTACAGCTATGGATATTAATTATGTAAACACTCTATACCAAACAAGACAAAGTCTGGATGATGGTACCCTGCCTGTTCTGTGTGTGAAAACAGTATATATGTCTATATTTGGGAATTAAAAGAAACCTACTGATGCACAGAGTCTGTGGTATTTTAGAAAACATTGTTGATGTCTACATAAGGCCACATTCTAGAAAGCTACCTTATTAGCAAGGAAGTCTTGAAAGCTACACTCAGGGCAACTGCAGTCCCACCTTCTCCTTTCCTTTCATCTGAGTCCCTGCATAAATTCAGCTTCCTGGTATTGTTTTGCATGTTTATGTAAATAGAATGAATTCTAATGAACAGATAGAAGAAATGCCAAAAGAGAAGCACTCATAAACATTAATTCTGTACACTGTTGGGAAGTTTATTTTTAGTTATCCTTGATATTGTTTTGTGCACTGTTCAGTGAGGGGCTATCCTATGTCTAGGGCATTTTGTATTGTCTGCAGGTGTTGGATTTCTGTGGGGGTTGTTTAATGGCTAATGATCTGCATGTCTATCAATAGAACACCTAAGGAGCTCTGAAAGAATAAACACACCTGAATTGAGACACTCAGAGTTCTACTGCCCAGTAAGCGTTAGCCATGACCATGATGGTGGTTCCCTCTGCTGAGGTGTCCCAACCCACTGGATCTTCAACCAAGACCCTAGGAGAGGGAGTGGGAATGGAATATGGGACAGGGACATGAGAAGTGAAAGGCAGACAATTTGTCCGGTCAAGTCTTCAATTTATTTGAACACATAGTACCAGTATTTATGCAATTTTTGCAGTGGGAAGAAGAGCGGGGAATGCATAAGCATGTTGCTATGGTAACCTTATCTGGCATTCCAACTGGTCTGGTCTATCTGGTATTCCTAGGTGGTGTTAGGATGTCCCAGAGTCAGCGATAAGGAAGTGCATGGAGCTGTGAGATTTTCTCTAAGGGCTTCCTGTGTAATCTATCAGGGTGGAAACATGGAATGAGGAAGCAATAAGGGTGGGTTAGACAGACAGTTTCCCAGAACTAGGCAGCTTTGGGCTATCTGACCTTAGTCCGAGTTCTGTCCATTAAGGCCAGAGAGAAACGGATCTTTGAAAAAGTGGGGTTCCTTGTATTTCAAGCTAGCCTATCCAGAGGGACCGCTTACCACACTGAGGTTTGGCAGAGTTTCCACTTATGAAAATGTCTTCATGTCTTCCTTCCTGAGCTGCCCACATAGCAGCATACTACTACAGAACACTGTCTCCAGGGACTTATTGCAACCTCTAAACATGCAGGAACTCCAAGGGACATAAGCTAAGAGAAAGAGCTGTACAGCAGTACAGTTAGTTGCCTGAGAAAAATATTAGTCCTCTATCCTCAGCACTGCAGAGGGGGAAGCAAGCAGTCCAAAGTTTGAAGCCAGTCATTTCTCCATGGTAAGATTCTGTGAAGAAAAAAAGTAAGAAGAGAGGAAAGAAAAGGGGACTTATTTTCATTATTTTGTATCTTCCTTTCAATAGACCTAGTGAATCTTAATTTAGAGAGTTTCTAATTTTAAAACAGAGATTTTTAATCTAAGAGAAAACTGCATATAATTACATACAAGCATTCCATATAATGAGCATTTCATCAAAATTCTTCCAGCTAGTTAGAGCAAATTCTAGACGTATAAAGTTCTATGGGATTGCACTAGATGTAATTGTGAAATAAAATACCTTTCAGATTTGCCATTTAGCATAAGATTTAATTGATTTAAAAATATTATTAACATACAGAATACTTTGAAAATCCCTTTAACTTTTTTTTAGGTTATGTGTTCACATATAAGGCCATATATAAAGGAATGATATAATAAATAAGTCCATCTATAAGAGCCTAACAACTACAATTAATATCTGGTGATTGTGTTGCAGAAGTTTGTTTTTAGTTATGTCTAAAATGGTGGTTTTGTGCACTTTTGGGAAAAGGGCTGTCTAGGCATTTGTCTTGTCTGCAGGTGTTGATTGTATGTGAAAGATGTTTGATTCCTCATGATCTAGTTGTGGTATCAATAAACTATCTGAGTAACATAGATATCAATAAACTGCCCCGAGATGAGACATTCAGTGTTCCACTGTCCAGTTTGGGCTTGCCATGATAATGGCTCCCTATGCTGAGGTCTAGAAAGGTTTGCACCTATGTGTCTTCCTTGGTGAGTGACACAGTAGGTGAACAGCTACTGTTTCTCCAAGATTTTATCATTTTTCTGGTACAAAAAAAAGATATTAAAGTAAAGACAAATGAGGGACATCATCATAAATTAAGCATAAAAAATGCTATTCCTTTGAATCGATATATGCAAACTCTGATCTCCAACACTCCATATTGTAACTGTATTGAAGAACTGTATTTAAAGAAGTAGTTAAATTAAAAGTTTTTAAGTAAGTGGCTCTCTTTTGAATGATGTTCTTATAGGAAGGCTTTAGGACTCACACAGAGGCACTGGGAGATCAGATGGTGTTGATACACCGAAGAGGTGACAGTCTACAAGGCAAGGAGACTTCAGACGTTCAGACAGGCTGATCTTAGTAGTTTTCTGCTGTCTATTTCACTCACTCTGTGGCATATTAGTACATCTCTCCATTTCTATAAGATTATTTTTCATACAACTAACACAATATAAACAAAATTTATGTTTTTACAAAGATATTTCATTTCACAATTAAAATAATTTGATACCATCAATTTGACACGAAGATAATTTTTACTTAATTTACAAAAGAATTGCTCTATTAGCTTCTTTCTGTGAGATTTAAATAATTTTGGAGCCTCACTTTTAAACATTTTGAGCCTAGTATTAAACTACTAATAAAAATAAAAGTTAAAAAAATAAGTTACTACCTTGTAAGTCAAAGTTTATGAATGTGTCATTATAATTATGAGGCATGATTTTGTAGTTGTTACAGGCTGTTTAAATACATAGTTCATTTAGCAAAGTACACAAATGAGCAAAGCCAACCATATTCAGCCTTCATAACTCGCAATGTATAAAACACTGTCAACAGTATAGAATATGCATGAGGTAAGCCTGTGAAATATGTAATGTGAGCAATAAAATATGCAAAATCAAGAGCTAAAGTATATAGCTTAGTCAGTAAAACTTGGCAAGCATAATGATTAAACAATTTACTGAAATAGCAAAATATGCAAAAAGGAGCAAGCAATCTTATTTATTAAACTGTGGTATTGGATCACCAATAGATAGTTCCAGGAGGTTTGATTTGAATAGTAAGCTATTTAAATGATCTATGCTGCTCTGTCAGCAGACTATGTACCTCAATCATTGAGCTCTATGAAAAATTAATTGGCTAACTACAGAATTTTATGATTGCAACAGAGAAAATTCATTGAGATACTTAAGAGTTTATGTGCATGATTTTAAAATCTTAAATGGCCTCTTAGAGGGTTTTGCCGTGTACTTTTATTGAATCTTCTCTATATTTCTACCCTCCCTATTGTGATAAATGTTGACTGACAAATTAAATTAGAATATAAAATTCAAACCTTGAACAAATTAATAATAATAATAATAATAATAATAACAATAAATGTTTTGATGATATCACCTAAAATTACTGCTTATTAATTGGTACTCTATTTTCCCTTCTCCCACATAAGAATTAGACAGAAAATATGAAAGAACTGCTTCCAGAAACATTAGCAAAGATTGTTGGAGAGATATGTCAGATAGTGGAGAAATTCATTCAATGAACTCAAGACTTGAAAGACTCTCAGAGTAGCTAAGCACAGAACACCATGAGGAGGAAGAGCACACTGATGTTTCTGAGCTGAAAAGACAGTTTACAGGTCACAACAGCTGGAGCAGATCAGAGGCAGGAATCAGACTATGTTGAGAGCTGACCATAAATACTGGGACTAATCCCCTAAGAACTAGTAATGTTTTAATTCTAGGAATCTGAAGGCTTTGGAGAGCTGACAAGAATGGGAAGCCATAAATAATTATGAAAAAATAAACATTAATTTTCCTCTCAGACCTCTAGGAAATGTCAAAACTTAAATCCTAGAAGGGAGGGCAGTATTCTATATTGAGATTATTCTCTAACATATTTAATTGATGACTGTGATCCCATTTGGAGTTCTGTAAAGAAAGTACCAGTGGTGACAACTTCAGCAACACTGAAAGGTTTCAGAACATTTAAGCACAACAACAAAAGAATTCGAAACTAATCAGGTAATGAATCTGAGGTATATCTGGAAGCAGGCACTAATTGCACCATAAGACCTGCCTGAAGCCTTGGTTCAGAACTCAAATCATGCACATGTGTCACTGTTCACACCACCAGGCTCCACAATGTCACTGATCACTTCTTGAGACACTATGATTCAAATTCAAGACAAGAAGTGATGAAGTGCTCATTCTCTGTTCTTGCAAAAACATGGTAATTTAACAAAGGAAAACAGAGATTTTAAGCATTTTCCTACCATCATTCAATCTTATGTAAGAATCATGTTAGTATAAATTTGCATTGGACTGTAGTAAAATGTTTGATTTCTACAAATACTCCTTGAGTTGTGGAATTGTTTCCTAAAAAATACTTAAAAGGATATTGGTTTGGGATAAGGACAGAATCTTCAATAATTTCTTTAAAAGTCCTAGACATATTTCTGCCATTTTGTATGATATACTTATGTGAAATAGTATCTTTTAGTGTTTGTGATTATAAATTCAAAATATCAATGCTGAAAAACATTAAGGTAGCCTGAGAGCATCTTAATGTGCAGTGTGAATGTAGGATTAAAATTTAAGGTTTTATGTAAAGATTGGTGAATAATTCATCTATTAGTATACAAATTCCCTTTCTTCTTTTATAAATGATAAATTTAGCCAGGTGCTACTGGTGCATACCTTTAATCCCAGCACTAGGAAAGCAGAGACAGGAGGATCTCTGTGAGTTTAAAGCCAGCCTGGTCTACAGTATGAGTTCTAGGACTCTAGGACAGCCAGAGTTACAACAGAGAAACCCTGTCTCAAAAAAAAAAAAAAAAAGTATGTCTTTGGCTCTGGAAGGTTCCTCTCAGTTAACACTAGCTGCTTTTGCAAAGGACCTATATTCAGGTCTCAGCACAAACAGGGCTGTTAGAGCCTCTTTAACTTCAGTTTCAGGAGATTCACTGGGCTCCTCTGGTAACCACAGCACAGCATACATGTAGTAAACTTGCATATAGACAAGCACCCATACTAAGAACATAAAAATAAATCTTTTTAAATATTTTATTTTTGCTGAATTTATTCTTTAATAATTTAATTCATATATCTTTTATTACTGTAACAGCTCTACCTCTCTAATATCTCTTCCAAACTTAGCATCCACTCTTTTCTTTACAATTTCCTTTCAAATCTCAATCTCTCTCCCTCTCTCTCTCTCTCTCTATCTCGCTTTCTCCCTCTCTCTTTCTCTCTCTCTCTCTCTCTCTCTCTCTCTCTCTCTCTCTCTCTCCTAATCTCCCTCTTTCTCCCCCCTTCCTTCTCTGTATCCCTATACTTTCCACTGTGTTTTAGCAAGATTTGTGTGAACACAGGTTTGACCCACCATAGTAGCTTGGCAGATTCCTTTTAATGCAAAACACAATTATATGCTCCTATACCACAAAGGAAATAAAAAGCAGGAGCTTCATTTTGCTAAAAAAAAAAAGAATATAATTAATAAAAAAATAACTGTAAGAAGGACCAGCTGTGGGGTTTCATATAAAGACACATTAAGCCAGCTATTAATAAATATGCATACAACAAAAGAAAACTTTAGAATGCAATCTGTAAATGGAAATCAAATGTATTTTAAAATACAAAAATTTAAATGAGAAAATACCACTAACTGGGGTAGCAGTCTGGATATTACAGAAGAAAGATTCAGTCAGTAATAAAATACTGTCTGTTGTTTATAAGCCGTTTGCTGTGTTTGTGCTGTTTATGACAAGGGATAGCTTGGAATAATGCTCTCAAGTGGGAAGTTCCTCTAACTGTCTCAGATCAAGTTAGAAGCATTGGTTATTCTTTTCTGTGTGGAACAGAGTTGAAAGTAAAGTCTGAAAAAATATGCTCACAAACAATGTCTGTGATATTTTTGAAATGAAGTAGAAATAGTATAATCAATGTGAAATACAAAAATTGATTGCTTCTGACAGAAGCAATAAAGTTATCCATTTTATCACACATGGGATAAAAGAGATTTGAAAGCCAGGCAACATGGCAACTTCTTACAATCCCAACATTAGATGGGGGGTTTCAAGGCATCTTAAGTTATATAGAGGAATTTTGCTCCAAGCAATAATAGCAAAAAGACACACATATACAGACATACAAACACACACACACAAACACACACACCCAGAGTGAGACAAAGAGTTCAAGAAAGAGGAAGATGTATTTCCTTGCTTGATTAACAATATGTTTAGACCCTTCCTAAATATCTTAAAAACATGCTGCACATCAAGAATAATTTTTGGAGTTAGAAATTGTGTGGTGAACCCCATAGTCAGAAATGCCAGATTTCATGAAGTTACTTCATGAAAATAACATCAGAGGACAATAGTTATTTTGAAATACTAATGTTTTACTGTGTGAAATGAAAGCCAGTTAACTATCAGACTGAAAAGCAGACAGTCTTCTATTGTTTGTGAAACAACAAAAACAAACAGAACACAAATCCCTGAAGTACAATTCGGGAGCAAGTAACTGACATTTACTGACTTAGTTACTTGTGCACGTTGCCTACAGAACAACAGAAAAACAGCAGGAATATTTGGCAGTATCCAGTCACTTTTGCAGCCTCTTGGCTAGGTGAAGTTAACCCTAAAAGACAACCAATCAGATGTATAAACACAATAGTAAATAGTTTTGCTGAAACATATTCTTAATTTCTGAAATTCAATTTAAAACCTCATCTGTATAGGATCTACAGAACTCTGATAATAGAAATAGAAGAGCAATTAGGTAAATGTAGAGATCTTCTATGTTCCTGAAGTAGAACATGTGAGGTGTCAGCATATCAGTTTACCCTAATATAAGATAGTGGCATTCTAGGGAGGAGTCTACAGACAGAGGCATGCACCCTTTGTTTAAGTAGACTAGCAGAATGATCGACAATTTCTTCAAAAGCTCCCCCTAATGAACACTTAAATGTGTTGAAAGGTCTCATGAGTACAAAGTCACTGAATTGAGAGTAAGAATTTAAAAAATAGTAGGTGAGAGAAACACTTTCTTATAATCACTCACAGAGAGAGAGATACACAAATTTTAAAAATCACAAACAGAAAATGTAGTAGTCAATGTAGATGTTGATGTAGATTTATTGATTCACCCAGATGTATACATTGGCTCAGGATAGAGAACAGTTTATTCTTTGTCTAATGCAATCACAGGTTCCAGCCCTGGAGCCCTAGATCATTGTAGTCCACTTTACAATCTAGTCTTAATCCATGAACTGGAGGATTCAGCGTCAAGAAATCTAGAACATTTAAACTGCTAGGCTGGACCTAGAAGGCTTTTAGCCTTAGCCTTCAAAGACCTACTGCTGACGAAGCCACACTGACTAGCTCCTTCTGAATGCTTACTCTTCTGGTTCAATTCACTCTCTGTCCTGAGCTCTGTGTGTCTCTGTCTCTCCCTGAGCTCTCACTGCTTCATCTTGCCTCTGTAACTACCCTGTGCCCTAAACCAATTTGAGTTGACTCCTGAGGGTAGCAGAGTCAATGACCATCATGGTAGGAAGTATGGTAGCAGGAAGGAGTACTGAAGCAGTAGCTGAACGCTTACATGTACAACCACGAGGAAGAAAAAGACAGTCACTGGAAAATAGTGTGGGTTTTTCAAAAAAAGGTAGTGACACACTACCTTCAATAAGGTCACAATCCTAAATTCTTCCCTAAGTGTTCCTTCAACTATGGAACAAATATTCAAATATATAGACCTACAGGGCCATTCTCCTTTAAACCACCATACCAATACAAATGCAAATACCCTTCACATTTAATGTTTTGGTCAATATCTGCCAACAGAAACTGAATAGAATAATTTCAAACATGCAGAAAGTTGTTTCTGAGTGATAGAATGCCCTGGAGTCATTGTACATCTCCATTCTCCTCTTATGCATGCACATAATGTAAACACAGATAATAATGAGGATGATCAACTCCCGATTTTTGTGACATACAGAAGAAGCAATATCATATTGAAGTTTATAGTTCTTTGATTTTATTAATATCAAGTTTGCTTCTAGAACTATATCACATAAAAACAAAATGGAATGTCTCACAGAAGGAAAAGCAGATTTTTAAAAATATTATAAATGGCATTAGTTATTGTTGTTATCACAGTATAAGCTGAAACACAGTGGACCAATTTAGTTTATGGAATGAGAGAACAAAAGCTTCTGTAGAAATATTGTCTCTGAAGAAATTTTTAAAGCTTGAGAACAACTCCATGACATGATCCACATTTGTGCACATTCTTCTTCAGAGACATGGATGAGAGCTTTTAATTTTAACAATTTTAACAAAATGGCTGGAGCAGTGAGTCAATTTTCAAAGACACATCACTCTTGGAGAGGATTTTAGTGTTAAGGAACTTTTTGTCGGAGTTGCCTCTAACTTCATCTCCAGAGATTTTAAAGGTCTTTTTAAATCTCCACAGGCATCTTCACACATGACACACACACAGACATACACAAACAAAATACACACAGTACACATAAACACACACAAACACACAATTTAAAATGTTAAAGTTAAGATAGATGCATTTTATTATATATTCAGACATATCATGAAGAGCCCCCTTAGCAGTGATTGCTAAGTGTACCAGACCAACTATTGAAGAACATCTACAGGGTGGCTCACCAAGGACAACAAGGAGGCATATTCATATGTGTTTTATATTCACAAACCATAAAGGATAATAGAATCTACAATATACCATAAATTTTGTTTGTTAGGACTTAGGTAATATTATGGAGTTTGTATGAGACCAGTTCATATTCTTGGACATTACCAAAAAAAAAATGAAGAGAATAAACAAATTACAGAGCAGAAGACACGTAGGTGGCATAGACCTCATCACTATGTGAAACCATGTAAGAAACTGAGGAAACATTTGACTCAAAATTGAGGTCAACAAATAAAGGTCATGATTTATCATTTGTTGGGCGAACAGTCTTCCAGAAGGAGAGTGTCTAAGCAGAGAGATGGCTCATACCTGTAATTCCAGGACTCAGAATTCTGAGACTGTAGGATCTTCACAATTTTGAAACTAATGTCATCTACATTGCATCTTTCAGTTGGTATGCCTCTTCTCATGAAAATTCTAACTCTGATGTGACATTATGTAAATATTACATAATTTTGCTGATCTTTTGTTGTATCTTATCTACCATAAGAAATGATTCACAAGACTATAATCTTAGAAATTAATATGGATTCAATTTGGTCAATATGCATTCATGGGAATTGAATTCAAAAGTAATTATCTGATTATGCTTATCATTTTCTTACTAGACTCTGGACAAGTCTTTGTATAGTCCCAAGATGATATAAGGAAAATCAGGATCTCTTCTCAGTGTTCTTTGTCAATTAACAAAATAATTACAAAATGGACTAAATCAGAAGCTTGAGGAAAATTTTGCTGGAGTTTGAAAGAAAAAATCATCAGGGCAGATGAACTGTCAATCTTAGCCACTGTCTAGAGAATGAGAATGCAGGAGTGAAACAAAAATAAAAGTCATACCTCCTAAAGTGACGTAGAGGCAGAAAGCAACCACATGATGAACAGGGAGGCTTTAGAGGAAGTCTAAGTAAGTCCAAACTTTCAGGAAAAACATACCTAGGTCTGGTTGGTTTGCAAAAGAAAGAGACAGAATAAATAAAGAGGAAAAGAAAATTGTGTCTTTCAGACATGTGCCACAAAAAGGCATGCAGAACCAGCTGAACCTTGAGGTGCCTCTCAGGCATTGTGTTGTGGTGGAATTCTGGGCAGAAAGAGTATCTCATGAAAGAAGACTATTCCACATTCCACTTTATCATGACTTCATGGGGAACCCACCTTCCTAATGACCATAACATCCAAGATGTTGTCCCTTGGGCAGATGATTGACAGGCCCAACTGGAATGTTAGGTCTCTACCAAGGTAAGAAATTATATTCTTTTGACCAGAGGGACTTTTCTCTTAATGGAACATTATTGTATTTCTGACAATTTTATGTTTGCTTAATAATACACTACAATGTTGACACATATATGTACTTGATTATTTAGCTCAATATTAAAAATATTCAAACACTTAATAACTTTTCCTCCCTATTTAGTTGTTTTTACAGCCATACCAATGTGCTTTTTCAGCATGAATGACTAGAGAATATTGAACAATGTTTTTCTGTCAGATTTAAGACATGAAATATGTGAGGAATTTTAATAATAACCCAAAATTGTCTCAATATTCTAGAATCTTAAAGAGTTATTTACAATTTTTTTTATGTGTGAGAGTGTTTGCTTGCATGTATGTGTGTGCACCAATGTGCCTGCCTTCTCCAGAAGAGGGAAACAGATGCATGGGAGCTGGAATTGCAGATGGTTATGTGCTACCATTTGTGTGCTGGGAGCCAAACCTTAGTCCTGTGCAAGAGTAGCAAGTGGTCTTACCCTCTGAATCATCTCTCTAGCCCAAATCTTGTAGGACTTCAATAATAAAATGTCGTGGAAAAGGCCAAAATTATTCAGCAGTGTATGTACTTGAAAATACAAATAGCATGGATGTGGAAACATCGAATATCTGGGAATTTGTGTGTATGCATGTGTGTGTGTGTGTGTGTGTGTGTGTGTTATATGTGTTTGTATGAACAGAATTATAGATGTGTATACCGATACACATGCATGGAGAGCTCTGGTGTTCTCAACCACCACTACTGCCTTGGCTAGAGACAGTGTCACCTATTGAACCTGAACCATGCTGTTTTTCAGACAGGGTGTCTTTCCAGCAAGCCACAGCATACTTCTCTCCTCCTCACCCCAAGCCTTCTCCTCACTGGAGTGTGGAAAGGTGTCAGCATTGAAGCTCGACACTTATGTGGACAGTGGGGACCCAAACTAATTTCTTCATGCATGTAACAGATTATTACACAGTCAGTCATTTCCCCAGTGCCAATGGAGATGCATTTTAGGGTGGAAAGTCAATCAAAGAAATGGAGGATCTGTGGAATGAAATGAAGTTTTGATGATGGTTTTACCTTTTTCACTAAGGAATGCTATCAGTTGATTGTGAATAAGTTTGTTACACTTCTTGTCATTTCTAAACCCACTTACAGTACATTTCCACTGCCTAATTCTTGCCTTTGGAAAATTGATGTGTCCACCAAAATTTTGTCTCACACTGGTTGAGATGTTTGTACTTAGATTCAGCTTGAAACATTGCTCTGTGTATGAAGATCAAGTTCAAGTTAAAATAGCTTCTTCCTATGTCCTTTATATAACTGAATAATGAATCATCTCAGAAGATTGAGACCACCAAACTTGTAGTCCTGAACAATCTGAAGAGATTGACTTCAGATTAAACTTAAAGTCACAACTCTGGCTATGGTATCTGAATTGATCTTCATTTCCTTTTTAAAAACTCAAAGTGGCTCATTTTCAATGACACTACATTTTAAATCTTATACTAAGTAAATCACATGCCAACTTCTATGAGGTAAATTAACTTGAATTCATTTTATATAACATTAGGAGTGGAGAATTATTTTTCTTTCTCCTGCAGCAGATAGGGATACATACAAAGACCCACAGTCAAACACTATGCAGAGAGAGACCTTAAAACACTCAGCTGTGAAGGGATATCTCCACCAAATCCCACCCCCAGAGCTCAGGGAACTCTGCAGAAAAGGAAGCCATAGAGAATGGAGGACATCCAGAGAACAAGAGCCTCTAAGTCACCTGAGCATACCCCTCACATTAACTCACAGAGACTAAAGCAACATGCACAAGGCCAACATGGGTCTATACCAGATCCTCTGCATGTATATTATAGCTTCCAGTTTAGTGTTTTTATGGAACTTCTGAGTGTGTGAATGAATTGGTCTCTGACTCGTATGCCTTCTCTTGGGCTCTTTTCCTTCTCTTTGTTTGCTTTGTCTGACTTCAATGTTAATGGTTTTTGCTTTATTTTATTATATTTTATACCATTATGTTTCATTGTTGTCTATTTGAAGCCTATTTTTTACCAATGGGGGACAGAAAGGGAGTGGATTGGATGGGAAGGGATGTGGGGAGAAACTTGTGGGAGAAGAGGGATGGGAAATTCTAATCAGGATATATTGTATGAGAAAAGAACCTATCTTCACTAAAATGAGGGAGGAAGAAAGAGTAGTTAGCTCTCATAACATTGGATAGAAGTGTCGTAGGTCTCAGTGCTAGTGTTTGGCAGAGAGAATGATTTCCACTGCCTACTATTGTATTTTATTGTCTGTTGTTACATTTACCTGCTTACCACCTCCTCCAATGTCTTCAACAAGAGACAAGATGAAAGCAATGCAAATATTTTTAGAAGTAGTCTGCATCAGAAGTTAAAGGAAGTTTGATGGACTAAAGTCACAAGGTCTAACAGTGTTGGTTAATGATAGTAGAACCATAATAAATACTATAGAAAGGGCAATATAAATGCAAAATAGTCACTGCTATGGTGAGAATACAAAACTGAATCTACCTTTTACTTTAACATTTTATGTTTGACTTCTCTGTTCTTGGCTGACCTGATAATGTTATAACACAGTATATCTAGTCCTCTCAATCTGCTGACAGGACACTCAGTGTATTATGTTTCTCTCACACACAGCTAATAGAAGTTGTCCTACAGTCCTCTGCTGTTAACACTGAAATCTGTAGGGCCACCTTTTAACCCTGAACTTTTTTTTTTTTTAAATAATCAAAACATTTCAAAAGAAAAATGAGATTGATGTCACCAGGGCTTCAGTGTCTAAATGTCCAGTGGTTTGTAGTTCTGTTATTTTGGGTTTGTTAGAGATGAATGCAAAGAGTAGGGTGAAATAGCAAGGATTTAGCTGGTCCATTAACAAATGGATAAAGATGTTTCTAGAGAGATGACCTCCACGAGGCAAGATGAATTGAAGAATCCTTGATCTGAAAGGCCTTCAATTATTTATTTTCATTTGACACAAAATAATAGCAATAACTTTTTATGAACACATTTAAACAATCTCAGTGGAATTTGTGTTATTTGCACTTATAAAAATGTAACATTTAAAGGAAAAATTTCCAAGTATTATTTTATATGTCCTAAATTTTTTTTAGCAATTATCTAGCTGATGCTACATGACACCTCAATTCCTTTAACTATGTTGATTACTGCAGTGACTGGCCTCTATTTTTGTCTAGCTCCTTTAGAATACTGTTCAAAATTATTTCCTTTCTGATGGAGAAATAACCTCTGATTTGTGTTGCAGCAACTGAAAAGACGATGATATGTAGGGGATCAGACTGATATTCAAAACACCAATATATAATTCTAAACATAAAAGACTACCTTTTTTTTTCTTTTTAGCTATGCAAGTGGCATCTTGATCTCCAAATCAGAAAAGTACAAATCGCACAGCAATCAACACCCTATTACTTCCTGACATAAATCTGAGTTCTCAGAGAAGGCAGAAATTAAAATGATACCGAAGGGGGGAATAGACATCTCCAATGATTAGTTCTGCCTCTTTGGTTCCATCTGGGATGATTTTTCAAACTACTAGCTTCAATAAGCACAGGAAATGCACAACACAGTGAGAAAGCCTAAGACTCTAGACTTGTCAAGAGAGCATTGTGATATTGCATCATATAGGACCTTGTGACATATGGTCAGTAGACATTAATTCATCTCTGACACAAGCATATACTTTATAACCTTGACCACAGGGTAGTGATGCAGACCATGAAGATGTTCTCCAATAATGTATGTCAATATGTAAACACCAAGTTGTCCAAGTCGTCCTGGTTTTCTTATCTGAAAAGGTAAATTTAGCCACAGATTACAATGCTCTTTTCTGTGACAATCCATATAAAGGCAGACTTTCAAGAAAACACACATTTTGAAGTGCATGAGAATGTTCATGTGTCCATGTATGTGTGTGTGTATAGTATGCTGTGAGCGAGTTTGTTCCTATGAACTCATATGGGTCAGAGGATAATGTCAGGTGTTCTATTTTGTCTAATGACATCTTTCATAAAAATACATAATTATTGCGCTTCCTCGTGGAATAAGCCAAAACTACCTGTCTAAATGTTAACATTAACTTTCCTATGATCTCCTAAGATACTTGACGAGAGGTCCAATAAAATTCCCTTTACCTTGTTTTTAAAAACAAAATTCTTATATATTTGGAAAGAATTCCAGGGAAGAACCTTTACTAAAACCAGGTAGAAATTGATGGAACAAATATTTTAGACATCAAAACTTAAACTGCCATGTGCAATAATCAGGGTCAATTATCAACTTGACTGAATCTAGAATCACTTGTGAGATAAGCCTGTGGCCATGCCAGGGATGAATGGTCTTATTTAAGTTAATTGAGTCTATACAACCCAACCTAAAAGGGATGTCCAATTCCCATGGTCTGAGGGCCCTGAACGGAACAAAAAAGAGAAAGTCATTTCAGTGCACGAATACCTCCCCAAGTCTCTACTTCAATACCAAGGGACAATGTGACTAGGAACCTCAAGCTGCCCACACTGATGGTCTGTAATCTTAAATTGGGAGCTGTAACATAGTCTTTCTCCCTTACATTGTTTGTGTCAAAGTATTTTTATCACAATAACAGAACAAGAATTAAGAGACCCTGTGAGAAGATGAGCAGTAAATAACAATTAATAAAACCAAAGCTATGTTTAATAATATGTAGCCTCTGTTTAAAATCATAGTCATCCCTATTCCATTGGATTTTATAGGATAAAAAGTCTTCTAATGTTGTAAAAGTTTCCTCAAGCCCTGTTTGCATCTATCACTTCAGGCTTTTTTCTTTTTTTCACATTTTCTTCATCTGTACTCTAGTTCCCATAACTAGCAGGCATGTAGACTTCTGTGAATTCATCATTATATTTTTTCAATTTAATTTTTAATTTTTTCTTCTCTCATATAACACATCAAAGCTCCCCTTCCTTCCCCCACTCCTCTCAGCTCCCCCCAGACCCCTTATCCTCCAGATGTACCCCTATCCTCCCACTCCTAACCCCTGCATCTCTACAAAAAAAAAAAGCTGTCTTCCCAGGATTATTGCTCAAACATGGCACAACAAGTTGGAACAGAGTCAGGCAAATTCCCTACTTCGAGGTTGGACTAGCAACCTAGCTGGCAAAGAAAGTACTCAAGGGCAAGCAAGAGGTTCAGGGACACACACCCCTATTCCAGTCTGTATGAGTTCTGTAGGAGCAGCAGGCCAGGAAACCTCAAGATATATGTGGGGGACCCAGGAGGTTCCATGTCTGGTGCTTCTTAAGGTAACTGTTCATTATAAAACTAATTGGCTGCTATGCCCATCCTATGCCATATTTTATTTAAAAAATATCATTTTTCTGGAGTAGACTCTGCTTCATCTTGCTACTCACGCAGTTTTCCTCTGTGAACTGCTAAATGATCCCCAGTATCCATGGACACTTTCTTTTTCTCCACTGTGTTTACAAACTTTTCATTTTGTAACAGTTTCTAGTCCTCATGGGTTCTTGGAGGACAAAGTTCCTGTCTTTGGATTTGTATCTAGAGAATATCCCAATGGTTTCTACAACAGATAATTGGTTCAGTGAGTATAACAGAAAATCAAGGGCCATAAGACCAACTATTATTCAGATATCGCACACATGTACAGCAGATCACCTGTGGACAATATTTTATATGTAAACCATTCTGTCTTCTAACATATGAATGCTACATCTTCAATTTTTAGATTACAGTTAAAACTATAAAGGAAAGCCTGAGCTAAAGAAGGTACCTATATATTAGCTATTAGTCTGCTATGAGAATCACATTTATATTGGATGATGCTTTACAAAAATAATTCAATCTTATGAGGAACTTTGCTTTTGGAGTATGTGGTAGAAACCCTTAGTAGTGTATGGATAGGTAGGAATCAAACCTTTGTGTTTCTTTTTAAACTTGAAAAGTGTTTGCATCCCTTATGAGATCACAGATGATCATTTTCTTGCTTTGACAATTGAACAAAATTTCACTTCGAATACTTCATCTCCAGTTTTGGCCAAAATTACTTGACTTTTACCTTCACTTTGAAGAATTCAGATAAGACAATGAAATAAAATCATATGGAGAAGAAAAGAAACCCTATTTTTTCTGAGAGCAAAACTTAGATTGATAGTCTTCACAAGATTTCATAATCAAAACAAGCCAATTTTTGTATTATTCTCTTATTTTTGATAATACTATCAACACTGATTGTCTTGCTATTTCATTAATTTGCAAAGTCACAATATAATTATATAGAATATTATTCTCTATTTCCAGTTTTGTCTTGTGTAAGGACCTGCATATAATAGATGAGAGTTTCGAATATTTTCACATTTACTTTAAGGATTTGACAATTTTTGAAAAAAATAGGTCTGGAACTTTGAAAAGAATATGTTATATTTTACAGCTATTTGCCTTGTCAGTCATGAAAAAAAGTAATAACATACTAAAGATTTTATTAAAAAAAAGTTTAAGTTCTGGCAGAAAAATAGTTGTTAATACTAAATTATCATATTATGCTATCAAAATAATCTTTCTTTCTTGAAAAGTACAATTTAATACATTTCATTAGAAATAAATTGTTTTGTGTTTGCTTTCATCATGGTTCTTATATAATTAAATATACTCTACAGGGATACAAAAGTACTTTTGCTAAATGAGAGGATTTTAACAAATGAATGGGACATATAATCAGGTATGCAACTCCACAATGTGGAGTTTCTCCTTTCTTAGTTATCTCAGATACTACTTTGTGAGCCTGTGTCTTGGGAGTCAGATAAAGTTCAACTTGTCTAGTTTGTTCAGTGTTAGTCTTGTTTTTCACACCGTGTCCTACCTGATTTAAGTTTAATTATTGTTTAGTCCCTTTGTTGGTTGCATGTCTGTTTTCTTTCATATTTGCTTTATATAAGGAACAATAATGTTATTGTATATCTCAGAAACAAGAAAATATGTAACATCTAGGAAAACAATCAAACAAACAAATTGAAAATCAAACATCTGCATGTCACCTCTTGTTTCTGTTGGGATTTCCCCTCTCACTTTCTGTAACTCTCCGCTGATGTTTTAATGGAAGCAAAAGGAAACTGAATTCAAAAAACAAGCAAACAAATAAACAAACAAAAATTGTTGAAGTCCCAGACTAGGGCCTCCTCTATTGGCTTCCATACTGAGTCATTCAAAATTAAAAAAAGGAATTTCAATCGCATGATCAGGTTTTATTAAAGAATGAAAGTTTATAAGAGAAGTTCCTTTTGGGAGCATGCAGTTTTTATTAGCAGTGATTTTATTTCCATGCTCTTGTTTGACTTGGAAATGTTCTTTGGATTATGCAGCTATAATTTAAGTGTTGAACTAATGTGGTACCTGGGGTGCACACACACACACACACACACACACACACACACACACACACACACACACGAGAAACGAAAAACCTCACAGGGAAAACTTTCCATTCTCTTAGGGTAGGTACAGCTATGCAATACAAATTCAGGGTACGCTCTGGTTTCTGTGTATCCTGGGTCCAGCTCAGAGTGCAGTTGTAGTCAAACAATTGTATGGGTAACTCAGCATCTGTGTATCACATGCATGCAGACAAATACAAAGAAGTGGCTTCTGACTAGAATGCGTAATGAAGTCTCTGCCATCCCCTCAGAAAATGTCCACAGAACTGTCTTCTTTGAGGTCTATACTGCTCTTCTACAGACAGCAGTTCTGTGAGCTTTCATCTCTAGCACAGTTGTGGTGCTGCCATTGTTTGGGAGGAATTTTTTTGATAGACAATTGGTTTCCTCTGTGTTTATAACACCATTGTCATACTGAGGAATTACCTGAGATCTACACACAGCAGTAGACACGAAGCAAGTATGATTACCCAAGGTGAGTGAGGTATAAGACTGGTTTGAACTCTTTCTCCTTTGAGAATACAATGGTAGATGTCCAAATACACGTGGTTCAGGCAATTCAAGTATACTAAAAAGGGTATTACTTAAGAATCTGTAATGAATTTGGACATAAAAAGAGGCATGGCAGGAATTTGAAGAGGGTCTCATTGCAGGGAGAGATTGTCTTATTCTGAGTCTCAGTGTATGATTGTCAAAGCCAATTTTGTAAGGGAAGGTAAAACTGTCTTAATCTTTTTACAGGGGAGAAATAAAAAGATGTGTGGCTGACTGGAGCTAGAAGAGTAAAAAGCCAAATGGAGTCCAGATATTGATTCAAGCTGGGCAATTTATTTATCTGATTTGGTAGCAGAACCAGAGACCATGTCTGTATCGTAGGCATGCCCTGCCAGATTACTTGAGCTTGTGATTTGAGTATGAGATTTGAATTCAAAATGATAATAAAAAACTTGATTGTTGTAGATTTGTTTTGTAGAACCTAAGAGGTAGAAGGAAATGTAATTTCAAAGAGTTTATATATGTATTACTGGACAAATAGGAGATAGGAGATGGGGGCGCCTAGTAGTATGAGGATCAATTAGGTGGCCGCTGGAGTTTGTGGGAGTGTTACCATGACTCATTCAGGAGAAAGTATTGTATTTTCCATGAGTCAGTCATTCTCCACTCAAAAGAGTTGTAGTAACCTTACTGTGTCTTCTTACTAATCTGCAGTTGAGAGGCAATGGGATTTCTACAAAAATAAGTTAGGGAGGAGTGCTAAGGAAAGAATGGATAAGAAGAACACCTCCATTTTATTTTATTTTATTTATTTATTTATTTATTTTTAGACAGAGCCAGCATGAAAACATAGTAAGCTTGTAGAAGGGAAATGATTTACCTTCTAGTTAAGTTTGAGGTTTTAACTTGTATCTGGAATCATTCATCCCAAATCCTAAAACTGAAATTGTTTAAAATGAACATTTCTATTAGGGTTTTTAATTCTAGGAAGAAGGAGAAAGTCATAGGAATGCTTGAATTTTGACCAAAGAATTTCAAAGAATTCTTCGCACTGTATAACATTTAGGAAACAGGATGTGGTAAAGGACATTAAGCTGTGTGCTTGGTGTTTTGCCAGTTGTATTAGTTCTGGGTTTCCTTTAGTTCCTCATATTCTATGCCACCAGCATTACACCCTCATGTGGGTGAGGACATTAGCTTGCACACACACACACACACACACACACACACACACACACAGAGGAAGAATTAGAAGAAAGCACTGTAGCTGGAGGAGAGGGGCAGGGAGCACAAATACTTTCCTACTGTCTTTAATGTAATTGTTTTGGGCTTTGACCTTCAGTAACTGTTTTCTCTCTCCTCCCTCTGCTTCCTTACTTTCTCTTACCCCACTCATGTTTCACTTATTCTCTACATTTGTATATTTAAATAAAATTATTCTTTATATAAAAAGCAGACGTCTAGAGTTGCTTTTGTGCTCTCCAAAGAAAAATAATTACTCTAGAAGAAGAAGTACTCAGGATTCTCCACTGAGTGAAGCCTGGGCTGTCTGTAGTAAAGCCTCCCTGGGGCTCTCTGGGAAGTGACGTCCACTTGTTTGTTGTCTAAGCATCTGCCTCCTTCCCTCCTGCAGCACCTCCAAAATCTGAATTTCATGGCTATGCAAATTTCTGGTCCTTTGGGTGTAAATCATGTAGGCAGAAATTGATTCTAAGTCATTAACTAATACAGGCTCTGCATGTAATAGACATCCAATAATTTATTTGCTGGCTTGATTTAAGGAAAATTACACAACTTTGGATGTATACTACTTAATGATTCCTTTTCAATTAAATTTCCAATTCAAAGAGGTAGTTTAAGTGTCCAGAAATATCTTAGAGACCTTCAGTATCTGTCCCACGGTCGGCTTTAGATTTTTTTCCTGTTCATTATTCTTTATTAATTCAAAGGCCAGATTTTATTTAGATTTATACACTATATCCCCTACCACATCCCTTCATAAATTTGGAACAGTGAAAGAGAAAGAAAGTTTTATTTCCTGTTTGAGGTTGTATATTACAATATAATAATTGAACATTTATTTTCATCTAATAGGTTATCACACTTGGTTTGCTAAACAGACACCTTATATATGAGTAAGTTAAAAGCTAACACCTTCTGAGTCTGTAAAATTCCATCAGCATATTCCCTTCAGAAAGTAGATTTATGACATAATTAATACAGCCATGATAAAAAAAAATAGGACAGAGTGTGTAAGGCACCCAGAAATGAACTTTCTTAATTATTTAATGTTGCTGTTTCATTTTTTAAAAAGCTAAGATCTGACTATCATTACATTTTCCAGAAGAGATGATACCCCAGTATGTAGTCCAGTGAAACACGCTGCCACCTTTATTTCTAAGAAAAGCAACTTTGAGTTCTGATTGAGAAAATATGTAGGCCATTCCTTTTATTTTTTTCTGAGATCAGTTTTCTGTACATGGAAGTACCTGAAAGAACACATTAATGAATCCAATTATGAAACTGTATGGAAAAAACACAGAAATGGAAGGGAAATGATAGGTCTACAGGGTTTCTGATAATATATTAACACCAGAACATCAGTTTCTATTATATGCACATAGTTACTTCCTGAGGGCCAAAATTATATTTCTACTGAATGAATAAGCCTGGAGAGAGAGCAGCAACTACAAATCTACTGCCCTTTCCATAAATAGCTAAGATTTTATACATTTCTTACATATTTTGCCCTTCCAAACACTTTAGTGTATATATATATATATATATATATATATATATATATATATATATATGTGTGTGTGTGTTTGTATATATATATATATATACACACATATAAATATACACATACACACACATATACATATATATGTGTATATATATACACACAAATATATATATATACTATATATCATATATAAGAATATATTATATAGTATATACATATACTATATAAAATATAACATTATATTAATATATCATATTAACATAATAATATATAGTATATGTATATATAATATAAATAATAGATATATTATATATAAGCATTAAGGCTTATGCATTACACAAATATATATATATATATATACATACATACATGATCTATATATGTTTTTATATATGTATATATAGTATATACAATGTATTATATATATATATATATAGAGAGAGAGAGAGAGAGAGAGAGAGACAGAGAGAGAGACATTTAAAAATACAAAAGCACTATATGGGTAGTTAAAAGTTCTACACAAGAGTCTGAGTCATTTAACCAAAGATTTAGTTATTGTGTCATGCCAGATATATGCCAATATTAAGGAAATTTGAGCTTTCCTTCAAGTCTATTAATACAAGCTGGCATAAATTAAGAACCCTTCACTACCTCCAATAAACAACTAGGGTTTGTGAGGCAGAAACAATTATGCTCTTTTCTTCTGAAACACTACATTTGAATCAGCTCATGTACATGGAGCTCTTCTAAATTCACCCAGCAATTTTTCCATCTTAATACTTCTTTTATTAGCTATTCTTATAAGGAAATTACACCATTACTTGCCTGTAACCATTATGGCCTTTGAATTACACAAGTATTTGTGTAGTCAAAATAGTTTCAAGTAGTCTTTTCTGACGAAAGTATCCATCACATTGTGTGCCTCAGTATGACTGACTATATTTCAAATTTTCCATTTATGCACATTATTCTATTGCTAAGTACAAACATAAGGAAGTCATTTTTAAACAGGACTGAGATTTGGTGTCCTCCAATGTTGTTGGTATTCATGTGTACATCATCTAATGGTTTTCCTCAAAGGCAAACGCTTTACCTTTGACCTAAATCCTTCTTGAAAATTGATTTCTAAAAACAAAGTTGATATGTGAAGGAAATGAGACAGTTTACATTTTTAAACCCTGAAATTCCAGCCATTGTAACAAGAGTAGAACATTTTCCAGAATTTAGGGTGAAAGAAAACACACAAGACATGAATGTGAGGGGCAACTTCTTGGAAGGAAGTATTGTAAAGAGTTGGAAGTAGATAGTCATAATTCATTAAAAGTCTCTTTGGAAAATCTCAAGAATAAGGAGAAACAGAAAAATGAGTTGAAGGGGCCATCTACATAGCTCAGTGAGTAAGGGTGCTGACAGGTGTGATTACCTGTATTTGAGGCAGGAACCCGTATGAGGAAGGAAGACGTGACTATTGCAAGTTATTTTCTAACCTCTACAGGCAAGCCATAGCACATACAAGCGCACAAGCGTGCACACACACACACACTCACACACACACATAATAATGAACAACTGTAAACAAAGAACATGAATGTAGAAAACAAAACTGTGGACATTATATATTGATTCATATGTCTTACCTTTACAGAATCCTAGTTGAGACAATTAACTAAAATGCCATTTATTTTAATATTCATGAAAAATAAACTTACAGTTCAGTTATCTCTTATTTTTCTTATTTCTACTTTCATAAAAACCTCAACATTTAAATAATCACATGATACATAAGCTATTGTTTTAATGAATACTTTTTAAAAAATAAATCCTTTGTAAAGAAATAGGGAAAAAAACACTAGGTGATTGCAATGTAAATGGTAACAACTGCATAGGTAAGACTGTCAAATTCACTGGAAAATTCCTCAAAAAACTGTCTGAGAATATAGAGGACCAAGAAAATGAAGGAAAACACACATGTAAACTGAAAAAACAGTTCAAGTAAAGGATGATAAATGAGAACACAGAAGATTATACAAAGTCCAATTTTTATATGATTTATTACATTGTGAGGTCATTTGGCTTTCGGAAACCACAGAGAGGAAAAAAAGAAGGAAGGTTTTGAGCAGGTACCTTGTTTGTATGTACAAATGTATACTATAATTTAGTCGTTAAGAATTACTGAAGACAACATGCATTTCAATAAACAGGCCAAGACACCCATAACTATAATTGACATGAATGCCTCATCCCTGAGGACTGGCTTTCATGGTACCATAAGGTGCCGAGCAAGTTTCCAAAGGGAGAGAGAAAACCAACAGTCCTACCCAGCTATAATACCTATAAAAGATATCAACTGCCAGAATGTCATGATAACCCTAAGGATACCCTAAGTAGTAGCACACATGCCTTGGTTGTAGCCAACAGATCCCATTTCTTTACTAAACAAGCATAACACCTAACAGTAATCTAAACACTTGTTCTTGTACCACAGATAAGTGTACTTCATCCCTCATCAAAAAAACTTCTCTTTCCAAGAGATGGAGATCACTACAGAAAACCACAACCAATCAAAATGTAGAGTTATGGAGACTAGTTCCAAAGGATACATTTACAAAATATTCCCACACCGAAGACTCAGTAAACAGTATGGGAGAGGTGAGAAAAAGAGTGTAAGAGCAAGAAAACTAGGGAGTTTACTGTGAGATTATGTCCTCTAAAAATATCAGAAGCCACGCTGAGAAAGTCTTACAACATGGCTGTCCAAATGTGAGTTGAACAAGATGACACCAAAGAGCATTTCAAGATGGACAGTAAAATGCCCAAGAGAAATCATAAAAAAAACCTTATAGACAACTAAGAAATACTAGAATCCTGAAAAACATATTTTCTCCAGTGAAGAGCATACCACTGGGAAATAATATCTGGTACTGGAAAATAGCTATTTACTCAGTAGTAATGAATTCATGGATATTGGAGGAGAATCTGTAGCTACTACTTTACTAACCAGCATAATTTACCAAACCAGCATAATTCCTAATAGTAATCTAAACATTTGTCCTTATAAACAAAATTATTATACCAAAGAGTACCAAATAATCAGTCCTAAAAGACGTACATACAAGTAACATTATACAGACTAGCAGGATATATATGTATGTATATATTTTAACAATTTAAAATAAAAAGAGGCCAGATGTTTGAGCAATAACCCTGGGAAGACTGCTCATTCTTGGGGAGAAGTGAAGGTGGGAGAGGGAGGACGGAAAAGTAGTTCTGGGGAAGAGAGGAGACAAGGAGGGGGCTTGGAGGAATGGAAAAGGGGAGGAATGACGTTCTGTATGAGAGAAGAAAAATAATAAATAGATTTTTAAAAAGCCAAGACATTGAAAGAATGTGGGGAAGGGTATGTAGTAGGGTTTGGATGGAGGAAAAGGAAGAGAAAAATGTTGTAATTATATGATAATATCAAATGTAAAATAGTCAAAAATGATAAGATTTCATTTTGTTTGTTGGATTTCTTTTAAGTAATGCTATTTGAATTCATGGAGATTCAAAAACTAGGAAGGTAAGTGTTAAGAAAGATGCAGAACACTTTGGTGGAGTGTCGTCCCTCTATAGAGAATGTCAGAGTGAATCCAGAGGTCATAGAGAGGTGACTAATAACCATTTGCTCATCTGAAACAAAGCAAGGATTGTCAAAATCCTATGGGTACCACTTTTGGATGATGGTTCTATAGGAAGACAAATGTTCATAGGACAATTCTTTCACCTGCTGTGATTTTTAACAACATATAAAAAGTATACATTTTTGTATTTAAAGATACATTTAAAGACATTACATACTCAACTTATTCATATGGTTTACATAATAGATATTTGAGATGAATTAAAACTCATTAAAAAGAATGTGTATTAGAATAACAAATGTGTCTGATTATAATAAACCAATCATTGAGTTTTTTTTTTTAAAGACAGTTTGCAGTGTTTATTTGAACAGTTTCTTACTTTGTAACCAGGCTGGTTCAGAACCTATAGTTATCCTTCTATCCCAACAGCGAAGTGCTGGGTTTACAAGAATGATCTATCAAGACTGCTAATTTACTCTGTTTCATTAAATTGCTTAACTCCTCAACAGCTAAGGTTCTGAATTACAGTGTTTATTTCTCCAAATTATTAAAGACTAGGTTATTATCAAATGCTTTGAAAAATTGGTAGACTTTTGAACTAATATATATCACCTCCGCAGGATGGATATTATATAATTGAAAGGAAGATAAAGTCTAGTTTTGAAAAGTATTTGTCTTTTAAAGCACAAAATAAAGTGAGGAGAATAAAGAACTTCAAAATAAGTGTGATTCATTTATTTTATTTATCTAGCCATATGTCTAATCATTGCCTACCTATCTATCATTTATGTATTATCATCATCTATGTTTCTATTATCTATCGTCTATCTATATCCATTCATCTATCTATCTATCTATCTATCTATCTATCTATCTATCTATCTATCATGTATTAATCTGAAAATTTACTTATGTTTTACCTCTTTAGAAAATTTGAAAGTGTTAAGAAAATTCAACCAGAGGAATTCAGGGATGAGTGTTCGGAAGTGGGTGTGTAGGTAACTGACCTTTTCAAATCACATAATTTCTACAGCAAACTTAAGAAACTACGCTAGCATTTCTTTTTGGATATATGTAGGAAAGTGTCGCAAGGTTATAGTTAATTGAATCTCCCATCTGCTTTGTAATGCTCATGATTTATAACAGAAACCCGGTTTTAGTATGTCAAGGACATAGAAATATGCAAAAGTTTATAAATTAAAGAACAAACTCAGAACCAAAGACTGGAAAACTGTAGAAAGATTAATAATATCATTGGAAATCCAATTTGCCTGTGCAGAGAATCATATTTTCTGGGAGAAATATTAATATCAGAGATGTCTAAATTGGTTATTTAAAGATTAAATTTCAAAGGATAAAGAAGTAAGAACAAAAACAAAGTCAAATACATGAGAACTAATATTGAGGCAACTGGGGAATCTTAGTGGTGAATGCTTGCCACATATTTCAATAACTTTTGATGTTGGTAAAATGTAAAATGCTTTCCAGAGCCCTACATTTTGAGATATTTGTGGAGGTTATTAAGTGAATATTACTTAAAGTAGACATGAGATATTAAAGTTCTGAGGTAGAGCCAGAAAATGTGGAAGTATCAAGATATCTAAAACACACACACACACACACACACACACACACACACACACACCAAAAAAAGAAAAATTATTTTAATCTTTTATATTAAAATTAACAAGAACATTTTGAGAATAGAAAGGAGTGAGAGACTGACAATTCTTCATATTACACATCTCAGGCCTAATTATACTCAATATGATGTTTTAAAAATTAACATTAGCTTCTTGGCATTCTGTAGCGATTTATTTTATTGCATTCTTGCAAGGCACTCAGATAATTACTATCAATATTTCACATTTGAGAAAATGGACTAGAACGTGAAATTTTTATTTGGCACCTTGCTAATTTAAGATTTTACCTTTTTAAGTATTATGAAATATTGATAAACCAATTATTGTATAGACATTACCAGTTCTGTCTTCATTTTCTTCTGCTCTTTGCTCCCTAAGATGTGAATATGTAACATTTCTTTTTCCAAGTAAACTGAGCAATTACAAGGATAGCAAGTTACTCTCCCTGCCTTCTTAGTACCCCTATTCTCTTTTAGTTTTCATAAAAAGGAAATTGAATAAATATTTTGCAACATCAAAACCTCAGTGAAAAAATACTTTTAGGAATATCGAAACAGCATGAAGGTGTAATTTGATTACTTAATTTAAGCATTCCACTGAATAAAAAAACAGGCATACATATTTTATTGGTATATTTTAAAGACTTTTCTAGATGACTAATGAATAAAGATGTAAAAGAAATGCCAACCTATTTATTACCTGTAACCATAAAAAACAATATGTAACATATACATACGTAACAATAAACTCTAATGCAGGCTTTAAATAGAACGTTCATCTGATGCAAAAAACCTCTAATCTTTCTTACTCTGTATTTTGTTTTACTTTTGTTGAGGTCACTTTGACTGCATAGGCTGGTAAAACAGTCAAACAAATAAGATATTCACAAATACTCATAAAAGTAATCATTTAATTATTAGATATATACATATAATCTTACTGTTAAAGAAACAACTTTGTAAAATAATGAGATTGCCATACTTATTAAATTTTAGATAAGAATTTTCATGTAATTATTTGGTACTTCAGGATAGTGTTAGAAAAATCCCTCCAAAGCTCATGTATTTATCCACTTGGTTCCCAGTTGGCGCTGTTGAGGAAGGATATGGATCCTTGAGGAGGTGGAGTCTTGGGGGAAGAAGTATGTCGCTGGAGGCAGGCTTTGGTGGTTTATAGTCTCACCTCATTTCATGCTCTGTTTGTTTTCTGTTTCTGTATGAAATGTGACCAGCAGCTTTCTGTTTCTGCACTTGTCCCATGCCTTCTGCCAACTTGTTCTCTATCAAATAAACTTTCTTCTGTAAGTTGGTGCTCTTTATGCTATTTTATTACCACTAGAGAAAAGTAACTAACGGGTTGCCTCATTTAACTATGCTACCTACAGTTTCAGCAACTGGATCTTGATTACATGCTTGCTTGATTGCAACTCTCCATCTTTTTTGTTTTAGGGGAATTTGGTAAGATGGGTAGGGGACTACATGTTATATTGACCTGGATATTATCTGCACGAGAATGAATTCAAGTTTCTTCAAATAGTCATTAACATTAAAGAACGTTCTTGACTTTTCTCTGCCTTTTACACTACCGCTATAATGGTGCTATTAATGATGTATCCAACCATCTAGGTGAATAAAATTACATAAATTGATGTGTCCCATTCTTAGCAATTGGTTTATCAAACACTCTAACTCTAACCATCAAAGGATCACTTTAATCATTAAATGCCATATTAGCTCAAATTAGTGACTCTACAATAAATATCTACAGCACATTGCCAAGTAGCACAAAGCTTGTTCTAAATGAAGCCCCAGCTTGTGAGTCTATGCTGCAGGCATGCTTGCCACATAGTTAACATTATTCCATCACGAAAGGTGTCTGGTTTGAAAGTGCCACAATACAGTATTACTTGTTCCCACACCAAAATTTTGAGTAGGAGAGGGCCATCCATTTTGATGTATATTGAGTTAAATCTCATGGTTTGATGTATACTGAGTTAAATATCAGTTTCACAGACAGGGTTGTGTTTTCTTTGCCACCCTTAGGATTTGAGCTCGAGTGACAAATGACTTTTTCCATGATTCACATTTGCTGAATGTATAGCAACTTTATTAAGTGTGAAAATTCCTATGGGAGCTGAGCACTGTGAGATTCTGAATTAGCATTCATGCTGCATTCCAGACAAGTTCATTCAGAATGACGCCATGGCGTTTATTTGCCTTTTCAACCTGAAGTGCTTAATAAAATCAATGCAATATTTGTTGACTTGAGTTAAACATCGCATATCATTAATGAATCTGTGCATAATTCTACATACTAAGTGCATTTTAGGAAACAATGTAGCGTGGACGGTGTTGGTCTAGAGATACTGAGAAAATTATAGGAAGGAAAAGTGTTCCACAGGCACATTCAAGATAGCTTTTTACTTCCTGTGTCTTTTTAGCTCTGCCTAAGCACTTATGTTTTGCTTTATAATACAATGTATGAAAATGAGACAAAATTTAAAGCAAGGGTTTCTCCGAGCTCAGTACACAGTGGCAGCTGCATTTACTGACTGTAGATGTCTGTTTTGTGAAGATTTTGCAGCAATGCCAGGCTGACTGAAAAACTGATGTGCAGAGACCTCTAGAGACTGGAGCGCGTAACTGCACTTCTTGCTGTGCAGCCATGCTTCAGTGCAGCGCTGTAATTGAATTACTCAGGGAGCTATAACACAGCTGTAAAGAGAACAAGGTACTATTCTATCCTTACTGATGTGGTTCAAATCAGTGTTCTCAAATGCCTGATGTTTTTTGGCCATTTTCCTCTTAATGAGTTAATTAAGGTAAAATATGTTTTGCATTTGCTCTACTGCAAAAACAATGATTAAACAACAGCTGTTCAGACCAAAAAATATAAATTATCAATGTGTACAGAATATTTACCTTTAGAAAACCAGAATACGTATTTATCCTCTGTAAAGGCATACATTACCTCCCATTTAAAAAATAGTTAGTGTTGTTTTGGTTTTCTTCCTTTTAAATTTAAATTTCTCCTTTTTAAACCCTTGGCTGTGGCTGCAGACTTCTTTAAATGTTCATTAGTAACCATATTAGAATGCATTAGAATCCAAATAGCATCATTTGAAATATTGTAAGCAGATTTTACAATCATTTGTAATATTTTTGTGCCTAGTATAATGACGTTATGAATTTCAAATATTTTCTACTACAAAGAGAGATGGTTTGAACAATATACACACTATGACCCTAGTCTGGCTGAGTTCTGTAGATGAGTGACTAGTCATTAGTGTATTAGGTTTCTCACAAACAAGACAACAAAAACTGAATGTGAGTGGGTAGGAGGGTGTTGGGATATAGACACATGTTTACATGTGTGGACATGTACATATTCATGTAGGAATAAAGAATGAGGGACCAAAATAAAGAATTAATGATTTATGTTATTGACCTTTACAAGTTCAAAATCTGTAGAGCAGACTGAATGACTGGAGACACCAGGGAAGAATGAATGCTAAGGTCTAGTCAAAGGTAAGGCACCTTTTAAAGCCCCAATCAATTAGATTAAGCTCAACCACATACTGGGAGGTAATTTGTTTTATTTAATGTCTATTATCCTAAAAGATATATTTGATCTAAGCGTGTAGCTCAATGGTTGAGTACTTAAAATTGGGAAAGTCCACAAGGACTGAGGTTTGACCCCTACCACAGTAAAGCTAATTAATAAAAGATGCCTTTACAGCAATATTTAGAGTGGTGATTGACTATTAATTGGATGTCACGGCACACTCAAATTCACACATCAAATTCACCATCCTGGTAATTAGTTTTTAGTGTTATACAATTCACCAGATCTTAATGAACCAAAACAAACCAATGCACAAATCACACAAAACATAAATGCAAGTATAAAGATAACAGTGGTAATTAGGTAGTAATAGGGACTTTTGCTATCTTTTATTACAAAATTTACTTAGTCATTGTAAGTGTTCATTGTGATGAAACACTTTGCCAAATGACTATGTTTATTCACCTTGATGAAGATATTCTCCTATCATCCATTTCATGTTAAAAAATCTAAACGTGGAATTACTTTATATTTTTAATTCAGATTAAAATAGTAACTATTGATTTACTGAATCGCAGTGGCCTGATGGAAGCTGAATATGCAAATCATTGGTTGAAAATGTAATAGATAGCAAAATAATATAGAAATGAACACAGACATGATAAAAGAATTGGTAATACAATCATACCAATATAGAAAGACTAGATCAAAACATAGATCAGTTCTGATCTCAGAAAAGAAATAAAAGGAAATGTCAGACCATGTTCCCTCTTAGCCTTCTGAACTGTGAGAAAGAAAAGGTTAATTGATTAAATTGCGCATTAGCCTTCCTAAATAATTGGTAATAATGGAAAACAGTGATAACTAGTGACTCAATATGTTTGCCAATGCCCATTTGAAGTAAACTGAATAAAAGAGAGAGGACTATGATTCAAATTTAGCATTAGTGAGCACAATAAGAGATTTATTTCTGACGTCCTATAGGTGAAAGAATATGACACAGGGCACCAGTTTTGATAAACACAGGCACTGACAGTGACAGTGACTTGTTGTATTTCAAGTTGGTGCATTAAATACAAAAATCCCAGGATAGCTAAAACAGTCCCAAATGTGAGAGGATTCCTGGTCTCAAGTTGTACTATAAAACTATAGTAATTAAAACAGTGTGGTATTGACATAAAAACAATCACATTAATCAATGGAATCAAACTGAAGACCAAGTCCATACACCTATGGACACCTGGTGGTTTTTGTTTTTGTTTTGATAAAAAAGCCAGAAACATTGGGAAAAAAGACACTATCTTTAACAAATGGTGCTATAGAACTGAATGGCTGCGTGTAGAAGATAGTAATTAGATCCACACTTACCACGTTGTACAAAACTCACTTCCTCAATATAAAATGAGTGCACTGAACCTAATAGAAAAGAAAGTGGGGAATAGTCTTGAACTCATTGGAAAGCAGAAGACTTTCCAAACCGAATACCATTAGCACTGGCAATAAGATCAACAGTTAGTAAAAGGGACCTAATGAAACTGAGAAGCATCTGCATAGCAAAGGACACCAAAAATCAGACAAACTATCAGCCTGCATAACGGGAAAATATTTCTATCAATTCCAAATCCAAAAGAAAATTAATATCTAAAATATAGATAAAACTCAACAGAATAATGGATAAAGAAAATGTCGCACATTTACACTATGGCCTACTACTCAGATATTAAAAACTGTTATCAGGAAATTTGCAGGCAAATGATTGGAACTGAAAAAAAAAAAACATTCTGAGTATGGTAGCACAGACTCAGAAAGATAAGTATGTTATGTTTTCACTTGCCAGTAAATAACTAGTAACTAAGCTACAATCTGTAGACCGAGGGAAGATAGGAATAGAAGACAGAGGATGGGACTAGCAGGGACACATGGTTCTCCCTGTACAAGGAAATAGATTAGATTTCATGGGTGGAATGGATCCAGGGGGCACAAGAAAAGAATGATGAGGTGGGAAGGGGGAAACTAGATGGGTCTGACGGAGGGAATGAGGGGGGAGAAACAGCTAGAATTGAAGATCATTTAAGGGAGTACATGGAAACCTAGTGTGGTGAAAATTAACAATAAAGTGGTTTCTAGTAATATTCTGTTCTACTCACAGATTAGTGTCTTATTCAGACACCACCAGAGAAGCTTCCTCCTGCAGCAGATGAAAACAAATACAGAGACTCACAGTCAGATATGCAGAGAGAGAGACCTTGGAATCCATAGCTCTAAACAGATATCTCTATTATTTAACCCTCCTAAGAGCTCAGGGAACCCTGTAGAAGAAGAGGCAAAAGGAGTTGACAGATAGAGGGAATGGAGAACACTAGAAGAACACAGCCCTCTAGAACAAATGAGCAAAGCTCATATGAAATCCCAGAAACTGAAGCATCAATTTCAGGGCCTACGTGGGTCTCACCAATTCCTCTGCATATATACTATAGCTTTCAGTTTAGTACTTTGATGGGAAACCTGATTGTTTGAATGACTGAGTCTCTGACTTTTGTGCCTGCTCTTGGGGCTCTTTTACTTTTCGGTTTTCTTGTCTTTTCTAACTTTGAATTTTTTTTTTGCCTTATCTTATATCTTATTTTGTTATGCTTTGTGGTTATCTCTTAGAAGCCTGGTTTTTTTTTTCCTAATGAGAGACAGAAAAAGAATGGATATGGATAGGATCTGGATAGGAGAGAAGATAAGGAGGAATTGGGAGGAGTTGGAGGAGGATAAACTATATTCAGATTATATATTGTATGAAAAAAACCCATGTTTAATAAAAAGGAGAAAAGATTTACGGCACCTTACTTCACCACCCCTTCCCAGTTAAGATTCTCAAATATCTTGCATTGATAGCTTGCACTTGATTTATATATACCTGGTTGACACAACATCAACAAAACAAAAGAAAGTAAGAAAAAATTTGATGTTAGCCACATGATTTTTATGCCACTTACATATCAGAGATGTGTATAATCAAGGTTCTCATATACTCATACATGTCACCATTGGTTACTTTTGTCCTGAATTTCATATACATAGAATCTCAAAATACATATCATTTCAGTATCATATTTTTTAGTTAAACTGTTTTGGAGATCATTCAAAATTCTTCTTATAAGAAATGTGTATTTTGCATAATCCCATTGAATTACAAAATATTATATTTTGCCAGCATGGTGGTGGTACACATCTTTAATCCCAGCACTAGGGAGGCAGAGGCAGGCACAAATCTCTGTGAGTTTGAGGCCAGCCTAGTCTACAGAGTGAGTTCCAGGACAGCCAGAGTTACAATAAAGAAAGCCTGTTTCCAAAAAATATATTTTATTTATCCATACACATGTTTGTCTGTCTGAGGTCTGTGAACATGAGTGTAAGTGCCAAGAAAGCACATAAGATGGTGAGGAATCTCAAGGACCTGGATTTTCAGGAAGCTGGGAGCCACCCAAATGGTGCTAAGAATCAAACTCAGCTTCTCTAACTCTGAGCTATCTCTCCATCTCCTTCCACTGTATTTTAATCAACCAATAGACAGCCTTTTGTACCTACTGTGGTAGAAGTTTGAGAAGTTTCTTGGTTGGAGTTCTGAGCTTCTATGAATATTTTTCGAAATGTTATTTCATTTCCTTAGAAGGATATCACAAGGATGAGTCCATGGGTGATGTGCATATAGAAAGATAGAGAAATAGGATCAACCCTATTCATAAAGGTGTTACCATTTTTAATATAGTACTTTCTCTCTATGTATTTATATCTCACTGGATTTCTTTCTGAAAATTTTTCCAATTTTCAATGTTGTAGTGATCAAGCATGTTTTAAAGATTAAGTTAGTAATTTAAGTATTTATTTGATGATTTATTATGGTATATTCATAAAGACTTTCTGTCACTAGGACATAATTATTTCTGTTGCCTCATGGATTTCCTTAGCTTTCTTCTTGCTTAGTCTCTTTACTATTAAATTGTCTAAACTCGGGACTACAAAATATTAGGTAAAGAATTAACCATAAAGATAATAAAGAATTATCTCTCTACACTCTTTATCATCCCAACCGAGAGCATAATTTTGGAATCATTTGAAAAGGGAATATATATTCATTGAAATACTGTTTGGAGCACAGCAACTCCACACAAACTACGTGTCAAGACAATAGGCAATAGGCAGCCATGATTGTTTCCAATGAGATGCGCTTTCCATGGTTTCGTAACAGGACAGATTGGAAAGTCACCTCTCTGGCTTTCAAGATTCCAGGGACATATTTCTGAGGAATAGAAATATACTTGGTACAGAGGAAACTGAGACTCCCCTCTTGGGGTTCTTGGCTCATTCACTAATTTCAGAATGAACACAAGTGGAACTTTGAAAACTCCAGACCAGGCAGCTGTAAAGCTCAGCAGCTGCTGGGAGATGGTGAGAAAGCAAGAAAAAATGTGTTGTTGAAGTTGTCATGGAGTTCAGACAGAATCAGGGTAGGTAAGTAGTAATATGATGCCGCTTGAGATATATGGAAGAGTATAGAACAAGTACAAAAACCTGAAGAATCAGAAAAGGCATATTTAGGATTTGGCCTGCATTCAAAAGAAAGAGACAGACAAAACAGGAAGTTTCACTGGACTAAGAACTGGGCAGTTACAGCCTAGCTTCATGGTTGATTAACTCACAGGGTCAGTGACAGGGGCAAGAATTCTGGGAAGGAAAAGTCCAGTATTTCATTAAAATAACAGTAATTCCTCCTCTCACATTAGCATGATTTAAAATGATCTTTTCTAGGGTTGCCCATTGTCCCAGTGATTGATCTGGACCAAATGGAGTATTCAGTCTTCACTGGCCAGAGATTCTATTTTTCTAACTAGATTGATTTTTCACTTAATAGGCCTTTATTTCTTCTACTCTAGAAGTCTGATTTCTCAGAAGGTAAATTGTTTTGTATGTATCCATAGGGCTTCTGCCAACTCATGTTGCAGAAAAAAATCTACAGAAGCAGGTGGCCAAAGCTGAGACTGCTGCAAAATCCACATTTCTATGATAATCACCCTGTTGCAAGTATATAGGGAAAACCTGCTTCCCTTTCTTATTTGTGAATAGACCTCTCCACATTTTCTCCTGTTGCAAACGTAGTAAAATAAAGTTGTAATGGTCACACTTACTTTGTTTCCACCAAAATCATATCTCTGTACTAGAATGATTTAGCATAAATTTAATGACATCATTATGTAATTCAAAACTACTTTAGCTAAACTACTACTTCATTGATCCACATATGAAACTTATTTTATTTGCTTCTTTTGTGTTAGGAAAAGTTAACTAAGTAACATATTAACTGACAGATTTAGTGCCTTTGTGTTTATGCACATGAAAAATTGTCTAGCTGTACATCATTCAAGATAAACATCAATTAACTTCACTGTATCTTGATTTCTTTGCACTGGACACTTAGAAAATCTGAAATCTGAAACTTCCCTTCCAGTACATAAAAATCTATCAAGTTTTTAAACGTTAAAGACAAGTATATCAAACAAAAACGATCACTATCTTTATCCCATTCTGGCAAGTAGTTCAAGGAAACATGACACTATATAGATATAAATACAAATACATTTGAACTACTGAGCGAATCATGGTTTGAGTGTAAATGCTCTTGGCTGCGTGTTTTGATTTTACTGAGTACTTTAATGTCTTAATGGAGGAAGTACTGTCAGTAATAATAATAATAATAATATATATATTAATATATATAATATATATATTATAGTAAATAATAATATATAATATAATAACAAAATATGTTACTTGAATCACAATATCTGTGCGATGCATATTTTAAGGCTATATCATCTGGCCCATGAAAATTTATGTGTAGCATGTACTTGTTGATGTTGTAAATTTTGTCAATACAAGATAATCCTTGCAGAATTGTTTTCCTTTAATTTATATTTTATATAAGAACAATTTCTCTCTGTGTAAATATGAACATTAGTAGTAGGGCTCTTTTAATAGAGGAAAATATATTTACTAAATTTGGCATTGATGATTTCAGAGTTCAGTTTCTCTTGTTTTCCTTTTCTTTGACACATTGTATTCTGTATGTATTGCATATTTTGTTTATAATACCCAGTCATTTGAGATACATATGATACTGGTATACTTAAAATTCATTAACATATGTTCTGAAATCATAACCTCTGAGTTAGGCATAGTGCCACATGGCTGTAATACCAGAGGCAGGAGGACTGTGAGTTTGAAGCCAGCTTGGACTACTAGTAAGTTAAATACCAGCTCAGGTTAGCAAGAGCCTGCCAAAAAAAAGAGAAGACAAAAGAAGAAGAAGAAGAAGAAGAAGAAGAAGAAGAAGAAGAAGAAGAAGAAGAAGAAGAAGAAGAAGAAGAAGAAGAAAGAAAAAATAACTTCATAACCAAAAGAACATAGGCAGTACATCTTTTATGCATTTTAATTCGCTCCTGATCCTAAGAAACTAATTATAGCAAATGAGTTTTTCAATAGTTCTTCCTTACTAACATAAGGCAATGAGCAATTTGGATACATAAAAACACTTTACAGTTTGGGAACCAAATTTAGTAATTTTAGAATTGTTTTGTTTACCATTTTTATATGACAAACATTAAACTAACACAAAAGTGGTTTGATGTTGAAAAGACTTGAGTTCAGTGTAGGAGCATCTATGCTGCGTCTTTCTTGTACACCAAAATAATTTCACTGAAATCAGACAGTTTACTTAACAACACATTTAGAAAATATTGCAAGTGTTTCCCCAGCAAACATGCCATTCAGAACCCACAAATTTGATGTTTCCACTAACCTTTCCATCAAACGCTGCTTCAGAGAAGATGGAAGAAGATTAGAAAACGACCAGTTTAAACTTTCTATTTTTGTGTAATCAAATAGTTCACATTTCTAGACTGCACTCTTCTTTTTAATCGACTCACATTATTCTCTTACTCAGCCCAGCTGTTTTTGACAGACGGAACAGTGCAATTTGGGAAGTAGCAAGGGAAGTTTATAATCAGGCTGCAGAGATGAAAATTACCTCTAGTGCTACACACCAAGGGATTTTATAAGATAAGAGCAAAATGAAATGCCATGATCCACAGCAATAGTGTAAACAGTTGAACTTAGGGAAGCACAGAGACACTTCTTTTGGTGGCATTAAATAGCCCATACACAGATGTTTGCATTTGGAAACTTGACATTTAGTGTGACCCAAATTTCGATTACTGCTATTTTTATATTAAACCTTATAAATATTATTTGATACATTGTAGTCTAAGCTATTAGTTACAAATATATACATGCGATGTAAATTTTTTAAGTTCTTATTTATTTTTAAAATTTTGTTACCATGCAGTTTAATTATTTCTAGACTATATCAAGTGTATTTATTTTGACAATTTAATACATGGGTATAATCTATTTTTATTATTCTCTTTGTCATAACCTTTCTCATTTTTCTTCCACCCTATCATACCCTCTCTCAAGTCCTTTCCCAGATTCATTGACTTTTGGATTTGTGTTGTGGCCCATCTCATTTAACCAGGGCCATCACTGTGACCAATAGATTGGACCTAGAATTTGTTGCTTCCATGGGGTCAATAGTAGATATAAAACAGATTTCTCCCCAAAACTATATATAGTAAATTCTTGGACTATCAGGTCCCCTCTTTTCCCATGCTTAACAGTTTAATTATTTGCTATGGAAATTTTGTATAAATTTGAGGCTTTCTCAGAGTACTGTATTAACCACATTCTAAATACTACTACCACAGAGACATACGTGTACTTCAGAACTGTGTTATATGTATAAGATAGCAACGTTATCCTACAAAGAATTAAAACTGATAACATCTAATATCAAATTAGAATTATCCTCAAATTCAGAAAAATGAGAAAACAAGTCCCAATCAAGCATTTGTTCTTTTCAGGTCTTCAGGTCTATCACCAACATTCTCTCCCTTGAGATGGATACAGAGTGTAGGAAGGCAGTCATTCACAGCCACATGGAAGATTGTCTTCGAAAGGCAATGTCTGTGGAGCAGTGGAAGTACAGCATACAGGCAAACACGGAACTTGGATGGAGTCTGTTTGCCTGTTGGATCTCCCTCATTGGTGCGAGGAGACAGCAGAGCTTTCTGCAGAGTGAAGTTTCATTCTTGAGTCTACATCATCTTCCTGGCACAGTGAATAGTAGTAATATGAGTGTTTCCATGGAAGAAAAGTTTTATCTGGTTGTCCTGATTTTTTAAATCTAACTCAGTGCTAGCAAGTCACATACACATCCTCCCTCTGCTTGGAAAGAAGCTTCTGCCTGGCTTTCAGAACATCAACCGTCTTACTTGACAATATCTTCCACAGTGATCTCTTGTTCAGACTTCAGTTCTAAAAGTCCACTGCTGCTGGCATAAAGCCCCCAGCAGCATACCCTGCTCTTCAGCTCTTTATTCTTCATTTTAAGTTGTTCAGTGTTTCCTCTACTGTATTCCCCAAAAGGATCATCTTGAAAATATTTTGATTTCAAGTTGAAGAACCAAGTACTGTCAGAAAACAGAAAGTATTCCTTTTCATTCTGACAAAATACGCTTTAAAAGGTAACTGCTGACCGGGCTTGTTTAAAAATACTTTCTGTGCTCACAGCAAATTTCCAAATCTGAGATTAGTAGCTTTTAGTGTTTTCGTTTGTGTAAGTCTTTCTAAATCATTGCATAGCATCAAATGTCAATACTTTCTACAGCCATGATACTTTAAAATTTATTTTCTTATTTTTGTGTGTATCCCTGTGTGTGTGTGTGTGTGTGTGTGTGTGTGTGTGTGTGTTACGGAGAAGGACAACTTTGTCATCGGCTTTTTTTGCACCATGTAGAGTCCAGGAATCAGTCTTGGCCACCAGAGCCTTTATCCATTGAACAGTCTTGCCAGCACCAATTAGAGTCCTTAGCTTTTTCTTGACTAAAACCTTGATTCTTCCTGTGTCATGAATATCCATACCACGGGGCCTTTGATATGTCTAAGCTGTCAATTCTTCTTCCTTTTGATTGCACAATGTAGTTGGCTCTTAACTCTTCCGAGACCTAGCTGTAGTAGGCATCCATGCTGAGTTAGCACTCTCCCTCAGGAAAAGTAAGTGTGTCACATCTCATGCCGTGTGAGACTATCACTGGTGGCTTGTCACAACTGAAGTAAAAGTAAAAATCTTAACAATTGTTCTGAGTCCAACTGTATCTTGCCCACCTCCTTCCCTCCTTACAGACCAGTCAGGGGTGATGTGTTGTCCTCAATCCTTCTTTGCTCAAGAGCTGGCTTTCTGGGGAGTCCTTTCAAATAACCATATTAAAAATGCACTGCAATTTTACCAATGGTGAAGTGCAATTGACCAATCTGATTTAAGCCTACATTTTCATAATTTTATTATTTGGTAGAAAGTTATATTTACCTTAATACAATTATTTTACTATTTTATTAAAATATAAACTTTAAAAGGACTGAGATTCTGTATATTTTTTTCATAATTTGTTTTCACCAAGTATGTATAATGGTATTTGCTTAGTAAATATTTACTCTCTATATGGTGGCATTCATCTGGAACAAGTTATTTTGCCTCATTAGCCTCAATTTCTTTAATTTAAAACTGAGGTGATGAGGATTCCACAGGGCACTAGTGACTAATAAATAAGACAATTCCAATCAAGGAGTTAGCACAAAGTCTGATTCATGCATCCAATTAACAATTACCTATTATTTTCATTTTTTCAAGTACTTTGATGATTTAGATTCCTAAACTCTTAAAAAAATCATTATAAAATATATCAAAGAAAGAAGCACAGAAATGTTTATATAAATGAAATTATTATATATTATTAATTTCAAGGAAAGTAAGTTAAGGCAATACATATGAATGTCAGAAATGTTACAATAATAGCAAATATTTTAGTAGATTAACATTTTATCAAAAAGAGGATGACAATTTCAAGTTACAATTTTAAAGCTTATGAGAACTAGTAATGTGATATTTGCCAAAACTCACCTGGTGAATAAAGCCTCATTAAAATTCGGGATATTCACACATTTCCAATTTATAAGAATTTTAGACTACAACAGATGTTTTTTTTAAGGAATAAAAGCTACACTGTGAGGATGAGGAAAGAAACTCAGAGGCTAAATTCATCTTTTTTGGTGCTCACCTTTACACAGCTAACAGACCTGCTTACACTGCTGCTTTTGAATCTGCTATTGTAGATATTTCCTATTGTTTTGGGTTTATGGTAGATAGCCTACTAACTTTTGTTTTTTTACCCTCACTACCTTGTATTTTTCAATTCTTGGTAATTTTAACATGCTAGTAAATTTCAATCATCTTTAGTTTTTAAAACAAAACAATTACTATTTCTAAATTTTATCAACTATAAACTTCTTTTGGTTCTGATTTATCTTTTGTTAGATGACCATGTTACTCCATATCCTTTGAATTTCTTTTCATCTGATACTGATAACATTAAAATATACTGTGGATTTCAGTGGGTGTGTGTAGAGGTATTAGTGTTAGTAAAGCATCTGAGACAGAAGTCTGACTACCTGAAATTTTTTAGTCAAAAATGATATTTGAAGTTTTATTTATTTATTTATTTATTTATTTATTTATTTATTTACCTATCTATCTATTTATTTTATGTGTGACTATAGACGTGCATATGTACATGTGAAAGCCAGAGGTTGATATGTGTTTCTTAATGACTCTCCAGCATATTTTTAAAGGCAGGGTTTCTCACTGAAGCTGGAGTTTACCATTCAACTAGACTGGCCATCAAGCCCTAAATACCTGCCAGTCTCTGCCTCATTATCTCATGTAATACAGATAAACACCACTCTGCCTTGATTTCTTTTTAACATGGATATTGGGAATTGACTCAAGTACCCATACTTGCACAGCAAAATTTTACCTAATGATCCCCACTCATTTTATAATTTACTTATTAGAGTCTCATTATATGATCACAGGTTAGCCCAGAACTCATGTTCCTCCCACATCAGCAGGGATTATTGGTGTATGACACCATGTGAAGTACTTTATCATGTTTTGTCCTTCATTTATATTTTCTGCCTTTGTGCTAAAAACATGAATTTCTGAAAAGTCCTTGGACTTCTCAGAATCCCTGAAAATGCAGTTGTGCCATATTTAAGGAGTTGGAGATATTGACTTCTTCCCTGTGTGAACACCACAGCCACATAGTATTATTTCATAAACTGAGATGTTTAAAGTATGGAGTGTGGTGTGTGTGTGTGTGTGTGTGTGTGTGTGTGTGTGTGTGTGTGTCTGTTTGTCCACAAAGAACAAATCACCAAGAAATTAAAGCACATGAAAAATGATTCATTGAGGAAATATGGTAAACACAAAATGTGTGAGATACTGCCATTTTAACTTGCATATATTTTACACTGAACTACTTTCCTAAGTAGAAAAAGTCTACTTTAAAATACAGACAAAGTCGCTGGGAAGTGGTAGTGCACGCCTTTACTCCCAGCACTTGGGAGGCAAAGGCAGGAGGATCTCTGTGAGTTCCAGGCCAGCCTGGTCTACAAAGTGAGTTCCAGATTTACAACAGAGAAATCCTGTCTCAAAAAATTAAATAAAGAAATACATGAACATAAAATAAAACACTAACCTGTGTATAGCACAGAACAGTAATCTGTACCACAATTGTTCTTATATCACTAAGTATTATTCTCTGTTCAGGACTGCAGATTTATCCTTTACAGGTGATGGTGCAGGCTTATCTAAGTCATCATCACCACTAACATTTGCAGTGGGTTGTTCTATCCCGTTATGGTAGTTACGACATCACAACGCATTGTAATGTTATGAGGCCCAGCCCTACACACAGTGCATCACTTACCACAGTAATTCAATGTGGTATCTGAGTGCATTCAATAACTCGCTTACACGTATGTCCTATTATGATTACATTCTTTGTTGTTAATGTTAAAATTACATTTTCTTCATTCTGATTATTCTAGATCATCAATCTCTCTCTCTCTTTCTATCTCTCCCTCTCTCTCGCCCCCTCTGTGTGTGTTTGTGTGTATGAAAGATTTTCAGTGAAAGGTGTATCTGTTATCAACACTCCATAGAAAACCATTAGTTTTTTTTTTCTTTCTGTAAATAATAAATTGAATTTTCAATATTTCATAATAAAATGAACACAGTGGTTTCCAATTAGCTAGTACAGAACATTTTAGTGACATGAGAAACAATTTTTGAAAATTTACTTTCTAAGTAGCTCACATAATTATACAAATGCAAGAAAGAAATTATCTGTCACTTTTCCCTTACAGTCGTATTGAATTGCCAAGAGTGTCTAATTAAAGAAAGATCATGGAAACAGCAACACCTCGATACATTATTTATGCAAACATTTGTAGAGCAGAAAATTGTAAATTAATATTATATCAAATTTCACAAATATTGTCTAACTCCTGTTTACAAACCGGGATCAGATTCTGTGAGAGTACTGTTAACACACATAATTAAAGATTAGAAGATTCACTTTAGGGCAATGAAAATAAAAAATGAAAAGAAAAGAATAAATTATCTTTTGTAATTACGTTTGACCTCAGCATTAGACTAGAAATGGGACTGTAGGAAAACCCAGTGGAAATTCTGGGTTTGTAAGTTTCAGGTGATTTCTGTTGAGACATTAGCTATGCCTAGGTATTTTGAATAAGCTATATTTCTCTTTAATGGTTACTTCAGATTGATAAGATTAATAAGATTAATAAAACAATATTATTTGGGGGACAGGGTCTTAAATTCCACACTTTGAACTTGTAATCCTCCTGACTTTACCTCCTGAATGCTGGGATATTAGGTATGTGCCCCTACCTTGGTTTATGTATTGCTGGAGAGGGAATCCAGGGATTCATGCGTGGTATACAAGCACTCTTCCAAGTAATTACATTGGCAGCTATTTGTAGCTTCTAAATTAAATCATTTCTTGTTCCAATATTCATGGAAATGTTATTTATAAACTGGTTCTTGGGATATTCTTAGAAAGCTAACTGAAATTTGTAATCCTAAAGAAGTATGCATTTTGAAAGGTAAAATATACTATTGATAGGAGTATTGTAGTGAAATATTTTATAGTGTTCTTCATACATCCTAGGGTCTCATAGTCATGCCATGATAGCATCTTGTAAACAGTACATGTCACTGCTCATGGAGATCTAAGCAAATAGTATAAAGAAAAATATTGGTTTTTTGGATGCCTGGAGCAAGTGTACAAGATTTAGAACTCCAAGAGGTAGGAATCTGTTAAAATACTGTTAAATACATAATTCTATATTTTAGCCATATTTTTAAATTAATTTTTAAAATTTTTCTTCTCTCGTACAACTTACAGAATACATCCTCCCTTCTCCCCCTCCTCCTCCCCCTCCCTTTCCATTCTCCAGCTCTGCCATCTACCCCAGATCTACCCTTATCACCATCCACAAACATTCCCCTTCTCCACAAAAAGAACTATCCCCCCAGGTTTACAGCACAATCAGGGCACGGCATAGCAGGATGGAAGGAGGCCAGGCACCAATCTCATATTTTGAAAGATATATTCCATAACAAATATGTTAACAAAATACATTTGTCATTTCTCTTCCAGTGAGGCTTCTCTCTTTAGATTCAATGATCCACATCATGGAGATGCCCTGACACCATACCAAGTCAACTGATAACTCGGGTTCAAGCACCTTATCATCTTTCAAGACTGAAGTGAATAATTCCCAGTGTCTCTCAGGGTTTAGAAATGCCAAATAAACAAAGCTTTGGCAAATAAAATAAAATAAAAAAAGAGACACATCTTGCAAAAATGACACCAATTCTATGACTGAAAGGATGATTTAATATTTGAAACTCAGCTAATTCTCAAGAGATTAAGAGGAAACACTAAAATGACACTTACTTATGCAGAAGTACAAAATACAATACAAAAGCCTTCTTCTACTTACGATTAGGAGGAATCTCTTAGTACTCTAGCAGTGGGAAAGGACTTTTCTAAAGAATTGATTCAATGCAACTGCCTTAAAGCCCAAACACCCATTCTCTGTGATAATAACCCCATAAACAATAATTAACAAAATAAATTATGGACTGAAACTAAAAAAAGAAGCTTATACTACTTCAAAAATAATGGAGATGAATGTATGTTTTTCGTGTGTGTGTGTGTATTATAGCCAATTACCAAACCTCTTATAATACGTATATACATTTTACTTCTATCAGAGGCTTGTTATACTTCTCTACATTTATTAAATAAATATGGGAAAACCTTCTGAACTTTGAGTTCAGAAATAATATTTTTAGATGTTATCCCCAAAGCACAATCTATATAAAAAAAAAAACAAACAAACCAGCAATTGTCTTTCATTACCATCTCTGATTTATGGAAATTTTGATGAAAATGATGAATAATCAAGTTTCAGATTTGAGACTATCTCTGCTAATATCATCTATTTGCCTGTATTACTTCTATAAAGAACTGTCGTGCTGAGATGGACGTCACTAAGTGATAGATCGCTTGTCTAGCTAGCACAGGGCTCTGCTTTACTTCTCCAATGTTACAAAAAAAATTTTTTAAAGAAATAAAGATGTGAAGTCAGGTAGGCAGGCAGGCAGGAAAGGAGGAAGGGAGGGAAGGAGGGAGAGAGAGGCTAGAAGAACTAAAAGAAGGAATGAAAAACTAAAAATATCAATATCAAAAAACAATAAACTGTTCATATGGTTAAGACATATGCATAAGCATGTCATTAAAGAAGGCAAACACCATGCTTATTAATTATATATTACGAAAATCGGTTGAAATTTCAGTATACCACCATACACATAACAGGGTGGCTAAAATAAAATGCTGAACATTAGATGTGGGTGAGAATATGCCACTTAATTTATTTTCTGGGCATTTATCCAAGAGAGATGAGAATTTTTCACAAAAGGACTTGTACATAGGTGTTCAATTCTGTTTCATTCTAAAAGTGAAACCTGAAGTTCCACAAATGTTCTACAATACATGAATGGTGAGGCCAAATAAGCTTGTATATGTGACTATACTGTAACCTCCATCATGAATTAAAAACTAATTTGCTATTGATATATTCTAAAGATTGAATGAACCTTAATACGATTGGTTAGAGTAGGTAATGCCAGTATCAAGAGAATACATAGAATACAATTTCAGTTTTAATGAACCAGTATAACTAGAGAGAACCAGTCTCTGTGTTAGTAAAGGGATAGAGCTATCTTACTGTAAGTATCATAGAAGTGTTTTTATTATGGGGTCTTTACTTCAATAGGAAATCCCTGTTGTAAAACTACACAGACCAATACACATGCAAATACACATAAACACTGAGTGCCTGTGTAACTAGATGGAGGTTAGCACTATAGTAGCTAACTGTAGTAGCACCAACATCAATACTCTAGGTTGATAAGTACTGTATTTCTCTTTGGCAAGATGTTTAAAAAAAAAAAGGATAGGTAAATGTGGATACATAGGCCCTCCTTGTATGTGATTTTGTAAAATCCTGTGAATTTGTAGTAATTTCTAATAAAAACTAATGTATTAAATGAGATATATAATTAGATTTTGGTTGTCTCTTGGGACAGAGACCCCCTTAATTTCATGTTTTTACAACTGACATAACAGGTTACCATGAATTAATTCAGAGAAATAAGGGAAAGTTGTTCACTCATTCTGGAAGGGAAGAAGTCTAAACACATTTTCCTAAGGTGAATTCTTTACGGAGGCCCCTGAGCCACGTCTGCCTCAGGCATTTGATATTGCTATATGGTAGGTAGTTTTCTCCATGTACAAACATTCCCTCCAGAAGGCAGGGGAGTTTCCTGAGACTCAGGAAGTAAAATGTCAATTGGAAAGAGTCTTGTAATTATACAAAGAGTAAAGGACAGCTTGAGGAGGTGACTGACCAATTGGGTTGTGGAGAGATTTCTGTAACTGACTGTAACTTGTGCTAGGAACCACAGGTGTAGAAGAATATTTAATCACTTAATCCATCAGCATGGGTGTTTTATGGTAGAAAGAATGTTGGTACATACCTTTAATCCCAGTATTCAGAACTCAATGGTGGTGCATGACATTAATCCCAGCACTTGGGAGACAGGAAGCAGAGTTCAGAAGGAGTAAGCATCAGATAGGAAATGACATCTGAAATGAGTCACAGTGAAGGGCAGGAAAAGTGACAAATCAGGAGAATTAGCAGTGAGTCAGTGTGAGGACACATCTATCTCTCACAATAAAAGAGCAGTAATCATCTTAGAGAGCACACAGAATTAGAGATTCAGTACAGAGGATAAGAGTCAGAGAGGGGACAACGCACAAGACATTGAAACAATGAAGCAGTCAGACTTAAAATAAGGCAGAGAAGCAAAGAGGTTGACTGAAGCAGTCAGTGAGAGTTCAGAGGGACAGGTCACAGAGGCAGAGACACAGGAGCATTCTGACATTTCTGATGCAGAGACACAGAGGCAACTGGGCAGAAGAAGTCAGTGTCAGACTGCAAGAGTGTCAGACTGGAACAGTGAAGCAGTTCAGTCAGAGAAATTGCAGGAGTCAGCCAATCAGAAGAGTTCAGTACAGATCTGAGTTCAGAAGATGCAAGTCAGGGTGGCTCAATTAGCACTAACCCTAGGAAGCTTAAACACTCTAGATTGTACAAAGGCTGAGGCTGAAGCCTTCTAGTTTTGGGACTATACTAGATTGAAACTAGAAGCCTACTTTAAAGAACTTATGAAGGAGGTTGGAGGGTAGTGCTTATGCCTTAGCCCTTTGGTTTCTGCTGTCTTCTTTAAATTCTTGCAATTTTCTTGGGGATTTTGCCTTACAAATTCAGACAGGCTCTCTTCTTATAGCACTAGGAAGCCCAGAATCTACCATACGGGCTAGCAGGAAACAGTTCGGGGGCTGCCCACCTCTGGGGTTTAGCATTTCCTGAAGGCCAGAGCATCCCTGGGAACTTGTCACAGACATAAATCAATATCCCTAATAGGATGTCTGCTGGTATATATGCAATTGCTGGAGAATGTGATCTGATTAGCCAATAGCTCAAATCTAACAACCCCATTTTAGCTTGATCACCTACAGTGAGTGATTCCAAATAATGGAGCATTCGTATTTACAGGAGTGAGCTAAGGCTCAAGAACTGAAAACCCTGAAGAGACAGGTCAAGATCCTTTACCGATAATTGTAATTTCCTTTTCCCTGACCCATTTGTCATTTACTAGTATTGCATAACCATCTTTCATTGTAGTTAATTCTATCTTTTCACCTATGTTTACCATAGTATTTAGTGTATAAATCTGCTCAGACAAAACATATCCAAATGTGGACTTTCCTAGTTTGATAGTTTAAAACCTACATCAAAAATAAATTAAAAAAAAAAAAAAACCAAAAAACTCCTCCAACATTCTGTAAGTAAATGTTGCTAAATTTTCTCCTGAGTATTTCTACAGCTGTAATTGGCATTTTCGAGCAGCATTCTGCTATTCTCAAAGACGGTATGGAAGCTCAATGAGATCCGCGCATATGCTGGTACACATTTCACTCCGAAGGGAAACATGAAACTATGAATGAAACACAATTAAGTAATTGATTGGAGGTGTGAACGTATTTTCATTAGACAGCTTATAAAATGTGTGTCTCTGGATTGTGGGCCAATTGAGCCTCTGTGGTAGGCTGTAAATGAGTGTTTATCTTCTCATTAGGCAAGAGACAAAAATGGCATATACTGTTAATAACCATACAATGATCTAGGGTTGAAAGCTAAAATTATGCAAGAAAGAAAGGTGTTGTATACAAGAGAATTATTTTTATATCTCAAATTGTCATTTCATCATTGAAGCATTTTACAGATGCAGAGGCCTAAAAGTGGTTTTCAAATAACAAAATGAACCAGTCAACAAAAATGAAAGAGATTTTGATGTTCCCAATTCTATTTCTTGTCTTTCTTTCCTCTGGCAACTTTGAAGACATTTTCCAAAGATAATAGTATGCTACTTTGTCTCAGGGGCCCCTCCTGCCTTCTTCATAGGATCCTGAGTAACCTCAGCTTGTGAAAGCCATACGGAGGTGAATTTGTATCATTGCCTGGGATGGTATTATTTTAAGCTACTAATAATATTGAATTTAATAAATTGTAGTTTTAGCTTACCATTTTTGGGTCTTATTATTTCGATATTTCTTTTAATAGAATTTTAATTTCATTATGTTTGTTATATTTTTCACTAACTTTATTGCTTGCTTTATAGCCTATGTTAATTACTTTGTTTCTCTCCTAAACTAATTTTCTCCTTCGCTACTCAAGGGAATTTTCTCTCTCACGTAGTAGAAGAAAAACCAACAACTCTAAAATATACACTTCAGCTTAAAGAAAACTAATTCAGTTTATTAGAAAAATATCTGAAGGTAATCATTACATATTTACAAAGCAGTGGGCCAGTATTAAAAACAGAAAGCATGGCTATCGATTTTCCAGAGCTTACAATAAAGCCAAATGCAGAAAATAAGAGAATAATTATATTGCAAATTAAAATGAGAGGAGGAAGAAAGTCAAAACAACTGAATATTCAGAAGACTGAGAGGTTGCCTTGTAGAGAATGGGAGAGACAGCAAATAATGCTTGGCTGAGATGTTTCCAGAGGATCATTGGATAATCCACCAAATAGGATTCTGTGGGATTCCATGGGATTCTTTGGGATGCAATCAGTAGCTTCATCCAGCTGTTTCAAATCTTCCCGGTGACCCTAAGCATTTTACTTCCCAAGAAGGTAACTTTTGTCTGTTTTATACAGGGTCTCTCTAGGTTGCCCTGGCCAGCCTGAAAGTCACTATGTGTATCAGGCTGGCATAGAACTCAAGGTATACACCTGCATTTGACTCCCTAATGCTGTTATTAAGGGTATGCTTCGGAATGATGTTCTGAGATGTGATTAATTACATTGTTATACACTGAGTAAGATGAAAAAAGAACATAGGATTTTAAAAAGAAAAACTTGCAACATGATGTTCAGAAAGCACACAATTGAAAAGAATGTCCAAGTCTTTTATGGATGTTAATAAACCCTTTGCCAAAGGCATAAAGGTACACAAAATTTAATATGTATTGTCTTAATGAATATGTATATATTTTATTATTAAAATTTCACCTCTCTAAGTTAACCAGTTATTTAAATGTAATTCTAGTGAAAATCTCCTTTGATATAACTTAAGAAAATTTTCAGAAAATATAGATGTATGTTACTAAGATCAAGCAATGGCTTGATGTATTGAAACAACCTAGGGTGTTTGTAAAGAAATGATAATTCAGCAATTATAACTTCTCTGTGTTTCTTTTTTCATCATAATTTTAACTTTTCCAATTTTTGAATAACAACTATTATTCATTCTATGAATATATTCTTTTACTATCATCTGTCTTTGGTGAAACCATTTCTTCAGCCAATAAATGAATTGCTTAAATTGATTCTCTAGTTCTTTTTTAGTCTGTTGTCAGTAACTGGAACTTCAGACTAGAAAGCAATGCTGTATCAAAGCACACATACCTCTCTTGTTATCATTTTGGTTAAATTTCTGTCCTTGAATAATAATTAACATTTAGCATTTGCAATGAAAAAACATGGTTCTATGTGTTTTATCCTTATCTGCTTTTATGAAATTCTTACAAAATCCATGCTAATATTATCATGCTATAGATTTAAAGACCAAGGACAACACAGATTAAATGGCATTCTCTAGGATATTTGTTTTAAAAGATGGTTGACCTATCTTCTAGGAACATACACAATCAGTATGGCCAGTAACTTGTAAAGAATGTCTTAAAATTTACTCTCCCTCCTTCATCTCTGGCAAAAGAAACCTGCTAATCTGATGATATTTCCTGATCTGACAATTTGTGTCTAATAGCCTTAAAGGTAATGAAGTTAACCAACATGTAGTATTTTGTGGTGGGTCTAACTATTTTAGATACATTGTACTATAGGTAATAGAAGTTGATGTCTTCATATACTACTACTACTGAATTTCCCTCAGAACACTATTAGGAATAATTTTCAACATCATGACAAAATGTTTGTCATTAACAATTTCAATTAAGATGAATATATTTTGGCCAATGTTAGCAGAAATCCTCATACTAGAGCAGATAGAAAAAGGGACCTAAAACCAGGGATGATTTTCATTTTCAAAGGTGTGTCTCAATTACTTATTCCATTCAGGTAGGCACTGTCTCCACCGTTTCTACCATTACTCTACCATCTCCAAAGCACACAACACATGAGCCTATGAGGTTTCCTTCAGATGATAAAAAAAATGGTCACAACTAAGACTGTTAAATATAACTCATTTTTATTTAAAATGTTCTATTATTTGTTGATTTGAGTGCATATTCTGGGGACAGCTGAAAAAATTTAAGTTGCACATGATCAGCACATATAAACCAACAAGCAAGAATGGGAGAAGAAAAAAAAAATATAGGAATGCAGGTCCCTGTACTATACACTGGCAAGAATTCCAGAAAATGTGATGTCACTAAATATCAAATCATAGATGGAAATACCACCAAGAAATAAGAGATATGCAGGCCATAGTAGGAGTGTGGATTAGCTCCAGTCATACAGGGAATCTTTTTTCTGATGAACAGAACAATATTAGGGTCTACTCATTAATAATTTATATCTCTTTTCAGATAATTAAGAATATGAAGATCACAGAATTTCTTAACAGTGTGAGGGGAAAATATTCAAAGGGTAAAATCTATATTGGAGTGTGTGGAAGGAGATCAAAAGTGGTCAAGGCAGTTAAATCAGAACACTGGGCTGTTTACTGTCCCAACGCTCTAGAGATAACTCAAAGGAGAAATAGTTTGTGAGTACAGAGTAGCAGACTAACAGCTGCAGAGGTTCTGAAGTCAATCAAAATTCAGCCATCGCAGAGGAGTGAAAAAAAAGCAGATATGGAAAGTGGCAGGGCTACAAAGATGATTTCCACTTAATATGAAATTTTTATTATTTTCAGTCCAGTTAGTAGGATTTACTGCAATTTCAGTGTTCTGGAGACAAATAGATGTCAGGTTGAATGTAATGTAACTAATGTGAAATGATGTGAATTTTCAGTGCCTCACAAACTGAGGAAGAACTGGTCTAATAAAGTCCCTTATCCACGTGGAGACTTACCATGAAAAATTACCTCCTGGACCATTTTGCATCGTAAGTTTAGCTTTCTCACTTGCTCTTGCTTTCAGTAATCGTAATTTTCACTGTTGCATATCTTTATCTGTCAAGCATAATTACATTCTTGTAGAATTCCTAAATAAGTACATAATTTTGATAGAGTTGGAAAATTGCTTCAGAGGATTCTTTAGAAGAAGAAATGCTATTCAAGATGAAATAACTTGGAATTTCTATAATTTTGTAGTAGTTATTTAATTCTAAAAGGTAAGGGTCCTGAATAGATATTTTTTCCTAGGAAAAGAAAGCATCAAAGTAGGCAAAGCAATCTAGATAATAGTTACACAAAAACCTGGACAGTTTCAGGTATCTTCAAGAAATGTCTATGAAAATCACATTGATAAATCCATTCATACATGTTAGCATTATTATTGGGGTAAAGTAACAGGAAACAAATTTAGACAAGGCCATGTAAAGAAATAAAATCTTACACAATTTTTCTATTTCTATAAATTGGCACACAGACTATAGATAGCACATGGATGTCAAAACTACCGTGTTACTCAGTTCTTTATAGACACACTGTTCAACATTTTGCCCACTATTCAGAATGCATAGAAAAACCTAATGGTCAGTGTGTAGATATGTAAACTGTAGTAATCAATGGAAAATTCATCTAAGATAGGCCACAGGATAGATGAAGATTGTGATAACAGAAATTACATCAAGAAGCATCAGAATAATGGAAATACACCAGAAACAGAGATAAGGATTAATTGATCCGTATGACTGGACAGATCCCTCAAAACAGTGTTAAACAGAGACAGAGAGTTTGACTAGGGGAGATAGAGTACATGGTTTAGTGTTGAGGTTAAGTATAAATAGTAATTATAGATGTCTAAATGCTTGAAAATGAGGGGTAGAATTAAACTAGTGTATACTTACTATATGTAATACAATAGACTGTAGTGTCTTATTCAAAAACTAAGTATGCAATGGCTAAAAAGTGTATGAAGGGCAAGATGCACATATAATCTTGCTTCATTGCAGTGATCATTTCATCATTGTGTCTCAAGATATTATGTTGCATGCTTTAAATTATATATATATATATACATACATACATACATAAATGAAATGGAAAGTCTGGAGAGATGGTTCAGTGTCAAAGTCACTTCTTGCTATTGTGTAGGACCTGGTTTGGACCACCAACATCCACATTCCACATCCAACAGTTTACTATTGCCTGTTAGTCCTCTTTAGGGGTTCTTGTGTCCTCTTCTGGTGTTCGTGGTCATCTACATGCATATGGTGCACATGCACATGTTCAGGCAAGCACACAGACAGGTAAAATAAAATATCAAATAAACAAATACAAATTTTAAAAATAATAATTAAAAAACAGAGAATTTTCAAAAAATAATAAATAAAAAAATTAGAAAAAATAGACATATAACACAATCTCTACTTTTTAATTCTCTAATGTCTATACTATTGGACTAATGATCCTGTAGCCGACTCTATCAACGTTACTATTGTTTCTTTCTTGTTTCTACAGAAATACTGAATTTCTCAATTGAAGTAATAGAATGTTCTAAATAATAATTATAATGTCACTAGTCAATTTTCTTTTCACATATCACTGCTCAGCAATATATATATTCTTCATATTTTGATGTTCTTTTTGAACTCAAGTTGCTGAAGGAAGTAATTGTGAAACAAAAATGGAAGAGAGTCACGTGACTCATGAGGCGGGAGAATATTTGTTCTGACCAGGTTCAATTGCTTTCTGTAACAAAGTATCAAAAATTGATGTCTTATAAGCAACAGGAGTTTTTTCTTATCATCCTCAGGTAGAGCCTCCCAAGAGAGCTTCCTACCAGATCTCCTTATAGTCGAGTACTCTACCACCTCTTCTTCGTGTGTTCTAATGTGAGCAAAATTTCCAGAACATTCTGGGCTTCTTATTGTATGAAAAATAATTGTATTCACAGGTGTTGTATCTATATGGGCTCATGAGCATCTTCTTCTGATGCTGTTAGATACCAAGGTAACAGCCAACAAACCTTGTAACAAGTGAACCACTCTGTATTGATATTTTTAATTATTTTTCTATTTTCTTCTAATTTATTTATTTGTTGTGCATGCACAAGTATGTATGTGTCTATGCTGAGGGTGAACCTACTGTGGTGTATATTTGAACATTATAGGACAACTTAATCATTTCTCTAACCGTGTGGATATCAGGGATCAAAGGCAGAACATCAGGCTTGGCAACAAGTCTCTTTTTGGGTGAACAAACTCTAACTAAGATGACATTTTTTTCTTACATTTAGAATCCACAAAGTCATAGTTCCCAGCAAAGAGGAAAATTGAAATCACCAAGAGACAATGCTTAGCATTTGGTTTTGCATTTAAATCAAACCAGAGAGCTGTTATAATTGAATTTTCTCATTTATTAATATAGGTCTAGGAAGTCTGCATTGTTATTAGCATTATTATCCTGTTTAAAAGCAACAGGTTGTTACATAATTATAAGTAAGAGGATAATTGTATTCTAGCTCCAATGATGAAAAGCTTCTCAAAGAGGTTTGTACTTTGACTCTATGTTGATATTCCCCAGTGTTCAGAGTAAACAGCTTTCACACCGCCCCCTTGCCATGTGCTGTAGACATGTGTCGTATGATGAAGTCAACCACCTCAGGCTTTCTCCTTCAGCGCACTGATGAGCAACCACAATATAACACAGAAAAATGTAGAGATTTTTGTCTCTTTCCATGCTACAAAACAATTAAAAAACCAATACCTAAAATCACATATATTTATTTATTGATATAATGTGTTTAATAGATTAAAGAAAATTTCTGTCATCCTTATAAAATGAAATTTTAAAATTTTATTAACTTGTCCAAAGATCTGTCATTATTCTGCTCTACAACTATGAAAAAAGTCACATGACATTTATTATTATTATCAGCATCATTATTAATTACTACTTTTTTCTACTAATGTAGAAAACATGTTGACTGAATTGGTATAATAAACTAATAAAATTACACTAGTGCTTCTGAAATAATTCACACGTTTTTGTGCATTTGCTTGATTTGAACTTTTTGTTTGTTTACTAACATTTTTTTAGGTTCTTCAAGCCTCTTTATTTTGTTTGGTGTTGTTTTTATTGTTCTTTAATTACATAATGCATATAATTACATAATGCATATAATGTGTATCAAAGCCACCACTATTTCCTCCCTTACCCTGTTCACCAAAACCAATACTTTTCCATGTCAACTTTACATCCTCTTTTTTTTTTTTTTTGTAAACTCACTGAGTCTATTTAGGACTTCTTCCATGTGAATGGGTATGAGAACTTTTACTGGAGCATGGACAGCCTCTTAGGCCTCATCCTTAAATAAAACTGATTCTCTATCCACCAGTGTTGCTTTCTCTCTGTCCTCTCTGCCTGCAGGGTCTAGCTTCCCTTCCCAGCACATGGTTAGGTTATAGGCCACTCAGCTTAGCCCCCAAAGGAAAGCACAGAGAGTGGGTCAAGGCATCCAAATGAGTCCCAGATCGAAGGACAAAGAGTCAAAGAGAGATTCTCAGAGGAGCATATCTCTCATTTATTAAAGCAAGGGTTTTTATAGGATATAGGCAGGGGAGGGTCTTTAGTACCAGCGATGGAAACCACTGGATAAGACAAGGATACTGGAGTAGCCCAATCTGCATGTTGAGCTGAAGTCTAAGCATCAAGGTCCTACAAGGGCATCTTCTGCATAAAGTATGGTCCAACAGGGAAAAGAGGAAGGCACCTTATCAGTAAATGGGCTCAGCCTTAGGTTTTCAGATACAGTGCAGATAAGCACCAACCAAGCTATACTCCTTTGCTAATGACCTTCTGGGAAGCAAGCAGTACTTAATATTTAGTTGGTTCAGGCCAGGGCTAACAGAAGTGGGGAGCAACTGAACTCCTACCAATGTCAGGGTGAGAAAATCCAGGGTTCAAGGCGTGCTTTGACCTACTCTTAGCTATATGAGAGCCCCATACACCAGCATCCATTTATTTCCGATATCTCATTTGCTGATGGTGGGATTTCATGAACCTGTTCCCCATCCATGTTGTTATTTTGACTGGTGTGTTCCAGTGTAGATCATGTGCATGCATTTATGGTAGCTGTGAGTCATGTGTGTGTCATCATACCTAGCTCTTTCCTTCTTCCCTTCTATGAAAGCTAATTCTCTCTTTCTCTCACTGTCTGTATATCTCTGTCTTTATCTTTGATACATTACTAGAGATGTTTCATATTGTATTAATTTTTCATTAATAAGATTTAATTTTCTGCTTTTCTATGCTGTACATTAATTTTTCATTGATATTTGCTCTTGTCTTTAGAATTGTATTTGTTATGTTTAAGTCATTTGTTCTTTCATTCTTAGAGCTGTGGCAATCAGTCTTATTTCTACTTCAAGTGGCTTTTGAATCATCTAGAGATACTGCACAGACTTCTGGATATGTCTACAAGGGCATTTCAGAAGATGCCTAATGGGGATAACTCCACTCGTAGGAAGCACAAGTCTGTGAGTTGGCTTTCCACCTCAAGTAAAAGGGAAAATGGGGAAAGCAGAAAGCCACTATTCTTGGCCACTGCTTCTTGGCCACTTTGATGTGAAAAGTCCTGTGGACCATTCTCCATTTGCCAGAACATGTTATATACCTACCTGAAATGAAACACAAGCTAAATCTTTCCTCTTTAGGGTTTTTTTTTTTGTTTTGTTTTGTTTTTGTTTTTTGTTGTTTATTTTTTGTTTTTTGTTTTCCCACCATGATGCAGGAGTGTCAAAGAATGACCAAGAGGGTTTTGTCTGCCTCATCTGGTTTAAACTTCCTATCTTTTGACTTGGATGCTATTCCTGACCATTTCACCTTAATTTGTAGTTCTGTATCTACAATGTCAGTGGCTCATATATTAAGCACATTTCAACTACTGATTTTTCAGTTTTACATTATATATTTAATTCTTTCCATATATCATAATGTTGATTGGATTTGTGGATTTTTACTCTATTTCCTCAATATCTTGCACTGTTATTTCAAATACATTTAAATTTCTTGCCAAAATTACCAAATCATATATGTATGCTTTATTTTCTCAGTTTTTTTATGTTTTATACTTGTATGTTGAACAATTTGTTGAATATCGATGATATTGTCTTGCCTCTTAATATAATTTAGAAATTACACATAGCATCCATTTTGTATAGATACTGCCACTGTTATGTAAGCATTCTTCACTTTCTATTTGGAGATGATTGGTGAGCTAGCTTTGTCTCAACCATAGGTGTGAGTTGGATTGTCATTTCATGGAAATAGAGGAGATCTTGGTTCATCCTTGCTACCAGCATTCAGTTAAAATTCTACAAAGTCGTTTCTTCTGTAACCATTGGATACTGTCTGAAACTCATTTAGGAAAGTTCTTACACCTTCTGTGATTGAACATTGAATGTGAATTTTGAGGAGAGTTTGATTTTTCTTAAAGTTCTCTATACTAATTCTTTTGATTCTACAGGGAACACGTAATATAATCTTTACAGGTTCCCCAATAACCAAGCATGAGAGTATCTCAGGCACCAGTCTGGTTTCACAGACTATAATTGGACTGGAGATAAGTAACCTGGCTGCTCACCACAAGCATTGCTTCAGGGTTTCTGCTCTACATAGTTTACATCTTGCATATTTACTTAGTAGCCCATTATTTGCAGTATATTTCCTGTGTTGAGAGTCTTATTAATGGGTATACTGTTCATTGATATACTTTTTAAAAGAAGTGATCATGATTTGCATAATATCACAGGGAAACAAGATCTCTTACATTTACCTAAAGGAGCTCATGACTTGAACGCATAAATGTCTACATGCTCTGGACAATAGATAGTCAAAGTACAATAACACTGAGACTCGACAGTGTTCCTTAGTAAACAGAGCCCAAGAGTTCATGAGACAGTTGATTGCTGACTCCATCAAGCTCAACTTGATGAAGTCTATATACACTTGTGATAATCTCTCCTTTGTTTTTAAATAAAAATATAAAAGCTGATTTAAAAATCTTGAAATATTATATTATTTTGCAATTTTCCTTCTAAAATAAATTTGATAAGAAAGATGAAAAGAACGCTGTCTTCTAGGCATGATATGACTTTCACACTTATGGTCTCATAACTGCTGTGGTAACTGTCTGAAGCCATAGGAAAGACCATGCCAAAATATGTGGTTTAATCACATAAAATTTATATTCATTATACTCATAATAGAAATAGCTTTCCTTTTATAAACCAGATACTCATTCATTTTTTTAAAAACTGTTTCAGTTTGTAGCACAGTTTGGGTGGTTGGTATTTCTCAATTTATTTCCTGTTTCAGCTGCCCCAAGTTCTAGAATTTGAGGTGTGTATCACACTCTCCCCACTCCCAAATCATCATGATTTCTATGTAGTATACTGACTCAGGTTACTGAAAATATTGGACTGTTTTGGGAAGCATCATCTTACCCATTTTAATAATTAGAAAAGGTGAGTGACATTATGCGTGGGTAGATAGTTGCATGAATTTATTCTTCTGAACACAAATTAATTCCTAAAGAAAAGTACATTATTCCATGTCAGAACTGCAATCTCAGTGCTTACTAAAACAAAGTAACAAATAGTTCTTGATTCAAAGTATGTGTTAAACATTTTAACGTGCATTGCTTAGAGGAAAGATCGGTCCTTAGGTCAGCCTGGGTATTCAAAGAAGTCAAGGTAAATGTGAATTCAGATATTTCCTTTCCATTCCCACATGCTTCTCAGCTTAGTTTCACAAGATAAGCTTTATTTAGAACTCTTTCATATTAAAATATCGCCTATTTGTGTAGAACATTGTGTTGTCTAATTTCCTTCAGTGTCCCTACTTTTCATTTCCTTTGCTTCTTTATTATGTTTGATGATAAGAGTGATTAAGAAGCCTTTAGAATCACCATGAATGAATATTTATTTATGTTAACATTCCTGTTCATTGCCTCCACATTCTATTCTCTTCTTTGGAAACAGGTGTAGTTCATAATATTTCTTCCTAGGTTTAAAGGGTTGTATTGTTGACTGTAAAGATATCAATGTGGATTCTTGTAAGCAATTAAAATTAAAATTAGCAAGAAGTTCCAAGAGAATAATTTTTCTTTATAGAAGATGTGTGTGTGTGTGTGTGTGTGTGTATGATACATACTTCCCAATAGAAATAGGGTGCGTTCCTCAAAAGTCACATTCTTATCTTATTCTTCAAAAAACAATCTATTAGAATTTCATTGAATTGATTTTTAGAGTAGAGAATTCTAAAGATTTTTTTTCTGAGTACAAAACTGTCTAAGTTATGTGAATACAAAATAAAACTATCGTTTAATTCAGTCAAGATATTAATATTTGTTTTATACATTACAGATAGAAAATTGGACCTTTTTGCTTTGAGGCAAATCCCAAAATATTTACATTGGTTACTACATTTGTATATTATGATTTATGACTTATTTGCTTACATATTTTACTGCTAGAATCAGAGGAAAGTTATGAAAAGCTAAAATTGTCAATACACAATGTTTTCTCATCTTGTAATAATAAAATTTTGTGTACATAATACAACTTATTTTTGTTTACTGTTTATTGTTTCAAATATTAACATCTAAATATTGAACATCTTTAAAAAGTGCCTTAATAATTGAAATATTTAAAATCTCAGAAAAAATGTTCAGAGTAGGGATGCTATTTTGTTTTTAGGATGCTGTTTCCTTGCTATTGGGATGAATTTCTTATGAGGGAGTTTGACTTCTTGTTGCCTACTGGGATGCTCTGATGCTTTAAACTAAATAACCAACAGTGTTTTTCTAAGATGGCACGGTGCAGACTTACACATCTTCAAATTGACATGCTTCACAGTTGCACAGCATTCTGAGAATCAGTGTGCTAGCAAATCCATATGCTTTAAATCACTATGTTTAAGTAATAGACATGTTCCTTTCTAACACCCAAGGCTTGTCAGAAACTATGGGTACCTGGTAATTTATCTCCAGGAGACTACTTAAGTAAATAATCAAGGCTGGCTAGAGTAAGGACACAGATCATAATAGTCTGTAAATGGTAAGGAACCCCCACTCCTAGTTTTCTTTTTGTGCTGTATTTTTGCATGTCAATGTGATTGGAGGTATTTTACAGAAGATCAAAGCACGAAGTTGGGATTAAACCACCCCTTTTAGTTACAACTTGAATTATTTCTTTTTCAAAAGCATTTCATTTGAATTTAGCTCCCAATAAGCCAAAGAAAAGCTGCCAAAGCATTCAGAGAGATAAATTCTGAGGTTCCAGAATGATATGCAATTTGCAGATTTTATCACAGGCAACAGTCAGCCATTCTGAAAAAGAAATGTAATCTTCAGTCATTTAAATATTTAACAAAGCAAAAAGAATAAACTGGTCTAGGACTGTGGAATGAAAGCATCAATTTCCTCTATCATTGAACATTAAAAAATGTTTGCTAGGAACAATTCTGTTTCTGGTTACTTAATACATACAGATATATACATTTTTCTTCTTATTTGTGATTTTTTTTAGGTCAGATTATTATATTATTATAGTGGAATGGCTAAAATATTAACATTCCTAGTCATTAAGGTATTCAACAGTTTTGACTGTTTCTAATAGACAATTGTATGACAATTCAGTTACAATCTATAATTTATTCATTTCTTTATTAATTTGAAATGTATTTTAATTTTGATCACAAATGTATACTTTTCTGTTTGTTCCACTATGTATTTAATTTGTGTGTGTATATATATGTTAAACAGACCTTAGACCCAATGATAAATGTATTTGAAGTCTGAGCCAGTTGGAGAAAAAGAAATAATGGCTTACAAACAGAATAATTATAAAATAATTTTACCTTTTAAAATTTAAACCAAATACTTTGTTTTAATTATAAATAACAATATCACACAAAAGGCTCTTACATGAATCCTAAGTTAATCAGAAATTAAACATCTGGTATGGTATTTAAAATGATACTTTTTTATAATATTTTAACCTTGATTTCCTTAAACATGGAAGTAATAGTCATAGGAAAAGAAGCTATGTAGAATTTTAAAATTGGGAAATAATAAAATTCTGTAAAAAAAACATGATATTAAAGTATAAAATTTTAACTCAGACATTATAAAAATTTCTTTATTGCTTTTATTACTAGCACTGTCATACTTTTATCCAGGCCTATTTATGATCTGATAGATGATAAACAGACAGATATAGAGATACAGAAAGACAGATAAATGATATATAGGTGATAGATAAATAGACATATAGATAAACAACAAGTAAGTAGATAAGACTCACTCTGCCTCAGCCTGCACTACCTACTTAAATAAACAACCAAACTAAACAAACAGCAGGTGAAAGAGGTGGAAGAAGCAAAGGGGAACTAACTCTTGGAGGGAGTTGGAGGGTACAGATAGAGTTGTATATGAACAGACTTCATTGGTGTACATATTTATAATTCTTAAGGAATGAGAATTATTATTGTTTAAAAATGATTGAAAGTCAACATGACAAGCATAGTGGATTATAAGGGAGAAAAGTTTTGAGAATGTGATTCTACCACCTAAACACCATAATGTCCTGTTACAATGCTCCCCATTTTCAGGGTAGTTATCTGCAGGGTAAAGTAGACATGAATTTATTGTTTGATCTTACATGAAAATGAAAATGAAAAGTGCATATATGCAAGGAAATTTTCTATGCTGGTACAAATGACCTTCTTATTGTAAAGATAGTCTCTGAATGTAAATTATAGGTCTTACTTTGTACATCATTGTCAAATGTCAGTTGTAATATATGTGAAAATGATGCAGTCACAGGGTTAACAAATGCTATCTCAACATGATTCTATAGATTCATGAATTATTTCATCTTTATATACAATATGAATAAAGTATCACTATAATTTCAACTTGTGAAAATTAAATGAGATAGAAATGAAAGGATAGTTAACTCACTATCTAACCAACCAACCAATGAACCAAATGGATGATCAGAGTATGAGCGGCTGAGAATCGCTGGTTTATCACTTTAAGTCCCTGGCTTTCAGTATGCTTAAGACTGAGGAACGGAGCCTATTGACAAGCTCTTGACCTTTATTTCAATAGGCCGTAGTTGCACTACATTCCCAAAGGGAATGAACAAGTAATTTTGTAGGAATCAAAGATAAACAAGCATCAGGAGAAGCACACATTTTCTCTAGTAGTATAATCAGAGTATTTATCTCTTTTTCAGATAGACAGCGACCTACAATATTTAAGTTTCTCTTCTTTCTGGCATGCCCTTCTCTGAGATGACTTGATTTGCAGGCTCTGAGTTGTCTAGTCATACTGCAAAGAGCTCAATTCATGAGGGTACTAAAAAGGAGTAATCATTTTAAAATTAAGTTATCTTTATTTCCCCTATAAAAGGCAAATATTTTGACAGTTTCAGCCATTCTTAGAGCTCATCTTAGTAGTTGGTGCATCTGTGACAAAAACAAACATCTGTGTACCTAAAGATAGACTCATAGTTCGTCCTTGCAGAATAAAGGGTGGAGATGTAAAGCTGCTCAACCGAGAAGCAGAAATGCCAGTGCAGCAAGACACAGATATTTAAACTCTGGAAAGGAAACATAATGCTAATTAATCTTGCAGGAAAATATATTATGTGCTCTGTTTTTCCTGTGTTGTTTGAAACCCAAAGGATGTGCATCATTTTGTTGTTGTTGTTGATTTTTTTCTTTTTTTTTTAGCGCATCTCATAATAAATGTTCTATCTAGTAGGCATAATAGGCAAACTTTTAAGACATTTTAACTAAAATAATTCAGCAATTGATAAACCTCAGTTATCTCTTTCTGTGTGTGGTGTGTGTGTGTCTGCGCGTGCACTTATGTTTGTCCATGAGAGTATACTTGGAGTCCAGAAGTCAGCATTGCATATATTCTTCAGTCCTTTCTTCACACTATTTTTGGGGACAGAGACTCTCACTGGTATCTAAAATGTACTGTTTCAGCTAGACTGGCTTGCCAGCTAGTCCCAGGATCCATCTATCTCCCTATATTTAAGTTGATATTACAGATGTGAACAACTCTCCATGGCTTTCACATATGTATTGGTGTTGGAGATCCAAACTAATGTCTTCATGCGTACAGTTTCATAGTTAGATTCAGGCATCAACTTGACACAAGCATACACATACTTGGAAAGAGGAAATGTCACTTGAGGAACAGCCTGCTTTAGATTGGCCTGGGAGCATGCCTCATGGATATTTTTAAAATTGGGAATTGGTGTAGGAGAGTTAGCCACTGTGAACATACCATCACTGAATAAGTGAGCCTGGGCTGTATTAGAATGTAGCTGATCAAGCCAGCTGAAGCAAGCTGGGAAGCAGTTTTCTATTAATGTGCTTGGCGAGGTTCCTGCTTGACTTCCTTCCATGGCTTCCTTCTATGATGGACTGTATGTTGTAAGATGAAATATATCAACCCCTAAATTAGAACACATAGACAAAATCAATCTAGGACAAGCAATAAATATTTATCCCCCTAGCCGCTTCCTCAGCCCAACCTTATTATATTAAAAATATATTCTCCTTAAAAGAAATATTTTCACTTTTTTTGCCAATAGATATTAATCATCTCAAATACATTCAGATTCTGTATAAGGTGATATACACAAAATTTATAATTATTATTGAATTAAACAAGAATTTACCCTCAAAAAAGCAAAAAATCAAAATATAAAATACACATTCGCTAAGGCAGGAAGATGATGTAGTGTATTCCAGCAGAGGCTGAAATTACCTAAAAGTTTTTATCCAACTAAGATAGAGTCATTAATCAAATGCTGTATTCCTAATCATTCATTGTTCTTGTCATTTCTCTGCAGAAGTGATCATGACATCTGGTTTTATATGGTTAATGAGTGTGAAATGATATTGAATTTCTCTTTCCCTAGGGCTCTGTGTCCTTTCCCTACTCTCACTATAGAAATAAATGCATAAAATCAGAAGCTATTTGCAATTCATACACTAATGTAAAATAGTCACAGTGCAGCCTTTTAGTGTTGCCTTTGATGGAGTGTTTTCTGAGCCTGAAATAATAATGATGAATTTATTCAAGTTGTGACTACCCAAAAGGTACCAAAATAAAAATCTATGGAACAGAAACCAGTGAAGTTCCCATGTTTGCCCTTATTCTGTGTGAGGATGATGCTGTAGGGCATAATTTTACTGCATCTGCAAGAAGCTATTTCTCATTTTCCTTGTTGAAAAAAATTACAAACTTTAAAACGTAAAAGTTTATTTTCTTAATTGGAATGCATCAAACAACAAATCAACTACCACCACCACTACTAATACTCATTATTATTATTATTATTATTATTATTACCATTATCATCATCATCATCATCATCATCATTGTTATAAATCTATTTGTTCAATGCAATCACAATGGAGGAAATCTATTAGTGGACGATGCCCCCAAATGTGCTTCAGATGTCTTTCCACAATTGCAGGAGTTAACACCACACCATTATTCTTGCCTTCTTTAGGAACTAACTATTCCTGTTTACCATGTTAATGTCCATATAGCTTAAGTTTAAAGTTTAAAATTAGTTATCAATGTCATATTCCAGTATTCTTGCAACTATTCCCTTTTCATTCAAAATGAATGAAATATTTACACTTGAATCCAACAAACCAATGCTTATTTCATTTTCTTCTACCATATCTGGCTTTTTCCAGACCTCTGACTTGTTAAGTGATGCATCTACCATGATTTATATTAACAAATTCGGTAAACACAACAGCAATCAACAGTCACTTGGAAACAAAAAGGAAGTTTTGATTTTATGCCATAAATTATAACAATTCCATCAGGTTTTCATTTACAGTTTTCATTTCTTGGTAATTGTTTTCAACATTCATAATTTTAAAAATTCTTTAGTTGTTGTCTCTTACTCATATTTGCTGATTACCTAGGAGATGCCAATAATTCACAAAAATTACCTTCTATGATTTGTTTCCCATTACTTCTTCGGAAAGTCCTGCTTAGATGAATCAAAGGAGAGTGCCAGTTTCTATTACTCTGATATCTGTATATTTTCGTGTGAACATCTTAATACCATTAAGTAAAAAATGGAATTCTTCTCATTATAAGTGTATTTTATTCTTAACTTTGCCTCAATTAAGTGTTTCATTCTCTATTCTAATTGCTTCTGTGTGTCCTGTCTACCACAGATCAATCCTATCTATGCTGATATGAAATCTTACTGTCTTAGCCCCACGTCTACCCTAGACTCACAGCACTCCTGTCACTTGTGTGTGTGGCACCCTGCGCCAATGCTATACCTGATTATTTTTTTGAGATTGATACAGCAACCTCTTTGTTGTTTTCATAGTGTCATTGAATTTCTGGACATTTTAATTTAGCCACAAACTCCAGAAGATTCCTGTCATAGATTGCACTTTGCAACAAAATCAGTTTCTCTTCAACATCCTTAGAAGGCAGTCCCACCTTCAGATGCCTATGGATATTGGTCTGCTTAATACTTTTATTAAATTTTAAAATATATTCTCTGTTTTTTGCCTTTTTTCTACAGTATATATTTGAAAAATAATTACTTGAAGACAATGGATAAAATGAGAGCTATTCTTTTTCTTCTTTTGCTTACCTAGTGCATAACATGATTGATAATCTAGCAGGCCTTTCATAGCTGTAGTTTGAATAAATAATTAATATAAATTACCATAATAATTAATATAAATCAATATTTCATTAAAATGAGTTGCCTAACATTAGAGCAGTGGGTGCATTTCTTAGAAAAAATAATATAAAAAGAAGTGGAGAATTCAGCTGTCACAAGTCTGGTGCAGGTCAGTAAGGGCACGGGGAGGTTAAGTTGCAAAAGGGAATGGGATGCACTAATGGAGGCATGATTAAACAGAGGAGGGATGCTCCTTCCTCATAAGCTGGTCTCATCACAGATGAAATGTGAGTTTGGCTCTGAGAGCTATATTTTGAGAGAGACAGAGAACAAGAACAACATGAGAGTATGACAGTGTGACATCTGAAGCACTTGAGGGAACTTGGAATGCTCAGCTTCTCAAAGCCTGAGGGACAAATATAATTGATATCTCCAAGCACTGAGCAGCTGTCACACTTAAGATTATGTTCTCTATTTTCCTCAAGAACTCTGATTAATCACACGTCAAAGATGAATTTCACAATTAAAATGACACTTAAGCAAGCCAGAATGATCCTCTAAGGAGGAAAAAGATTTAGAATCTTTCCGCCAGCATTTCCTTAGGTTCATATTGCTATTCCTTCATCTTATATCAGAGTTTAGAGTTGGAAATTTCTTGTCATGTTGATGTAGTAATTATGCTTACTTTCAGTAATAATAAGTGAGTCGATTAAATTTCCTTCTTTGTGTCACAGTAACCATTTATTCACTGTTTTAGATGTGCTGAAAGCACTGTGTAAGTGCTGACAGATACAGCAGCGAGGACAATCGCAGTGAATGTTGTTGTGCTGGTTTCTAGTTGAGGAAAACACCAGGGAACTGAGAATTATTATAATTCATAAAGCATATTAATAATGAGTAACGGAGCATTGTTGCTCTTATTCCCAGGGTTCTAACATGCATGCATGTGGTACACATACGGGTATGTAGGCCAAACACTCATACACATAAAATAGAATGAATAAATTTTTAAAATTTATTAAATGATTGCAAAGTAGTTTGTCGCATTGATGTAAGACACATCCATTTAAATTTTTCTTTTTTAAAAAATAAAATTTAGCGCATGTGATAGTTAATATTGCCAACTTGATAGTATCGAGAAGCAACTATGGCCAATGTCTATAAGGGATTATATAGATTTAACTGATTGAGGTGAGACTACTCACCTTAACTGTCAGTGGTACTATTGCATGTGCTGGGGTCCTGGAACTTAGTAACAAAGAAAAATATGCTAAGGATCAACATCTTTATCAGCTTGTTTCCTATCTGCGGATATTACATGACCATCTGACTCATGTTTCTGACTTCATAGCTTCCACACCATCATAGACAGCCTTTCTGAAAGAGTAATCCATGCCACAGTCAACAAGTAACTAATACAGTGTAAAATGATCAAAACGTCTGAATTTTCAATGAATGAATTAATTAATTTGCAGAACAACAGAACTTTCCTCAAAACTTATATTCAAGTTTGAGTTGGAGGAATTTTAACTTTTAAATTGTGCTCTGTCAGCACTCTAGTTCACATGGCAGTTCCTTATGCCGAAAGAAGCATATGGGTTTGCTAATTTGGTCACAGAGAAACTGATCCTAAGGTGTAACAGAAGGAGTTAGTTGTATTTAAGAAATGAAAATTGCTTCAATGTGAACCTCTAGGAATGTTCAGCTTTATTTAAAAAAATTCCTAACTCTGTAAGATTTTTCTTAAGAAGCATTTTAAATGTATTCTTCAAAGGGATTCCACTTCTACATGATTCAGATGTAGCGAATCTGAAGACTGTGTCTGTCCTATGAAATGCTGTGTGCCACTGCTGTTGACATGCAAGAATAGTTAAGACATCATGTCCCTGCTCACATGACAAGGTTGGGAGCATAGTCACACGTAGGCATCTTTTTATAGCACTGCTTAGTGTTCCTTTTAGAAATTTTTTGGAGATCATCTCATAATTTGTTTCAAACGGCAGAATTCATATTTGTAATGGCAACAGTAAGTGCCTTTGAAAGGCATGTAGTAAAATACACTGTAGAAAGAAGACATAATATGAAGGGTAGGTTTCAAAGTGATTTAACACTTCATGACATTTCTTTTCTTCTAGAGATATCCTACAAATATAATAATTAAGGTGGCATTCTCTCCTCTAATGAAATTACTCTGGGCATAGTTTGTGAGTTCTTTCGTTTAATAGTTTGAAAAAAACTCAACACTCTTAAATTTCATTTTAATAACTAAACAAAGGGAGACAGATCATAGAATCTAAGATCCCTACTCTTTGACAAGTTAAGTGTTGATTTGTTACAAAAATTTCTAAGCCCTTTCCTCTTCCAGTTCAGTCAAAAAGTCTACATGTTGCATTCATTTTATACATTCTTTACTCTGTTTTCATGTATGAAATTTGCTTGCTTTCATAAAGAAGTAATTCTTGCTTAATTTACTTTATATAATTACCTAATGTTGTGGATGAGTTAAATAATCATTTAATATAGTTTTATTAAAGTTTCTTATTCTCTTTATTGTCCTATATTTTGATTAGATCAAATAGCTTGTCCAGGCTGGATTTAGTTCATTTGTGTTGATCTTTGTTTGCTTGATAATTTCAAAAGCCAGATGATGCATAAGATATCCTTTTAACTCTCTCCTTTCTCTGCTACATAATTATGTATCAATCTGTTTTTTGATGTTTCAATATCCACTAGAGATTGTAGCAACAGTCCTTTATTGAAGGAGGCAGAATGGCAAACTTTGAACCATAGTTTGACTTCTCTATATTTACGTAGTTGCTACTAATATACCAATTTACTTTCCAGCTACAATCTCTGTATTTATTTTATAAAGTAAGCACTGAAAATTCTCATTTACAGTAAAATAAAATGCTTCTTCATAATTTTGCTTTTATTTTCTAATTTGGTGTTTAAACTGAAATATCTTTAAAAATTATGTTGCCAAAATAATTGTTTGCTTTTCTAACTATGATTTTTATTCTCTATTTGTTTATCTACATTTAAGCTTTGGAAACAATCATACTAATATTATTTCATACTACCATTTTAATTTGATACATTTTGCACAGAGTCATGTAATTGTATGCCTGGTTCACAGAAGGTGGCATTCTCTGGCTTGCTGGGGAATCTTTGAGATACAGAGTCTACATGTCAGAAATAGGTCACTAGAGATAAAAATTATAAAAAAATTATACTCACTTGTGTTTGATGTCCACATTTGGCTTCCTAATCCACCATGAAATGTAACTGACTTATGTTCCTTCTCTCATGGACAGAGCCATATGCCCCTCTATGCCTTCCATGTTACTGTAGGTGAGATCCCCATGAAACCATGAACCAAAACAGGTAGTGGAACCCTTAACATGAGTGATTTATCTAACACAATAAACAAGATTACTAACTACTGTTTGAAATAAATTTTCATTATTTTGAACCTCACCATGTCTCTTCTGTTAATGTAGTATGGTAAGATTACTATATTTTAAGATCACTACAACCATCATGTGATTAAATGATAAAGAAATTAGGTTGCTTTCACTGCAAATTCCAATTTTAGAAAATTGACACTCATTTTTCTCTATCATTACTGAAATTCGAAATGTCCAAAATCTCATATGAACACAAAGGATATATATTCAGAGTAGAAAGTCTTTGCTCATTTCTTAAAAATCATAATTTTTCTACTCTGTGGATAAAATTTCATTAATTTCTGTTAATATTTTATTTGTAAACCAAAAACATTATTATTCCTATGTAATATACATACATATACATATATTGTATATACAATTCTATTTGTATTTTGCCCTTTCTATGTGTTCTCAAGGATAGTATAGGAATCATATTAATATATGAGCTGAATATTTTAACATTAACATATAACCGTGTACAAAAATGTTCCTAAATCATTCTAGAAATATATATCAGCCCAGCAAGTCCAGTTTGCCTATTATGAGCATTTGCATTATTTCCAGTTTATTTTGTGCAAATAAAACAAATATATACATTTGTGTGTGTGTGTGTGTGTATGAACATATTATATATATATATATATATATATATATATATGTGTTTATATATGTGTGTGTATATATATATGTGTATTTACATATGCATATACATCATTTCAATACTTTTCCTAAAAATATTTTGAGAAACTACCAAAGGAAGAATTGTTGTATAAAGGGACAGATCAGTAAATCATTTTAAAAATCTAGTACCTAGTTTATTGCAGCTCTTAGCAACTATACAACTGGACATGAAATATATGTGTTCCTGTACCCTCGTACAGTCTGTTTCTTATTCTATTTTATTCTTTTAAAAGGGGAACACTCATTTCATTGCACATAGAGATGACAAATATTTTTATTGAAAACATTGCACACACAGCTGCTTTTCCTGCCACAAATTCAAATAACATCATTGACATCAGGTTCGCAATATATGACTTCTGAGGTTAATACTGATTTTAAACTGGGATTAATTATTTGGTCATTTTCCCCTGTAAAAATTTCTCTGTTGATAGTTCTTCATAAGATATGGATAAGCAATCTGCTTGGTTTGCAAAGGTCTGCAAATATAAGAAAACTGTAAGGAGTGGACGTCTCCTGCATGATAGACTTCAGTCAACTTGAAGTTTTTATATATATATATATATATATATATATATATATATATATATACACACACACACACACACACACACACACACACATGGATAAATATATACATATATATATATATATATATATATATATATATATATATATATATTTAGCTGAAGTCTACTGTGAAATATTGTTTTGACTTCTAAATCACACTTGAAAGTTCAGAATCAAGGGATAGCCTTCTCCACATTTGAGCATTTTGCAGAGCCTTCACAATTGTCACAGTCATTTTTCTGATGTTAGTATCACATGTGCTCCCATCATTGTAAGATAACCATGCTCCATTTCATCCATCTGGGTCAGGACCTATTTCTTTGAGAACCATTTCAGAACACCAGAGTCACTGGAGGGTTAAAGAGTGTGGATGACAGCAGTTAACTAGCACAATGCACCTGTCAGATGTCCAGCTGGCTCCCACATAACTGAACATAAGGCTGATTGGCTCTCTGCCCAGAGATTCTAACGTATCCTGAAGGGTGCCATATTGACAATTATGGATATGCAAAATTGTTCACACATTTAAGGTGAAGAGCTGACTTATTTTGAGTGCATAGCTTTATGTGATTTATTTGATGACATATGGGGTCATGTTGAAGCTGAGTCCCTACGGGTAAATTGCTGTAGCAACCAACTCATTCTAAATCACAGTTGCTGTTCAAACACCTTGAAAATTATCCTTTTAGGTTCTGACCAGTGTTTTAAGCTGTTACTCTGAAAGATTATGAGAAAGATAAATTATTATCTGTATAATAAATAATTAATATGTAGATGAGAGCTAAGAGAAGATGATAGATAATAAAATAACCATGTATATTTGATGATAGTGTGCTGTTAAATAATATAAATGTATTTAAGACTATCTTCTGGTAAATTCAGCAAGGATATTCCCAATAAAATGCTTAACTCTTTTCTGGATTTCATTTTGAAGGTAAAATGTGCTGTATCCATTTGTAATATTTTAGTATCCTTCTGAATCAAGTTTTTATTATGTAAATCTGTGATAAAAATCTTGTCTTATTAGTTTAAATACCAGTTAATAGGTTCAATTATTTTTACTTTGTTATGCTTTTAAAAATACCTTTTCTCCATCTTATCCCTTGCATCAGAAACTTTTCATACTTATAGCCTTTTCTCAGGTTAGATTTTTGAAGTGAATAAATTATTTCTAAAAGAAGTAGCAGATCTTACTAGGCACAGTGTCTTTGTAATTAAAAAGAGTAAATATGTGATTATTCTGGATCTAGATAAATGCATGCATTTCATTCATAGTCATGATAAGCTATTTGTTGATATATTGTTGAAATTATGAATCAATTTTTTTTGTTTCAATGCCTATAAATAAATAACAAACTACAATAACAAAATATTGCTATCATATACAAGGATTCCATGCTGTAGAGACTTTCAAATAATTTGTAACAATATAAGAACTTTGTTCATCCTGTAGAGTAACATGTATAGACATACTATCTTTCTATTCATCTCGCCTCCAGAAACACATTTTTCTAAACTTATTTTACTCTAGGTTGGACATAGGCCCTTAAATTTCAGTGATTTAACGTGATTGTCATTATTTGCATATTACTTTGTCAATATAAGTATTTGTATATTAATTTTGTTACTATATAAATTTAATATTTTTTCTCTTTCTAGTTATGAGTTTTCTAAGAGTCCCTCCACTATTATTTTGCTTTGACTTCAGTTATTGTCAACATTTACAAACTCTAATATTATTTTACAGATTTGTGTTGCTTAACTACTGAGCCTTCCCTTCAGCAAAGTTTTTCTCACTCTTGATTCAGAGTTCTTTGACTATATAGTGTTCTTTAGTAAATTCAACTGCTAATGAGTTCACCTAAGCACCTTCACTTTGAACTCCCAGCCCCACCAGGCTCACAAAATTTGAAATCCTCAGCAACTGCTCCTTAAACCTATACAAGTAGTGATGGTTGCTGGAGGGACACAGGATTCCTCAGTAGAGCAGTTGACTCCATGTTGCACAGTGGCCTGCTGTATAGCACACATCCAGTCACTCATGGTCCTATAAGGAAACAAGATAACGTTTTGTTTTCCTGACAAAAGACTTGAACATACAACTTATTGTGGTCTGTTGATGTCCTCTCTATCAGAAGTGAGGAGAAACAATGTCATTACACCAATAAGAAGCAATAACAACTTTGCTTTTAGCCATTTGAAGGATCTCCATACCAATCACTGTGAATGTATTAAGCTACAGATCCAAACAATGGTAGGGCCCTTTCCTCTGCCACTGTCAGTATGTGACAAAGTGGGATAGCCTGTTTTCATAATTTCATAATGAGTTTGGGTGAGCAGGGCTGTCAGCACATGCCTTTGATTTGTTTACTTTTACAAAATTCTGTTTATTCTTAAGAATGTTGAACATTTTTTTCTTTTGTATTTTTTGACCATTTTTCTTCTTTCAACAGGTTATATTAAGTCTTCTAAAAATAAAATATGTGGAATATTTTACTCTTGTATTCTTCTTGTTCTACTTTATTCTTACTATTGAATGTGTCTGCTTTAGTACTTCAATCCTATTGCTTTAGTTTTACTCATAATAGAAATAAATCATGATTCCATTATTCTACTGAGGGATGCTTAAGTATAGGTGAGGGCAGCATATATCTGATTTACTATAACTTCCATCTGAATAAAACCTATTACTTCACGTATGCCATCATTTACAGAACCTCCAAAGGCCTAGATTTCTTTTGTCTCTTTTTTAAATAAACACACACACACTCACACACACACACACACACACACACACACAGAGAGAGAGAGAGAGAGAGAGAGAGAGAGAGAGAACTCGAGACACATGTGTAATCTTCCAGTGTATTTTCACCAGTTAGTCCTCCACAGCTCAGAGATTAAGACATTCTTATGCAAGAACTATTAATGAAACATTCCAGAAAAAAAGTTTTCAAAAAGTATGTACAATTTTTAGCTACCATTATAGTAGATGAAAATGTGGAATTTTGATCCTCCTCCTGTTAACCACTTCTCAGTATCACAGCTTCTCCATAAACATTTACTGATTAAATAATAAATAAATGGAATTTCTCCCTGTTCTCACTCATTCAATCATCGTTGCATTCATTTCTAATCTCAAACTGCACAATTCTTTACTCAAGTGTACTCATTACATCTTCCAAAGAAAGAACAAAAACTAATAAATGCCAGTATGTGACGATGTATTTTAAGAAATTCCTGTCTATAGATTTTGTTAAATAATAAAATTAACTCAACACATTATTATTATCTAGAAAACACACTGGCCATGAGAGGAGCTCATAAAAAATGACCCACTTAAAACAGTAGTGGAACAAACTGTTTCTGAAGACTGTGGGGGAATGAAAGAGAAAGTTAACTATATAACATTCCTTTAAATTTTCCATGTAAGTTTTGAGAAGTAGAAAATGTAATAGGTGGAAAGCAAGCTGGTTCAATTTTAATTTGCAAAGTGTATATTTGAAGATATAGTTTACAAATGAGAAACAAAGATGAGATTCTGAGTGGTAACATCAGAACGCTATCCAGTATTGCTCCCACTGAGAAAGCAGCAGAAGACGGGTAATCAGCAGTTGCCTGTCTACTGTTAAGAAGAGCAGAAGCCAGAAAAAACATTGGTAGTTAAACACTTCTGTATTTACCAATCAAACAAACTATTTCATCTGTCATGGGAAAATTGAGTAAAGATGTAGAAAGACTCGAGGACTTCATGGAATTCTGAACCTATCTTGCAGAGAAAACAATATATATATATATATGCAGAGGAATGTTTGTTTCCCTAACAAACTTTATATGCTTAATTAATACTTATGATCATCAGCTAAAATAAAACAACTGGAAACAAGTTCATTCGGGCTTTAAAAAAACATGATCATTAAAGCACATTTGTAATGAAACAAAAACTTTATTTATAAAGTTTCAAAAAATGATCAGGAACATATGCATAAATGAGAGAATTTTAGAGGAAAGCTCTATTTTTTATATTCCTAAATTTGCTTACACATTAGTGTCAAATCATCACAATAGTTGAAAGATAGGGAAACCATTTTTGGTGCCTCTGCCAAGCAATTTCAGACAATTTGACTGATTTTTTTAGATAGTAAGTTCTGAAAACAGTAGCAATTGAAAGCTATCTGACCTGAATTTATTTCACAGAATTTCATTCTGATCTGAAAATGTGTCTGTGATTTATTCAATGTCACTTCTGTATCTACACTAATGCACCATTATGCACAGCTATGCTTCAGAGTGGTGATCATCCTTCTTCCTGAAGCCTGAGCTTCATGATCACATCAGACATTGCCTGAAATAATCGACTTAGTGAGTCGACTTAACTTCTTAACTTTCTGATGAATCTGAAAGAATTACTTAAATATTTACCCTCCTCTATTTAAAATTTGCTAGAACAAAGTGATTATGCATGCAGAAGGTGGGTGTTGTGGGAGGGGGAAGGATAACAAATGATACATCCAGCTCAGCCTAATGTGGCTTTACTGGAGTAGAAACTGTGGTAATAAATCACCTGCCAACATTGATAATAAAATACTGCGCTGGCCTCCATCAGCCACGAGAGAAAGGTTAAGTGTTATTTCTCACAATAACCATGTGGTCTTCGTAGATGACACCTCCAATATCAAATCCCATCAACATATTCTATAGAAAACATTTGATCTTTACTCCTAATGGGACATTTTTATAAAGAATTACTTTGTAACTAGCTAATATCCTTGAAATACCATCATACATTTTTATGCTTATTTTAGCTTTTAAAACATTTCCCCTCTTTACTGTGAACTATTTTTGTATAATGGGGGACTTTGTGAGGCTAAAGTTATTTCTGGCCAACTTGAAATGTCCCTTTAATCATTAGATTCCCCAAAAAGGTTATGCTTTGGTTATTTGCCAAGTCTAATGTTATGCACAGCAATTTATTTTATAGTTTATTGATTAAATATTTATTTTTATATATTTTATTCCAAGCAATTCTTATTTCATTATCTTTCTCATTTCTTGAACCATGTATACAAATAAACTAAGTTCAGATTCCTCCAGCTGTGGATAAGGAAGTCACACTATTTAGATTCTCTCTTAACCTCCTCACCACCTCCACTCACTGGAAGATCACCCCCTCTAACTTCAAAAGATGCCCAGTTGGAAGTCTGATTACAGTCATGTATTAGTTGTGTAACTGTGCTGCTGTCCCTAGGAAATTCTTTCTGTTGGCTGGTGAGATTGCTAAGTAGGTAACACTTGCTGTACAAACCCAAACACCTGAATTCCTAACATTAGAATCCACATACAAAGTTTGACATGGTAGTACACACCTCTAACCCCAATGCTGAGAGGTCAGAGACAAGATACTCCCTGGTGCTTGCTGCCCAGATCATCTGGCCAAATCAATAAGCCCCCATTACAATGAGAGATACTGTCTCAAAAATTAAGGTGGAGCCAGGCAGGGGTGGTGGAGCATGTCTTTAATCCCAGCTCTCAGGAGGCAGAGGCAGGCAGATCTCTGTGAGCTAGAGGCCTGCCTTGTCTTACAGAGTAAGTTGAGGATAGCCAGAGTGACAACAGAGAGACCCAGTATTCAAAAACCAAAAAAAAAAAAAACAGTATAAAAGGTGGAGAACAATTTAAAATATATTCATAGACCAGGAAGTGGAGAGAGGGAGAGAAAGCATAGAAATTATTGTACCTAATACCAGTATTCACAAGTTTTCTCATTTTTTTTCAAAATTTTTTATTCAGCAAAATTTTTTTCAAAATTGTTATCTCCATCAGAAGATCTTTAAGGCACAGTAGTTTCCTTGCACAGTATGCAATAGAGTATCTTCCTTGATATTTAACTGAGGAGATCTGTGAATTGGGTGCCAGCAGTGGCATGATGTGTGACACAAAGAGCACCCATACACTATCAACATAAGGTGTAATTTCCTAGGTATCTTGATCCATGGCTTTATGTGAGAAGTTAACTGTTCTGGAATCTGTACCTCTCCTCATACTTGCTTTCAAATCTTCATGACGCCATATCCTGAACATATAGATTTCTTTCAGACTTACTACGAGACTGCAGCCCACTTTTTAATACAGAAAAAGTGACTATTCAATAGCAAAGACAGCTACCCTTCATTTCCACTGTATTCCCACACTTTTTTTTATAGAGTAAGTTGCATCCCCAGGGTTGTTTCTGACAAAATATTTTGTTTTAATTTCCCCCTGGCAGAGATAAAAGTTCATCTCAGTTCCTCATGCATCCTTTCTTTGGCACTGTCCTGGCACTGAGTGCTTTTAAGGAATACATGAATAAATGAAAGGCCATTTAAGTATTTTCTCCAAAATGGATCAATTTATACATAAAGATAATTCAGTAGTCTATTTCTTATAGATCTACAAACAATGCATATACTTGAGATCTTGACATTTCAAATTCCTGCCATCCGAACTATGTAGTATAAATTATGTGTGTTTAGGATGAATGTATATGTCCTTATATCATCACTAATGGGAAGAGAATATTTAATACAGAATATAGCTTGTAAATCAGAACACATTTATGTAACCATGGTAAAGAGATTCTTTTTTTCCCTGTGTTTCTAAAACATCTAGAAAAAATATATGGACAGATTAAAAAATAAGTTTTCATATTTATACTGTCAGATATTAAGATATCAGTTATCTTGGAGTTAGAATTATTACCCATTGAAAACCAAGAAATTTATATTCCTTTAAAATATTTGCATTTACATGTTCCTCTATAGAAAGCATATTATATTGGTCATATATTTGATTTCATTTGGAAAATGAGGTGTATGGATTTTGGCCTATAATTGTAAATATTATGCATATGTATTGAGATATAAAGCATAAGAAAAATATTTTTTTAACTCTCTTAAAAGTATTTGGACTCAGAGGGTCTATTAAACTTTTTAATTCACAATGTTCCTCATATGCCAAGATATCATTTTCTCCTTAAGAAAACTCTTAATCTAACATTTTCTTAATGGTATCTTTCTAATTAATTCATAATAATTATACATGTTATTTGGAAAAGTGTAATATTTTGGTACATCTGTGCAATTCACAATGATCTCATCAAGATAATAGCTACACAGAACCTTTACTAATTAGAATTTTTTGTGTTGGATGTAATTAAAACACTTCCTTCTAACTATTCTAAACTGTACACTCAATCATTAGCTGTAGCCAAGCCACTATGCTGCAGAAGAGAGTGGCAGAGCCAGATATCACTGGATAAAATAATCAGGATAATCAGGATAAAATAATTAGGAAATTCTGGAAGCTCTTCTGTCTTGTCCTGTCCTGTCCTCTTCTCTCCTCCCCTCTCCTCTTCCTTCTGCCTGCCCATTCTCTTCTCCTCTCCTTCCCCCTCCTCTTTTCTTCCTGCACCCCTGTATCTCTTCACTCCTTCTTCCCCATAACTATGAAATGCAGAGAGGGAGGATAATAGAAAAATCTTTCAAAATTTGGCATTCTTACTTAGATAGAGTAACTATCTTTCAAATCTATCGCCATAATTTTAAATCTGTATATAATCAAAATATTTTTAGGCTAGAAAAACATTACTTAACACCATGCATTGCTATAGATTGCAAATCCAATTTGTGGGTGCAAAATTTTTACTTACAAATACCAATTCTGTAACAATTTATCAAAGCATAATGATGCAATCTACACTCCACCAATGTCTTTGTCTTCATTAGTCCCTGGTTTCTGTATTCCACATTACAGACTATTTACTTTCATAAAATTGCAACATTAATCTTTATTCTGTCAATTGCTGTAATCTCTCGAGGTCAAATGACATATCAATTTGATGTATATTTCTCAAAAACACTGGTGCACTGTACTATAGCTTCTTGGGGGGAACATAAAACCAAATGGAGGTTATACATAATAAGATTTCTGGATTGAGACTAGAGCAAATAGAGAAACAAGAAAAATCACTAACAAAAGTTTAAGAATCTCCAAAAAATGTATAAAAATAAGGATTTTCAGGTTGTGTGCAATGCACTACATGTGTAATCATTTGAAAAATCAGTGATTCCAACTTAGGCTATATCCGCACTGAATTTTATTAAGAATTATTCAATACTGTTCAATAAAAAATATTTTGAAAAATAACTTCTGAGGATAAAATAGGTTTATCTATTTTAGGAACTAGTAGGAACTAAATATCATCTCAATAAATTAATACTAAATAGAAAAGTACATTAGAGCAAATTTTTCTTTAATTGAGAAAATATTTTTTAAAGCAGGATCTCATTTTTATTTTTGAGATAAAGCCATATGGGTAACATGAGAACAAATTTCATATGTCAAAGACATATGTCCAAGATCTTTTCACCCAAGGGCTTTTACAATATACTGATGATAATCAGTGTGTTTATTGCATGTGAGTAACAGATGGTTCATTCAATATATTATGCAACTTATTTTTGTTCACTAATTTTGTTTGTTTGTTTTGGTCTTGACAATTAAACCCAGACACTTCCATATAAAAGTTTTTTTGACTGAGCTACATCCCCAGAAGAGATCATCTAAAATTTTAAATATTCTCATTACAAAGAAGTAAATGTTTCAAATGGTAAATTATCAGCATCATGGCTTAACCACATTTTGTATATAAATGCACCAAGACAAACTTTTTGTCATTTGAACACATAATCACAATAAGTAATTCTCTCAAGATAAATCCTAGAATCTTGGTTTTGATTGTCTGTTTTTGTTTTGCAGACTATCAAACACATGCTGGTCATGAATTCACTGTTTTCTGACATCAGACTTCTAAATGGAGGACCAATCTAAATGTTCTACCATACTTGACATTATTCACATAGGTAAAAAAAAAATTCTCTGCTTCCTTCCATTTTGTTTGGACTATACTTTTTATGACTAGAGTGTTTCATCTCAAGAAAATAAAATACTTCAAATGTTTACACATTCTAGGAAAACATAAACTGTAGGAGCAGAGAATCACTCAATACATATATTTATAGGGATGATATTAAAATAAAACCAATGTTCTTCATATGCTTTGAAGAGTATCTACAAAATTATTCACATAGATTCTTGACAAGAAGTTGCAATTTGGAAATATCTTGTAAGTAAATAAGGAAATATTGTATTACTTTTAGATTTACATGATAACTGAATTCATTGGTATAATATTTACATATTTTTTTGTTCACCAAGATTGTTTCTTTTTTTCTTGATGGTTTGCAATTATATAAATGATTTGATACAAAATATCACAATTGTTTTATAGTGTACTTGGTATGAATTTCTATGGGAAATAAAGTTGCATCAAGTGAGGAAGAATGAAATTTGCATTTAATTAGGTGAAGGAAGAGTGCTTAGTATGTCTGAAAAGTCTGTAATCTTTTTCTGTACCTCTTTATTCTTCATGTAGTAATGTATAAAGACTATCATGGAATAATCCACAGCTAACTCTGTGTTGAAGGGATGGTTTTTCCTCTAAGTCTGTTGAAATGGCAGCTGCAGTCCTGTGCTTTGACTGCATCATTCACTATTGTAAAGGCACAGAGTTAGATCAAGTCATTATGAATGATTAAATTTATGGGTAAAATTATATATGATAGTATAGTATATATTCATTGAACAGCAAATGGCATTATTTGTTAAATATGGAAAGACAATGTCCTAAGTGATATAGCTAGGTACACCAACAAATACCATGTGACTTAAGAAGGATAAATTGATGATGGAAGGTGTAGAGTGACAGTTAGCAGCTGCTTGGGGGTAGAGACAAGTTGACTGAGTGTACAGAGCTCCAGATATACAAAAGGGATGAAATGCACAAGTAATGTATCCTCTATTCCTAATTGTTAAAGCCATATGTTGAAAGCATTCTTTCTTACTGTAACAAAGACTTGTGAGGTGATGAAGAAGACATTAAAAAAGCTTGATATAGTTATACTGCAATATGTGCCTATATCAAAAGATCACCTTATCCTCATGAATGTGCATTATTAGTGTTTGCTAATTATAACACAAATTTAAGTACAATAGACATAAAAGTTGAACTGAAATTGAGTAACAGTAAGAAATAAACATTGTTAAAATCAATGTAATTTCATCCTTCCCTGAACCTGGGTCTGTATATGTATGTATATTTCAATGTGAATCTGTGGCTTTGGTGACAACTACTCCATAATGGAAAATGAATGCAAATTTAATGTAAAGGTTTCTGTCCTTGTACAATGTGTTTATAGTAATCTTAGGGCAGATTGATTATTTTTGTTTCTGAAAATAATTTATTCCCTAATAAAAGAACATTCCCCCAAAAATTCATATAAGTGTCTCAAGTGACCCTTACTATTGATTTTTTTTTGTTATTATTTCCAAATGTCACATTTTTCTTTGTAACAGCAGTACTATTTCCTTTAAAAACATTTGGGGAAGAAAGTAGAGTATTGTAATATAAGTTGATTTATTTTTATGTTTCTAATTATGAGTTAAATTCATTGAATGTGAATGGATGGATGCAATGCAATAGAAACTCTTTCACTATCAAACTGTACTTACTTTGTAAAACTCAAAACACACATTAAAAGCATAGAGTCACTGGAAATAGAAAAAAATTCATTTTGACAATTTTATGCATTTATTTTCTTTAGAAGCATAAACCAGTATTATTTCCAGAACACATTTTATTGCTATTTTCATTATATCTATATCTTTATCTTTATATCTATATCTATGTATGTGTGTAGTATATTTATATATGTATATATATTTATGTGTTTGTAGATAGATAGCTAAAGAGATAAATAAATAAAGTTGTTTTTCCCCAAATTACTATAGGAGGATTAACCATGTATTTCAGTTTCACTGGCTCACAAGTATTCTGTGTGTTTTTGTGAGGTATTTGGTTTCTTTTAGCATTTGAATTGTCAGGTTGAAGAAAGTTAATTTATATCAGCATTATCTCTCAGACAATGGGAAATTCTAAAACTACAAAAAATTTAACCTTTATCCAGTCAAACAAGAGACAATTCTTCCTTTACTGACCTCAAACTCTTAAGAAAGCCTCAACTCTTCCTGGATTTGGCTCTGTGTCAAACATCGGTCTGGAACTCCATCATAAACTCTTGGTTCATGACCTTGAGATTTGTGCTCTAATCTCTAGTCCTCTGTGGTACTCCAGCTTGCTATCTCATTTTATAGCTTTGCATTCATGTTTTGTGTCTATGCCAGGGAGAATATCAAAAGCATCTGGCATTGCTCAGTGTCATATTGAGTCTCTGTGGATTTATAACAGGAAATGCACACAAAATACTGTATGAAGCCATACCCAGGGAACCGTCTCACAGTGAATGAATTCTAAAAGGGTTTTCTACTGAGGAATACTTAGTCTACAGGACTGCAAGGGACCTGTGAAGGGTCATGGAGTAGTCCACAGTGCTGACTTTCAAGAACAATATAGTGGCTCCAGGGAACAATAACTTCATGTTCAGAGGGGCAAAGAACTAAGAAATAAAAATGATCAAGGCAATGCAAAATAGTAGGAAGACCAAGACTGTAGCTCCCCTGATATTACCTTCCTTCAGTGTGGGTTCATCCATTTCCCCAACCTGGAAGAGTGTCTTTGTGTTTTTCTACTTGGGGCTTTGTGAGACTCAGTTTTCTATTTTAAAGTAGGTATTTTTTTTCTTTTCCTTCTCTGAAGTATTGACATTATGAAGTTATCAAACTTTTCAAGTGATTGATCTGAATCATGAAGTATATACTTTATTTTAATTAGTCACATTTGGGTAATAGGAATAACAGATGGGTATGTAATACAATATGTTACAAAAATTTGAGATCTCCTCAATGAGGTAATGTCATAAACCCATTCCAAGTTATTTATAATGGAATAATAGTAAGATCTTTAAAGAGTTATTCCTAAATCCTTACTACCACTCTTAGAACCTACTTCTGAATGTGTCATTAAGATGTTTATATATTTCACTAAAATTAACAATTGCAGTAGTAGAAGGTTTTGAGTCAAGGCTCTAAGCCATGAGATTTCTGAGCAGGCAAACATGCATCCTATACAAACATGATGATCTTATTTTGATACCTGGACAGCACAATGAAAGAAAAATGACTCCCAAAGGTTGTCATTTGGGACATTCGTGTCATAGGCACACCTCTGTGCATTTGAACATGCATACTACTATTAATAAATACAGTAAATTATTTACTATATTTAAAATGTTTCAAGAATGCAGTCGTTCCAAGCCAAATGTTTCAATAGTAATTGAAAATTTATATATTGAATTTTCCTGGAAATACTAGTCTGAAATATGGTTGTGTTTTCCCACTTATAAGTGCATCTCTATTCTATTGGTGTTTTATTTTTGTAGTTGTATCGGTATCATGAATGTGTATGCACGTGTATGGATGTGTGAGTGCATGAAACTTTTTCCAGATACACATTGCTTAAGTCAGAGATGAAATAAGAAATATTTGTTCTTTTATTAAGATAAATAAACACTTGAGTTTTGCAAAATCATTTAATGATTTTCATCATTTCTTGCTTACCTCATTAATTCAGAATTTGTTCTTATTTTAAAATTCTGTTTACACAAAAATGTCTGTGAATGCTCGCCAACGATGGTTCAGGACACAATTGAGGCAGAGATAGGATATGAGAAGATGTTCAATTATAGCGATTTATCCCAGACTTTAAAATTATAAAAATAAGTAAATACATTTTAAAAGATTTAAATGAGCAAAAATAATAACAAATATTAGATGCATAGTTTAATTTTTCCTATTGGGTTCAATTGTTCATAAGTATAATAGCATTTTAGTACTACAATATTTAAGAAAATATAATAATCAATTGAAGAAAACTTTATAATGTGTTATTGTCTTTCTGTTTCATTACATACTTGTCATTAATGAAGACTTTAGTTTATGTTGGTCATGCTGTAATTTATTGCCTTAAAGTATCATATGAACTTTTTAGAATATGATATGCTCACAGATGTTGAAAATGAAAATACACTTGTACTGTTCCTAGGTTCCCTCAGTATTTGGTAAATTTAGGGAGAAATGATACATTAGATATCTATGGTACCAATTTAAAACTGAGCCTTTTTGATATCATTAACTAAACTTACATACTCATATATACACATAGTAGCTTAGAGTTGCTCAATATGCAAGGTGTTTCTATGTATCTGTGTGTGTATGTGTATGCACATAAATATAGTGTATGTGTAAGTATTTGCATCTAGAGACTATATTTTTCCTAAATATATCAAGATAGACCTGGATTTGCAAGGTTGTTCAGTGATTAAAAGTGTTTGCAGGGCAAGCCTAACAATCTGTGTTCTATTCCAAAAATCTATGTAAAAGCAGGAGAGAACCAAAGCCTCAAAGTTGCTCTCTAGCTCCAGTAGGTGCAATGAGGCACAGCACATGCCTGTGCCCCCCTACCTCACTCTCTCTCTCTCTCTCTTTGTCTCTCTCAAAAAAATAAATAAAAAAGAAAAACTTCAAAATAGTTCTGATCTAAAAGAATTGAGAGATGTCAAATCAATACCATATTCATTATGAAACATTTCATTAATTAAAATGGAGTCTGTTTTTGAAAGTTTGTTACACTGTATTTAGCAATTGTGAATGTAGGATGCCTACAAACCTCATTTATAATAAAATATATGTGAGGTCACATTATTTTTACACAGCTCACACGATGAGCTACTTTTCCTTTTTTTTCTGATGGAAACAGAACATTTGATCTTTCTAATTGTGCTGAGATCTACTTCACACGTATAAAGGCTTACAGAATCTGATTTGTAATGATAACTGGCAATTATTCAACATCCCTGTTTGCGGTTTCCCAAAGTTCACACTTTACATGTGGAGTCATCATTAATTGTTTGTTTATAACTACAGGCCAGAGAAACATAAAGCAACAACTGGGTCTTAAAAAGTTGTGTCTCTACAAAATGATAACTATAACTCCATTTTATCTGCCTCTAGAAGACCCCTTTGTAATATCCTGTTATAAATTGTGTATAATATATGTTTTAAAAAAGCTACAGAGGCTTTTCGTAGGACAGATTTGTGAATGATCTAGAACACACAAAATATCTTCAAGCAGATCTTTTCATAAACTTCGTAACATGAGTTGGCTGCAAAACCATGTTTTCATTTTCTATTTCATGGGTAATATAGAGTGAGTTACCATCTCACTTAGAGTGTACTCCACAGCAAAGGATACGAAAACTCAGGAAATAAAAAGGTTTAAGAAATGAACTTGATTTGTTCCCATTAAGTGAAGAACTCAGACATAGAATTGGCTTTGTCTAGAACTTAAATCAGTCTAATACCAATCTTCCCCAATCTATTCTGCCTCTGATGTACCTTCTCTAAAATGTTGCCTTTATAGGACCCATGCAGTTGTTGACAGTAACAACAAGCTGATATCCTAGGTCTTACATTACAGAGAGAAAAAAGATTATAGGTCCATACACGCTCTTTGCATTATTTACACAGGCTTGGGTCATGGACACTACAGAATCAATGGAGACAGCAGGTGTAGAGGGCCACTCTGTTTAACTCGTCCTAGGTTCAGTGTTCCTCATGATATGCAGTGTTCTTTTAATCACATGGAAAGAGAGTAGGAAAAACTTTATTTTGCCTCATTTCTGCTTTAACCTAAATTTTGCGATCCCATGAGAAGACGAAGCATACTGGCAAGGCAGAAATAAGTGAAAGTTCCAGCTATATATACGAAAAAGAGCAGAACAATTTGCAAGAATTACTTTCCTTTTCTATGTCTCATCTTGCCGCATATTTCTTGGGAAATGACAGTCCCAGTGGCATATGTGAGGCTGACGTGCCACGTGCACTGCTGTACAGGAAAGCATGACAGGGAGCTCTGATCAGAACGTTCTTGGAGCTGTGCTCCTAGTGTGTTTGCTGACAGAAATTCAGAGACACTTGTTTGCCAGATGGGAAGACAAATGTCTTCAGAATGGAGAGTGACTTTATGTTCATTCTTAAGCAATAAACGTCAGTTTCTTAGTTAAAGAGGTTGAAAAGGAAGGGCCTCTACTCACAAGTAACCAAGGAGATGTTTAAAACAAACCCAAAATGCAGAAGATGTGGAAAGGACATTAAAGTCTTGGCAAGCAATGGGCACTTCTTTCTGAACATCTCATTCCCTATTAAATATTTTAGTTCAAAATTAATGTCTTAAATCAGTAGCTGCACATGCTCCAGAGTTTGTACCTACAAGATTTCTATAGGTATCTTTCATCACTCATATGTGATGGGGAGGGGTGAATGGATATGACCTGTGACAGGGATATTCTATTCTTACCCTCCTTAGTCTCCTACAATTGTTGCTTCTGGGAATCATTCAGGGTATTCCTCAACAATTCACTACTATATGATAGGTTGTTTTGCTCTCATGATTAACACAATAAAAGGCAATATGATGTGTAGTCTAAAAGATGTGTTGAGGATTGAAATGTGTTATGTAACGATTTCTCTGATCCTGTATCTTTCATTGCTTCATTACAGTTAGAATGCCCAAAGCATACGAAACCTTGCAAAATTAATGCTTTCATTTTTACATTATATTTTACTCACATCTTTATGAAGTCAATGAGCCAAAATTAATTATTACCAAGACCAGACAGAGTTTTGAATTTGTCCTGTTGGTGTTTTAACCGTATTCAGGTATGCATTCGAACAATACCTATGCTGCATGATATCAATATTTTTAAATGTCGATAAGGTAACTGGAATTTTAAGATTAAAATTTGTAATTTTCAAATATTAATCGAATTATTTTAAAATTAGTTGAATATCTTTTTTTCTAATATGTATAGTTCTATCATGTTAATTTGTTACATCGTATTCTCTCTAAACAGGGTGATACAGTGGTCCACAAGAAAGAAAAGACACAATTATAAAATGAGATGCACTGAAGTATGAAAATACAAACAGAGTTGTAACCTCTTGATCTCTACTTATACTACCCAATGACCACTGTATCTGTTTTGTGTACAACAAACTGCAGTGCGAGAGTCTAGCAAGGCTTCTGCAATGATACACAATATTACATGTTTCAGTATCCAGAGTTAAATTCTTAGTAGTTGAAACAACCTTACTGCTAGTAGAGGTGGCCAATAGCAAAGCTCTCAATGCGGACGTAATTAAAAGCCATTCTTCGTATACAACGGCAAAAGCGAAATAAGAATATAGAAGTTTGAAAACACAGCCAATAAGGTAGAGCAATGTCAACTAACAGAACATAAATGGAATAAATACTCATAAAGAATAACTATGTATAAGCAGGTGTCAGTATCCAAAAATTCAAGTTTGAACCACCCAACCCTTGTCTCTCTCACAGAACTGGAAATTCACTACACAGTTTTTTGATGTTTTCATTTTCTCCTTTCTGAGGCACCAATGAGGACGTGATTAAACATACAACCTGAAAGATGTTTAGGAGGTGTTTTATGAACCACCAAAGGAATATCTTAAAGTAGGTATAATAAGAAAACAGTGTTATGCTATTATAAAACACTCCTCAACCTCATGATAATTAGGGTAGAGTTAGATGATACACTAGAGCCTTTCATAAATACCACTAATAATCTTACTTAATTTACATATAGTATGCACATCACAGATTGAACAAAATTACGTCTTTCTTAACACACAAAGAAATCTATTTGTTAGCTGTTTGGTATATTAATATATATGAATAACATAAATATATAGTAGGTTAACAGGGATATAAAATACAAATTTATTTTGCTTTGAAATCCTATAATAATTATATACATATGTTAGTTATATAAAAATTGCTTCTGTTTGGCATGCAGGAAATTCCAATGGAGAGATTAATGTTAAAGCAAAATTGCAATATCCTACTTGTCATTAATATTTGGATATTCAACATCACAGAAATATTTTATTTATTTATTTTTCTATTAACTTCCTTTGAAGACAGCAATATGTTGAAGGCTCACTGGGCTTTGACCTCATTATCCTCCTGACTCAGCATTCCAAATGCTGAACAAGAGGTTTGTCACCATGTCCAGCTGATTTGCTTTATAAATTTTACTTTGGAAATAATCATAATTTTTTGGTTTTCGCTATTTAAAAGAAAATGTGTTACATGTACTTTATCACTCTTTGAACTTCTCTCTGAGGTATGACTTTTTTATATTAGACACGTTCATTATTGTTCAATATATGAAATTGTCACTCATAAAAAGATGCTTTTATGTTCATAATGTTCTATATTTAAAACTTAATTTTATTTGAAGTCATAGAGAAAACAAGAATTATTAAATTTGAACCAAATGAGCAGTAGACATGTTTGTTTGTTTGTTTGTTTATTCTTGTGGTTTCATGGCAGAGAACAGTTTATTCTTTGCTAAATCATTCCCTGTCCTAGAAGGTTTTAGCCTCCATAAAATCTAATCTTCAAAATGCTGCCTCGGACCTAGAATGTTTCAACTTCTAAGACTTACTGATGATTGACTCACTCTAACTAGCTACTTCTGAACTCAGCTGTACTGAACTCAATAGACTCTTCTGATTGACTGATTAAATTGATTCAGTGTTCTGGCTCAAACTCTCCAAGCTGATTGGTTCAAACTGACCTTCTGAGCCAGCTGGCTGTTTCTGACTGAACTCTTCTGACTCTGGCTGACTTTTGTAACTTTTTTGATTGATTTGCTCTGCTTGGCTTCAAGCTGACTCTTGCTATCTTACTCTTCCTCCCAAACTCACCCTTTCCTGTCTGACACTGATACCTTCTGCTAAACTGACTCTGTATCTTATATGACTAACTCTCTAACTGACTGCCTTACTGCCTGAGCTGAGAGCCTACTTTTATATTGTGAGAGCTGGGTGTGTTCTCATTCTGTGCTTCGTTCTGACTCTGACTTTCTGCTTCTTATTTGATTAGCATGTTCTTCACTCTGATCCATCTCAGATATCACTCTGCCAAGTCTTCACTCTGCTTCATTCTCAGACTTGGGATTAAAGGTATGCATTAACATCCTTTCTATCTAGACCAGCCATGCTGCCAGATTAAAGGATTAAATGTTCTTCTATAATTAACTACCCACCAGGACACATAACATATTTATACTGTCCAAGGTGCACCTTGTCAGAGAAGTGTAACATTTACTGAAACAAAAACAACATCTTTTAGTCTCAAGGCTAAGTGACAATGTTATGTGATGATGGAAGACACCTGCCTTTACAGCCTTGGTCACAGGCATGAGAAAGAAAAAAAGTGGAAAATACGGATTCCCAACTCCAAATCAGATTGACTTCTTTTATTTCTTTATTTATCTTTAATTATGTTTTGTATACACACACACACACACACATGCATATATATATATATATATATATATATATATATAGAGAGAGAGAGAGAGAGAGAGAGAGAGAGAGATTCATTGAATACTTGACTATGTGTCTTTTGGTCAATCTAGCTCTGTATTTTTTATTTCACAAATCCAATGTTTTTGAAATAATTTCCTCTCAAATATTTGCCAATTGTACTTTATTTTCTTCTGTTTAACAAAGTTTAACATTTGAATTCAATTTTGAATAGCATTTAAACTCTGCGTTACGTATTGTTTTATTTTGTTTTCTTTTTGTGTAAGAAATACTGATATTATTACAGAGTCTGACCTTTCGAAATTGCATTCTTCTAAACCAAAATTGCAAGAATATCCTTTGTAGAAAGCATTGCATATATGGCCAGTTTCTCTTGTTGAACAATTTGGCTTTTTGATATATAGTACAAAATTTCTCTTGTATTTGGGCCAGTTTACACCAAGTTAGATATAACTTATATTGTTATTATGTTTGCACATGAAGAACAAAGCTAATAATGATATGTTGTTTCAATTTTTATTTATGTAAATGCTACTTTTTAAGTATACATATTATTTTTATTATATTTTGTTTTCCAATATGTATGATTCAATTTAATATATAAGATGGCTATTAATGTCCATGGTATTAAGATAGAAATGGAATTAAATATCACAAAGTAACACTGAGAACTGCAAATTTCATCTGTATCAAAGTTGATTCAGAATGAATTCTGCTATACAAATTGATTATTGCATTAAGAAATCTTCCTGTTAATGTAAGTTGTATGTAAGCTTGGCATTTGTTTGGGCATCTAAAGCTATCTGTACTTGTAATCACAATTTTCATATTCTAATTGTTTGAATAGATGAAATCTAATTTATTCTGATGATAGTATTATATTTTAATGAATGAACTATGAAGACTGCACTATGGGTTATGTGAATTTTCAGGCTTTTATTATTAAGGCAGCAGTTTACACTGGACTCTTGTAGCAATCACGGAAGTGTTGTAAATCAGGAGCTCTGTTGAAGATGGTAGGACTTCTTTCCTTTACTCTGGGTTCTCCTGAAGTTTCATGCTTTGTGACATTGGCCCTGATTGTTGCCTACACTACTCAATTAGCAAGTCCACAATGTCTTCTAGTGGAAGTACTTATTAGGTTTCTATAAATTTTCCAACACAATACTGTTGTCACCTGATTATTGTGGAAACTTGTTTTGTGTATGTGAATTTTTCTGTGAAGCCTTTGTCTGTAGTATGTCTTCTCATGTAGTATTGGTTCATTATTATTGAACTTACAGATGGTATCATTGTAGACCCATAGCTGAACGTCTTTTCAAGCAGTGTGTTTTCTGTTCACAAGGCAATGAAAATCTTCAATTTTTGAGAAATAGTGTAGTGGAAACCCCACCAGGATGTTGCCACATTTTCAACAAAAGCTCATGAATGAAAAATTTTAAAACTGTAGTTCAAAATAAAGTACCCCAAGGAGATGATTTGCTTCCAGTTGATGCCTGGAACAAGAAAGCCCCACCTCTCCTGCCTTTCCTCAATTACAAATGTACAAGTCATGCATCTGAATGTGTTTTGTTTTTTTATTCTCTGTATTCTCATGAGTATAACACACAGGTTGATTTGGGGATTCCTGATAAGTTTCAACATGTATATAAATCCAAGGATCAGAATCTATGAGTAACAGTCATTGCCTATGTTTTGAAATGATGCATATGACTAAAATCATAGTCATCTATCATGTAGATTGTTCAAGTAGTATATTTTGTATTTCTCTGTGTCCCTCCTCTGATTTCTTTATACTTTACTTTGTACTATAAAGCTGTTACTTGGAGATATGGGAAATTGGCAAAAGGCTATAGCTCATCCATACAGTACTTGCCCAAACTTACATAGTTTTGTTCCCTATTAATTCAAAGAATATTGAATTCCTTTCTTGGGAAAAGGAAGGAACAGAAGTCAGTACTGCTTATTATCGTGACTGTGTACCTGGAGTGATTAGAATATTAGGCATGCTAAAATTTGGGAAAATATTTCTTAATATTGGTAAAAATGCACTATATTGTTCATTTGTTATTTAAATAGAGTAATAACTAGATATCTCACAGTGAGACATATTAATATTTAACCTGAATGTATTCAGGAATCAATAAGACAAGTATTACTCTATCACTGCAACTGTGTCTCATATTGACTTTGTTTTAATGAAGGTGATTTAACTTTGAGAAAGTGACAAGTTCAAACCCTGACTGGGTTGAGTTAAATGTAAGGGACAGGAGGATAATTGTAGAAATAGTAAATTAACTGATAACGCACAATACGAAGTCAATTAAATCAGAGAGTAGCCTACTCAACTCCACATAGAGGGTAAGAGCCTGCTGGACTAGCAGCTTCTCATTCAGATGTAAGTGCTCATCTGATAGGATAGAAAGCTTACACAACCTGCCTCAACTTCTTGTCACACATTTAATACCCTATGGCTTGTCCTCCCTCTTGCTCTCCTTCCATCTTTGCCCTTCTGTTCATCCCACCCTCCTTCCCTCTCCCTTTCCCTAGCTTTCTTCCTCTCTCTGTTCTTCCTCCCATTGTCTTTTATTTCATTTTGTATCATTACATCTGTTCTTCATTTTATTATTTTAAATTAATGCTTAATGATTAATATGTATGCTATAGATACAGAAATCGTATTTTTTCCATCATATGTATAATCATAAATTATTTGACCCTGACACTGATCAACAGATTGTCTTGATAGACTTTCATATTAACACACTATTTGATGTTTATAATGTTTTTATAACTGTCCATGTTTGCCACATTGATTTTAAAACAGAACAGAGCAGCAGGCTTGGCCCATAGTAGCCTTGACTGTTAATGATAATTATTTTTTTATTTGTTTGAGATAGATTTCACTCTTCTTTTTCTTTCTTTCTTACTTTCTTTTCTTCCTTCCTTTCTTCTTTCCTTCTTCCTTTTTTCCTTTTTCTTTTATTCTGGATATGCTAGCACTCACCATGTAGTCCAACCTGACCTCAAACTCATGGTACTAGTGCTTCCTCAGCTTTCCAATTGCTGAGGTTGCATTCATGAGCAATCACACCTTGCTAAACAAAACTATTTCATCACACCTAGATAATGCATGGAAACCTTTATACATATTTTTGTGCTTCCACGTTGATTATTATATAAACCAATGTAATAAGTTTATGTACTAAATGCTTCATGTTGTGTTAATTTCCTTAGTCATGCAGAATTTCCATAGCTATATACATTAATTTAAATACTTGATATTGCAATATAACACTGGGACATATTAAATGAGCAGAAGTAGTGGTAACTGAACCATTGTGGTTCACTGAACCATTGTGTATAATAATGTGTTTTGTACTTGTAATATTAACAGTAAGTACTTTACAATGAACCTTTAAATCAGTTTATAACATTCTGCTAGAGGACATACTAGATTTTTGCCAATTAAAAAAAACTAATATCAAATATTTTCTTGCTTTAAACATGCATTTAATATTTATAACACTCTCCATTTCAGATTTTCCCAAGAATAGTTACTACATTGTGGTTGCATACATCTAAAAATAAAATTTACTTGTCATATAGTTCTTTCAAATTACATTTTTGTGCACTGTTCAGAAAAGAAATGGTAAAGAGTAGTAGTGACTCATGGGAATGGTAAGATAGCTCAGTAGTTAGGAGAATTGTTGCTCTTGTAGAGGACCTAGGTTGTATTTCCAGTCCCACATGGCTGCTCACAACTGTTTGTAACCTCGGTTCCAAAGGACTCCCACCGCCCTCTTCTGGCCTGCTTGAGTATTGCATTTATACAGCACAGCTATTCATAAGACAAACACATACATTAAACAAAGATAAATAAGTCTTAAAAAGTCACTCCTTACTTAGGTTGTATTTATGATGTTCTTACTGTTCACCTGGAGAATACTAACTCACGTAAACTGTCCATTCTTTCCTCTCAGGTGTGGTACTCATGCGCAGGAGTATATTGATCTCTTTGAATCAGAAATATCTTCCTCATGTTCATTATATGACTATTTGTTCCCTAACTGATGGTTTTATTCCATAGACTTTGAGTATTTCAGCAGGTGACTATATAATTGGATCACTAATGGCATGCTTTGAAGACCCTGGTTCTGGGTCTTAGCTTTCTGCTCATCTGCTACCTAATAAATGCTTCCTCATACCCCGGTGCTGTAAAAGCAGTTTCTCTGCTATCACTTTCATTTTATGATGGTATGTGATACTAAAACATGTGTGAACTATGTTAGCTTATTGCTTTTTGCTGGAAAAACACTTATAATATTGTTTTAAACTTTATGTATTTTAATTAAAATTAACAGAGCAAACATTTAGTATATTATCACTTTGATAATCCAGACTATTCTACAAAAAGCAGGAATTTCTTCATAAATTTCATGTGAATTAGATATTGAAATGCAACATGTGGTAGAGCATTTTTGGATGCTCAAACTGGCATGTATACAGACAAAAGCAGACAAGACACAGTGGCATCAACAGTGAATAACATTCTCCATGTCCAACTATAAACAGTTCATGATATTTATCCTGTTTAATATTTTCTCAGCATCATATGGTGAGGGGTATAAAATAAACATCCATTATAATTACACTTTTTTGTGGTTCTGGCAGCTTAATTATTCTTCTGCAACAAACAAATTTTTAAAAACATGCTTCATATGGGCCTGGCCAGCCAGCTCAGTCAGTAGAGCAGTTTACCTGCAATCATGAGGACCTGGTTTCAGATCCCTAGTACCCACTTCAAAGGCTTAGATGTGGTGACAAGAATCTATAAATTGGGAAGGTGAGGAAAAGGGATTCCTGAGACTTATAGGCAAATTACCCTTATGCAACCAGTGACTTGCAGGTTCAATGAGAAAGCTGTTTGAAAAAACTAAGATGGAAAATGATTGTGGAAGACATCTGGTGTAGACCTGTAGGTTCTGATATTTGTTACTTGTCATCAGGTACATGTTCACACACATGAACAAGTACACACGGGGATTCACAACCACTGTTACTTCTACTTACTGTGTTACTTACAGGGTGTCTGCTTCCCTCTTCTGATTTCTGAGATCCCCTGTATGCATCTAGGGCACAGAAACACAGGAACACTCACATAAATATAAAAAAATGAATAAAGAAATACATTTTTTTTTTCAAAATTGCTTCAACAGAAGACAACTCAGGAAAGAGGATTGCCTTTTTGTAAATGAATTAATATATTCAGATTCACATTTAAAAATGATAATGACTGTGATTAGTAAAACTTTACTTTTTGGAATCAAAATTTGTAAAATGACTGATGTTCATTGCACAGAAAATCCTTACTCTTATTCGCAAAACATTATATGCACTGAAAGAATCTAATTTTTAACACCGTATAATCGAAAATATTAGTTGTGTTTCTTACATTGATTCCCATAAGGCATTTGGAATTTTTTTTTTCATGGAACACATTTTGGTTTTAGATTCCAAGTTTTAACCACCAAGAAGGTTATTTAACTAACAGATAGTTGCATTCTTACCAAATAGTTTGAGTTTATGTTATCATGTGGGTCTTATTACATTTGTGATTTAAAATCAAGATTTCAAACAATCAGTAGTTTACCTTTCTGGGAGGCACAGATTGGACTCTGGGTTATACGAAAAAGTGAAAGAAAGTATAAACAAGGTTACACTACATAGTTTTGGCTGTCTCAGAACTTACTCTGTAGACCAGGCTGACCTTGACGTCCTTCTGCCTCTGCCTCCTTGCTGTTGGGTTAAAAGGTGTGTGCCACAACTCTGAACAGTTAAGAAAAGAATTGTTGCAATCATCTTCTAGTTAATAATTATACTTTATTATGAATATTGCTATTTTGAGCAGCACATATAGTTACTTCACAACACTCAAATGAAATGTAGTAACTTACTTTTCTTGAACTTAAGTAGGTTACAGAGGTGTGCCACCTGCTCTGGCAAACATGGTAAAAAGATTGGCAAGGGAAGGTGAACTTGATCCCCCAGCTGTTTTCTTGCAACGAAGAAATAATGGCAGAGGACTACAGAGAACATAAAATATTTATGCGGTGTCACTTGTTTTGCCCAATTGGGAAATCAGCACTTTAACAACAGCATTTTACAATACCCAGGATCATGAATCTATGTTGCTGAGGACGGCAGAGTTGATATGGGTGGAGGCAAAAAACAAAACAAAACAAAACAAAACAAAAAAAACACCCAGTCTATAAAACTCCTGTAAAAAGCATTTTCTTTCTCTGAGGAAAGAAGTTAGAGCAGGGCTAGAAGATAAAGCAGTAAAAAGCTTATTTTTGCCTCAGATTCATTGAAACACTGCTTTCCATGTTCTTATATTTTTCTTCTATTACTTAATATTCTTCCAATTACATTCTTTGAATAAAATTATGTTGCTATTCATGCAAGGTTAGAAAAATAACCTTAAGCATAAAGATAAATATTCATGAGTAATATTAAAACTTGAAATTTATATGGAAACACAAAACACTCCATAGAGCCCAAAAAATTGTGAATAATAAAAATGCTGCAGTAGATTTTACTCTTCCTGATTCTCTTTTGTATGATAGAGACATCACAATTAAACAGCAGAGTATTGACATAAAACAGACACACTGATCAATATAATAGAATAAAAGGCACACACACACACACACACACACACACACACACACACCTATATCCACACATCTACAGCCACTTGTATTTATTATTCTTCAAAATAAGCCAATAAATTATACTGAGAAATCAAACAGCCTCTTCAGAAAAGGTTGCTGGGAATTTTGAATATTCGTATGTATAAACATAAATCTTGGACTGAAGCGATTCCTCAGACTGTTAAGACACTTAACCCCAAGTCTGAGGCTCTGAGTCGTACAATGCACCCACATGGTAAAAGGAGTCATTACAATTGTCCTCTGACCTCCACGTGCCTGTGTGTGCACCAAAAAAGTACATAGAAATTAAGGAAGTAGACAGATATATTTACAACAGAATAGAACTTGATTTTTCTCTTTTATGCTACATAAAAGTCAATTCCAAATGGACCAACAAGCTTAATGTTAAACCAGAAGCTGTGAAACTTCTAGAGGAAAGTTTCAGCAATGCACTTCAAGATATTGGCTGTGTAAGGCCCTTCTGAATAGATACCTGGTTGCACAGCAGGACCTCATCAAATTTCAATGGTTCTGTACTTCAAAGAAACTGTTATTTGAGTGAAGATGCAGGACAAAAATTGGGAAAAAAATGTTACAGCTAGAGGATTAGTGTCTAAAATATATAAAGATCAACTACCACAAAAACAAAACACACCTTGCAAAAGAAAAAAGCTACTCAATTAGAAAATTCTGGATTCTGGAACTACAGTGAGAGTTCTCAAATGATGAAATACAAATGACTAAGAAATATTTATTTAAGTGTTCAACATTTTAGCATTTTATATTTCAGAGAATTAGCTAGTGATGGAATCAGCCTAAATGTCTTTCAACTGCTAAATAGGTAAAGGGTCCAATTATATTACAGTCAAATCTTATTCATCTGTAGAGAAAAAGAATATAAAATTAATGTAAATGAATGGAACTGAAACAATCAATAAGAAGTCTAGACTTAGAAATACAAATACTAGTTTGTCCTCATATGTGGATTCTAACTTTGAACCATTTTATTTGTATATGCAACATGAAATATCTGTAAAAGCCAGGGGAATGGAAAAGTGTTACTGGGGAAGGAAGAAAGAACACAGATGCCGTGAATGTTGAAAGTGGGAACAATGAGGAAGTGGAGAGTTGAAGTGGTGGAATACTTGTATGTTTCATCTTACCAGCCCAGAGTCATTAACATAAACAGCATCTCTCCCAAAAGTTTCCCTTTGTCTAGTGGTTATCAAGTCTAGCACAACTCCTGTAGAGGGATTACTTGACCACGGAGAAAATTCTTTACATTCTCATGGGCTCACAGATTCTCCAATAGAGGACCAATGAATCTGCCATATAGCCATGTCACCAAGCAGCTTACCTCCAAGGAGCTCAGCCTCTGGCCAGCTGAGCTACAACATGGGGCCTAGAATCCACCACAAAATTGAAAAACTACAATATAACATGGAAAAATTCTCTAACCTTTGTCTTTGCAACATTTGTCATATAGCTTTTCGGCTATGTCACAACAAAGTCCGTCCTCATCATGGATGCTTGCATCATGATATCACAGTTTATTTAGACTGTCTTTCTATGTCCCAAGATCCTTTGCAGTTGGTAAAATGGCAGGAGGAAGTAACATTTGGAAGTCCTTGAACCTCCCTCTGGTTTTACTATGGAATGGCAATTATTCTATTACCAATATCCATCTCTGAATTGCTTTCCTGATTTTGTTGTTGTAGGTGATAGCTACCTGCCAAGGTTTTCTATCAGATGGATATGGGATGATGATCTTGCATTACCTGGAGGAAAAGCTATACTCCAAAACCCCAAATCCTTTTCATGGCTTTTTGAAAAACTGCACTAGCACCTTGCCAATATTTAATCTTACTTCATTTTTAAAAAGATTTTATGCAGTGAGTTTGAGGTTAGGTTTGTGTTATACTAGTACAATGTTATAGAGGGCAGAGGGGACACAGAGTCCCCTGAAGGTATAACAAGCTCACTAAAATGCTTCCTCTGGAAGAACAGTAACTGTGCATAACTTCTGAATGATCTTTTCAGCCCTTCAAACTTTGATTTTCATTGATTTTCACTGGAAGTAAATAGAAGTACATCAGATTTATTCATGATAGTTAAAAATATGTCCCAGAATTCTGTATCAATTTTACTTTGTTATATTTCATATTGTCAAAACTGTGTTACAAATCTCTCATCTGTAAAGTCCATGTATTGTAAAATAAATATCAATTTTCCTGAAAGATGGCCAACACCCTGGGAAATCCACATCAAATGTCAAATGAGTGCAGCCATAATAGCAAATAAACAAATAAATAATAAATAAATAAATAAATAAATAAATAAATAAATAAATAAATAAAGTTGTTAGAATTAAATGCAATGTGTTCTGTTAGAGAATGAAATGGCTGTAATTTGACCAAGCTTTGAGGGAAAATACATTTTTAGCAACTTTTAAAGATTTTTTCCATATTATTTTTCCCCTTTGTTTTATGAATCTTGCTACAGAGTTAGTAAAAATAAATTTAAAATGAGAGGATGAAATGTGTTCTTATAATTTTATTTTGTTATATTACATATTATTTATATTAACATATATATTATTATATAGATAATATATATTATATACCATATATACATATATATGGTAATATTTATTACTGATATTTATCCTCATCTTTTTTTTATGTTTAATGATTTATTTATTTTTGTTCATGTGTACGTATGTTTGTCTGTATGTGTGCATGCAACACGGTTGGGAATTCCCACTTGGTCAAAGACAGGGAGTTAGATCCCCTGGGATGGAATGACACACCTGACATGGATATAAGGAGCCAAACTTGAGTCTTAGGCAGGTGCAGCAAGCACTCATAACCACTGTGCCATTTTTCCTGTCTAATTTTTTATTGAACATACTTTTCAGGATAATGTATTTATAACTCAAAATAAATATTAATTTACTGAAGATTCAACTTTTTAATCTGTCCTGAAAATAAAGATGTGACTTAATATTATCCATATATCTATACGATGTTTTTAATAAAACATATTTACAAAGAGAGTCAAAAGTTTCATTGTTTTTCTCTGCTTACTGTCCCTATAATTATTATTGTAAAAACATTTGAATAATGTCTATGAGTAATGGACAGTAATAATGCATCATTAAAAAGAAAAGGTCACAATTCATATGAATTTTCTTAAATTTTAGCTAGTGTCCATTTATTTTTGTTTCAGGATCTCATCTAAGATGCAGTACTGTGCTTACTAGTTTTAGCATCTTCTAGATTATGACATTCTCAGGCTTTTTGACAACTTCAGAAATTTTAAGCAATAGTGAAAAGTTATTTTATAGAATGCCCTACTATTTGGTCTTCCCTAATTTTGTGTCTCTTTTTTTAACTGCTAGATGGGATTATGGGATGAAGGGGAGGAAAATCAATAACCTGCCCTTCTTACATCATATTGCAGGTGCAGCATATCAATGTCATTTGGTGTTATTAGCATTAACTCCCATCTAGATGAAATGTACCCTAATGTTTCATTATAGAATGGCAGTTTTGAAATTAAAAAATATCTTCACAAAACTCTTGAAACTTGTCTATAATTTCTACATAGTTGTAAAATCTCTATGAACCATTGTGATATTAAAAAAACTCATAATTCAAGCTATTGACTTCCACATTTATATAACTAATAATAACATAAAAATGACTAACAGATGTTGCATACTTATCCAAAAATACGGAAGTACACTTTAAATCTAGCCAATCTAAGAAAAAAATTAAGAACAATACCTATAGGTTTATATTAATGCTAATGGATGAATGAATAAGTGAACAAATATGAGAAAACTAGGTGATTGTACGCAGAATAACTTTGATGATCTATATTATATATTATATATATAACATGACCTAGGTTCAGAAGATGGAATGCAATTGTCTTATTTATTTATTTATAAGTTCTGAAAAACTACTGCCTATGATAGAGAAAACAGGAATTGTACAGTGAAGAAACATGGACTTCCAGACCTCAACAGAGAGAATCATTATCCTGGCCAGTGTCATACTGCATGGTGGAACCATGATCATTTGAGCTCAGGTGTTTTTAGTGATCCAGAAGTCCTCAGCTGCTCTACTGATAGCACATACAGATCATAGCTATCAAACAATCAAACATGTAGACAATACGAACTGGCAAGACCTAGGCAGCCTCTCACCCAACAGTGCACAAAACAAGTATTTTATACATAAACAAAAATAAACTTCTACAAAAATTCCCCTTTTCTGTATAATCCAATCAAATAAAATTTTGTTTATCCCTACAAAACAATTTAATACTTTTACATGAGAAACAATCACCAAAGGTTGCTAATACAGAAAACCAAATGAAACCAAACATCTATCAAGCTTTTCACAATGTCTTTGGGCAGCAGACATTAAAAAAAAAAACAAAAAACATTATCAATGTCTGTGCAGTTAGGCTCCTGTGGCATTTCAGCAAGGAGACAAGGAGGCATCTTTCGTGTGTGCAAACCCTGCCAGAGCTCAGCAGAGGGAACCACTATCCTGGCCAGTGACATATTGGACAGTGGAACCTGATTGTTTAAGCTCAGGCATTTTTATTGATCCAGAATTCCTCAGGTGTTTTTCTGATAGCACTTGCAGGTCATGATCAATCAAACATCCCCCACAGAAATCCAACACGTTCAGACAATACAAAATGCCAAGACTTAGGCAGACCCTCACCCAATAGTACACAGAACAATTATTTTATACATAACTAAAAATAAACTTCCAAAACATTTCCCCCTTAAGTATACGATAAGTATTATCTCTACAACACATTTCAACACTATACCAGCAAAAATATTTACAAGTAAATCAATCACGAGAGGCGCTAGTGTAGAATTCCAAATGAAACCAAACAAAGCTTCCCGGAATGTCCTTACACAACAGAAAAACACCAATGTCCAATTATCTGTAAGTCACTCATGATCTTCTGGGCTCCTCCAAAGGGCTTGGGTCACTTCTTTGGCTCTGCCCTCTACAGCACACACAGCTTGTCCTCCAGGATTTGGTTGGCTCCCCTTCACAGCTGCTGCTATTCTTCGTGATTGCTCCATGGTATTGGCATTTGCAGAATGCTGGGGTCCATTGCTGCAACTGGGCTACAATTTCATCAATCACCTCTCCTGTACTCTTTTCACGGTGCCAAGTCTCAACTTCTCTGCATGACCCCATCAATCTGGCCTTCAACTACTACTGAGGCTATACTTTTTAACAATGGCCTCTCACAGTGCCAGGCTTCAGCTGCTCTCAAATGACCCTTTCATGCCTTCAAAACCAGCACCACCTGGGTCACTCTTACAGTACCAAGTTCAGCTACCAGCATGAGATATAATCTTGGTCAGTTCTGGACGACAGCTTCTTCATGCTGACCCATATGAAGCACTTTCCAGATTTTAAGATAGAGCATGGCTTACTGGAAAAGTAACTGGTAATCTTGTCTGCAGGAAAGGTTCCCTCACTGGGTGGAGTTCTCATTAATATAGCAGACTTGTCTTGTAGGGGCTGTCTCACAGTTATCTGGACCAATTTTTTTTTTCTCTTAGTCAGGTTTGCAGAAAAAAAAATAAATAAAGTGCAGTTTAACTGGCTTTTTGGCCCCAAGCCCTAGGCTATCACAACAGCCTGTTTTTCTGGGCCAGTGGTAACAATCTTCGGTTGAAACATTCTTGTGGTGTGGCATTCTTTTTTACCACCACTATGGGGAAACATACACCCTTTTTCACAGACCTCAAACACAAGGCCCGCTTGGGATGCACACACAGAAAAAGCTATTAACAAACTCAGTTTACAGTATGCTCTGGTTTCCGTTTTCCATGTCCAGCTGCCACCAGCAGCAGGAGGGAGCATTGGCTCCCTGATCAGGAAAAGCTGTCTAAACCTTGCTTCTTCCCTGCTCTCAGCTGAATTCTCTGTTTTCATCATGAAAATTCATCCAAATTCATCCAAGCTTCATTTTCGCTTACAACTCTCTCTTATAAAGCTTTTTCCTTTTAAAAATACCTTAATCATTGTCCTCTGAGAAATACTCTGGACATAAGATACTGAAATCTGCAAGGTCTGCAGTTTCTTTTTCTTCTTCCCTATCTCCATGTTGGATTAGCTGGCATGATGTCTTGCCACACATTGGAACAGCATTTGTAGTAGTTAGCAACTCTGTGGGCTCAGCAAGAACAACAAGGAAGCATATTCATAGTGGCAAACCCTTCCAGACCTCAGCAGAGGGAACCATCATCCTTGCCAGTACCATATTGGACAATGGAACCCCAATAATATGAGTTCAGGTGCTTTTATTGACCCAGAACTCCTCAGGTGTTCTACTGATAGCATACGCAGATCATACCAATCAAACATTCCCCACATAAATCCAACACCTGCAGACAATAAAAAAGTCCAAGACCTAGGCATACCCTCACCAAACAGTACGCAAAACAATTATTTTATACATAACCAAAAATAAACTTCTACAACATATACACATATAGATAACTTTGGAAACTCATTGTTTCTTAATCTAATAATAATCTAATATTGAATACATGATTTATTTACATTTATTTAATTCTTCTATAGCATCACATCATTGAAATGTTGGTACATTCTGATCTTGTTGGTTAACAAGACTTCATTCATCTTGAATTCTATTGTGTACAACAAACAAGGCTGTCTTTATAAATTCACCTAGGAATAGAACCCACACAAAACACTTATGTAACTGTCTTAGTCACTGTTCATTGCTATGAAGAGTTACCATAATCAAGGCAACTCTTATAAAAGAAAGCATTTAATTCAGTGCTTGCTTATAGTTCCAAAGAGTTAACCCAAACACCTACACTTACTAATCCATCCCAAACAACTCAGCAACTAGGAAACAAGTATCCAAATATGTGAGTCTATGGGGGCCATTCTCATTCAAAAAAACCACAATAACCGTAGTTTTATTTTGATAAATTGAATCAAATGAGATGGAAGTAGTTAGCACCATGATCATACATATCTCAGTATATTGCTAAACACCTGACCATTTTTACAGTTCTCCTGAATCACCATTTGTGTCTGCATTCACATATATTTGTTTGTTTTTACATACATGGTGAGTGAGTGTGAGCGCACACGCACACATATTTGTGCATGTTAATTTACATGTGCTTTGTATTTGGGACAAAACCTACAACCTCGTAGATACTGGGAATATCCTCTATCTTAGAGATAGTTTTCAGATCCATATCTATTGTGTGTTCTGCATCCTGACCTAGCATAGTATTCCAGGTAGAAGAAAGGTAGGCAAAGATTAAAGCAGAAGCCAATACAATCTGTTATCTTCTGAAGCTTTCAAGGAAAATCACATTGCATTACTCTGTTATTAAGAGGTGGCTAACCACTTTGTTGTTTCTTAATTGATATCAAGTTAATTGATAATTGGAGACCATTTATATTTAAGTATGTAGGGAAGGAGCACATAAATGTAAAACAGTGAGCTCCTGTAAAATTTAAGAATGGATATATGCCCTGCTGAGATTTTTTTTCTTCTTTCTACCATCTGTTCAAACTATTTTTCAAATACTCCATTTGAATGATGACTAAATATGTCTTTAAAGTTCATTTCCCACAGGCAATAAAGACAAAAGATAGTTCTTAGCATGAAAATCCTTTTGTTAAAATTTTATTCATTTAAATCAGAATGTGGCAATTAACTCAACATGTTAAAATCAGTCTCATTAGTTTTGAGTAGATGCCAAGTATTGCTGATGAATTATCCTATTTCCTTTCAGTAGGAATATTTTATTTTAACCATGCCAATAATCCTGCTTGAATCTTGTATTCCTTACACTAAGCAATGGTAGAGATTCAGAGTTCCATAGTCTAAATTGCATCTGAGAGGATATAGGAGGAGGGCTGCTAAGTTTGAATGTTTATGTCGCTCCTACAGTCACATGTGGAAGCTCTAATCCTGTGAAATGTTGTTTGATGTGGAGACTTAGGTATAATTAGGTCACACGCATGGAGTTACTTGTATGGAATATAGCTCTGATGTAAAGATTTTTTACAAATAATCTAAGGATACAAGAAGATACTTTCAAACTAAACAGAAAACTCTTACCAGGCACAGAGTTGGCCTGCGAATTTTGAATTTTCCATATATAAAAATGTGAGAAATAAGCATCTGTAGTTTTTACCACCCAGTCTCTAAGTGTAGTTGAAGCATTCCAAGATGACTAAGACAAACTCTGGAAATTTTGTGGGAATACACAATATAAACTTAAAACCCTTTTCACTTTCCAAACACTTCTCTTCTAAGGTTATCTTGTTCCTTGCAGCATAGTTGAGAATAATTCAACAAAGGGAAAGAAAGATAGAGCAAACAACATTGATTATAGCAGAAGTATACTTCCAAAGATCAGAAGGAGAGGATCAGTTCACAGGGTCTGGGGTTTCTCCCCTTTATCTATTCTACCTTCTTCTTTACAAGCAATCTTTTCTCTACATTTCCATTGATGATTTTAAATTAAATTCCCCTACCACTATCTTCATTTATAACTAGTCTGACTAAGAAGTTTGATTCTTTTTGAGATAGTTCAAGTCACTATGATTGGTCTTAATGCTGTTTTTGGCTTAGAATATCCACTGGTGTGAGATTAAAATATCCCATTGTTCTAAAATTTAGGAATTTTAATGAAATCAAAAACCACTAGCTTTTTAGGCTGCACAAAGGGTAACAGGGTTTGGCTGTCTTCTAAGAACATTCTCTCAGCTAGAACAATCATATTTGTCTTCTACATGTAATGAATATTCCCAGAAAGTATATCTCTATATGCCAGATAGGATATCATCAAGAATCTTCAACACATTACATATACATACTGGAGGAGTGAACTAATGAATTAGATGTCATACTATTGTCAAATGCCTGCTTCAATTATCTACAACAAACTGCTTGGTTTAATGAAGATGAAATGTTAGATGAATGAGATGTAGATCAAGATGGCAGCAAGATTCCTTCTTCCAAATCTTCTGGGAAAAATATTTCTTTTTGTATCTCAGATCCTGGGGTTTCAAGAAATTCCCTGGCATGTGTGAAATAAATTATGTACCTCCCTCCATTATATACATGGAAAAAATGTCAATTAATAATTATATATCATTAGTTACACGAATGAATTCTATTACTGAGTATTTATGAAGAAACATCCTTTATTTTCACAAGAGACACTGGTTGATAATTCTTTCTTGTAATGAGTTAATACTGCTTTATGAGACTTTGTTGCTGGCCTTGTAGATGACTTAGAAAGTGTTCCTTCTGCTTTTATATTCTTTTGCAGACATAGCTAGATGTTAACCTTTCTTCCTTCAATAAGTTAAAACTCTCCAGGAAATATAATATATAGGATCTAGCTTTTTATTTATTTTTTTAAGGTAATTAAATATTGATTCTGTTTCTTCAGTAGTTAGCATTTATTCAGGATATTCCTCTTTGAGTAAATTTTGGTAGGCTGTGTTTTTCATTAATTCTGTTTATTTTATCCTACAACATGGTCATAATACTTCTCTTTTATCTTCTTTCTAGTGGCTGCCCCAATTTTATTTCTGAAATCCATAATTTGTATATAGTGTCTTTGATTGTTCACCTGCCCAAAGGCTTGTCAATTTTATTGATCTTAAAAACAAGTTTTTGGTTCTTTTATCAGTTTCTTTAATTGATTTCACCTAATTTTTTAAAATTCCTTTTTCTGTATTCTTTAAATTATCAAACTCTTAAACTGATAAATTATTGATTTTATATTCTAATATATTTTTCGATGATAATAAACGTTAATAATTTTTAATATATAATTTTTGAAAAGGCAAATTTCTCTAGCTCTTATTTGAGATTTCTCTAGAGACTCTATTTGAATACTGTTTTGTACTGAGGTATGTGTTCCATCTTCAGATACTTTGAGATTAACCTGCTACTTTTTTCTTCTTAGTTTCTAGTTTAATTCTATCATGCTGTGAATTCTGCATTTTTATGGTTTCCATATTTTTTAAATTAAGATGTATTTTTATGAACCAGATGTAATTTACTTTGGTGAATGATCAATTTGCTTTAAAATATACGTTTCTTTGTTTGTTGGTTGTTGTTTTCTACGAAATGACTTTTAGAGAAGATGATAGAAGGTCCTGACCATTTCATCTATTTTCTCATGGAATTTTTGACCAACCAAGTCTATCAATTACCAATATGAACATCAATTCCCATAATAGTGTTTTTTTTTATTCATCAGTCTTTGTCAGATTTTTGTCTCCTGAATTTTGTCATACTCTTGTACAGTGCTGAGTCACTTGGAAAAAACAATCTTCAATTTGTTGAGCTGCCTGCAAGCTATAAAGTGTTTTCCAGGTCTCAGCATTTGTGAATTGTACTCCTTGCTGAGGTGGAGTTTGGTGATGTAATTGTCTTTGAGTCATTTCTGCTATTAAGGGTAACCCTTTGTAAGCATCACAGATCTGAGGTGGAGAAGGTACCCCCAGTGGAAGTGTGACACCTCTGAGAGGGGAAATATCCCCAGGTAAAGTGTTACAGCTCTGGGAGAAAAGGTATCCTAGCAATTGGGAGTCAAGGGATACCACAAGGTCACATTGAATGACAAATTTCACACAAGAGATTTTTTGGGGGGAAAGACATAGGAGGGAGGCTACCTCTGCTCTGACAAGAAGCAACAGTGAGCTGAACAGAAAGCAGGCCTTCTATAGGGTTTTGGGGGAGGAGATTTCCAGGTTGAAATGTTACAATGTGATGATTTGGGGATTTTCAATTCCTAAACTTGGTTGATCTCAGGGATTGGTGGAATTTTGAACTCAGTGACTCGTAGGTTTTGAGCTTGATTGGAGGTGTTTTAGGTTTATTTAGCTCGGTGATTAGCAAATTTTTCAAAACCTGTAAGTGAGCTCAGACTTTTTAACTTATACCTCTCATCCACATATTCCTGTAAGTAACCTCAATAAAACTCACTGGTTCTCCAAGTTGGACTTTGGAGGTATTGGTACTTGAGTCTACTGTAGGCTTACTCTTTGGGGTGAATATATATCTTTCCTCAGTTTTGTCACATCCAAGTTCTGTTTCTGTTGAGGCTGAACCTATCATCTGAGGAGTCACAATCTGAAAACCTAAAAGAATAATACCTTCCCTGAAGTTTTCTATGGTTAAATGAACTTTTCCCAGAAGTGGGAAATATCATTTTCACATACATTCGTTACTTAACTTAGTAAATGTAAATACATTATACCAGAACTACACTGTTGAAAAAACTGAGCTAGAAATACTGAGTAACTGCTTTCATTTCTATTCTGTTGCTATGATAAAATACTATAGCCAAAAGCAATGCATGAAAGAAAGTTTATTTCTGCATATAGTTCCAGGGAAGATCTCATACTGGTGAAGTCATGGAGCAGGCTGCAGAAATCCTGTAAAGGAATAGTGCTGTGTGAAAGCTTATGTCATTCCAGGGGCTACACTCAGAGGCCTGTGAGGCTGGATGGAATATAGACACACCTTTAATCTAGTGTTCAGAAAATAGGGGTAGCAAACACTTTTAATTTAGTATTCAGCAGTCAGTGATAATCTACACCTTTAATAACTAGAAAAAAAGAACGGTGGAAGCAGGCACAGGAAGGAGAACTCAGAAGGTCACACAGGATGTGTCTTCTGAGATGAGTCAGAGTGAATGGCAGACAAAGTTACTAATCAGAAGGGTTAGCAGAGTAAGGACATATCCAACTCTAATGAGAAAAGGCAGCCTCACAGAAGTTAAGGAGAATTACATAGAAGGTAACAGAAGCAGACACAGGAGTCAGTTAAGAAGAGTCAGTTGAAGAAGTCAGAACAGAGTCAGACAGAAATGTGACTTACGGAGCAGTTAGTTGAAGCAGTGGGTTACAAAGGCAGGATGAAGCAATGAGAGTTCGGGGAGAGACATACAGATGTAGTGGAGTTCAGCAGAAGAAGCCCAAAACAGAGAGTTGAACCAAAGAGTTGAACCAGAAGGAGCTAGTCAGAGTGGCTCAGTCAGCAGTAGATCTTGGAATGCTAAGGTTGAAGCCTTCAAGCTCAGAGATTAACAGTAGATTGTAAAGAAACCAAAATACTCTAGGGCTCTAGGGCCCCAGGCAAGAACAAAATATTTAATTAGTAAAAGAATAAACTATCCTCCCTGAAATAACAAATAGGAAGCTTAGGGACAATATCTTCACATGCAAATGCAAAGACAAGAGAGAAAAATCTCTGCTCTGTGTGTTTCTATATATACTGAAAATATGTAGAAAGAAAAAAGAAATATAAGCTCATTGAAAATTTAAAAAAATATATTACATTCAAAATCAGCCTAGAGTTTTATAGTATTTTCCTCTGAATGACCAAGTATTATCTATGTTAGGCTTTGTGAGACATAGTTCTCTGTGAAACTGTTCAATTCTTCCACTCTATTATTACTAAAGGAAACAGTAGAAGAAAAACCAATATGACTGCATTCAAATCAGTCTTCATAGAAAAAAGGCAAAGCTCCATTTTATCCAACTGTTCTGATAGACATTTTCAAATAAACATGTAAAAATGTTTTAGAGAAAATATTTAAATGATATTATTTATGTTAGGAGTATATTATAATAGTGTTTTAAAGTATGTAATTGCTCATTGTATTTCCCCCCCCCTTTTCATTTCTTTTCTTTATTTTCTTCATTGTTTGCTTTTTGATGCTTCTATCTGCCTCACTTTGTGCATCCCACCAAGAGACATAGTCATTCTGTTTTCTGAATCTGACTAATCTACAATGTGCATATGTGCATACAGTATTGGTAGGTAACTGATCACCATTCAGTCATTTTCTCCTTACTTGTTGGAACTTATTTACTTTGGAGTTTCCAAACTTTTATTTCAATATTAATCAAACATCACTGACACAGCAACTATAGCAGTGCACATATTTCCAAAGTTTCATAGCTAAAAGTTTGTTTTAGAGATTGGACAGATGATGTAGCAATTAAGAGCATCCATTACTCTTGAAGGGAACAGGAGTTGAGTTCCCAAAACCTACATCAGGTGAGACAGAACATCCTGTATCCCCAGTTTCAAGTGATTCGATCCCTTTTCTAACCTCTGTGAGTACATGCGCACATGTGTACACATGCAAGCCCAAACAAAAAATATATATAATATTTCTTGAAATAGTGTTGATGAAGTCAACAGAATAGAAACAAATGCTGTGGTAGAGCCCTGTGTGTGTATATGAACCGTGGCAATTTATCCAGAGTCATTGTTTCTTGGGTTACATGCTAAAGAAATCCTAAAAATAATTCTCTACTGTATGGGCCTACTTGGTTATGGGAAAACAGACAACCACAATTTAAATATGGCACATTATCTTTCATTTTGATATTTTACTTTGTATTTCCTAAATAGGTAGATACTTAAAATTGCTCCTTCCCTCTTTCTTCCTAAATATGCATCCAGGTCAAGAAGAAAATGTAACCTACTTTTGCTGGAGAAATCCTTGGTCTATATGTATGGCTTTGCCGTGCTGTGGAGCTTTGGAATTATCTCCTATAGAATATCATTTTAATATGAGATTCCCTATCTTAGTAATAGCTTCTGCTATCACTGCAGATATTTTGTGAGTTAGTCATGGCATCTATTGTGTTTATACTTTATACCATCCGTCCCTATCACACATACTCTACAGTCATCTCAAACCTTACCAGTGTTTAGGACCTTTACAATAGATCCAGTTCCATTTCCTATATCATTTATAGAGAAAACAAAAGGTAAACTACTTCTTTTGGAACCTTAAGAATTCCTTTAAATTGTGTACATAATCTCTGGTATGATATTTATTTTGAGGGTTCATGGCATGTTGATATAGGTATTCACACTGATTTCCAGTTATAAAGCCATCAGGACGCTGAATGGATTTCTCAATAATTTCTTGCCATAAAAGCATGAGGACCTGAGTTCCAATCCCTAGCATGCATATGAAATGATTGGCACATTGGAAAGCACCTATAATCCCAGAAACGGGAAGGTGGAATTAGAAGAATCCCTAAGATTCAGTGACGATTTCTAATTGAATCTGTGAGCTCCAGCTTTAGAGAGAGACACTGTCAATAACTATGGTGTTTAGTCATTGAAGAAGACATGTAATATCAACTCTAGGTCTTCATAGAAACACAAGGAACATGTATATACATGCATTTATATAAATGCATCTGGGATACTCTTTCTAGCCTACATTATATGTTTCTTTTTAATTTAATTATTTCTGAACAAGACCTGTATTCAAATATAGTTGATTTCCAAACAACTAATTATTATGCTTTCACATATAAATCTTATCCCTTAGCAATCCACCTAGATCCTATCTACCCAGTCAACTACCTACCTACTTACATACATAGATACATGCATACATACTGTGTAAAAACTAGTCATGTTTGTCAACTTGATAAGATATAATATTACTTAGCAAATATACTTCTAAGTGTGTTTGTGAACAATTTTCTGAAGATGTCTAATTGAGAAGGGAAGACCCAGTCTCAAAGAGGGTAAAATATTCTATCTAGAGGCCAAGATACAGAAGATTCAGAAAAGCAGTTCTGCCTGCCTGCCTTCCCTGCCTCTCCCTGAGCCAGTGTGATTTTCTCTGCTGATCCCTTTCAGTTACTGACACCAATGTGGATTCCATACCAGTGGTTCCTTGGAAACACCGAGTCATTTAGCATGAGATTTTGGCTGTTCTGTTATTTAGGTTCTTAGACTGGGCAGTTCCTGAGCTCTCAGGCTCTTCAGTGGGAGCAGCTACTTTTTATTTTTAACTATTCCCCATTAACTAAACCAATCTAATAAATCCAATTTATAGCATATCTATATATCTATATATCCATTCCATTTTCTATTCCTATAGTGAACCACTCTACTACACACTTTATTGACTGCTGTTGTTTCTGTGCCAAATTAAGTTATTCTCATCTGAAACAACCCTATATATATTTTTAAATTTATTCTCTTCATTACATTGCTCCTCTTCTCATTGATTCACTAGATGTTTAAAATCCTCCTTTCCTTTTTGATTTGATCCATAACCTCATCTCTCCAACCACTGAGAGCTTGCATACAAAGGCATTTGAAATATAACACTGAGATATTAGCACAATTGCTTATCTCTGGCTGTGGATAATAGCATATTTAAAGATATCAACCAAAGTACATAAAATCTTTCCAGTAAACTTTAGAAAGAATGTACACTTTTGGAAAACCAAAATATTTGCTACCTATAAAATATTTTAAGGGCAGATATAAATTGTAAATGAATAATACTACTATCTGAAAACCTCTTGAGCAAAGTATTATTAAAAGTGAAATTCTTGCTTCAGATCATCAGACATCAATGCAGATTACATCAAATAGTTCTACAAATCTCCAAAGGAATTGCACATTTTTCTCTTCAGCTGAAAATGCTCATTTTTGCCTCCTGATATTTTCTGTAGTCACCTACAATTTTTTTCATATCTCACTGGTATCTTGAAAGGGAGTTTAGCTAGAGCTTTTAATATATAGAAAGTTTAAATAATTACATCTGTCTCAAATACTGAACTGTATTCTGTGATAGTACACATGAGGAGGGGTAAGCATAAGAAAGTGTTCAAAGACATAAAATGCTCAGATCTAACTCTCTCAGAATTTTTCATTTTTATTTTATTATGCAATGCTTCAAAATTCATTTCATTTTATGAAAATGACTCTCATCTTAGAAAATAGAATGTAAATTAACTCAATTTAAAAAGTAGAAGATTCACTTAAGCATATTTGTGTTCTTTACTTTGAAGTTAGATAAAATAATGGTTCATGGAACAGTAAATGTTGAAATTTGAATTATAATTGAAATAAACCAAAAGACATTAAAAATCCAAGGTGAATCAAAATTCACAATTAGAATTGTTCATTTTAATGACAAAACATGTATGAAATACTTTATCAAAGATTCCTGAGTTTCATATAACAACTTAAATTCATATTTGTAAAATGAACATACAAAACCAAGATGAGGTTACTCATTAGTGTTCATGCCTATATTAGAATGTCCTTATCATTAAACCATGATGATGAAGTTAAAAACATTGCCTAGTCACTGAGGTCTCAGACTCTGGGAAAAAATGGATAAATTGCAGATGGAATATTTGCTGACAGGTTATATATGACTGACAGGTAAGTTTTAAGGTAAGAAAGAAAATATATCAACTACTCAGATTATTTTATGTATCTGTATATGTGCCAGCTACTTTCTCACTGTGATAAAACATCAGAAGCAAACTACTTCATGGAGGAGAAAGGTATAGAGTTTTCTGGAATATAGTCTACTGGCTTCATTGCCTTTAGACATGAGACAAGTCAGAAACATCAGAACAGAAGGGCAAGAAATAAATTCTTCCTACCATGTAGCCTCCAGTAATATACAAAGAATCCAGAAACAGAATTATCCCTTCTCTTCACATGGTGATGGCTTATGTTCACCACAATTTAATAGGCCATTCAGTAGGAATCCATTGATGCATTACATAATTGATAACATTAGCATCCTCAGTTTCAAATCACCTATGGACAATAACAGCAGCCAGTGTTCAAGCCTTCAGCACATGAGGCTTTTTTAGAAATACCCTTCATACCTAACACATAATGATGACAAAAATAAGGTAATGCAAATGGTGTTGAAAATGTGCTGTGTTTTCAATTGAAAGAATTAGAAAAAAAAAACATGAGTAATGGTGTTTACTCATGTGAGGAATCATGTGTAAATATGTAATAATTGAAAACTGGCAGTGTAGAATGTACACTCATAAACTAAAATTGGTTATGATAAAAATTATCAAATGTTTCTAGGGTATATTGCTTTTCAGTGATCATTGTATGGTAATGAAAGATACTAATTTCTAAGTTATTTATCACCTATACATATTTATTTTTCCACAGTACTCAATAAAGTTTCTAATCAAATGACACTTTACAAATTATTGAATAGTATAGACTCAATATTCTTAAATGTGATATCTAGCACTATAAATGGCTTTATGGTTAATTCACTGACATAAAGGACATTTGTAAATGTGGCATTTTCTAAAAGTTAGAGGTCTCAAGACTAAATTAACTTTTTATACATATTTGGTCTAAAAGCCACTGATGAAAAGTGTCTTATCAGGTAAAATGGTCTATTTCAGAAAGACTACAATGTTGCCACTGAATTGTCTTGTGCAAACATTGTCTTTACCAAATACAAGACATCTCCAGAACCATATCTGGGGCACGGTTTTACCTGTTGTTGCCATTGCTTTCATGCTAAATGGAAAAATTCTCTTATTTCTCATCTTCCTTCTGGTTAGTATTTAATTTCATATGACTATTTTCCCTGCTTCCTCTAGATACTTACTTATTTAATTATCTGTGTGTGTGCACACGCACACACACCATATATACATGGGTGTCTGGATTATCCTGAGAAGGCATCAGATCTCATGTAGATGAAGTGAACGAGGTTGTTGGCTGCTCAACATGGGTTTTGTGCACGAAACTCGGTTCATCTACAAGAGCTGTAAGCAATCTTGACTTCAGAGTCACTCTCTAGACCCTGCTCTTTCTTATATTTTAATTTTAGAATATGATTTCTTATTGAAATTACCACTCCTGCTTGAAGGTATTGGTGCCTAAATAATACTTGTTTTATTAGAATTCCTCAACAGTATGGCAACTCAACTTTCTATCCTTTAAGACAGAAGAAAACATTGAAGCAAGTTGTTATGTATAGAATTTTCTCTGCATAGCATAGTGTGAAACTATGACATTTTCCCTTCTTTCTGTGTTCATTTCATGTGGAGAAACTGAGAGTAAAGCTATGAAGTTCCTAGGTGTCTACAAATATCAACTTAAAGTAGTGTGTGTGTGTGTGTGTGTGTGTGTGTGTGTGTGTGTCTGTTTTGTGCTTTGAGTGTGTAAATCTGCATTTTACATAGAGACATTTTGTGTGACTATATTTTTATTTATGTGGTGTAGAGAGAGGAGAAAAATTGGTTCCTGAGATCACAGCCAATTGATACCGCCAAAGTTTCAAGTAAAATTAATAATATTTCTTTTCATCTACCCTTCCTTAATTTGTCTTAATAACCCACAGTAGGATGTTTAAACATTTAAAAGGTTGAACTTATATAATAGAGATAAGACAAAAGAGAGGCAAGAAATTCTGAACATAATCCTGAAGTCAGACTTAATGATTGTATGATTTTACAAAAGTTAAAAGCTTTATTTTCAATGTAATGATGCCTCTGTATACTGTATTCCTTCCTTCTCAGTCCAGGTATGCTCCACTCTTTTCCTTACATATAGCTTTAAAATATTCAGTTTGTGATATTGATATATTGAAGGAGATCTGTTACATAAAGATTTATAGTTATGTATGCCAAAATATAAAAGTATCCAGTGAGTGATAACTAGATTAACAAATAATATTTGCCTGTCTTTAGATTACCTATCAACATTACTGTATGGGAACAGTCATTTAATCTCTGTACCTCAGAAAACACTGCCAAATGTTTTTGAAAGTTTAATTGTAGACAATATATTATTCAATATTTTTGTCTTTATTCTTATTTCTAGAATAATTTCATTTCTGTTTTATTGATTTGATAATGACACATCTAACTCAGAACTCTACACAGTAAACAGGCTCCCAAGACCAACATTTTACTAAGCTTATGGGACTATTTTATGCATTTATTATCATGTGCTGCTGGTTTTTAAAATGCTTTGACAACTTTTGTAAAGCCTATAAAACCTAATGAATCCTGTGTGGAGAATTTCACTATGGTTGATTTTGGGTATATATAGGCTCTCTGATAGATCTCATGCAACGAAGTAATTTTGCTTTATCAAACAACTCCCAAGGAAAATAATCATTGTATATCCTTACAGGCAAACAAAGAATATACATGTTTTTCTCTGTATCTAGTCACTTAATCCTTTACCAACAGACCTTGTAAAAATATGGGAACTGATTTTTCTGACAGTGCACACACATTTCATTTAAGAACATCAATAAGCCATTCAAAGAGAAAAAATATGTGAAATTAAATGAATGTATACATTTATTTTTGCATAACCTTTGCACACATTCAGCTGAACTTATTTTAGAAAATAGTTACATATTCAAGTTTTTGAACTGTAATATTCACTCAACCAATCATTATGAATATTTTAATATTTCTCATTAAAATAATTGCCAATATGGCTTTTACTCTGTAGTTTATTAAATTTTTTGAAACTAATTTCTTACTCTTGTACATATATACTTTCCTCCTTTACCCATAACAGAATATTGAATATGATTTTATAATATTGTATTAATAAATCCTAAGAATGAATGTGTAGAAAAGAAATTTCTGTATGTGAGCTACTTTGTCATAGTCACCAAACCTAGAATTAAAATCACATTAAGTAAATAATATTTTTAAAACTCAAGGTTTATTTGCCCATTGGTATTTATCAAAATCAGGGTTTTGTACATTATAGACAAACTTTCGCCACTGAGTTACGTACTAAATCTAGATAAAACTTCAAGGAATTATATAGATTATTATCTTCCATAAGAACTATTTTCATCAAGTGCAAAGTAAAACACATTTTAGTATAATTAATGCTATATATTTTGGGTCTTCATGCTTTTGTATTTCTATGATACACATTAACTGTTCCAAATCTACTGTAGAATGTTGGCGCATGTAATATAATTCCTGTCTTGTTGTTCCAGCCTGCCATCATGAACTCCCAAAGACCCATGGTTGCATAACAAGATGGCAGAGGAGAAGAGAAAATGGACACACAGGGGAAACTGAAGGTGTGCTTGCTACACTTGCTTTATCACACTCCTCTTGGCTATTTTAGTAGTTACTTATTTTGAGGTTGTGACAAAATTGCCGATGAGGACAACCTAAGAAGGAAGGGTTTATTCTCGTTCACAGCTCAAAGGGATCTAGTCCATCATGACAGAAAGGATGTACTGTGAATAGCATGCTCAACTTGTTTTCTAGCTTTAATAATCCTAGGACCTCAGTCCATGTAATGGTGCCAACCACTGCTGTGGTGGCTCTTCCCATCTCAACTGATCTGGTCTCAAGCTGGTCCCTCAGATATACATAAAGGTTCATCTTTTTGGGACTCTAGATCATATGAAGTGGAGAATCTATATTAACTGTCACACAGAGTAAACAGTGAAACCTCATGAAATCAACAGCTCATTCTCAATAGATAAGAATGCATCTTAAAGACAACAAATACTTCTCTCAGCGTTACTTACAAAAGGCCACATCTTTCAATATTCAATTCTGAGTCAGATGAAGACAAATCATATTTCATCACTGAAATGTTTATTTGTTTAAATTGTGTCTCAATAAGGACCTTCCCCAGATCTCAAGGGAATTGCTCATTGTCTTTATACAATTTTAAAACAATTTTTATATTCTTCTAAATAAGTGACAAGAAGATATCTTTGTATACTTTTTCTTTGCATTTTTAGGTTAGGTCTTGATTCAAATTTAAAATAACATGTATTAATTTCTATCAGCCATTTTTAATGGTATATATTTATTTATATATTTTTATTGTTCCTTTCAGTACAGTAACAATTACATGTATATTTTATTCATATTCTCTATCACTGAGTTTAGTTTGCTTCCTTTTAAATTCTGTTATTTAATGTAACATTTAATTGTATACTTTTGTATCACATAAAATATAAGAATCTGCATAATCATTCTATTAGATTTTTAGCTACTTTTTTTAGCTTCTTTTTAGCTACTTAGGTGTTAAAAGGCCTCCTTTAAATTGACTTCATGTTTCTACTAAGTGAACATATTTCCTTATTTAAATGCCATTGAATTTTTAAACTATTATTAATTATTTATGCTTATTTAGTAATTTGCATCTTTATGTTCATGAATTATTTTTTAACTATTTCAAAACTTCCATGTAGCTCAGTTGGATTTATATTTTATATTCATAGTATTGTTTTCCTAGTGTTTTTGATTTTCAGATTTATTTCCTTTTAAATCCAGAATTGTATCTATTTCAGAGTTTGCTTTAAAAAAAAAAATAAAACAGAGTAACAAGGAATCCTCAAGTCAAAATTATCCATTGGAAAACCTCCAAGTTTTCTTGATGAACAATATTATGACCCCACTATCTCACTCAGATATCCTCTTTTTGAATGTAGACTAATGGAATTATTGCCTTGGAAAGAATGTGATTTTCATTTCTAACTGGGAACTACTAGAAACTTTCTGTGTACAAAACACTATATGAGTGTGCTACACAGAATTTTCATACCATGTTTATGATGCAATATATCTATGGTGACATGTCCGCTATCTTTTCTTCATGAAGGGAAATTTGAATATCCTTCCATCTGATTTCTGAGCAAAATTGTAATTTAGTTTTTACTCATTAACTCTTTGTTCTAAATGTCTTCTGTCTTCATTAGTCAACTTGATAGAATGTGTTGACTTGCCTCAATCTGTAACCCAAACATTCACTGTGGTTTAAGTAAAATTCTATTGATATCAAATAAAGTATGTTATACCTGCTTATTTACATTTACAATGACTCTATTTAGGGAAAAAAATACTTAAATGAACACTTGGAATTTTCACAAATTACTTTCTTTTTTTATTGTACCAACACAACCATAACAATGCCCTCTTTTTCTAATTACTTGTGCATGCTCACCAGTGCCTTAGAATAATCTATTGTAAACGTCTGTCCTACTTGACGGATTTGTGGTGGGTGGTAGTGGTGGTCATGGTCTTCAACACTTCCAAAAACACATGTGAGAATATAGGGAATGAAAAATCCTCTGTGGTATATATAGGGGCTCTTATTTCCAATTTCTCTTATTTCCAAGTCTTGTTGGTGGGACCTACATATAATAATTAAGATATAACATCTCATGGACACTCTTTATATTTAATGTATGTATTGCATTTTAAGGATATACTATGCATTGTGATATTTCAGAGTGTTGCATATAGGCATAGAATTTACTGATCTTTTAGAAGTCTCTTTGGAAAGTTAATTAGAATATTTCAGGAGTCTAAAGTGTTTTGGACAGTTAACAATATAAACATGGGTCGAATTCTGCTCACTCATTATTAAATAGTGGTATTTTTTCTAATTCTGTGTTATAATTGGTCATATACTTGAGACCATACTGGGTAGTATTACTGGATAAGGGGCTTTGGAAGAGAAACGTAATCACTTACCCAGAAGAGGTTCCAGTACTGTTCTGAAACTAAATAACTGAACTTTCTAGTTGAAATTAACCATTGATATTCTTGAATAATAGAACCTTAAATTCTGCCACTGAATTCTTTCTTTCCCATATGTGAAACTGTATTAAAATGTGGATTAAATGCAGCATGCACTAGTTTTCAACTTATACCTATATGTTGAATAAGCAACCCATAAACTAGGTAGAAGACATTCTTCTTCTTTCAGATGTAGGAAGGGATGTCATCCTCCATAGTACATCACGTAGTACAAACTGGATAACTGGCATAAAAACAATTATAGGGAGTGACAGTAGAGTCACAGACATGTGCTCATCTTATGCATGTGTTCTTGTCTGATTGAGGTTTTAGCCAGCTTTACATTTTATCAGTAGTAATAATAATGAGATATTAGGCCTCTGAAAATTTGTGACCTTTGGAGCCATAAACAAGCTAGCTCATACTGGGAGATTTCATGTACATTGTCACTCAGGCCATTTCTCTTATTACACAAAATAGATAAACAAATGTAATGCTTTCAGTATCATACATTCTATCTCTACCGAGTCTGTTCCTTAAAACAAAAACAAAAATGATTTTAAGATGCAGATAGCCTTTTCCCAACATCTGAAGAGTTTAGGTCATGTTGTTCTACATTGCCTTTTCTGTGTATTAGAAGTGACATGTACTCACTTTAGATCTGTTAAGCTATATAAGTAATCAACAGGGCAAACTGCTCTATAACTAGGATATACCATAAATGTCCTTGCTAGCCTGAACCTCACTCATATTTAGTTGTCCTTCTTATTATCTGTTATAGAGTTTATACTAAGATTATCAGGGTAAGAAATAAATATAGTAGTATGGCTTTTGGTGTAAATCTGACATCACAGAACTGGTCCTATGGTCACAGCGCTGGCTAGTTTTATGTCTACATGACACAATGTACAGTTATCAGAAAGAAAGTAACCACAATTGAGAAAATGCTTCCATAAGATCAGGATGTAGGGCACTTTCTTAATTATTCATTAATTAAGGGGAGGGCTCAAACCATTATGGGCAATGCCACTCCAGGACTGGTGGTTCTCAGTTGAATAAGAAACCATGCTGAGAAAGCCATGAAGAATAAGCCAGTAAGTAACATTTCTCCATTGCCTGCCTCTTCATCAGATCTTACCTCTGGGTTGTTGCCTTGTTTGAGTTCCTATCCCGAAATTCTCTGATGATGAATAGTGGTATGAAAATGTAAGTCAAATAAATCCTTCCCTCCCCAGCATGCTTTGGTCATAGTGGCTCATCAAAGCAATAAAATGCTAAGGTAATCACTAAAAGCATGTGCATTTCGAAATCATTATCAAAAGGCTTGTCTCACACTTTCTGAAGCATATTTGTCTCACTACAAAAATCACTTTATAATTACCATTATTATTCTTCTGTTGATTATCTGGGATGATTATATTGGTATAGCACAATATCATAATGATGTAGTAGCACATCATTACAATATTGCACAGTGTGCTCAAGATATCTAGAGGTTGTTTAACTAAGTCACAGAACTGTTACTTATTGTAAATGCATATGATATTTCATGATACTGTTTCTAATCTAAATACAAAAATTAATCATCAGAAAATAATGGAAAAAATACGTATCTGGTGTTAATGGAAACTAGAATAGGATACTGAATCCCCTGGAACTCAAGATACAGCAAGTTCTGAGCTACAAAACCAGGACCACTGCAAAACCAGTAAGTCCCTTTAAACCTGGAGCCATCTATCCAACTCTCCTTGTCCTCCCCACACTCCCCCTCCTTCTGTTTATCTTCCCCCTCCTCTTTTTCCCCCTTCCTCTTCCTCCTCCTATTTCTCTTCATTTTTGTTCTTCACTTTCCCCCTTTCTCACACTCATCCCTCTTCTTCTTTTTAATCACTTACTTGTTGTCCTTGAAACTGCTTCATCTCATAGTGGCTCCATGTTGAATCCAATATTGAATCCAATAACTCATTCAATCCCTCTCCTTAGCAGGAGAACACACATTGTTCTTGTTCTTGTTCAAATCTTGATAAATTCAAAGCAAGGACACTATTCTAAGAAGATCATTTAATTTAAGTAAGATATCTACTTGGTAATCAATGAAAAGTTTGAATACATAAATGCATGCAACTGTATTCTTAAACTTCATTTGACGGGGACCAATTATAAATGTTTACTTTTTCACTAGTAACTGAACTCCTGCCTCCAGGTTCTCCTGCTCAACTTGTAACTTCTTGTAACTGGAAGACATTTTCTGCCCTGAAAACAATAACAGATTCTTGTTCTCTTGCCCCAACTGATACTGAGACAGGTTCCTAATTTGTAAATTTTTCAACCTTCTAGCTCTAAAAGTTTATGAAGGAAAGAGAAATAGGAGAAATATTCACAGCCCCTTCTGTCTGTTCTTATCTGTCTGAGTCTAGACAACTGGACTATCACCTAGCATCTTTTATCCCCTCACTGTCCCATCCACTAACTCTCCTCTGTCTGAGCCTGGTGCCTGCTTTCCCATCAGTGCACTTCCATGAACTCTCCTCTAACACTGAACTGCCAATTACAACTGGCCAGTCTCCTTTATTGGGCCTCCAAGCAGTTACCAGAAGTCCAAGTGGCATATAACCATAAGAAATGCTGAACAGTACAAAATCTTCTTGGCAAGTGTCCTATTATATCCACCACACACTTACTAAGATATAAGTTGCATGATACTGATTACTTTTTCTTTGAGGTTTTCTGCTAGGCCATCTCTTCTCCTTTCTGGTCTTTAGGAGTTTATCTTTCACATTCATACATGATGCATTACTAACACAGACAGACAATTAAGGGAGGTAGGTTTCTTGAGTCAATTCCCTTTCTCTAAAGCTTTTACTTTCAGGAGGATGGTAAATAACACTGTCCAATTCTGTCTTGTGACTTTTTGCACAAATCCATTTTCTATTAAAATCCTATATGGATCTTTTGTGTTTCAAGGAACTCTGATGTTCACTGATATTACTAAAGTCAACAGTCTGTTTCAACATTTTGTCCACTGACTCTTTTGCATAGAGACAGCCTATTCCTTTGAATGTCTGAAACTTTGGCATTTAGGTGTTTCCCTCTGGTTTCTGTTTGCTGTTAAGTGTTCTCTTCCTCTGAAAGGAACGTCACAATCTTCTCAGTTCTAATGCACTGTCAGCCATTGTATAGGTAATGGAAAGTCTTGGGACTTTTGGAGGTTGACTCAAATTTGAAGTGATTGGCATTTAGTGGGCCATCACTCTCATTATCTTTTCCTGGAATCTTCTGATGACTGCCAGTCAACTGTTGCAAATCAGCCAAAGTGAGATACACATGGGGAGAGTTTTTCATCAAGGCTTCGTATTCTTTGCCTTTATCAGAAACTTTACTGACACTGATATTGGAGACAGGTAGAAATTTAGGATTCAGTAAATTTACTCCATAAACCAGGACTGATTATTTTGTTGCTTTTAGCTTTTTGTACTTTATTACAATTATTAGAATTCTCTTACTTTTTCAAAATAACTTTTCTTTCCATAGTCATGTTTTTCAGGACAGTGGTAAGAGTATTCAGGAGATCTTCCAGGCCCAAATCTAGTCTTTACTAGTTTTGATGATACCCACAACTTCTCATTTCCACTGGAAATAAGGGCATATCCTCTGCCCCCAGCTCAAGACTTGTTCTGATTTCCACTCAGATGTTAATATATCTTTAATATATGAGTTGTTTTAACTCTGCAATTCTTGCTATTGTCCAGTGTCTCTCAGCTGCTGTTGTCCTTGTCTCATTAGCATTCAGAAAATTTAAAGTTAGTAGTGCACTATGTAGTCAAACTCTGAGGGTTTTTGTTATTCCTTTTTGTCATGCAATCATTTCCTTTAATGTCTGATTACATCTTCCTATAACTGCTTGTCCTATAGGATTGTATGGTATACCAGTAATACGCTTTATGACATAGTATGGAATTTTTTTTCAATGTACTGGAGACATATGCAAGAACATTATCAGTCTTAATTTATATAACTATTTCCATAATAGCAGTTGAAGTAAAATGTGGTTTGCTGAAAGATAGTATTAGGAAATTAACTGGACTTAATTGGGCAGAGGAAGCCTCTATGGATTTTGTAATGAATAATGCTGAAAAATGGCTTGTATAACTTATTTCAGGGCTCATTTTGTATTTTTGAGAAAGTAATTATGATTAAATTCTTAAGAGTATTTGTCTATATTTCAGGAAGTGTAAGAACCAGAGTTAGTAGAGGACAGCAGGAGAACATAGCCTTCTAAATCACCAGAGAAAAGCTCATATGAACTCACAGAGACAGAAGCAGCAAGCATAGGGCAGACACAGGTCTGGACCAGGTTCTACTTATATTCCTTTTAGATTCCCTGAGATATGAGGTGGGAGGTGTTTGATGGGTTATTCCCATTATTAAGAGAGGTGAATATATCACCTTCATATATTTTAGGAAGATTCCTCTGCACTAGATTTCCATATGATCCCTCAAATACCCCTCAAGTGTAGTTGTCTCTTTCAGCACTTCTTCCCTCTACCCTATCTCCCTCCCACTCCCCACCTCATCCCCTAGTTCTAGTCTCCACCCACCCCCATTATACCCATAAAATCTATTATATTTCCTCCTCCAAAAGATGTCCTTATACTTTACACTTTATATTTCCTTTATACCTCTTTTTGAAATGTAGGTTGGTTATCATTTATTTTATAGTTAATATCCACATATATGTGAATACATACCGTATTCATCTTTCTGGATCTAGTTTACCTCATTTAGGATTAGTTCTTTTTTTCTAATTTCATCCATTTGTCTACAAATTTTACGGTATCATTCCTTGTGATATGATAAAGCATTCTTTACGTATATTCTCAAAAGTGATATAGCTTGATCTTGAGGTAAACTGGCTCCCAACTTTCTGTAGAACCACCATATTGACTTCCATAGTGACTGTACAAGTTTACACTCCAAGGAGCAATGGATGAGTGTTCATTTTATTCCACATCCATACCAGAATGAACAGTTATTTGTGTTATTGATCTTAGCCATTCTAACATGTGTAAAATGGAATATCAAAATAGTTTTGATTTGCATTTTCCTTAATGTTGAAGATTTCTTTAAGTGTTTCTCAGCTATTTGTGTTTCTTGTATTAAGAATTCTGTGTTTAAATCTATACCTAATTTGCTAATTGTATTATTTTGTTTATTGATGTCTCGTTTCTTGATAACATGTTTTGGATATTAGTCCTCTATCAGATGTGAAGTTGGTAAAAAACAAAACAAAAAACAACTTTTCCCTTATGTAGGCTGCTGCTTTGTCCAAATGACAGTCTGAATGACAGAATGTTTTATAGATGCTTTTCAGTTTCATGAGGTCCCATTTATTAATTATTAATCTCAGTTCCTGTGTTATTGGTTTTCTGTTAAGGAATTCTTCTACTCTGTCAATGAGTTCATTCATGACCATTCCCTACTTTCTCTTCTATCGAGTTCAGTGTATCTCTCTTTTTTGGGGGTGGGCAAGGAGGATGATGGTTAAATTGAGGCCTGTGTTAAAGAGAAGGCAGGAACAGACATAGCCAATAACAAGGGAGAAATAGGGGAATTTCTCCTCCTGATGATTGTCAGAGTAAAACCAACTCCTCATGCTTAGAGAGGAAATCACCAGAAAGTGTTGCTTTAAAAACTGATAGATCAAGATGCCCACCTGAGAAGTTTTCCTGAGTCCTAGATGTTCTGCTTGAGGAGTTCATGGATGGAACTTTGGCTTTCTTGGGGATGGGCTTCTACTTGTCAAGCACTGTGCCTCTCCTCACCACCCTCCAAGACTTTCCATCCTACCAAATTGCTTAGTCCAACTGATCAGAAAATATCATATCACTGGCAACTTGCTCATCCCCAGGGACAACAGAAGCAGACAGTTATTAAAAAATTCTCCGGGATGAGTTATCCTGGACTAAGCATAAAGCAGAAAAGAGTATAACTCCTTTTATGTTGAGATCTTTCATTCAATTGTACTCAATTTTAGTGCAGCGTGGTCAGTTAAAATCTATTTGCATTCTTCTACATGCATATATTTCAGTTTGACCAGCAGCATTTGTTGAAAATATTTTATTTCTTTTAGTGCAAATTTTTGATCTCTTTATAAAAAAATCTTTGTCTTTGATTCCATTAATCAACATATTTGCTTTTAATGTCAATACCAGGCAGTTTTTATTACTATAACTCTGAAGTAAAACTTGAAATCAAGAATTGTGAAACCTCCAGGAGTTTCTTTATTGGTCAATACTATTTTAGCTATTCTTGATTTTTTGTTAAACCATATAAAGTTGAGAATTGTTCCTTCAAGTTCTGTGAAGAATTGTGTTGGAATTTTGAGGAGGGTTGCATTGAATCTAGAAATTTTGGTAGGATGGCCATTTTTTACTATGTTAATCCTATTGATTAATGAGTGTGGGAGACCTTTTCATCTCCTGATATGTTCTTTCTTCAAAGACTTGAAGTTTTTATCATATAAGTCTTTCACTTGCTTGGTTAGTTACCCCAAGATATTTTATAATATTTGAGGCTACTGTTTAAAATATTGTTTCCTTGATTTCTTTTGCAGCCCATTTGTCATTTGTATATAGGAGTTCACTAATTTTTGAGTTAATTTTTAAAATTTTTATACAGTTGCTTTTCTCAAAGTGTTTACCTTCTGTAAGATTTCCCCAATGAAATGTATAGGCTTACCTATTTATGTTATCCTATCACCTGCAAATAAAGATACTTTGACTTCTTCATTTCTAATTTGTATTCCTTTGATCTCCTTCAGTTGTCTTATAGCTCTATATATTGCTCTATAGTACTTCAAGTATTATATTGAATAGGTATGAAAAGCTTAAACAACCATTTTCTAGTTCCTATGATTGCTTTAATTTCTTTTCATTTAATATGATGGTAGCTATAGGCTTGTTGTAAACTGTCTTCATTATGTTTAGGTATCTTCATTGTACTCTAATCTCCATTGGACTTTTATCATGAGGAAATATTGGAATATGTCAAAGGGCTTTTCTGCACCTAAGGGATAAACATGATTTATTTTATTTCAGTGTATTCATATGATGGAATACATTTATTGATTTTTCTTTATTGAACCATCCTTGCATCTCTGATATGAATTCTACTTGATCAGGTAGATGATAATTTTGATATCTTTGATTGGGTTTGCAAATATTTTGTTGAGTATTTTAAAATAAATGCTCATAAGGAAAACTGGTCTGTAATTCTTTTTTCTTTGTTATATCTTTATGTGATTTGGCTATCTGGGTAACTGTGGCCTCATAAAATTAATAGTGCAATTCCCTTTCTGTTTCTGTTTTGTGGAGAGTTTTGAAGAGTATTGAAATTAACTCTTCTTTGAAAGTCTTGTAGAATTGTGCACTAAAATCATGTGGCCTTAGACTTTTTATTTTATTTTACTTTTTACAACTACTTCTATTTCACTAGAGGACATAGGTCTATTTAAATTGCTTATCTGATCTTGATTTAGCTTTGGTAAGTGGTAACTTTGGAGACAATTACCCATTTCATTTAGACTTTTTTAGTTTGGTAGAATACTTCTTTTTAGTGTGTAGCCTTATGAGTCTCTGCATTTCCTTGATGTCTGTTGTTGTTTTCCTTTGCTTTCTGATTTTGTTAATTTGGATATTCTTTTTCTGTCTCTTTGTTAGTTAAGACTTTGTCTATCTTGTTAACTTTCTCAATGAGCCAACTTTATGTTTTATTCTTTGTATTGTTTATATTATTATTTTGTATTATTTGTATTGTTATTTTTGTTTCTATTTGAATGATTTCAGTTGTAAGTATGATTATTTCTTTCCATCTACTCTTGAGTATGATTGCTTCATTTTTGTTGTCTAGTTTTATGAATGCTGTCAAGTTGCTAATATGAGATCTCTTCAGTTTTTTTTCTTAATCACTTAATTTTATGAGCTTGATTCTTAGAATCACTTTCATTGTATCTCATAAGTTTTGATATACTGTGTTCTTCATTTTCATTCAATTTTAGAAAGTTTTAATTTCTCTCTTATGTTCTGTCACGAATCATTTTTCATTCAGTAGAGAGTTGCTGGGTTTCTATGATTTTGTGACTTTTCTGTTGTTTCTGTTGTTGATATCCATCTTCAATCTGTGGTAGTCTGATAGTATGCAGGGTGTTGATTCAATTCTCTTGTATCTGTTGAGACTTGCTTTTTGCACAAATACATGGTCAATTTTGGAGAAAGTTCAAAGAAGAAGGTATATTCTTTTGTGTTGGGCGAAATGTTCTGTAAATATATGTTAAATCCATTTGGTTTATAATGTCTGTTAGTTTCAATATTTCTCTGTTAAGTTTTTGTCTTCTGAATGACATGTCCATTGGTGAGCATATGACATTGAAGTCTCCTGCTATCAGTGAGTGAGAGTCAATATACAACTTAAGATATAGTATTCTTTCATTTACAAACTTAGGTTCCCATGTATTGGGAGCATAGATGCTACAAAAATTTCAAGTCCTCTTCATGGATTTTTCCTTTGATAAGAATATAGTTTTCTTCCCCATCTCATTGATTAATTTTCACTTGAAGTCTATTTTGCTAGCTATTAAAATGGCTACAGCAGCTTCCTTCTTAGGAATTTCCTTCTATTTGCTAAGAATATCTTTCTCCAATTCTTATCCCAAGGCAACATCTATTCTTGATGTTGAAGTGTGTTTCTTTGAAGCAGCAGAATAGATCCTGTGATTGCTTCCATTCTGTTAGATTATATTCTTTATTTGAGAATTGAGACCATGAATATTGAGAGATATCAATGACCAATGACTATTAATTTCTGTTATTTAGTTGTTATTGTTTGTGATGGTTGTAGTGTGTGTGTGTGTGTGTGTGTGTGTGTGTGTGTGTTTATTATCATTATTATTACTTGTGTGTGTGTTTTCCTTCCTTTAATTTTGCTGGTCTAAGATTATTTATTCCATCTGTTTACATTGGTGTAGTTAACCTACTTATGTTAAGAGTTTTTCTTCTAGCACCCGTGGTGCTGGATTTGAAATTAGATATTTTTAAATTTGGATTTTCCATGGAATATCTTAATTTCTCCATCTATGGTGATTGAAAATTTTGCTAGATATAGTAGTCTGGGCTGACATCTGTGGTCTCTCAGAGTCTGTAACACATCTATCTAGGCCCTTCTACCTTTTAGAGTCTTTACTGAGAAGCAAGTGCAATTCTAATAGTTTTGCCTTTATATGTTACTTGGTCTTTTTCCGTTGCAGCTTTTAATATTATTTCTTTGCTCTGTAGGTTTACCGATTTGATTATTTTGTGTACTTTATTTTCTGGTCCAGTCTAGTCAGTATTCTTTTACATTTATAGATAGTTCCCTCTTTAGGTTAGGAACATTTTCATTTATAATTTTGTTGAAATTATTTTTTAACATTTGATCCAGGAATTTTCTTCTTCTCTTTCTGTAATTCTAAGTTTTGAACTTTTCAAAGTGTCTCTGATTTCCTAGATGTTTGTATTGGAAGTTTTCTGGATTTAACATTTTTTTGACTGGCGAATCCATTTCTTTTTATTGTGTCTTCAATGCCTGTGAAGAATCTCCTCCATCTGTTGTATTCTGTTGGCAAAGTTTGCCTCTATTATAGTTCCCTTTTAAACTCTAAAATTTTTCATTTCCAGAATTCCATCACTTTGACATTTCTTTATTGATTGTATTTTCATTATCCTTCTTGAACTTTTTATTCACTTTCCCTACTGTTTGTGTTTTCCTAGATTATTTTTAAAGGAATTATTCATTTCTTCCAACTGTTTGTGTTTTCCTGCATTTCTTTAATTAATTTCCTCTTTTAGGACCTTTATCATCTTCATACAGGCAGTTTTCAGATCTTTATCTTGTGCATCAGCTATGTTGGAATATTCATGGCCTTTTGTGACATGATAGCTGGGCTGTAGTGGAGACATTGTACTAGCTGTTTTTAATTTTTTTAAGTATGATATCTCAGAATCTGGGATTGGGATGATTATTGGTTTAGGTGCTGATTTCTGGTTTTGTTTTTTGTTGGGTGGGTGATTTGTTCCTTGGTTTTTGTTTCCCATCTGGATTTTCAGAGAGTGTAATGGTTGTATATTGCTTGATTAAACATTTGGTTGTGTGCTGTCTGATAGAAAATTTTCTTTAGAACTGATTATTGTGGCTTCTAGGGTTTCAGGTAAAATGTGTTTCCTGGATATTGAGAACTGACACCTAGACATAGTATGGGCTAAGAGTCTGAATGGTTTCACAGGAAGGAAGAAAGCAGAGGGTTTAACCAGTATTATTTTATTTCATCCCATGGGAATGGGGAGAGACATCAAAGAGAGCTCACTCCAGAGGGTCCAATACTGTCCTGAGGATAAGACTTGACAGTTAGCATTAGAGGAATAGAAGAAGAGAGGAAGATACACAGATAACCTATCTGCTTCCTTGGCAGTAGTGGTCTGTGGGTTAGTAGGGAGTGCCTGATGGGGGCTGTGAAAAAGCAACAAGTCAAGAGAAGTAGATTAGGAAGGGAAGGTCTGTGAGATCCATAGGAAATGTGGGCATGGGAGTAAGGAAGACTGCAGTAGGCGTTCTGTTGCAAAGATAAGGATGCGACGGGGGAAATAGGTTTGGATGAGAGGAGAGAGTAGTGTAGGTCTTCAGTTAGCTTACCTGTTTCCTTGGCCATTTTACCTAGTATGTTCACAAGGAATATCTGCTGGTGTTAGAGGCTGAAATACTGGGGTGAGTTTGGGGAAGGAAGGTTGGAGCAGAAGGTTTTTGTCATCTTTGGGCAGTGAGGTCAGAGAAGAATGAAAGACTGAAGTGTCTTTTCAGTTCTGGGGATGAAAATAAAGAATTGGTTCTAGGGAACAGAGGGAGAAGGCAAGATCTTTAAGTAGCTTACCTGGTTTTGACAAATATTTTTATTAGGAAAAAAAAAAACTTTCCCTTTTTTTCATGGAAAATGGAGCACTACCTTGGTATGCTCAAGTTTCTCCAATCTAGCGTAATTTACCTATTTATTTTTAATTAAATCAGGTGATACGTTTAAGAGAAAAACTAAGGAAAACAACTGAAATTTTAATAAATTAGTGCTTAATTGAATTTGTTGTATCTATCATTTATTATGTATTTCATTTTCTCTGCAGTATTTTAGTATATGTTTACTCATAGCTAACTTTAATATTCATTCTTTTAATCATTCCAAGTCATTAAACAAAACTTTTAAGTAAACACACACACACGTGCACACACACACACACATACACACACACACACACACACACACGTGCACACACACACATACTCACATACATACACACACACACACACGCACACACACACACACTTTGGAGCATAAATATCATCAAATTATGCACTATGCAAATCTCTTCATGCCATTTAGTTTAATCTGGCATGACCTCACTGAAGCATGGTAGGGAGTTGTTTTATGTTAAAAATAAATGCCAAGACATAATTGGCATTAGTGTTCCAAAGTCAGGCTTTTTGGTAAATATGTATGAGAGAATAAAAGAAAAATAGATATAAATCCAAAAAGTTATTTAATTAACCAGAGATTAAGGATGCTTACAATTTACATTTTCAGGATTTTAGTTTTATATTATTATCAGATGACATCAATTACATTACATAAAATTTCCATTAAAATTAAAGTTAAAATTAAAATTAATTAAATTAAATTAATTAAAATTAAAAATAAAGTTAAAATTCATGGTAGTCAGAAACACATAACAATCTATGCTAATCATTAATTCATCTACTTGTTCATTTTTAAGAGTTTGTATGAAAGGTTGGTCAGCCCACTAAGATGTAGAATGCTAACTAATAGGTACATACTTTATATAAATCTGACAGAAAAGTTGGAAAAAAAGAGATGTAAATAATTAATACCTTTGCATACACTATTTCAAATGATCATAGTAGGCTAATGATTTCAAGATTTGTAATATTTATTTATTTATATATACATTTAATTATTTCTCTAGGAGAAACTCAGAAAAATGTATACAATATTATCATTATTCATTGCCATTTTACTGTTGGTTTGTGTCAGTAAAATCAGCTTGTTACTTCTCCTTTCCGAGGATGTTAAGCCCATTATAATGCTCCCATTGAGACTGTATAAATCCAAGATTAAAAAAACCAAAACAAACAAACAAACAAACAAACAAACAAAAAACTGAGTCAGAAGAAAAATGAGAAATGTGTATATGATTCCCACGGGATTCTTATAATTGAACACATAGCAGGGGTATTTAACCTGTTAACATGAGGACTCAACATCATCATTTACTTAGTTCACATGGGAGAACCATACAATTGAGTTACAAAAACAAAATCATATAAATATCTAATAATGATTTTAAAAAGGATATGATTCTGTTGAACACCCTTCATACCTTCTAAGGCATAAAATAGTCACATTTTATATTTTAAGTCTTGATTTCTGTAGTTCATTACTGGGCTTACCATGCAACCCTGAAATGAGCTTCCATAAGTAATTTGGGAAATAAAACATCTAAGTTGGAAGGTATGGGAACACAAGTCTTTGTAAAAGACTATTTAATCATTTAATCAGCAACATGGCTGTTCTTGGAAGGCATCACACTGAAAGGCCTGTGTGATAGCTAGTAAGGGATCAAATCCAAGGGTCTATATGAAAGAATCACATCCAGGGGTCTATATGAAAGAATTACACTTAAAAGCCCATGTGGTCTGGATGGAATATAGAAAGAATGCTAGTTCCCAACTTTAATCCCAGTACTCAGAAGGCAGTGGTAGCACATGCCTTTAATTCCCAAGACAGAAGCAAGAAAGAGTCAGTGTGAGAAAGAAAGTGATGTCAGAGATGAGTCAGAGTGAAGGGCAGGCAAAGTAATGAATCACAGGATGTATTGGCAGAGTGAGTTAGAGTGAGGACAAGTCCAGCTCTCGGGATACAAAAGCAGGGTCTCAGCTAGAGAGTCAGACTGTAGGATATAAGAGACAGCAGCTACAGAAGCAGTCTGAATGGAGCAGACAGATGTAGTGAGGGGATAAGACAAAGAGCTGGTTTGGAACAATCTGAATCAGTCTGAGAAGTCTAAGGCAGAGACACAGAAACAGTTCTGCCAAAAAAACGTCAGTCTCAGATGGAAAGAGTGACTCAGTTTGAAGCCTAGCAAGGAAGTTTAGTCAGAAAAATTGCAAGAGTCAGCCAGAGTCAGAAGAGTTCAGACAGAACCATTTAGCCATCTCAGAAAGTCAGTTTCAACCAGCAACTTAGAGAAGAGTTTGAATTCAGTGGAGCTCTGAGTTCAGGAGATAGTCAGAGTGGCTCAGTCAGAAATAAGTCTTGAAGGTTTAAATGTTTTAGATTGCTTGGAGGCCAAAAAGTTCCAGAGCTCCAGGGCTAGGACCAAGGATTGAAGTAATCAAGAAATAAACTGACTACAATTTTCCAGTGTTGTTTTGTATCCAAAAAGTTTTTATAAATTCAGGACTGCTCTATTGATACTTTGTTTCAAAATGCAATTCCTATTCACTAAAGCACTCTTTATTAAGACATTGGCCTCTACACATACTCAAGATGATAATTCTGCTTAATATTACTATGTAATAAACACACATATTATAATTAAATATATAAGTTCAATAGTCCTTTGTAAGTTTAATATATTCATTACAATGGTCTTTCAATTACAGCAATGCTTCAGTTCACTCAAACATTGTGATTATAAAATGAACAAAAAAATGGCAAATGAACTTTATTACCCACGTTTATAACATCTCTGTTGCCTTGATAATTATTTCAGCCTGAAAATGAGTCTTCTCAGTGTACTAAGCATGAGCTCAGCTATCAAAATTATTCTGTGTAATACCAGAGTGCCCTTGCCTAGACCTGCCTCACTAACTCCACTTGAAAAGTGCTCAGAGTGTTATGAAAGCCTTATCAGTTTTGGGGATGTGCAATTGAACATGCTTAACCTATGCACCTCCCTTTGCTTTGGTCTATCTTCCATGTGGACTGACAAACCATTAATGGTGAGGATGGAGAGTTATGTTCATCTTATGAATTATTTCCTAACAGAGATTTCAAGGAGCACTAAAAATTGCCTTTATCTTTGAGGAACTTCTTTGAGGATTTCTTCCTCCATGTTTGTCTTTTATTCTTCTCCACCTGCCTCACTCATCCACTTTCTCTATAGAATTTTAATGAAAATTTATTTTTAATGGTTTTAAAAGTTTATCAGGTATATGAACCAGTATAAATTTAACATTTAAAGTTGACTTAAATAAGGTACATTGTGACTTTGAGTTCAGAATATTTTAGCACAGAGACTTAACAAGCCCCACTAAGGACACATGATTGTAACCCCTAAGAAAGTCAGAAGCTCTACCCATAGCGTATCACCAATCTGAGTGCCCAAACAAGAGCTGAAAAAAAATGACACCAATAGATGTATCAAAGAATCCTGGAAAAAAACCCATGAGGCCTCATATCTACACAAAGATCCACAGGCACCAAAGGAACACTGACAGTAGGAGAATTAGTGTTCATCACAGAGAAGCATACCAATTGGCTACCCAATACCAAATAATCAACACTGAAATTATGCATACAAGTGACATTATACAGATGGGGCAGTTTATACCTAAGAATGTATAGAGATTTATATATACTTGGGAATATATATATGCATATATATATGCATATACTTAGGAAAATACATATTATTTAGGATATATATATATTATATACATATATACTTGGAGTACATACATATACTTAGAAATATACATTTTTAATACTTAGGAATATATATTCTTAGAAATATATATATATTTATATGTACTTTGGAATGTATGTATTATATTATGTATTTTTATCATAATATTATATATGTATAATCATATAATATATTGTATATTACTATAATACAATATATATTATTATATATGTATAATCATGTAATATATCATATATTATTATAATACAATATAATTATATAAAATATATAATATATTTGTTTATAAGAAATATATGCTATAAAGATATATTTATATATCACATAATATATAAAATATATCATAATATTTAATATAAATTTATATATATAAAATATATTGCGGTATATACGTCAGGTTATATTTATACATGTATATATATAAATTTGTATATTTAAATATGTATACACTTATATTTATATATATTTTATACATATGAAAATATTTACATATAAATGACATGATATTCTATATGTAAATGTTATAGTTATTATTATATAATGTTATATCATATATCATTTATAACCTATATTATATATAACATATTATATATAATATACATATTCCTATTTATATATATATATATATAGGATATATATATATACACACACATATAGATATGTTTATATATATCAATTAATGGAATAAAGAGGCCACAAATTTGTATTTGAGCAAGTAGTGGTTTATGAAAGGTTATGAGGATCCAGAAAAACAGTTATCTCACTTGGTTTGGATGAAGAACTCAATTATATGGCATTGTAAGTAGCCAAATAGGTCATATAAGTAAGGGACATATGTGAAAAAAAATTAATATACAAATATATACAAATAATATACAAAAAAAATACAATATAGAAATGATATCTGTATTACTTGCTTTTGACCAGGATAAAACAAAATTCTCATATGAGGGATTGATTTCACACAGATACATATATAAAATTTGCACCAGTGAAGTTTAATGTAATTCATGAGTTTTCTGAGAATTTAGTCAGTCTCATTAGTCTTAAGTAACTTCTAAATATTAATATCTCTCTTCAAGATTACTAATCAGATAATTCTGAAGAGGAAAATTTTTGGTATAATCTATTTGTATCTGAACTCATCTAATTTGAACTTCCCAGTACTTTATAATTCTATCTATTTTATATCTTAAATTCTCATAATAACAAAAATTAATTTTCATTATCAGAGTATCTCCATTTTTCCCACTGCAATAAAAAATTAACTTTTAAGACAAATTATTTGTTTTTCAAATCAAAACAAAATCTTAGGTAATTTGCCAGAAAATCATAAAGTAGAATAGTAGACATTTTATAATAGTGTATATATATATATAAATATATATATATATATATATATATATATATATATATATATATACACGCACACACACGGGAGAGAGCTTTCAGTTATAATAACTTCTTGTATTATATGTTAATTATTATTAAAAATAAAAATGTTTCCTTATTTCTTAACAGAGATATAGAATATATCATATTTTTATCAATGTCAGTTGTATGAAAGTTAGGACAATGAAATAGAAACAAAGGTAGTGAGTGCTGAAAGGAGAGTTATCATCGAATAAAGTAATTTTGTTCTGTGTTAGATTCATTGAATCAGAAATGTCTTATTTGTAGCCTGGGGTTATAACCAAATCATTTTAACAATTGCTTTTCCAAATTTCCCTTCCAATTCTCCAGTTAAATCATTTAAATGTCATCATGATTTAAGCAAGAATATGTTATATTCTAGATCAGTTATAGTTACAGAAGTTAAAGGAAAGACAATTGAAGACGAATAAGAAAATATAAATTTCATTCAAATATTTTGTCACAGCTTGACAATGTACCTTAAATTCTTGAGTTCTAAATATCAGATTGATAAGCTACTAAGTTTTCATCTATTAACACCTGAGGGAATTCTTCCTGCTCTCCAAGCAGATGTATTAAATGAGGATTTTCACCAAATGCCAAATCTACCACCTTTCTCTGGTTATTGGTTTCACATGTCTGCCCTACTCTAGCACATCATGCTCCATGTACATCTGTAGAACCTACCCATGTTAAGAGTAGATTTTCTTGGGTAAGAGCTCCATGCCTCATTGAAGCCAAGGACTGTCAGTGGCTCCCTCAAAATATGTGATCATGTTATTGATTTGGGTTTTCTCCATGTTATTTTTCTGTGCTGATTTGACTTGACTTTCATTGATCCAGCTAAAGGTTTACTGCTCTGGCATGTGGATTCAATATTAACTTCCATGAAATATCCATTATGAAAATTTGCCTTCATGCAAGATGCCCCTTAGTAGTCAGTACTAAGCACAAATAATATCTAGAAAGATCCAGCCTCTACTATAGGATCACTCATGTGAGATCGTATTATGGCCATCACTTTCTGATACGGTGTCTGGATCAATATTCTGCTCAGTATATAAGTGTGTAATAATAAACTGTCCTATAATTTCAGGAAGAAGCTCTACAAAAGAAAGAACAAATAAATTATAAACAATACATTTCAAATATATTGGTCAGAACACTTTAAAAACTCAATGTAATCAGTAACTGTAGTAAATAGAGTTTTGAATAAAGAAGATATAATCTAGTAAATGTAGATATATGATTTTGTTGTTATAGAAGATATAGTGGGATAAATTACATACACACACACATGCAGACATATGACCACAAACATTACAACTGAATTTTTTATCCTGACAGATAACATGATCGAATGTATATGGGAAAATGAACTCTCAGATGCAGCAAAGAAAGATTTTTTTTAGTCTAAATGTAAACTAGCTCCTACATTTGACCAATAATGTTTAATAAACAATTGTGTAAAGTACAATCCTTCACTTTTCCTTGTAAACTTTAAGCTAGATCTTGCTGTTACTGGAATTAGAATTTTAGAAGAAAACACATGAAACATGGGAAGGAGAAATAAAAAAAATGGAAATAATTTAAGTATTAAGTGATGAGGTTGGAGTTATGAATCAATGTTTTACATGTAAGAAATGTTGCATTTTCATTTTTATATTGCTTCTGCTGGAGGAAGGTTTGGCTAATCAAATCTATCTAAATATGCAGCAATATGTGAAAAGATATGAAGAAGGGTCATGACAATTAGGTCACAGATCATATCTATTCTACAGTTTATGAATTTGGTTTGTATATATTCAACTATGGTGCTGAAGAAATAGGATTATTAAACCTGGCTCTAACAGGTGCCTATTCAAAACTTAGTCTATGTCAATTGATATGAGAGACACTGTCCGTATTTTGAGTCCTGGATAAGCTTTACCCCAAAGCTTACTCTCTAAACTTAAACTTGTTTAAAAACAATACAATTAATAACCAGAAAAGCTAAAATTTAATTCTAAATATTAATAGTATTAAGGATTATGAACATTTAATCACACAATTTAAAAAAACAGCATAGAAAGCCTCACAAAATTGTTTTGAAAGTGTAGGTAAAAAAAAAGATCTAACATAATAATATTTTGTATCTTCATGCTCAGGTTGTTATTACCACTCTCACAATATTTCCTAAATGCATACAATAAATACCCAATATAATGGGGGTAAATATAGCTACACAATTATTTCTTGACATTTCTACTTTACCATAAAACTGGATCAGTTAGAACAGGTTCAACATGGGCATCTGACATCAGTGAAATACAATCATGATGCCTGGGAAAAGAAGATGGAGAAATGTTTGCCATGCAAGCATACGAACCTAAGAAGAATTTCTATATCCCACAGAAAACATTGGGTAGAAGCAAAGCAGTTTCTTGAACTTGCTGACAACCCTGTCCAGCTAAATCTTCTGATACTAGTGAGAGACTGTTACTCAAAAATCAAGTTGAACCCCATGAGGTCCGGTGGTTGGCCTCTAGCCTCCAAAAATATATGCGTATACATGAGCATCTGCACACATAAAAACAAGCAAACACACCCATGAATACCAAGCATAGATACATAAGAAAGACAAATAATAAATTTCCAGTATAATTTTTTAAAAGTATAGATGTCCTCAATTATACAAAGTTAGAAAAATGATATTATTGAACTTCATATTACATATGGCATTTTCATTATATTTGTGAGTTTCAGAGGAGGGTTTTATTGAATATTTTTATTTTTATTTTTTAGTGTGTGTGTGTGTGTGTGTGCATGCCATGGTGACCATATTGAAACCAAATGACAACTTTCAGGACTATGTGATCTTCTTCCAACATGAAGAAGACTGCAGATTTATTTTAACTTATTAATTAACTTTTTAACTTTTCAATTTCTTAGCAAAACACAAGGAAAAATCATTCCCAATGTAACCATTGCCAACTTGCAGGGAATAGAGGATGAACAAATACATTTTCACTTGGAAGAAGATTCACTACCACTTTTTAAAACCAGTTCTCTTTGTAGAATTGTATTTTCAATTATTAAATCAAATGATAGTGTGTTAGAATTGTATGTAAGTCACAGCACTGATTTCTCAGTCACCTGAATTAAATTTTGTCCCTCATGTTATCTTGTGTTAGCTTCTTTGTCCACCATTGAATTTTTCTTTCCTCATAAAGATGACAACACGAGTCTCGTCTGTCTTTAATTAAGACTTATCTCCTGTTGACTGATGGTTAAATTTGACATCTCTGTCTCACACTAAAAACTTTATGGTCCTGAAGGTTTTGGCTTAACAACACGAACCACATTTGTTGTATGATTGTCATTTTGAGAAAACTATCTTTCCCATGCCAAAATATTCTATTTTCTATGTGATTTTTTTTCAATGATAACTTCCTTTTTGTGTGTGTCTTTTTTACACCTAAATCTTTTTTTGTTAGGAAAATTTTTAAGAGAGACCACTGACTGTGCAGAACTATTATTCATCCATGAAAAGATTGTAAAGAAAACCACCAGAAACCATCCAACAAGTGCCACAGTGTTGGCTGTGTTTTATTACTAGAAAATGAAACAAGAGAAGATTCTAGAGCAGAGCGACAATTCATATCATGAGTACATTTCATGAAATAATTACACTGAAATAAGCATGATAATTTGGGTATGCTAGCATTTTCTTGCTTTGTCTTGTAAAGAAGATATAGTTTTCATGGTGAGGTACAAGCTCAAATAGAAACCTTGTCTCAAAAGTGAAATGGAGCGCTATAGAGAAGAAACCTGATATTGACCTGTGGCCTGCACAAACACATGCACACATAGGCACAAATCCATACACAAACACATGCAGCCTTGTCATACATACATACTCTCACAATAGAAAAGCAATCTGTTATTCTAAATATGAGTTTTCTTAAGTGAACATGTAGCTGCTCTTTAAATGGTAAAGAAAGGAGTTCCTTTTTTTTTTTTTGTCCCCCTCTGTGGTATGGTTCCACTGGCATTAATCTAACTTTTTAGTCTAACAATGAGACCATTTAAAGCACTATACCTCAAAAATGATACTCTGTCTGGAGTGAGGGAGTAAAAGTTAAATGAGTTTCACTGGGAATAGCACATAGGGCATTGGAAAACATCCCGGGCTAAGTTGGAAATTATACAAATGTTTCTAATAAAGCTTTTAACTCAGCAATATGCAGTTTTACAACAATCAAATATTCTTATATAATGATTATGATTGGCATGTATGAGAATGTGATATTCAAAGTTTAAAATCTAGAGAAAAAAATAACCTACATTCTAAAATGTATGTGATTACATATTTGAAGTTGTCCTGCTCAGTTGTCCTCATGTATGAATCACCACGTGTTCTGTGTTCAGGAAAAAGGAATAAACCTGTAAGTGAAGAACTGCAGTACTGCAGTTAAGGCACAAGAACTTCTCATCTGATGCACTGTGGCTTTACCGACCTTGGGCCACACTGCAACTGGTCAACTCCAGCTCCTCCCAATGATCTTTGCATAGCATTTCTCATCTTTGAAATCATTCCATGTTCATCTCTGTTTGAGAAAATTTGAAAGATATTTACTAATGTTGGTTCTAAATGTATACTGGATTTAAAACTGAAAATAAATATTGTTTTATAGAAATAGGGCCACCATAAGCAGGCATTACACTCCAGGAAACTGTGAAAAGATAGTGATAAAAAGACATACAGAGCCCTAGCATTTGGATTGAATTGGCAGTGAATTTGGAGATCACACAAAATTGTCCTTAGTAAGAGTGCTTTATCTGCCAGCACTGCTCTATCTTGGCTTCCCTCTAACCTTATCTTTCTCCACCATTTGAATTCCTATACTCCATTTTAAATAAGAACTATGAGAAATTAAGAAATGCTGATAATGAGAGAAACGGGCTTTTCTCAGGAAGAGCACAACAATTTTCTAATACCAAATGGTCAGCCCTGAAAACAGGCATACAAATAACTTTAGGCAGACTGGGCAGGTTGTGTTTAGGAAGACATATGGGATGTAACAACAATTAACGAAAAAGGCCATGAATTGGAAAGAGAGCAAGTAAGAGGAAATAGAAGGATTTGAAGGGCAGAAAGCAAAGGGGGATTACATAATTATAGTATAACCTCAAAAAATAAAAGATGCAATAAAAATCACAAAAAGAGTGTCTCAGTTTCATCCCTTTTACTATTGGCTAGCTACAAACAATAGTGGGTTAGAATGTGGAAGGATGTCTTTGTTTCCTTTGTTTATGTATAATTCTCAACATGCCAGGTTTTAAACAGGCTTTGCTTCATACTTATGCAAACTGCACACTCAGAAACACCTGGGTTCATTTTAAGGCGCTAGCATCTTGGAGTTCTTAATCACTCTTGAACAATTGCATTTTTCACTGAGCTCAGAGCATTATACAGACAATCTGCCTTTGAAATTTGCCAGAGAAATAGATACAATCATAAATGATTAGATGCATTAATGTGGGAAACAAGAATTCTCATGAAACTGGGGGAGGTTTAATTCAAAATATTTATTAACTCGGTGGTAGGCAAGCAAACAGATGAGGCTTTTCCATTAGGGAGCTTCTGTCCTCTACATGAGGAATGACAATAAGCCAGGAAACTAGAGGTAAGTTGCAAAGCTGTCATAAATATGAGGGACAGAAAGAAAAATAAAGGAAGAGATGGGAGAGGGAGGGACACTGTCTACTGAGATAGAGATGATGAATTACTGTATTACCATTTTTATCATTTGTTTATTTACAATAAGTGTGTAAATATATATACACATGTGCTGTATTGTGTACATGTATCTGGGATACCAGAAATTAAAGTCAGGCGTTTTCTTCTATCACTCTCTACTTTGTATTTTACATAAAATTTAAAACTGCATTTCTTTTTGTGGGGAGGAGTAATATTCTTGTGGAGGCTAGAGAGAAAATTGCGGGAATTGGTTCTTTCTTCCTCCCATGTGAGTGCAATGATGGGACTCCTGTTATCATGGAGAAAGTACCTTTAACAGCTGAGTCATTTTGCTAGTCAGAATAGTCTAGTATCCCTAAAAGAAAGCATGTGAAATTATTGTGCACTTCCTCAGTTCACTGTTGATTATATAAACTCATTACAGATGCATTAGAAGTAGAATTTCAACATTCTTCCATTGATCCAAATGCTATATTGCTACCTTGCTTTATAGTTCAACATATAGACTCAGAGGATAGAACAAACTTTATTAAGCTTATGTGGTAAGTTGGTAGTTAGTTGCTTACTCTTTGGCTCTTCAAAAGATTGAACTGCTTTCTTTTCATCATAAACTTAATTGTGTTTATACAACCTTGGCATTCTTAATGTTCACAGGAAGAATTGAATTTAATAAACTGTGTATCACCAATCAGAGGTTGAATTGTGGAAACTTAAAACTCCATTCACGTTAGCAGTAATGCTATTCACAAGTAGTTATTCTTTATTTAGACAGTAATACTTTCATCAAACACTATTGTTTGCGCTGGATACCCCGAGCCTTGCCATACTGTATTAAGCAGGTATGATTAGCACAATACTTTACCACAGTTGTTTTTATGTAGATTATGTGCCCTCATTTCTGCCATCAATTTTCTATATTGTCTCAAGGTTATAATCCATTTCTTGTTTTGCTTAATGTTTAAAAAGTCCCCCATGATTTTTAGATTACAAATCTTTTCTTCATTTTTGTTTATGTTTTTAACCTTGTTTCAGCTAAATCTGAAACAAAATAAATGTATTTGCATTTTTATTTTCAGGGTAAGTTATTCTCCTGTGATGAAGCACTTCCCACTGTCTGCTTCCCTGCCATCTGTTACAGTAACAGGGGATAGGGGGGTTACCTAACTCTAAGAAGGCATGCATGTTAGTATTTCTTTAACATTCTGATACTTTCATGAGTGCAAAGGTGCTGATATAATCACGTCGCCTTTAAAATTTAATTTTAACTCTCAAGAATGGTCAGGGCAAAAGTCTATCAAAACTGGAAGAATTATTTTGGGGTTTGAGTTAACTGGCAAACAGCCTTGTAAATTATTTTAGTGCTTTCTTTTTATTATCATTTCATTTTATTCATATAATGAACCAGCAGAATGAGATCAGGGCAGTATCCCTGAATCAAAATCAAGTGATTATCTGAGTGACTTCTGAGAGTCTACACACAGCATTGTATATGGATAAGATCTGAACATGTTACACGTCACCTCACAGACAAGTGTTTATAATCTTCACAAATTCATGTCAAACATGTTCATAGTTTCTTTATGAACAATATCAATGGTAAGTTCCTTCTATAAAATACTCTGAAAATATAAAATTCAGAAGTAAATACAATAAACAAGAGAAGTAATGAAGTTTTAAATCAATATTACTAGTGAAATTGCTTATAACTACTATATCAAGGTTAAAATGACAGTAACAATGAGTATTTTGTTTTATGCTGTGCTTAAACTTGCTTCCCTCTCCCCAGTCATGGTTTTATCCCAGCCTCCCAACTTCAAAAAACTATTCCTGGAAACCCTTAGGTCACTTCAGACAGAGACGAAGATTGACACCCTCCATTCCTCTAAATCTCCTATTCTTATACCTAGCTTTGGATGTGACCACCTCATATAGCCTCCCTTTATCTACTTCCCTAATCTCTAGTCACATATATATTCTCCTCCAAACTTCTCTCCCCTGATTCACTACTTTATCCTAGCGTACAAATCCAAAGGTATAGACATAGATTCACAGCAAAAGCAGTTTATTTATTTTTTGCTAATTTAATCCCATGTCCTTAGATGGTTTCAGCCTCTGAGACTTACTGCTGACTGACTCACTCAGACTATCTCCTTCTGAACTCACAGCTGTACTAAATTCAACTGACACTTCTGGTTGGCTAATTCAACTCACTTTCTGTTTTAGCTCAAACTCTTCTCCAAGCTGCTGATTCCAAAATGACCTTCCAATCTGGCTAACTGTCGCTTCTGACTCTGGCTGACTTTAGCTGACTCTCGCAACTTATGTGACTGAACTGCTCTGCTCAGCTTCAAACTGACATTCCCAAGTGTTCATCCCCAAACACAAATAGTATAGAAACAAGTATAAACATACTCAGCTGGTTATATTTATACACACACACACACACACACACAATAATTTAAGAGGGAGATGGTAATTCAATATACTGCTCATGTATAACCCCAAAATATTTTTTGAAGTTCTATGAATATTTTCAATAAAAGTATAAATCTTTAAAAAAAAACTCAGAATTCTGAGAACATGGTTGCAATAATTTTGTTAGTATGTTTCTCAAATAACTTTAGTAATTTATAAATATAGATTAAAAATTCTATCAGATTTCTTCATAAAACCCATAAAGTTGCAATAACAATAGAAATGGTCAAAATTTCCAGTCCACAATAATTGATTTCAGACCTTTATATTTTATGTCTTTGAATAACAAGTATCTAGTCAACACATGTGCTGTCCTTAGGATAACAATACATTGGTAAACACAGCAGACATAATCTTGAAGAAACCTAAAGAATTTGGTACATATGCATTAGAGAAAACAATTTCATCCTTATTTTAGATGTTGGTTCAATCTGAAAAAAATAAAAAAAAATCTGGATCATATATAAAAGATTTTTTCTTAACAAAATCAAAGCAGGTTTCCTGTTTCACAAACTTGTGGGCAGAAATTGAGCAACATGAGCTGCAGTAAGCCTGTCTGATAACTTTTTCTTTGGGTTTTGAATTTTTCTACATTTACTGATTTGTTCTTCTGCAGTAGGGCAGTCAGGATGGGACTTCACTAAGTCAGTTCTTTCTGTTCTGTCTCTGCCCCTCTGTGAGGTAAAAGGAAGTTTTCAACAAATTGATAGCTGAGAAGCCTTTCAATTTCAAACTTTTAGTAGTTTGTTTATCCAGTCAATTATAAAAGAAAATGACTGAATGCTTACTGAGGATTAATAGCCTGAGTTGGTATTGAAGACAGAGGTAAAATAATAGAATTCACTCAGAAATGTTCTCAGAATAAAATGAAATCTACAATGGAGTGAAGTAGATGATGTTATAGTAATGATAGGGAAGATATTCACACAAATAAACCATAAAGCTGGGGAATATTAACTTTCAGGTATTAATTATAAAACTCAGTACCTTAATTATAAGACCGGAATGTTCTAATATACTAGTTTAGTGATTCTATTATATTACTATCAGTTTGAGCAACCACTTTTGGCCATTCTATGACAAAATCCAATATTTCTTCCTAAAATTGGACTATGGAAATACGTATGGCATAATCTCCCAACAGATGTATCCAACCTGTGGCCCACAGTCCATGTTCAGCCAAACTAGGTATAAAAGAAATCGACACAAAATCATAAGCTTACTTAAAGCACCATGAGAATATTTTTATAACTCACTTGTGCCATTCTCAGGCATGAAGTTTATAGATAATGATTGAGGTTGTGATATCAAAAGTTTGGACTCATCTAGTACCTTCCAGTATCTATATCTAAAATAAAGCTTAAAACTATAGGATTAACACATTGCATAAATTATTTCTTCTTAGATAAACTGAGTTACGACTTACATTTCTGAGAAGAATGAGTCTGGTCCTAGCCTTTTAAAATTATTTTGAGGGTCTTTTGTCTACATTGTTCTCTCTTTCTTTCTGTATGTTTGTATTTGTGTGTGTTGTGTGAGGGGCATGTGTGTGTTTGTGTGTGTGTGTGCACAAATCTAGTTGTGTTTATCCCATGTTCTTCTAGAGAAGGAAAACTTGGTCACTTGTTGCTGTATTCAAAGGACTATGACTGTACCGGACTTCTTAAGAATGCATCCATTTGTATTTGGAGACCTTAGGCCAAAGAAGCAGACATCAGATTAGTTATGGTATTGGTCATCTAAAAAGCCAAGGACTACTCAGTGATCAACTGTCCACTCCAATGATTTAGAAAGCTTTTTATTTAAATCCCCTTATTGTAGTTTTGATCCTTAACATCCCGTAAGAGTCTACATGCTTAAAATGTTGTATCAATCCAAGGAGTTATTCAGATGTAGAACTTTAAGGAGGCAAATCCTAGTGCATAGAAGTTAAATCAATGAATGCATGCTCCAGAGAATAGTTTTGGGACCTAGTCCCTTTGTATCTCTCTTTCTCTCTCCTTACTTCTCAGCTCCTGTGAAGTGGTCAGCTTCCCTCCCATGAGCTCTGTGATATATTGTAATGTCACATCACCAACCCAAAGCAATAGGATCAAATGTCCATGGCCTGAAATCTTTGAATGTTAAAACGTCATACAGCAAATGATTGGATTTTATTCATTATTGCTTACAAAACTATGTAAATTCATCACTTATAATAGAGATACCTATTGTTTTCAAGATGTTCTGTTGGTCTTCTCTTCCTAAAACCACCATCATTGAATATAAACCACCACTTTCTATGCTGAAACAAAACAAAACAAAACACTATAAAACCTGAAGCATAAATAAACTCAGACATGCGCAAGTCATCTCAACTCTGTGAAAATCCAGCATTCATTGAACTGGAAATACCATAAATACGTGAAATTTACGTTTTCCTCATTATTTGACCCTAACACTCTACAGAATAAACTCCCCCACAAGAATTCAGCATAGCACCGTCTATGCATACTTCTAAAATAAGTCTTTGAGACATGAATGATTCAAGATGTCCTATTTGATGATATGCAAGTAAATAACATGAATATCTTACATGATATCTTCCTACTGAGTTTTGTGGCCACAGCTAAAATGCTGAAATCAAATCCAAGTTATAATACTCAGGTTTTATAGTTAAAGATGATCCTCCAGAACAGAATTATATTTTCGGTACACATCTTTCATAGGAGCTTGAATAAAGATCAGGCAGTTATATGATAAAGTTTTCATCCTGAGGGAAAGGAATATTTCAGAGTGCTAGAACTGAAGATAGTAGAAAAAAAGAACAAATTCAGCAGATACAATACATATTCTTGCATGCTGAAGAAGGGCCTGGTGCTTCTTAGTTTTGTTACACATAACTAAGTGGTTTCACACACTTGCTAAATTAATATGTTATAAATTTGGTATTATCCAATTGACTGAAGATACAATGATTAAGTATTTTATCCATGAATCAATGAATCTTAAAGCCAAACAAAGAGTAGACTGATGTTTCTTTTGCAGTGTGAGCAAGAGATGAAATGCAGTATCTATACATGAAGAACTTCTTGTTTTCCCAGGAAGGATTTGTTGCTGGATACAGGATATTAACATTCTTCCTAGTGAGATCACCCTTCTCTGTTGAAACAGGAATGAAGAAAAAGGGATTCCACATATACAGAAATCTCATGAATTAAAACCAAAAAAAAATGTAAACCAATAAAACACTTTTTAAACATGTGATCAAAAGTAACCAAAATAAAAGAGAGAAAGACAGAGATGCAGGAAGTTAAGCAGATGCTGAGAAGTTCTGAGGCCTGAGACAAATCCCTATTGAGATTTAGTGGATTAGGTGAAGCATGAAATTAGTCATTGCCATGTGCCCACAGAAGTTATAAAGAACCTTCAATCATCAGGGGGAGAAGGAGCCTGAAGACATATCAAGATAAGACAATCACAATGGAGTCCAGGTAATTCCTTAGTACTGTCTGAATGTAAACCATTTAAATCATGTGACCCAAATACTCAATTCATTTTTAAAGGCAATTGAAAATTTTTCTTTTTGTTTTTACCTAAAGATATCACAGTGCTTTTAACCTGATGTCCAGAGTAGTAAATAAAACAAGTGTTCTTAATGATGATCTGATGTCTACTTTATCAAACATTTTATATTTTATTCTATTATGTAAAAGTATTTTTTTCATGGGGATTCAAGGAAGAACAAGATATATTCAAGGTGAAAACCCAGACCCAGAGAGTTTCATCCTCCAAGACTAAACTAAACTCTGACTTCTCTAGAGCCTTTTCTCCACATTCCTGCTTCTTCAATCTCCTGCTTCTTACTTCTCACTTAGGTTCTACCTCAGCTTCTACTTTGCTTCTCTGTCTACCTTCCTCTCTCAACTTTGAATTCTACTGACTGTGTCCTTTATATCCAAATATTTCGGATTAAAGACATCTGCTACCTTGCCTTCTGATACACAGTCTTATTTTGCATTAATGAAGAGAATCTTATAATTCACCTCCCAAATGCAAGGCTGGTCAACTTTGCTACCACTAGGCAAAATTAAGATTGAGAGACACAGGGTGTTCCTCATATCTTCATGTTAGCCACTGGGGAAGAACCACAGAATTCCCTGCCATTTAGGATTAGCACAAACAAAGGACAGGATTAGCCTAACTAAATTCTTTCTACCCTACAGCAGCCATGCTGCCATCAGAGATCAAATGTCTACCATACTGGTTCTTGAAGGTGATCCTTTCCCAGTGCAACCATGCTGTTGGATCAAGGATCAAGTGTTCCTCTGCACTACTACATATTGTGAGAGTGCCTGTCTGTGTGTGTGTCTGAGCATGTCTTGGCACATGCATGGAGGTCGGAGGTTAATTTTCCAGAGTCTGCTCACTTACTCTACCAAGTGGACACTTGATCTAAGATCCGTGGGCTAGGCATCCAGAACTTTTTCCCTTTGAGCCATCTCAATGGCATTTATAAATTATTTTTACCTGAGGACATACACATATTGTGTATACAAATTAGTTCTAGATAGATGGTTTCATGTGTTGTGCAGGAAGCATACATAGTGAAGCCTAATTTATTTCAATTCTTATATCACTATGCACTTTATCTCTCACATCTAAGTCTCACTTGTTTTGGTCCCAGACAGAGGCACTCTGCCTAACTAGATGGGCTAGTAACCTAATCTGGTTTGACTAATGAAAGGGACAGATCACTGACTGTGTAACTCTCAAGTAGAACTGTTACCATATTCAAGCATTTGATATTCTCTGAACATTATGGTTACACTGACTGTGTAGAATTACCGAGTGTTTCCAACCTTCCAGTGGCTTGCAGAGATCAACCAGTATAAAATGGTAACCCAAATTTAGCTATTTTAAAGGAAATGGTAATAACCATAGATATATTCCCATCATAAAGCAAAAAGCATCTATCCTTAAACAGAACATGCCTGTTTGTGTTCTAGGGTACAAGCAGTCCCTTGAGTTTATATCACATCTGAAGTTTCTTGTAAGTATGCATATATTTTGACCTTAGCTTCAGCTACCTTCACTTTCTCCATGGTACAGCCAAACATTTGAAAACTGCTATTACCCTATAGATTCTTCCATTGCCCATACACTTCTCTCCTCATACCAAGTTACCAAGATAATGGAACCACTTGAAGCTCAGAGGAAACTGGAAATGCATAACTGAAAGCCTAGAGAAACTCCAGCTCGGTTGTATGCAAAAGTTATGTTTCAATCTCTTTCTGACCTAGAACTGAGGGAAACTGATGAAATTTAGCTGAAACTTGGAAATGTCACATTTAGCAAGAGATTGTGCTATACCCCTGTGAATTTCTAGCTTTGCCTTCTCCAGATAGAGAACACATGTCCTTCCTGAAGCTACTCCAAAAATTGGCTCACTGTCAACATCACTTATTTTAGTAAGATTTGTACGATTTGGCAGATGGAAGGAAACAGTGAGGCAGTACTGAATTTGTCCATGGACATCATGTGCTTACAATTAAACCACAACCTCCAGCTTAGGCAGACTTGCAGAAAACAGTTTTAAAGTTTCTAGACAAGTCTGAAGCTGAAAGACTTAAGATGTACAGGAAGAATTGACATCTTTGTATAAACAGTATTCCAGGAGGATGCAATGAATTTCTGTGATAATAAAAGATTCTTGCTGTGTTAGAAATGAGATGGTATTAAAAATACTGATAAAAATTTTAAAACTTAATAATAATAATATTAATAAAGCAAGTAGGCACACATCTTTGCCAGACACAGTAGTCAGTACATACCACATATTAAATCTTAATATTTTATAATCTTCCCACACTTGCAATCATTACCACCTTTATGAGGTTGATAGGTATATGTATGGAGAAAATCATTTCTCAGTGTAACGTACGTGGTAAAAAAAAGGGTCTAGACAGAAAATGATTTTGTTTGCTTGTTTTATTCTTATAATTATCATTGTGTCTCTTCCATTACATTACCAAGTTCAAACTATTGATCCAATGAAAATTTTCTGTTGTACATGGTATAATAGTCAGGAAACATATGATACAAAATACAGCCTGATGTCTAATAAAGGGCTGGTGACAATATCATGAATTAAACAAATGCAGCATGCTTTTACTTTATGTACAATAACAGGAAAATCTCTTCCTAGACCATAGGACAAGCCACATGTAACATGCTTTCATTATGTTTTTAAATAATGTTCCTTTTAAAACCATAATACTTGAGTAGTAAACAAAAATCCTGTCTTAATTTTTAATTATTATAATGATTATGATTTTGGTTCCATACAGTAAAACAACCCAGTGGCTCCTGTTATCTTTGAGGAAATTTTGAAAATAGTGAGGAGATGCTTTACCATGAATTTAGTTCATGTGTATTTCAAAAGACAATGAAACTAAGTCTTCAGTCATGTAAAGTGAGCTTAATCAACCTGACAAGTTAAAGTAGACTTTCCTCAAAGACTAGGTATTTTTATGAAACCAAATTAAAGCCTAAGCAGGTCTTAATAAGCAGAAAGAATCCTCAGTCTCTAATGAGTATACAGATAATTAATACCTGACTTAAGAACGCACTGGGAATGACTAGGAATGCCTTAATTGCTCCACCTTACTTGCCTGCGGGCTCCTCTGTTACGGGAATGACTTAAGTGTCTTCTAGCTTTCAACTAAATCTCAACATGTCTCACATTTCTGAAGCTACCTTTATCATTTGGAGCCCTAAGGGGAAAGTGAATGGTAATGAAGCTTTCATCCTCCTTAATAGAGAACTCTGTTTACATAGAATGAAACAAAAAGTTGACTAGAAAGACTAGGATCAATCACAAGCTAAAGAAAAATAAGTACATGTGCATCTTCAGGGGTCCGTTTATACATGTGACCTATTTCCTTCATGGAAAATGCAATAGATGGATGTGTATGTTTTAGTAAAAAGATCGATGAAAAGCAGCCCACAGAATGACTGGGGAGACAAGGGATGAGATGCTGAATCAGTATCAAACCCTACATTGATTCTCACCTATCACTCTTTATCACTTTCATAGGGCAGAAAGCAGGGGCAGAAAGCTACTGAATGTTAGCTTCATCTTTAGGGTATGCTTATCATTTTGAATAAAAATATAGACAGTCATTTTGAAAAATAATGATATCTCTTAGGGGTTCAGTTGTAGATGAAGACTTATTAAATGTGATACTTGCAGCTGGACCACCACAAACATAGAATTAACTACGCAGATGGTTCAGACCCGTCTGCCTGTCAATGAACCATTAAACACATTTTCCCGGCTGTCAATTTTTCCTATTTAGTTTGAGTGATCATCTTTGCTGAATAAAGTGAACAGGACAGCCAAACTAATCTGTTCAATTTTCAACCACAGATTTTGTAATTTACAAAAGTAAATATGCAATTACTTTTGAGGAAATGTTATTCTTTAAGAAGCTTTTATATAGATTTGTGTGGTCTTCCCCCTGTTTTCTTATCAGTGATGAAGTTCTTTTATAGCATACATTTACACAATTTCACTTAGTAATGTCTTCCTTGTTTGCTTGCTGGTGTAGGAATATGCATATTTTTCACGCAAAATCACTTCATACAAATGCTAAACTATGCAAAGGACTTAGTTTTGTTTTGCTCTATGTAGTCATAGATAACATGCTCAGAGAGAAATATTTAAGATCTCTTTGAATGTAGAGAAAAATGAACAGTGCCATGTTTTTCCTTTTGATAAAGTTCAACACACACGGATGCATACACAAGTGCAGACACTTGTGACAGAAGTCCTAGTGTTTCTGTATGCAGAGACAGTAATGCCAGAATGAATGGAAAAGTGGATCCCTGCTGTCATTAAGAGTACTTGAGTCTCTAATTCTGAATGAGTTATCTGAGTGTTGCCAGTGAGAATAAAGAAAAATTCTTGTCAATCTGGTTCTTAATTGGATATACTTCACTCTATTTGTAATCTCTAGAGAAAAGCCCTTTCAGATAGTGGGCCTGAGCCATTTATAATTAAGATACTGCTCTTCAAGATTTTCTTTCATTTATGCAAGGGGGACGTTTTTTCTACTGCTGAGAATGAAACCTAGAATTTCATGCCTGCTAGCCAAGCCCTTACTACTAGGATGCTAGGCTGTTTTAAGTTTCTGTGAACACATGTTATGATCATGCAGTACATGCACCAAAATCTACATAAGGTGCATTTTTAGGGTTATTGTTTAGGAATACTTTTATTTTAAATTCCTGTTACCATTAGACATTTCCTTTTATTTTTTTCTGGGGATGATGAGTTCTTTGTTTCAGTATACTTGTGATTAAAAGTGACATTCTATCAAAACATCATTTTGATAGGAGTATGAATTGATCTTGTGGTGTGAAATGTGAGAATACATTCTGAATTTGCACACAAACTGGATTCTTCTCAAACCATTCAGTGGGTCATAGTGCAAGGCTGAAAGGCAGTGTTAGAATTTGAGAAAGAGCTGTATATAAAGGAGTGAAGATATTCCTGTCAAAATGTCAAGGAAACCATATAAGATAAAATCACCAACATGCACATGATCTACCACTAATAGCTTATAAGCTGACAGTGGAACACTAGACCACCCGCTGCCCCTTCTGAGAAGCCTTCTTAATTGGGTTCCTGTGAAGCCCAGCAAGTGCCATGATAAAGTTGAACAGAGATCTTAATGTGATTAGTCCTCAAGGCTAAGGTTTAAATAGGTGTATTGGACCAGTCACAGGACTAAGAGTAGATAGTAGGGACTTTCAGTTGTGTCTTCCTGCCTGTGGTGAAAAACAGGTTCCATTTATGGCCAGTTATTTCCAGAGTCAAAACACGATGCTTTTTGTTTACGATGTCCTATTAACTTACCTGTTGTCAAAATTCTCTAATTACCAATACTGTGCTGTAAACAAAGATGTTCTCCGATGTTCTCCCACATGGAGACTTGAAGAAAGCAATGACCATTCCCCACACTGTAGGCAAACCTTGCTCAGTTTACAATATTAAAGCCAATCCTAACTCTTGCTAGAAACAAAACAAAGGGAAAGATTATTATCTGAAAAGAAAAAGTCACAAATCAAATGAAAAAAAAAATCAATAAAATGAAAAAAAGCAAGTGTCTCCATTACAAAGTCATTTAATAAGATTTAAGAAAATATGTAGATGCATCATTTGCTTTCCTTGTATATTTTTATTTTTCATAGTGTTAATACTACCAAGAAACTGATAATTTGCTGAGATCTCATACAAATGCTGACACATCTGAACATAAAAATGAGTTATTTGACAAGTTCTTTTTCTAGTTGTATTTTGTGAAAAACGTGGTTTATATAAAAACTCAGGAAAAAAGGCCAGGCCTGGGATAATACAAATAAGAGCTCAAACTTGGGAAGATGTTGGCATGATTGCACTGAATATGGGAGATTATTTCTGATTTTAAAAAATGGCGATCGTTGTATAATGTGGATTATGTAGACAAACCCACAGAAGTCTAACACTGTAATACGAAAAGATGCCAAAAATTCCCATATAATTGGTAATATATCGTAGATATAAAACTCAAAGTATCAAATATGTGTTAGTATGCATTTTCATCTTAGTGTACATTTATCTTTGCTCATATGTATTTGTATAAGTACATGAGAAAGCCATAAGTCGATGTCATGTTTCTTTCTATTTCATTATCCATCAAATATTTTGATAAAGCGTTTTTCAATGAACCTGTGGCTCACCCATTTGGCTAGACTGACTGGCCAGCAGAGCCCAGGACATCTTCCTAGCTCCACCTTAGCAGCATTGATAATTAGGACTCCATCTCCACAACTGTAGTTTGTTTTACTTGGGTTCTGGGAATCCAAATTCAGGTCCTCTTGTTTAGTTGGCAAGAACTTTGGTGCCTAAGACCACTTTTGACTCCCTAATATTTTAATTTTTAATGTTACAGAAAGAATCCTGAGGCAGAACATTGAATTCATATAGAAGAAATTAGTGAAAAGAGGTGAAAAAAAGAAATTTAGTGAAGGTATTCACCATATGCTTTATTAAGTTGATGATGATGAAGATGATAACTGACTATACGCTAAAAGTCATTATTGATGTCCATAGTGATCCACGTCTCTATGCTCATTTAATGTTTGCAACTTATTAACCTTTCGAACTCTATTAAAGAAGTGGTGTTATCAGCATTTTGCAAAGGCAGAAGCAGAAGTACAGGGGATCTCATTGATCCAAGACTCACATGGCCAAATTCATCCATCATTTGCTTGAGTCCTTCACTCTAATGGCTTCTCTAACATAGTTATTGATGAAGAGACAGCTGTGTCTTAGTTAAGCAACTGCACATCTAGAGTGGTTAAAAATGCCACACTTATCCATAAGAAATATACTACCCGACAAAGTCACACAATGCCTAATAAGAGTATACATATGAGTTGTCTGTTAGAAAAGCAAGTGTCAAAAACGTGAACCTATTTCCATAGAAAAAATTATATAGAATCTGAAACAGATTGTAATTCAAAGGCTTTTATATGTAGCCATGGCAATTTTCACCAAATTTAGTTAATAAGGACAAAGAAGAAATTTTAAGACATACTTGGAACCAACAATAAAATGCATATTTTATGGTTTTGTGCATAAGTGAGAAATAAATTTCAGTGAAAGTAAATATAATTCATTTACAGGGAAGCTTTTGTCAAAGAACTAGCAGTTTAAGAAATAACAATAAACTATTAATGAAGTTAGAAATTTGCATTGGATATTATTTATTACATTACAGGTAGGAAGGATGTTATTAATTCAATCATTTATTCAATACTATTTTTTGAGAGGCTTATGTGCTGGAAACTAAAGACTCAAGAGTAAAGAAAATGTGTTCTTGCCTAATATTACTACAGTTGTTTTTATAGAAGAGTGACAAACCGTAACAAAAAGTATAAAAGCCTGTGATAAATACCATGACAGGCACAAATGAGGGAATACATAGGTGATGACCATAACAAGGACAGTCGCATCTGTCCAAATATATGTGGAAATGACATAATGAGACTTGCAGTTACCAAACATTTTTTTTGAAGAGGCAATGAGAGTAAGGGACTTGGGGCTAGAGTGCTAGGGTTAATTTCCTCAAATGAACAAATCAAGTTAAGGAAGTTAAGAGAAAGGATCAAAGAAAGTGACCTTAGGCTAGAAATTGTAAGAACAACTTCATTGATCAAATTATGCTCATCATAGTGTTAAAATATGCATTTGTAGGAGGGGCGGCCCAGCCATTCATTTAGTCTGTAGTCCACACCATCAGAATTATATCTATATACATCTATACACAGGTTGCTTGTGGTCCACCAAGTTGAAGCTATTTTATTTTTTACAGAAAATGTTTGCTAGAATTTGGCAGTATATGCTATTAGTAGATTTTGAATTTTAACACAGATGTAAACTGAAGACATGAAAATTTTCTGAGTTAAAAATGTTACATAAACAATTAAATATATGTATGTGTAGTTATATGTATGTATATATGCACACACACACACACACACATACATATATGTAGTCTTGCCTTCCACATTATACCATAAAAACTATCTGCTCACCAGTAATAGTGTAAACCACAGACAAACTCCATGGATCTCTAGGATCTTCTGGTGAGTTTGGCAGCCATGTATCTTTCACCAAAATGATTCAAAATTCTCATGAATTCTTAAGGGAGCCAGGCTTCAGAATGCCATGTTGCTTCTCTTCATTTATGGCATTCAGTGCTTCTTTTCAAATCTCACACACACACACACACACACACACACACACACGGACACACACATGCACACACACATAATGTATATGTTATATATTATAAAGAAATATAATATATGTATTATATTATACATATTATTCCATTTGTCCATTTGCAAGTGAAATTTATCCAGGCAAGCTAAATCAGAAAAGTGTGCTTCATGGATGTCTTGTATAAGTCAACACACTACTTACTTCTGATTTAGACAGGGGAGTGTAGTGTAAGAACTTTAAAGGTTAGGTGAACTCGGCTTTTACTGGAAAAAAGCACATATATAATTTGAAGGCTGATTAGAAAAGGAGTGAAAAGATAAAGGTCTGGGCACTAAGAAATAAAAAATATCTCACCTTAGATAACTTAATGTAGAATTTCCATTTCTTGAGATATATAATAAAGAATAAAATGTATCATATAATAAAAGCCTCAAAATAATTTGTAACTGAGAGTGGAATTCGTTAATAGTAGAAGGAAATATTGTTTCATTCTTCATACTGATAGGCAAAAAATGAATTATGTTTTTTACAATAAAATTTCACTACAGTTTTAAATGTACAAAATAAACATCAAATCCATAATGCTGAAAAAATGTTTAGCTAAACAGAAGAGAAATAGTTTAAGAAAATAGAAAATACTACATATTGACTGATCAATGTCTGAAAGGTAGAGATTAATAGCACTCCTACCTGTTGTATGCAGGCTGTTCTTAAAAATATGCCCAATGTATATAGAATGGAAGGGATGAATTCCATAACTCACAGTGGAGAAATACAACATGCACCAATTAGTAAAGCAAAGTTCAACTCACATATGTGCTTATATTAAGAGAGTTCATCTCTGTGAAAATCATCAGAAAAATCACATCTCTGCTCTGACAATATAAAAACAAATCAGAAAAACTGAAATTGAGCTACATTTTACATATGTCCCAAGCAACATTCCTCAAAGCCACAGTGTGAAAAGCAAGAGACTCTCCAGCAAAAGATACCAAGGTGTTGTGACAACTTGGGACAACCTGACACCTGAAGTTAATCCTGAAAACGTATGAGAAAAAAAGAGCCTTAGTTAAAATTTTAATAATATAAAAATAAAATTTACTAGTTAACAGCAATGTACTAATTTGTTTCTCAGTTGTGCAAATTATAATTTGGTATTTTAAGATGCTGGCAAAGAGGGGAATTATTTTATGAGACTTATGAGAAATTTATTCAGTGTCTTATTTTGAAAGTATTTCATATTTTAAATTTTATTCATAAAGCATGATCCAAAGTTTGGTATTAAAGCACACACATGAAATCTGAACAGGTGAAGGAGAACAGTTGCCAGACTGAAGCCATAAGAATGAATTCAAAGACCACTACCAGGAAAATATATATCATATTTTTTGCAAATAACTAACAAAAGCCAGAAGAGTGAAATTTAAAATCCATACAGTTTAAAAGTTCGATAAGATAAACTAATAGAAACAAAGCTACAACTTAAATGTGGTTGATGGAACTTCATTGACTCACTCTGTAAAGTTTATTAATCAAAAAGAAAAAAAGTTTTTAAGGAGAAATGCATTTTGAAATATAGAACTCATTATTAGAATTAAATGAACATATAAGAGACACATTATAAAGTTAATATTTTGTTAAAATCATCAAAAATCAGGGAAAGGAAAGGGTCAACATGAAAAAAATGAAAAAGGCAGTAATATGAGTCCTTCACCTTAGCAGAGAAGTACTCATCTGCAATCTTGAGATAGCTGGTCATATGTTGTACTGAAACATGCTTCTGGGGGGGGGGGGATTTCCAAGCTTATTTTAACCTATAAGTCTTCTAGAGGCATATACTTCCATTTATGGAATCATGGGATCTGGAGGCTCTCATTTGATTTACAAGATGTGGATAAAGGCTTGAAACCTTGAAGCCATTCTGAATTATAGGAACTGAGAATTCCATAGTGTCATGTCTAGTAGACTCCAGGGCTGATAGTCCCATCAGAAGACCTGTTCTTCTTTTTATAATACTTTTATTAATAATTTGAGTTTCATACAATGTATCTCTATAACACCCTCTCCCCATTCCTCCCTGTTATCTCTCCCACACCTGTGCCCTCAAAAGAAAGAAAGAAAAAGAAACGGAAAGTAACTCCAGCTAGTGTGGCAGAAGCATGGATCATGGCTATCACATGGATCCTAGAGGTATCAGGTGTCCCCGATTATGGGCATTCACCTGGTCCATACTACCATGCCCAAGGACAACAATGTTCAACCCAAAGTTGGGACTCACCTGCAGGAGGCTCAGTGCCTGTGGATATCCTGGTGCTTATAAGATTCCAGAATGCCTGTGGGATATCCAGGTGTCTGAGGGATGCTCTGGTGCTTGTGTGATGTTCAGGTGCCTGTGTAGTGTCAGCTTGTTTGATGTCCAGGTGTCTCTGGGTGGACTCAGTGGCTGCATGATACCAAGGCATATGTAGGAAATCTTGGAGCCTATGGAATGCCTGGGTGCCTGTGGGATGTCTGCGTGCTGCAGGATGTCCTGATGCTTGCAGGTTATCTGGTTGCGCTGCTTAGTGTTTAGGTTCCTCGGTGAGGTCTGAGAAGAACTGTTCTTTAGTTCTAACACAGGAGATGTTTGAATGCCTTCACTGTGAATCACTTAACTTTTATCTAACCTGGCAGAAATACAACCTGGCAAAAAGCACAGAAGCTTTACACTTAGCTACATGTAAGGCTCTATAGTTAAGGACACAAGATCTTCAGCAACTATTTAATAATAAGGGTTCATCTTCTGATTTCCAGTCTGTGTGAATCAGAGTGCCCTATACCAACTGTTACCCGGTGGCTATTGATTCATTTGAGTTAGCTGACTTTGTCAACTAAGTATTGTCCTAGTTACTGAGTTTAATTGTAGAATTTAAGCTGATACCATTCAATCCCTTCAGAAAATACTATTGTATCATTACCTCAGAATATTCTACAAAGTTTAAGTATAGCTTAGCAATCTGAAACAGATCCTTTATTCATATTATTTTTTTTGTTTTTATTTTCTTACATATTTTTTGCACTGTGTAATGAACCAGTCGACTGATTTGTTTTTTCCAGAAATACCCAAAGAATTAATTTTCATCAATTTCTAGCTTATTTTTCGGGTGGGGAAGGGTAACTGTGCATAAAGTTAAAGTCAGAAATAGAAGTAAAAATAGAAAGAACAACAAACAAGTTAATGCAAAGTACAAGCATGCCCTTAGAGAGGTATATAAGTTTTCCATTTGCTTTTTGTAAGGAGTTTTAAAGAGGAAAACTGAATAAATTAAGTTTTCTAGATACCTTCACAAATTTTCATTATTTTCAGACTTTTTGTACCTCTGTTAATATTTAAATTACATGAAAAAATGTCTTCATTATGCCCAATGCTTCTCTAAGCTCCATTGGTTTTGTTATCCTATTATTAAAAATATACAAATAAATGTGGCTTACAATTCTGCAGTATAAATCTAGTAAGAGTCCCTGAGGTAGAGACTGTTTGCACTGTGAGGAGTCCACATTGCTGCAATGTGTCAGTCCCTCCAGCTGTATGCAATCTTGTTCATTGCAGAATCCAGTTCTGCTCTAAACAGTGTTTGGATTCAATCTGGGTCTGCCAGACTGATGCTTTGGAATGGAATCCAGTTAGGGAAATCTTCAGACACAATCCCACCAGTATCTGTTTCAGAGTGTCTATGTACTCACTGATCTCCACAAACTCTGAAGCCCTTTTCATCTCATAGCACAAATGCCCAATTTCAGATTGACAATTCAAAAATAGCACTTGAGTCCATGATATAGATGTATTGTAGCTAACTAAGAATCAACTTCAGATATTGTCCGACTTAGTATACCTAGTATACCTTAGTGTACGTAGTATACCTATATCAAAAACCAGCACAGGAAAAGGAAAAGAAAGCATAGAGAGGGAAAAAAAATTTTCTAATGAATTTGAAGAGCTCAAGAGAGAAAATCTTTGCCTATTCCTTGTGTGCTTACTTAACTCTTGGAATCCTGGATGACGCTTGTTATTTTTGATGATTATGCAAAAACTGCTAAATGATAAACTAAACAGATAGCATCCTTCACAGAAAGTGGTTACAGAGGCCTCTCCTGCCCAACTAAGATACTTTTGTAAACAGCAAGTCCGAATATGCCATGTAGAAATGGCTGTTCCAAGTTGTTCTGTTCTCCAGACATCATTTCAGAGCCTCAGCTGTGGATTGTTTGATCCTGGAATTAGCTGAATCTCACCTGATTCACTACAGTGGGAACTGATTTAAGTCAATTTTATTTCAGCTAAACATTTGTTCAAAAGTAAGAAAATCCCTTCTCTTTAAAAATTCCATTGACAGACCCTATGAAGGATGAATTCTCTGCTAGAATTAATCTTAAGTTCCTTAAGGATGTGATGAATTGCAGAACAAAAGTAAGTTTATATTAACATTACCTGAGGTATCAATGATATATGAACCAAAATGCCCTATTAAATTTTTAGGATCTGTAAGAGAAAACATTAATTCCAACAAATAATAGAAAAATTTTGCAATATAAAATATATGACATCACACAGAAATTTATCAAAGTGGCATAACAACACCCAAAATATCAAAATGTGTTTCCACTGATAATATTGAATATGAAGTAACAGATATTTCTCCAGTTCAGACCAAAACAACATGCTACTTGGTTCTTGATGCTTGTTTTAATGTCTAATACTATAAATAATTAAAACATGTGAGTAAAACTTTATGAACAACAGCTCAAAACTACTAATTCAGAGAATATTTAAAAAATTACATTTTTTTATATTCTCATGGTAAAAGGTAAAATGACTCAAATTACTCATAGGAGGGAAGAATTGTATCATTCAAATATATCTATGTAATGGAAATTTTCTACTCATTAAAAATCATTTAGAAAACCATTTAATGTTCTTAGGAACATATTTCAAATATAACAGCATTAGAAGAGAAAGCAGTTTGCAAGATTTTCTATCGAAAGTGCCTCCAATTATTTCTAAATTATGTAAGGGAAATTATTATGTCAAAAATTATTTTATGAAAACTCTCTTTCTCATAGAAACCCTATAAGCAGCATCTTCTCCTATCTCCCTTTTTTTAGATTTAAAAGAAACATCTAAACTCTCAACAACATTAGAATCAAGTTAAAACAAACTAATTTCATTTTAGAAAATAGAAATGTAATAGCAATATCTCCCCATTGCTCTAGAATATGGCAAATTGACAGTGAAAATATCAGAGTTAAGAGAGTACCGAACATCGGATATACCTTTATGAAAAGAGACACTCTCCTGACATTTTTTAGTATATATTCTGTCCTGTGTACAATTCATATTGTTAGGATTCTGGAAAGGATGAAGGGAATAAATTAGAAAAGAAGTTTTAGACATGATGTAACTGTTAGCAAGTACTTTGAATTTTATAACCTAGACAACAAAATATGAGTGAAAATTTATATTTGATTCAAATTAGAATGGTGATCTGTAGTATGATTTAATGAGAATATAGAAACAAAAAAGCTGGAAAATCAGAGTACATGCAAATCTTAATGAAATACTATTCTGAAGAAAGAAAATAGGAGGGCAATTTGAGATCTTTCTGGAATATAACCATAGAGATTGGGAGTCTGTGTTTGGATTGTCAATTGTGTGTGTGGAGAAAGGGACAGAGAGGTCAAGGATCAGGTGAGCTGGGACAAAGAAGTCTGACTAACCACATGGAGCATAGTGGTGCCACCTTATTGTGTCTTGTTTGCAGTGTCCAGGAATGACACTTTGAAAAGCAGATGAGCTCTCTACAGTTTAGCTATATCCCTGATTCCCAATGTAATCATCTTGAATTGTAGCTATAGTACAATAAGAGGATCTCTCCAAAGTTTCCTTAAAAATTAAGTCTTATACTGCTCCTAAGTTTCATGGTGTGTGTCTCAGGGATACTATTGCTGTGATTAAACACTATGGTCAAAAGCATTTGGGGAGAAAGGTTTTATTTGGCTTATACTTCCATATTGTAGTCCATTACTGAAAGAAGCCAGGACTGGAACTCAATTAGGACAGGAACCTGGAGCAGGAGCTGATACAGAGGCCATGGAGTGATGCTGCTTTCTGGCTTGCTTCTACTGCCTAATGATTTGCTCAGCTGGTTTTTTTTATAGAACTCGAGGCCACCAGCAAAGAGATGGCATTTCTCACAATCACTCCTCATCAATCAGTAATTAAGAAAATACTTTACTGACAGATCATATGGAGGCATTTTCTTGATTGAGGTTCCATCCATTCAGATAGCTCTAGCTTGTGTCAAGTTACTATATTACTAGTCATCACAGTGAGCATAAAACAAATGAAAATAGAACTTCCCATAGCTATGAACAGGTGAAAAACCAAAGAAAAGGAACAAGAAATTACTCTGCATAGAAACAAGTACTATCTCAGTTAAAGTTTTTGGTTTTGTAGTTTAACTGAGCTAGCTCATTGTAGGTGAATAAAGTAATGGATGAATTATTGAAAAACTCAATGAGTGCTTAAGTTAAACTTCTGATGAGTTGCATAAAGCAAGGCAAATAGTGGTTTCTATAATTATACAGAACACCAAAGTGAGACCATTGAAAATGAACCTAATAGGGAGCTTTGGAAAGGAATATTTATATTCAGTAGTATTGACTTCTTCTTACATTTGCAAAACATAAAGCCTTCAGTGTTCATTTTCAACCTCAAAACATAGATAATGCCTAAGAATGTGTCAATAGTCTACTTTACTTGGTGGTTTTTCTTTTCAAATGCTGTTTTATTACATTATATGACAAAACTCTAGATATTAAAAGGGGTAGATTTCAAAGCACAGACCAATAAAAAAGTTCAAAATTTTCAATTATAATTGACAATAATCTATGCTAATTGCTTCTATTATATAAAGTAATGTCTTCTTAATAAGACATTTATTAGTAAAATGGTATTTATATACCACTGACATATTTATGACTGTCTTACAATAATATCTGAATTGGTACAAATTCTTGGATATTAAGAATAATAATACAAATAAGGATTGAATATGTTGATCTGCTGTTATTCTTAAGGGAAGATAATAATAAAAATTAATGAATTTTAAGCTGAAGAAAATTCTTAAGTAGTTTCTATATGTTTCACTGTTATTAGATGACTTTATAATAAACTTAGTTTTTTTTTCTGCTAAATGTGATCCAAGATATCAATTAGAAAGTTCTAGAGAACAAACAGGGTCATTATATTACAGGCTTTAGAAAAGGAAATGAAGAGATGATAGTACTTTTATGCGTTTATTTGCAGTAAAATTTAGAAACGAAAAGAAGCAATGTACAGAATTTATGGTTCCTGGGATACAATTCAAATAAACAGCAATTGGAATCGGTATATAGTAAGCGGCTAAAATCTGCTTGTTTATGACATTGCCAAAATTATTTTTCCACTGCTTTCATTGTTGATACAGCAACCTTACTATGTGCCAAACACTATTGTAAATCCTGGTAAATAGTATGATATAGGTGAACACAAGATCTGAGCCTCCTGATCAAGAAGATCTGGGCTATGCAGTAAAGACTCAAGCAGGGAGTAACAGATAATTTGCCAGTATGTGTCCTTCCTGCTGCAGTAAATATTATGCAACTCTCATGTTATCAAATACTACTAATTTCTCTGCATAAAGTTTTTCTTTCCTGACAAAGCTTAATCTGGTAGTGACATTTGTATTTACATATTCCCTATACTTATAAAACTCCAAGTCTCAGCTGAAAACAAGAATAAAATCCTGAACACATTCTGTGTTCTTTATGGAGATGGGTTAGCCCACAGCCTGGATATGGAATCATATTAGTAAGTTAACATTTCACAACAGAATGTCAATTCAGCTGCTTGAGTGTCTGAAATGTAAAACATATGGATCGTTTTATCAACAACACAAAATATTGGCATTTCAGGCACTCATTAAAAATGTCAATCATAAATTAACTGTGATGCCAAGAATTTGCTTGAGACATCTGATATGTAAAAGATAATTTAAAAGATAAAGGAAGCACAATTTCTATAGTTAGGAAATCTCAAAACTAAAGCTTAGATTTCCATTCAGTCTTTCAAATTATATTATTTGCAGAAATGTGTTTTTTTCCTTACACCATTATCTTCATACAACCAGAAAATAAAATTTAGTGGTTTAAAGACTGGTCTTAGTTCATGTATGTGTATGGATTTACTGGCAATTACCGTATCATTATAAATATAAAATCATGCAAAATTAACTTTGATTTTAATTAAAGAAGGGGGTTGTTGACAAGATTATTAGCTCTACTCAAATGTACATGACCTTAAGTTTCTCCTTTCTTTTTTTAAAAAAATATTTTATTTATTTTTATTTTATGTGCATTGGTATTTTGCCTGCATATGAGGTTTTCAGATCCAGTGGAACAGGAATTACAGACAGTTGTGAGCTGTCATGTGGGTATTAGGAATTGAATCTAGGTTCCTAGAAGAGAAAGCAGTGCTCTTAACAGCTGAGCCATCTCTCCAACCCCTAGTTTCTCCCTTCTTAATAAGAAGCTGTGTTATCTTAGGCAAATCTCACTATATTTAAAAATACCAATACTCTTGCTGTGACATAGGAATTCACACAGTGTACCCATGTCTTCGAGTTCTCACAATAATAAAAATAGGATGTTTTAAAGATTTGACAGAAATAAATTATAAGTGAACATGTAATTTTAACTATTTGTAGTTTCTACCAGTGTGATCATCTTGCATAAACAGTATAATATTACAACTCTAGAATTTGTATTAAAATAATTGCTATCATCATTCAGATTTCACCAGTTTTACATACAAAAATCGATTGTATTATGTTTTGTGTTTAATTCTATAAAAATGTATTGATATGGAATATTTTTACAAATTTCTTGGATACAAAAGAATTATTTGGATATATACATACATACAAATGTGCAATGAACAATTCTGAGTAGTTAGCATTTGCATAAAATATGTATCATTTTTATATTTCAGGAAACTAAGGATTCTGCATCTCCAGATATTTTGAAATATATCATAAATTTTAATAGACAAGAGTTATCATACTAAGCTGTAGAATATTCAAATTGCTTAGATATCTAAATGGATGTTGATACCTGTAATGAGAATTCAATCTGTCTCCTCCATCCTCATCCTTCTAATCTCCAGGGAACACCGTTTGCCTCCTTCTGTATATAGCCATCTGTAGCTTCTACAGGAACATACAAGAATGTTTTTTGTGGCTTTGTTATGTTATTTTACTAATGGTAATAAACCAGGCCTAGCCATAGTGTTAAAAATGGCAGTATTCCATTCTTTTTTGTAATTGGTTGTGTCCAGTCTGCATACACACTATGATACATATGTATACATGCATTAATGACACTGATTTCACTTCATTCCCACATATTCCTTTTAGCATGTAAAATATAACTTATTTTAGCATGATTAAAATCCACTCATATGTTCTAAGGAGATTTTGTTATTGTTGATATTCTCAGATAGGTACAGTTTAACTTTTTTCTTATTTAAACAATGTGGCTCTTTTTCTTCTTACTTTGCTAGCCTTGTTTTTCTTTTCTTCCTTATTGGCTGATTAGATTTTCAGAAGGTATATTGAATAAGAATTCTGGAGTTGAATATCCCTGTCTTGCTTCTGAATTTCTTAGAGAAGCATTCACTTTTCATCACTGGGGCAGACCTCTCATGTCTTTTGAAAGTTCCTACAGCTGAGGCAGCATAACCTCTTGTGAGCAGTCATCATAAAGTACTGCGGATTGGACACAGAAGAAATACTTGTCCTTAAATTCTCAGAATATTGAGCAACATTAAGGCACATCTAGATAGTGTATTTTGAAGCCACTTTTCTAGAGTTGCAATTAGCTATTGATATCATTTGGATATGGAATTTGCCTCAAATACTCAAGTGTTAACCATGGGGTCCCTGATGTATGATGCTGTGAGTAGTGAATTATTAAGAGATGGTCCTAAGGATGCTACTGGGATCAGGTCTCCTCTTTTCTTTTCTTCCCATAAACTCTTCACTTCCTTGATTTAAGAAGATACTTTCCTCTGGAATCACTCTACCCTCATTGTAAAGCCTCACTGTAGGCCTAAAAGCAACATCCCTATTGACCATGAACTGGAAGCACTGAAAATGTGAGCTAAAACACACTCCCCCCCTTTTCAAACTAGAAATCCTTGCCTAGGCAAGGTTCTTCTGTAGTTGAAGCATACTTACAAAAGCTGCCCTCTTCCTTGTGAGTTTTTGTGTGTTACCAGTTTTAAGACTCCAGTGTGTTATACCAACCTAAAACCCAGTGTAGTTATATTAACTACATCATCTCTTCAAAGATATTGTTTCAACATACATTTATATTCTGTGGTACTGTGGATCAGTTAGCAGTGGTGTCAAATTGACACACCTGGGGAGAAAAATAAAACTGTAATTGAGGAATTTCCTTTATCAGATTAGTCTATGGGCTTGTCTATGAACCATGTTTTTGGTGTTTAATTGATGTAGCAAGGCACAGCCAACTGTGGGAGGTGACATCCCTTGGGTGGGTAGGCTTGAGATATGTATATGAAAGAAAGCTGAAAGTTAACTTAAGAAAGTCAGTAAGAAGCATTCTTCACAGCCTCTGCTTCCACTTCTGTCTCCAGGTTCCTGCCATAAGCTCCTGTACTGGCTTCTCTCAGTAATAGATGGTGATAAAGAAGTATAAGCAGCATAACCTTTTCTTCCTCAAGTTGATTTTATACAGTTAGATACACATATGACACATAAGGAGAGTATGTATTGGTGCATATTTGGATATTTTTCTCTTGTCTTTCTGTTATTGGTTACAATTCCAAGAGACCTAGCATATATTGCATAAACTCAGCTCTTTCAGATAGGTGGAGATGTGGTCTGCCTTGGTGAATATGCCCTTACATTTCACATAAATAGTGTTATCACTGCAACAAATACCCAACTAGGACATTGGAACATCAACAGGAAAAAATGAGGGTAATATTTCAATCCAAGACTGGTAGATGAGGTGGAAGTATTCCACTTTTCTACTTTCTATATGCTATCTGTAAAAATGTGTTAATTATTATGTATTACTCTCTAGTGAATTCATCTTATGTGAAGATTTCTTTTTTTATGAGCTTTTAATTGAAAAATTAAAAAAAGAATTTCTTTAGTAGTTTTGAGAGTATTCCTAGAACATATCTTTCCTTGTTGAATACACTTGTGTGTGAGCATGCATATAAACCACACAGCTTTTGTATTTATGATTACTCCTGGATATCACTGCTTACTCATTATCCTTCCTATGCATGCAAGGTAGTTTATGAATATTCTTCCCCATTTAAAGATTGTGACTCAAGATTTCTCTCACTGTGTCTGTGTTCCTGAGAATTAAAGGTTTACTGTTTTGTTTAAATATTCAGCTTTTAATTTCACTCATACCTATTACTAGCTTCTCTTCAATTTCATTTCTTTTCTCCTTTCTGTGTATTATTTCGCCTCTTCTGATTGATTTGTGTTTGCTTTGTACTTATTGGTCTTTCTAAAAGTACAGCACACGTTGTTGGTTTTATGAATTTCCTTGTTTAAATTTAAGCTATCACAGACATATTTTTTTTTCTGAGAATTCATAAGTACTGCATAATTTCAGCTCAATTTGTTTAAGGTATGGTCACAGTGGTGAATATTCTGTGGGTACTTAAAATGTGCTTGTTATTTCAGTTTTGGGAGGAAAATTCCCATGTCAACTCTTTCCTTGTGGCTGCTTCTGTGATTCATTTCTTTTATCTCATTATTGAATATATGCTTTGAAATCTATCAATTGCTGAGGGGAGGTTCGGGGTGTTGTTAATTTTAATTATTGATTAGTTATTTCCCTGTTTTTCAGTATTTGCTCTATTTTAAGCTCTTCATTTTGTGCACATAGTTTTAATACTTTTGTCTTGTTGATTGGCTAATCTTTTACATCTTTATAAAATACATTTCAATTAGGATTAATAATGACGTTGTGTAGTATACATTTACATTTACATAAACTTAGGGAATACAGTCTAAACCAAATAATAATTACAAACCTTTGTCTAATAGTAAAATTATTTGTTTTAGTAAAAATAACCATATGTACATGCACACACACATATATATATATATATATACATATTCATGTGTGTGTGTGTGTGTGTGTGTGTATGCTTAAAATAATATATCAGGCTGGATGGTGGTGGTGCATACATTTAATTCCAACATACCAGAAGCAGAGGCAGGCAGATCACTATGAGTTTGAGGCTGGTCTTATCTACATATTGAGTTTCAGGAATTACAACAGAGAAAACCTGTCTCAAAAAAAAAAGTATCAAAATATAAATAACCCTAACTGTCTTGCAAAAGTGTTAAGAGATGATTATTTTTATCTACTGCAACATATTTCTATAGGCTGAGTGCTTATAAACAAATAAGTGTCCCACAACACCATAGGTTTGAATCCTGAAGTCAGTCTGTCATAATGGTTGCTTTTGAAGAAAGCCCTTCTCCAAGTTTCAAACTGTCAACTCTCATTGAAGAGTTATGAGATGGAAAAAAAAAAAAACCCAGAGAGCTTGCTCTCTAACCTTTTCTTGTAAGGACATTAATCCTACTTCTCACATTTCTACCTCTATGATCAATTGTACCCCTAAGGTGCAATCTCCTGCTACATTGAAATATACAAGTCCACTGGAGATTATATTTCAACACATGAACTTGTGAGACTACAAACACTCTGTCCATGATACACAGTCACTATTGATCTTGTCTTTTCACACCAGTGAGATCAGTTTTTTGTGCGTACTGGTGTTTACATGTATATGTAACTTTTATTGAATAGCAAAGAATGGCTTGTAATTTTCACATAAAGCAATAATCACCACAGAGTATTTTTATTTTATTATCTAGCCATGTCTTTCCACAGAGTTACCAGCAACCTTCTTGACTCAAATGGCAGAGAATATAAAAACTCTAGTTATGAACTCAAGCTTTCATTTTTGTTATACATAAATTTATGTTGTCAGATATTTCAAATTTTATTTCAGTTTATATATCTTTTTTAACAGAGGACTTAAAAGAAATTAGTCTAGTTACAGTTTATATATCTTTTTAACAAAGGACTTAAAAGAAATTAGTCTAGTTAAAATGATAAGAGCTAAGCCATTTGTATCTAGAGTTAAATTTTCAGTGATATAGATCACACTCATTGAAAAAAATTGGTATTACATTTTACTACTGCTGTAAGGGAAAAAGGTAATGATGTGTCTATATACAAAACCGTGTCCCAAAGTAGTGGCATATGCCTGTAACTGTGGCACTGGAATGGCTGGAGTACAATAGTTATAAGTTCTAGGAAAGCCTGGAAAATATATTCTAAAACTTCCTGGTTTAAAACGGAAAGTACTCAGTAATTGACATCGAGACCCAGAATGGATTATCTAATCCCAAAATTAAAACAACAAAAAAATAACTAGTTTGAATTTCATATGATTTTATAATTTTTACACCTTTGATTTTTTTTAACATTACCATAAGAAACACACAATTTTCATGGTCTGTATTCCAAGTGCTTGCAAAATTATTGTCAACTATAAATTTACAAATGATAATATGCCTTTATAAATATGATCTTGTTTACAGGATTTCATCTTTTGGTTTGGTTTTGATTACTACTGCATTGTAAGAATGTGAGCTCCTTATGTGAGTCCACCTGCAGAATGTTGCAATATGGTATGAGTTGGAACAGCTGTCTCCTTTGAGGACTTGACTGACATAAGACTTGTTACAAAACTACCCCCTGTGAATGTTACAAAATACAAAAATTCATATGTTCAATATGTAAGTATTGTTCATCTGCCTTAATAACTTGTCTTTAAAGCCTATACAGGGTCACGCTCACTCTGGACCCTTCCAGATGCTTATGCTCGCCCTCGCATCTACTGTGCTCTTCTTCATATCTACAATAAACTTGCTCCTCCACCATACCTAGTAGCAGTCATCTTCCTTTTTTCTTTTTTTTTTCATTCAATGGAACTTCTGTATGATATTGATGGGCATTGAAATATGCAACTAATGTGAAGCAATGTACGTTCCCAATTACCTGTAAACAGAAAAAAAATTAACGGCTGCGAATTTATTTGAAAGAACTCATGTCCTGATATTGGAAACAACTCTTTTTATTTTCAATATAGGGCATTCACGGTAGCCTAGAATTATAACCAATGTAAACAAGGACTGACTGAAGGATAGATGAACAAATTGGTACATATGTGCAATGAAGCATAATCCAGCTTCAAAATTAAAGACTTAATCACAATATGATAAAGCATAAATGACTCTGAGACTCTTTGAGAGTCTTTTGGTGAGTAGAGCAGACATGGTTGGACAACTACTACAGAATTCCTCCTATATGAGATTATTAAATATTAAAAAATTACTGAAGCAGTAGGTCAGACAGTGACTGCCAGAGGCTTAGGGAGAGAGAAATGGTGAATTGAACTTCCTGGAAAGAGCTTCAGGTATGTGAGATGAATATGTCCTGAGGAATAGTTCTGAACCTCAGAACTCTACCTAACTATATTAAATTATGCAGTAAACAAATCATTGCAAGATGGAGCCCACATTATCTGTGCTTACCACAGTATTTAAAAAGAAAGTGCTTGTGAGACTGGAAAGATGGTTCATTCAGTGAGCATGTATTGTGAAAGCAATAAGCCCTGAGTTCAGATTCCCAGGAGCACCTAAAGACAAAACAAACAAACAAACAAAAGCTCAAGTGTGATGGGGAAATAGAGCCGGGAGATCTCTAAAGCTCATAGGCCAGTCAGTCTAGCCAATTAATATTTACAATTAAGTAAGTCCATATTTATACTGTTTCTATATTTGGTTATCATGGATAATTTAGAAGTGAAAATAAAAGGATATTATCAACTCAGGTGCAGTGAGAGACACTGTCTTGACATATAAGGTCAAGGGCATTAAGGATATAACAGTTACTCTTAAATGTCATCATCACACAACCTAGAGTCCTCTGAGTGGAAAGTCTCCATTGAGAAATTTTCTGGATCAGATTGCCCTGGGGCACAACTATGGGATATTTCCTTGATTAATAAAAGATGGAGAAGGGTCCAGCTTAAGTTGAACTGCACCATCATATGTGGATGGTCATAGCTATATAAAAAAGCTTGCTAAGCTAGGCATGAGCCAATGAGATAGTAAAACAGGCAGCCAATAAGCAAGCATAATTTCTCCATATTTCCTGCCTCCAGGTTCCTGCCTTGTGTTCCTGCTCTGACATCTCTCAATAATAAGTCAAAATGAACATTTCCTCCCCTGTTGCTTTTGGTAGAGTATTTTCTTGCATCAACAGAAATAACACTAGAATGGAAGGCAGACGTCGATCTTTAGCCTCCATACCCATAAATATGTGCACATGCACCTGCAAGCACATATGCACACAGGACATGAATATAAACAGCACACATACACACAAATACACAAAATTAAAATTAAATTCTTTGGTATTATATATTTGCTGGAAAATCACACTTATTTGGAGAAGTCTGAAATGCATTTCTATTTTAACCACAGCACTCTACTGCATCCATATCCAAGATTCAGAAAGAACGTAAACATCAACAGATGGAAGAAGGAATAAAGAGAACACTGTCTACATATACAATGGAACATACCCCAGCATAATAATTCCCCCACTAAAGCACTACTTGTATCCAGTCTCTTCAAAATGCCTATTTATTATAATTCTAAAACACTCCTTTACTTTGTGTTATGGCCGGAGATGGCTATAATTACAAACAATGCTCACCACATAAGGCACCTCTCTATGACTTTAGATTTTAGAATTCGCTATTACACATACTGATCTAATTTTGTAAAATCTATTATTAGCATTGGGTACAGCACAGAACCATGGAATCCGTTACCTGCTATAGAATTTGATGTGCAGCCATTGTCTCGTAATGAATATGCTTCTCAACAATGGACCGCCTTATAAACATAACAATAACATTTTGGATTTCATCAGTATGAGAGATTGGAAATGTACGATTTAATTCCCAGGGTTTTAACATTAATGTGGCAGTAGCAGAAATATTTACATTTTCTGTGTCAGTTTAATTAAGCATATTCATTGTCTTGAATCAAAACATAATTTGCTCTGGGTTTAAATATTTCATTATTTTTGTTTGTGCTGAGTCTAAACCCTGTCATAGCTGGGCCTCAGAGTTCATTTAAAACTCCAGCAAATGAGTCATTTTGAACTAACCCAAGCATCTAGGTTCCTTGCAACACAGCTTAACAGCTCCTGACAAATTGAATTCCAGCCAGGTGTCACTCTTTAGAATCCCCAAGGTTTATCTCTGCCCTTTTTGCTCTGACATATGCTTTTGACATACCCAGAAAATTGTGTGATAGAAACCTGTGGAGTGGTAATACTCTCTACAGCAGGGGTCAGCTGTAAAGAACCATTAATGAGGCCTCCCATAAACAAACTGTGCTGAATGGTGACAGTAGCAGGGGAAACAAGAAGATGTGATCTGCTAATGCATACAGAGCAAGGCTCCTCTACAACCCATTCTTCAGGGTGCTTTTCCAAAAAGTGAAAATGAACTAATTTTGTCTACAGATCCCATGAGAAAATGATTTGGCTTTTTTTTCTTTTTACATATTTTACCAGGACTATGTGACATCTTTTCCATGTTTACCTTTATTGGGGTTTCGCAATGGATGAATTGTCTACTGCCCATATCATTAAAAATATGTGTCACTGTTGGAAAATATAACGGGAATATTTGGATGGAAATGAATTACTTCTTAACATAGTGTATGTTTAATTTCACGTATTGGGTTACTAGGTTGTAAGAGTAGTAGAGGACAATAGAAAACCTATCTACTTATGAGATGAAAGCCACAATAAGGTAAATGTAGAGCCCATAATTTCCCCCTCAATGAAACCAGAGGCAAAGCATCAAAAAATGTATTCAAATTATTCCATTCTTTCTATAGTGAAATGAAGAATCTGAATTATATAGCGTGCAATCGTGGAGTCTGACTATAGAACGTAGGCAATCATCTAGTGGCTATCTACAATTTAATCTCTTTACTGAAGTGTCTGATGATTATTTCTAGTTTATGTGTTTGTGAATAATTACTTTTGTACTTATTGATATGTGTGAATACATTCTGCGTTTTAAAACACAAACTGTAGTCACATTAATAATAAAAGTCAAATTTAACAAAAGGTTAATGGGATATGTTGACATATATCTCATATTTTGTAAGTGATGTATGCTTTTGCAAGTCTTTCATAAAAATAATGTGTGTACTATTTTAATACCCCAGGAATAAAGCATATTAATTAATTAATAGTGAGCTATTAATTAATTAATTGATTAATTAATTAACAAGGATTAATCTGAATAATTGGTGAAATTACTTCCTTAATTTATAAATAATATCTATTAATTAAGAATGATATAAATCTGCCCCAAAGATTACTTATATTTTTTCCAGTGTTCTCAATAGAAATAAAGTAAAGTAAAAAGTGAAAAAAACAGTCCATTAAGTTAGAACATGATGCAACACTGGCTTATGATGTCATCGCCCAAGGAGTCTGCACTGAGGCTGCTCCTACATTACATCCCCTAGCATGTAAAAGCTGACCTGTCTAGTCCTGGCTAAAGTTCAAGGACTCTGAGAAAAACAACTGAAATTAATTACAACAATCTTCATTTATAGGCTTCTCTCCCACCTCTATCCAGATTCTAATTTCATAATTATCAGGAGCCTGGGAGGCTTTATCCATGTTGCAAGTCTATGTGGGACTCTGTACCTAATCTGACTCTGTGCTTGCGTGTCTGTGTATTTATCTACACATTTGTGCATATGTCGTGATGTGTGTGTACGTGTGTGTGTGTGTGTGTGTGTGTGTGTGTGTGAATACTCATCATTTCTAACTGACATATAATTAACTTAAGTGTAAGAATAGTGTTATAGAATCTCTACCTTGGGGCTTTAAATTTTTCAAGTTATTATTTACAATTGTTACAAGGTTTTCTGAGTATACAGGTTTTCAATAGAATTTGAAGTAACCATTGTTTATTTCTCTATCTCTTTGTTTACTAACAAAGGATGCTACTCACTGACAATACATTTGGAGATATCATTTGAAAGTCTGAAATGACTTTTCTCTGTGCAAAACCAATTTTTCAGTGCTAAATGGAAAACTAAGCCCAAGTGCCAGTGACTTCTCTCCTCCAATTAATTCTCTGTATCTCTATAATTAATGTGCTATAGAATGAAAAGAATACGAATTATCTCTTGGCTATTCTCTTCTGAATTACTTACACTGAGCATTTCTATAAACACAGTGACAGAGAAAATTAAGACTTTCTGAAATATCCCTTGAAGGCTATGTGAAGTCTCTTGGAGAAGGTTAAATATTAAATACGTAATTCTGCTTCATGCCAGAGCAGGCACGAAATAGCACAGCAAAATGTTGTCAATCCCTGATTATAATGGCTAGATGGCACATCTGTGGAAATTCATTAAAAGTTTAACACTTGGAATGAAAAATTTTAAGGTAGAACATTGAAGACAGTATAAAGAGTTTGCTTCATCCTCCTTTTATAGAAATGGTGACCATGGCATCATTCCTTTGGGGAAATTGAAGTATTTTTAAACTCCAGGTGAAGCTAAAGATGTGAGATTGTGTATAAAAGTAAGGGTCTAAATTGCAGTTCAAACAGTAAGTTTCTTTCATGGTAAACCTTCTAATTAGCTTAGAAGTGTTTTCCTAATGTTATGAAAATGAATTTAATCATGCAGTATTCTTAAGTACCCAGTCAGTTCTGTATCCTTTGATGACTCTGTGCTGGTCAGTCTCCTGTTAAAATAGCAACATGTCTGAGGTGATTAGTATTTATAGAGAAAACTGAGTCTTTTAGCTTTTAGTTTGGAGATTTCTTAGTTGTAGGATCTGATGGATGCCTCGTTTTGGGCCTGAGGTTGAGCTACAGGTGGAGTAGGAAAGAATATGTCAAAGAACAGACTGTTCACATAACTATCCAGGAAGTAAAGAAGACACAGTTTGTGGGCCAAAATCTCCTTCAAAGGCCTATGTTCAAAGGCTTAAAGACCTCCCACAGGGCTCCACCTCCTCAAATGTCCATCAAGTCCAAGAGCGGCACTGTGGAGACAGATCCTTTCACATAGAAACATTATGAAGACCAACACCTCCCTCTTTCTTCTCTCTGCCGCTCCTTAACACAACCCACAGTGAAATAGGGAAAGGTATACCCTGAGCCAGACCCAGCTCTGATCCCATGTATGTAAATTTTGTTAGACAGGGGTTTCATGAGCATTGTGCTCTATAGTCAATAACTACATTCTGTACTCTCTCTGTTTTAGAATTCTCCCAAGGCCTTTTTGGCACTTGAAAATATATGTCGGGAGTAAATTTAGGAAAAGAAAAATCAAACTTAAAACTAAGTATTAGAAGGTAAAGCTTAGGTGGATTAAGTCTGTGGATGTTTTTAACTACAGGCCGTCATGGTTATACTCTCCTTTGTGTAGATCCTGTTCCCGCTGCTGAAACAGCTTTTAGTGGAGCATAGCAAGTACAAGAGTCATCAAAAATATATTCTATCTGTGGCTCTTAATCGTTTGTTTGCCTTTTAATCTGATTCTCTTGTCTCAGAATGTGTATTCAGGTTCACATGCATTTCAGACTCATGTCTTGTGTTCTCCATGGAGAAGAGTAGCAGTAGTGACTGTGTGGGCACTCAAATGAAATCCTAGTGTCACTGTAAGACATCTGGAGGCATTCGTTGACTACGGAGTCAATTATGTTTAGGAAAATATACTTAGAAAATTGACATTTCTCTTTATGTTCTATTGGTAATACTGTTCAACTGCCAAGGTTCACTGTGCATGGCATCCGCACCAGGTAAGCTCCATGCCTCCGTGGACACATCTTTGCTGCCAAGGCGCATATATGATAAATATTTATAGTCTGACAATGAATATCTTGAAAACCTATAGGACATTTATTAATGTTTGAACTATTCAACTTATGAAACACAATAGGACTTGAGGTTTCACTATTACCAAATTATACATCAAAGGAAAGATGGAGGTTTCACTTTCATTCTCATTAAATTATGCATTTTCCCCCCAAATTTTTGGGATTCCAGACAAAACATAATATGTGACAGACATATTTTTTTAATCAGAATTGTTAGTATTTTATACACTACACAGTTTTCTAGGACTACTTCTTCCTCTGAACAATCAGGAAACACTGACAGTATGCCCTCTTACTAACCATGAAGCAGACTCTGAGTCTGAATCTTGTACTTGAAAAACATCAGGAATATATTTCAAATCCTTGACCTACTTTCTGAACATATACACTGTGAAATTAATTGGACACACATAAAGTAATCTATATTAAAATATTATTTCTACAATGTTCTTAGTAAAATGATTTAATTGTGTGTGAGACTCATACTAGTTTAATCCCTCAATAAAATATTTTTCAGACTTTGTAATGCAATTAAATTTTCCTATGTTAGATAATATAGTGTCAATAATTACTACAAATGTTCACAAATATGATTGCGGTTTTATGGGGGTGGGTGCAGGGTCTCATGTTGAGTTCAGAGGACATTGGGTATCTTGCTTTGTTACTCTAACATTCTCTTGAGACAGACTCTGGCCAAATCTATCCATTTTCTGACAGATTTTTAAAACGTATTTTTCTTTGAAGCTGAGTAGTATTCTGTTATATATTTTTCCATATATATACAGCAGTAGGCATGGTGTTTCAAATATCTCTGTAGTAGGGTATGAAGTTCTCTGGCTATACACCCAGTGGTGCAAAGTAAAATATTATTTTGAAAATAATATTCCCTGCATAGTTTAGGAAAGATTCAGAGAAAAGTCAAAATAAATACAATGACAATAAGTATTCATATTCAAATTTTGTATGGGCTTCAGATTAGTATTGTTCATGAAATGATGTTTTATTTTGCTTTTTATTTCTATTTTAAAGAGATGAATGTTGTTATAAGTTCATGGGTGAGAATCAATTGTATGAAATAAAAAGAAAAGTAACTTGTGATTGTTTTACTAGACTTGACTGTTTTATTTCTTAGAATATGATTCTATAGAGCTAAGAGTAGGAGCTAATGAAGAGGAGAGAGAGAAAGTGCAAGGTAAGTGACCATCAGAAAGAGAAACCCTGTGTGATGTGTACACATCAACACAAAGGGAGACAGGCTGCGATTCCTTATCAAGATTTAAAGCATCATGCAGAGCTTCAAACATATTTTGGAAAATGTGGGAGTTTGCTTTGTTAAAGGCAAATTAAATTTTAAGCAAGTGTTCAAAAAAATCTTTCTGATGAGGCAATCTATTTGATTAAGGATTCAGGGATGAAACATTAAAGCCTGGTTGTTCAAAGTGCTCTGCTGGCTCAGAGTGGCTTTGCTCTGAGAGCATGCATGGGCTTGATTCCACGCACCCTTTCCTTCTCCGGTTTCTATAATTTTCATTTCAAATGAAAGTGAAGAAACACTCAAGCCAGGAACTTTTATTAGACTGGATGGAGAAAGAATAAAAAGCAGAGGCTACCAACTGCCATTTAAACGTCTGATTGCTTCATTATTTCTTCCTTTAATTTTTGTGTTAGCGTGATCAAAATTTAATCTTTCCATCTGCTAAAAGGAGAAACACTATGTTGGGTATGATGGTTTTTCTGAAGGAGAAAAATCCTAACAAAGGATTGCATCACCCACGAAGCTTTCCAGTGCCCCAGTGCTGGATTGTCAGATCCGTATTGCACCCTAAAACAGCGCCCACTGTACCTCTCTTCTAACAAAAAGAGCCAGAAAGAAGCACAAGGCTACATTCTCAGCCTGCAGTGAGACGCTTAGGTGTTAATGTCTCTGGATGGAAGGGCTTTAAGTGCCTGGCTATTTTAGGAACATTAATGCTCCAAAAGTCAGTGTATTATTAAGGCTTCAGTGACTCACTTTTAATACAGCTAGTCATTAAACAAGACGCACTTTGGAGTTTTCCGTTTTTAAAAGTAATTTGTAGCTTGGTCTCTAAAACTGTACGCTTTGATTTTGAAAACTCCCAAAGCATTTTTCTGTTGAAAAGTACTAATGTTATAACACTGATAAAAATCAGCAATGATTTCTTCTTTCAAAAGCCATAATAAATATATTTTTATTCCATTATCAACAGAAAAAGCCAACTGAAGGACAGTAGTATTGTTGTTTTCTGTTTATAAAGAGCACAAATATCCAAGTAATATCTCATCCATGAGTTATTTGAAATACATGAATATATATTTTTTAAGCCTCAACTTTAATAATGAGTGCTGTAAATAATTTATTACAGCTTATGTTTCAAAGGTAAGAAATTGAAGTCTTGTAGATGCTAAGGATTTGGCCAGTAGGTGGCAGCATAGCACTTTGATTACCTGCAAAAACTGCCCCAATTTTAAAGCAGTAGAAAGAATTCTATTTTTTATAGGTAATAAAAAAGATAAGAGTTTCTCTGTGGGGTTATATACTGCCTTTATTTCCAGAGCATTATAATGCATGGGTGTGTAATATTTGAGCATTCACTCTGTGGATGATACCCAATCTACAAAGCCCTTTCTAATAATTTCTCTGACATGTGTTCTGTATTCACCATTTTCATTTGCAAATTAGAATATGTAGAGAAAGGTACTGATACTTCACTTCATCTGTGTTATTTTATAGATGACAAAACAAAGAGACCAGGGAGAAAGGAGCTGTGTATCCACGTTCACCTACAGGAATTTCAGAAATCAAATGTCTTTTAATTAAAACTGATACGAATCACATTATTTCTTCACAGATGTTGAAAAGCTGAAATAGAAAGTATAAACAACTGTTTCCATTTTTTTTTTAGGGTCATTTTCAATCTCGTAAAGTCGTGGGAAACTCTCCAAAGGTCGTTGACAAACAGCAGGCATTTTTGCTGACTGCTGGCTAACATTCTAACTGGATAACAGAATTATGTGGAGTGAGTAGCCAACAGGTGATGGGATCGTTTTAAATGATGATGTTTCATCTTGGTCACTGTGTGTCCCTCAGAACATAGTGCTCCAAACAGACATACTAAGCTGCTGTGCTGGCAGGAAAGTGTTCCTCAGATGTCTGCTCTCCTCCTTTCTCTAGCCCCCAGCTCTGCTGTTAGTTTTCTCAGCACAAGTATCAGTCCTGTTTCTAAAGGCTAGAAAACAACGCTCCAGTCTGGTCCAAACTTTAGCATCCATAAGCCCTCAGGCCACATCCATTTGCTAGGATTGCCACAAATATTCCCATTACATTGAAAGTTCCTGAGATCCTTGCTCATCTTCAATTAAATACAGCAATTACTCCTTTTGGCTATTGTTAATCACTATGGTAACTCTTAATTCATTTACTGATTTAACTTTTTTTTGGTTCCTGCCCCTTTTCTCCTAGAATGTAACTCTCCAGGGGTTTCAGATCTGGTTTCGTTATGTTTCTTCAATACCTACAATAGCCCTTGGCAATTGACAGTAACTCAATAATGTAATAGTTGATTTTGCTCTTTTCAGTGAAGCTTGTGTTGTGCTTTGAAAGATATTGCAAACAAAAAGCAGAGCTGCATTCTACTAGCATAGAATATATTCCCTAAATTACTTGTAGTTCATACAAGGTATTCTCACTGTTTGTCTTGATATGTTCTTACTTCTTGGTAATTTAAGATCATTGCTAGAAAAGGTATGTGAGAATATTAACAGTACAAATACTAGAAATATTTCATTTCCTCCGCCTTCTCCTCTTCCTAGTCCCCTTCTCTAACCTTTATTCTCCATCCCCTTTCTATAACTGTATAATTAAGTACGTGAATCTAGCTAGTTAATTACAATCTTGAAATTCTAGCAGACATTCACTATGTAGAGAAATAAAATAGGTTTATTTTTAAGCTTTGGAAATTGTCTTGACCTTGACATGGCAAAGCTGTTAATTTACTACCCTGCCCGAGATGGATATATTTTGTATATTTTTTTAACAAATAAGGCATTACTTAAGGTGGGATAGATTCATGGATAACCAATTGATATCATTGTTCTCTTATGATTTTGTAACTATAAGGAAAGTACTTTAGCTGTCAAGTCAGTGAGAAAGAAGTTAAAAGATAAAATAATAAGACGTTGAAATCCTCCATTAATTTCTCTGTCAACATTTATCTAGAATCCTATCACCAGTTGGGAATCAAGTTTTATTACATGAAGTGTAGGGTGTCATTTAAAAAAACATGGACAGCAGTTCTGGGGTCCTAGGGTTACTAAATGACAGAATGAGTGCAAACTGCTAAAATCTTTACCACACATTGCAACACCAACTAACTCTACATTGAGCTCATATATTTATGATATTTTAGCCAAGGTACTTCAAAACGAGCACAACAGATAGAGAGATTGAGATCTCTCTCTCTCTCACACACACACACACACACACACACACACACACACGCACACACACACACTGGCTGTGGTCTGGGTAGTCCAGTCTCCTGAGGGAAATGGCAAATAACCTCACAGCTGTTCAGTCCAAAGGACTGGGTGTTCTGCCGTCCCAATCTAATACTAGAGTCCCAGAGAATTCATAAAGAGCTATTGATCTTCAGTCTACTTTGGAATTGCACAGAAGTAGGTTATAATACCAATTGAGAAAATATTTCAACAACTGGAGAGATTAACTTGCCACAGAGATTGAGGACAAGCAGGCAAACAGCAAAGATTCCTTCACTCATGCCCTTTAATATGGACTGTCAACAGAAAATATGGCTCAAATTTAGGGTGTGTCTTTCCAGCTCAAATGATCCTATTAAGATCTCTCTCAGATACTTTGGATTTAGTTTATTATAAATGTAGTAAAGCTGACAACAAGGACTAGCCATTATAGAGATCACTGGTAGGATTTTTTTTTTGTTGTTAAAAAAAATATGAAACTACATATGCACACCATCTATGAACAAATCATTTTCCATGTCTTAGTGACTGTTTTATTGCTGTGAAAGACACCATATCAAAGGCAATTTTTTAAAAGAAAGCATTTAATTGAAGAATTGCTTACAGTTTCAAAGTGTTATTCTGTAATCATCATGATGGGAAACATGGCAGCAGATAGGCATGGCATGGAGCAGTAGCTGAGAGCTTTGATCTTGTCTATGAGTTGGAGGCAGCGAGATAATGAGAGAGAGGGGGAAGAGAGAAAGCAGAAAGGGGAGAAAGAGAGAGAGGAGAGAGAGAGGAAGAGAGAGGAGGAGGGAGAGGGAGAGTGAGAATGAAAAATAGTGTGGGCATTTGAGACTTAAAATTCTGTCTAATCATTCCACCATTTTAGGGACCAAACATCCAAATATGTGAGCCTTATGCAGGACGTTCTCATTCAAACTGCTGCATGCTATAAAATTTTAACTTGCTTTTGGACATTGTCTCCAGGAATCAACTATGTAGCTCTCATTTCCATAAAAGTAAAATGCAGTATAATATTTTATATCCTTCATTTAAATCATGAAGAATTAGTGTTGCTATCTTAGTTTCACTTCTGTTTCAATGTCAAAACTCCCTGACAAAAACTAACTTTGCTTGTTACTTTAGTCCATAATTCCAAGCTACAGTCTCCATCCTAGCTGGGAAATCAAGGTGGCTGGTGTTTGAAACACTTAATCAATTCACACACAATCAAGAATAAACAGAAATGATGTAATGTACACAGGTTTCTAGCGCTTAACTCTCTTTCTCTAATCTTACATAGTCTAGGAAAATCTAAGGGATCTGGCCACCCAAAATGGCTGGGGTCTTTTCACAACAATTAAGGTAATCAAGGCAATCTTTCATATACAGTCCCACTGGCCACACTGGTTTGAAAAACACTTCATTGACACTATGATCCCAGTTGACTCTAAGTGGTGTCAAGGTGACTATTAGCGCTCATGATTGCTTAGAATAAAATGCTTTTCTAAAAGAGAAAGAAAGATAAAAAAGTAAGCCAATGTTATAGACAATTTCCCGTCCACATGAAGTCCTGGCTAACTCCTTCATATAATAGTACAGGGAGTAAATAAAGTATCTAAATATCTATATTCATGTATACTGTCTCTAAAAAAACCTAGATATTTTAAATATGTGCTCAATTAACAATTATCCAGTTTCAGTGAAAATGGAAGAAATAAGGTAAAACAAAATAAAGAAGCTACAGATTTCAACTTTATCAAAAATACATTCTTTGTCTGAAAATTTAAAATTAATTCATAATGAAAATATTTGCATCACAGAAGTATGTGAGTTTTATATTGCTGTTTACAGTGTGAGTGATCATATGGTAGATTGTGACTGGATATTTTAGCAAAAAGGTCTATGTAAGTCAACCATATGATGAAGAAATAAGCCAATAGGCACCTGTAGTCTTGTCTGCATAACAGGGACATGGGAAACACATAAAGCTAATCTCCCAGTTTTTACATCACAATCTGTGACTTCTCTAAACTAAATAAGAGTATCTGAAGACAGACTCCTTCAGTTCTGGCTCTTCAAATTCAGTGCTTCATGAACAGCAAGCTCAAATAGATTTAAGACTCAGAATGAATGTGATTTATTCACAGGGCACTCTGATACCTCTTGGGTGTTTAAAATGTGATCTTCAGCATGAAATTTGAGATTGCCTCATGGAGGAAAAATAATGGTTTTCTTAGATTGGGAATTTTGACCTAAGTTTCATTATGATTGATCCATATTGATAATATAATTAGATACTAAGTTTCTGAACAAATGTATAAACAAGGATTTTTCTATATGTGCATTTCTGTATATGCTTTAAAGTATGTGAATTAATGATGTTTTCTGTTTCACTAACCCATGTAGAATATCCATTCTTTTTTAGTCTTCTCCCAGTGGACTATGGGTTCTCTGCATAAAAATAATGATGGTGATGATGATAATAATGATATAACTTTTGCCACTTTAAGAACATAAGAAAGTGGCTGATATCATTGCAAGCAAAAACTCTTAAAATCAATGTTTGCTTTTACTGTTATGTTTTATGTTTGAACGCAAACATTTGTAAACTTAGCGCTTGCTGAAGTTGTCAATATAAAAATGGATTCCTTTCTCAGTTTTTCTATAAAGAGAAGGTTTTCTTGTAGTGATCTATTCAGATCTCAAACATTTTCAGTGTATGAATAATCACATTCTGGGATACTATCTACAGTCATTGGTGGAAATAAAATGTTATTTTCTCTCTTATGATAAAGTCATTACAATGATCTTAAGAAGAGAGGAGCTTGAGAAATAACAAAAGAAATAAAGTAAACTACTATATCATTAGCCATTATTTAAAAAAAACATTTATTTATTTATAATTTATATATCTTTGCGTGTGTGCCTGCAAGAGTTTATGTGCTCCATATTTGAATATGTGGCCATAGTCACCACAGAGTGCATTGGGTATCCTAGGACTGATCCTAATGACTGATGTGGGTGTTATGGATCAAACCCAGGTCCTCTTCATCTGAACCTTTTCTCCACACTCCTGTTATCCCTCATTTGTGGTATTATCCTACATTTACTGCATTTTAATGGTCCTGTAATAAAAATCCCCTCCTCTCTTAACCTCTCTCCTTCTACCTCTGCCCTTCCTTCTTTCTTGCTCTCTCTCTCTCATATTACCTAGGATCATTCCTGATCTATCTGTAATAAGTAAGCACTCATATTCAGAAACACCATTTTTTCTCTTTCTAAATCATTTTTGACATAATATTTATTTACGAACGAGTCATAAGTCTTTATTGTTTAGCTCATCAGGGGATTTGTATCCTGTAAGTAAATCGTAATCTGCAAACTTTAAGGATCTGGTTTCATTTCCCTTAATTTAACTAGAGACTGGACCAAAGTGAAAGCAAAATCTTATACAAATCCTGCTTATGTTGACTTGCCTATGATTGATTGCAATTTTCACACAGAAACAAGTGTAAGTATCTATGTTTTATGTAGCTTAACTCTAAAATAAATTATTTTAAAATTTATATAAAGAGCTTTGAAGAATTTCATATAGTATACAATAAAATTTAAGGTTTTTAACTTAAACATATAATAAAAATGAATATATGGACATATTTGCACATTATATTCATGATAAGTCTTGCAGAGATCCTCCCTGAAGATATGTATACCTCTCACTGGGCCTGGTGTAATGCACTGTCACTAGGGTTTTGCTTTGCTTCTCCTGCACATCCATGCTCTCTTAGCTCCTGCTGTATCATCATTCAAGTTCTGTTTTCCTGAGTTTGGGGAAGAATGGTCACTTATGTGAAGTTTGTGCATGGCCATTTAAAGACATCAAAAAGGGCCAGGAATTCATACCTAAATAATTGCATATTCGTGTACTCAGTTCTATTGAAGAAAGCCAAATGTTCTATAAATAAAGAGAATAATTTATATTATATGAAGAGATACTTTTGAAAGACTTTTAGCTCATGTCTCTTTCATTTAGGGAGCAAAATATGTGTTAAAGATAATAAATATTTTTTAAAACATTATTATCATTTTTAATCTGATTTAAACTGATTTATTTTTATAACAAAGATATTTTGCACATAAGCACATACAATGCCTGGTAAGGATTATTGCAATATAGCTATCTCAATATTATCAGTAAAATAAGAACTATTTTAATGACAAAATAATTTTTTAATATCTTCTTGGCAAATGAGATAAATGGATACTATTTTAACAAAATCATTCCAGAGATTAGTTTAAAATAATTATTTTATTCTTACACAGATACAAAAACAGAGTCAGTATCTTACATTCTTAAATAAATTGCTTCAAGTAAAAGAGTATTTAGGTCATCTCCTTTCAGTCAAGGAGCTGCTTTTATTCTTTCTTGCCTGGTATTTTTAAGGCATATATTTACTTAGCCATTTCATCTTTTTAGTTGGTGTTACATAAATGATTGATTGATGGTCACTGGCATCCTGTAAATCGCAGCCTATGTCATGTTGTGGCAAAGGAAATGGAAGGAATCTTCTCATCAGTGCTTCACCTTTGCTTTAATGCTGCTCTTATCTGACTGGCATTTAGGTTAGGGAATATTCTGGGAAATGCAGCGCCTGCCCTCAAATTAGATTTGGAAAAAAAAATAAAGGAAGGAAGGAAAGAAGGCAGGAAGAAGAAGGAAGCATTCTGCTTAGATTTAGTGTTCATTTATGATCTATAGTCCTTCTTAATGTCTCTATTTTCTGTTCATGAACAGACAAAAAATTATTATTTTCTGAAAACTTCTTTACCTTTAATAATAGTCTTACACTACTAGTGTATAAATGAAATGCTATAACTAAACTCATTGTGAGCTAAAATAGTAAGGGTGCCCCAAACTAGCCAATGTGTTAGTAAAATGACTTGATGCTCAGAAAGAACAAATAGTTTATTTTATATATGAAAATGCAGTTGGCAGATGTATATTAAATTAGGTTCACTTATTCATTTTTAAGCTTTTAAATGATATGAAATAATTCCAGTTTATTAGGGAGAAAAGTCACCAGTGAGTTAATTCTGAGGTTAGTAGAACTTGAATAGAATAGCCATAAGCATGTATAATTGTAATTACTTTTAATTGAAGGCATATATTGATGATGACTTTTTAAAATTAAATCTGTACTCACATGTTCTCTAGCTAGAAGTGAACTAATATAATATAAAGAAACCAAGAGAACATGGCTGACTAAATCAATTAAACAGGGCTAATATGGCCTCACAGAGATTGGAGAGGCAAGCATGGAGCTTGCATGGGTTTATACCATGTCCTCTGAGTATTTGTTGTGGCTATTAGCTTGGTGTTTTCATGAGACTCTAAAAGTGGGAGCAGGTATGTCTCTAACTCTTTCGCCAACACTCGGGACTTTTTTCCTCCTATTATGTTGCCTTGTCCAGCCTCAATAGGAGGCCTTTTGCTTTGTCTTTTTGTATCTTGTTTTGTCATGACCATCTCTTTTCTGAAGGGAAATGAAGGGGTAGTAGAACTGGGTAATGAGGGGTAATAAGAGGGTAGCTGGGAGGAGTAGAGGGAGGGGAACCTGTGGTCAGGCTGTACTAGAAAATAGAAAAAATTCTATTTTCAATTTTAAAAAGAAAGATAAGAAAAAGGAATGATTATTTTTCAAAATTATTATAAACATTTTATATGAGTTCCTTTTCACAGTGATAAATATGGAAATATCTAGGGTTGATGAATTAATGGATCATGGAGGAGAATCCCAAATCATCACTGTAGTAAAGCAGAATAAATCTTAACTAGTCTAAATACTTGTCCTCACTCCCACAGAAAATGTAGTCCTTGCCCCTCATCAAGGAAACTTTTTCTGCAAATGATGAAGACCACTACAGAAAACTACTACAGCCAATTAAAATGCAGAGTTTTGGAGCCCGGTTCCAACTGATGAAGCTACACAACATTTCTGCACTTAAGCATCAGAGAATATTGGGAACAAGAGTGTGGAAAGAGTCTAAGAACTAGAGGATTAGGGAGTTGCTGTGAGACTATGTCCCCTAGTAATGTCAGAAGCTACACCCATAAGGTCTCACCAACATGGCTGCCAAAGTATGAATTGAACAAAATCAACAACAGTAGATATGCCAAAGTAGACAGGGGAGCCTGGCGGTGGTGGCACAAGACTTTAATCTCAGCACTTGGGAGGCAGAGACAGGTGGATTTCTGTGAGTTTGAGGCCAGCCTGGTCTACAGAGTGAGTTCAAGAACAGCCAGAATTACAGCAGAGAAACCCTGTCTCAAAAACCAAAAATAACAAAAAAAACAAAACAAAACAAAATGTGGACAGGGGAAAGATCACAAAGCCTCAGCCCTACACAAAGAATTATAGGCAACTAAGGAATGCTGGGAGTGGGATAAACAGTCTTCACCATGGAAAAGTACAATGATTGGTTATCCCATAGCCACCGGCCAACCAGAAAACACACAATTAACAATACAGTCTAAGTAGGTTATATTTAGAAATACATACGTAGATATGTATGTGCATATACATATATGCATGCAACAAAAATTAATGAAAAAGAAACCATCAATTTGAAGGAGAACAAGATTAAGCTATACAAGAAGGTTTTTAGGGAAGAAAGGGAAGAGGAAAATGTTGTAATTATATAGCAATCTCAAAAAAATGAAAGTAATCAAAAGGATGGAAATTTCCATCTAAAACTGAAGAATCTCCAAGCTGTTGACAACTGTGACTGAATGTTTATTTGATTCTGAGAAAGGAAGAAAAATGAAGTGAGTCACAGACTCCTTGAACCTTTTCACCTACTTCAGGATACTGTAGCTCAGTAATATAATACAACACTTTCACAGAGATTTAAAACAGTCAAATTAATCTCAAGGGAAGTGGTTAAAAGAAGACCTGAGAATCCTGGAGAGAATGTGAGAGTGGGCTATTAGGAATATGCAGAATTCACTCTGGCTTGTAGGTGGGAGTTTATTTGTAAATGTGGGCATTCTGAGGGATAGTAGAAAGTAGCTATTCAGGGATTCTAAGAACTGATAAATAACAGGAATTGTGAAGCTGTGATAGTTCTTATTGCCAGTTCATACCGTAGCATCACCTAGGAAAAGAATCTCACTAAAGGATTGTCAAGATAACACTGGCCTGCGGACATATAAATTTATTGGCAATAATCTTGAGTCTTAACTGATGGCCCAAGAACCATGATACTTAGATAAAACTTCTGGGACTGTATAAGTATAGTGTGGGTGCTGAACCTGAATAAGCATGCATCTATTTATCTTGAAGGTGAATGTGAATTCCTGCTTTGAGTTCTTGCCTTTACTGTCCTGCAGTAATGGACTGTAACCTGGAATTTTAAACCAAATAAACTCTTTCTCCCCATAAGTTGGTTTTTATCAGGGTATTTTATCATGGCGACAGCAATTAAAGTAAGACAGAAGATCTGGAAGACATTGGGATCCTAGTACAGCCCAGTGAAGGGAACCCTCTTTAATTTTCATCAAATTCAGTTGTAACTTAGATCTGCCAAAGTTGATGGGAACCATCAAACATCTCCAAACTTGAATAACTCATAAGATAAGATTATGAGAGAAAACTGAAGTAGCTGTGCTCCAAAAAAATAGTTTATTATTAAGTCTGTATAAAGGAAAATGATGTCTGTAATTTATCTGCTTTCTGGACAGTGTAGAATCTTTAAAGTATAATTGTCTGACTGCTGCATATTACCCAAAGCATTCAGTAAACAAGAAAATGAACTACACATAAAAGGAACAGAAACTCACAACTTATTATTGAAATACAAACAAACATGCAAAGATATAAATAAATATATGCAGAAAATGAGAGAAAAAACATTAACAACAGAGAAAAGACAAAATCACAGAATTAGAATAGGATAATTAAATATATACTATAATTAAATTGAAGATGATTAATAACATATAGAAAAAAGAACAATATTAATGAAGAAATACAGACATAAAGATGACTTAAACTTGTAAAAATTTAAATAAATTGAAAAACATACCACATCTAAATATGCTCTGATTGGATGCCTATAAGATAAGACCACTGAAGATTCAGAGGTAAAAAATATTGATTACCTGAGCACATGAGCATATCATATGTATTAGAAGTACTATTAATAAACATATTTAGACATTTAAAGTCCATGGAGTTGTAAGGATGAGAACAAAATGAAGTAATTGTTATTTTTCTCTAATTTTCTAAATGTTCCATATGTGCAGATTTAGGATGTTAAATTAACTCCAAACTGGAAAAAAAAGAATGTGTGTGTACCTCTACCATAAAATATTATAATTAAGCTGATGAAAACTTGCGATGAAGAATTTCTCTCAAGCAGAAATAAGAATTGTGGCATAAAAGGGAATAGGTGTAAGAATAATAGTAGACATTCCATAAGAGTCTACATCAGGTACAAACAATGGAATTGCATTGTTTATAAAGGAATAAAAGTAAAACTATCTACACTTATATGTCACCCAAGAAACATTTTGTAGTAACATATACAAAGTCATTCGGTGTGCTTCCTGGTAAAATTGGAAGGGCTTATTTTTCAGAAGTTATCATTTAAAGCCTATGAAAATGGTCCAACTGGCATAGTAGAAATGAAAAAAGCATTTTTCGAGAAAACCTACTGATTTCAGTAAGAAAATTTAAATCTGCAAGAACTGAAATGAGTTTCTTATATCCTTCACGCACATACAACCAAATCTAACAAAGAAGAGACTCCACCTAAGATTGTCAATGTTCAAGAACACAGGGATCTCTCTTTTATCTGATTTTTAATTAGAACATATTTGCAATAGGAATAAATGTACTTTAGTATGTCTAATCATGTTCCCATCTACCTGTTGTTAAATCAAAAACAAGTATTGCTTATAAGTAGGGGTTCCATTCTTTTCTAAATTCCATTTATGGTATAAAGACATAAGATTGACTTTAGAGTTATGCAAATAAAGTATCCTAATGACCCTTCAACTTGCTTGGGAGGTAGGAGTTCATTTGTTTTAATTTATTTTTTTCTTCTTGTTTAAACACATTATGACCCCAGTCTCTTCTTCCTCTCATCCTCCCAGCAACAATACCTTCTCTCCCCTCCCTCATATCCACACCATGATCCACCTCTGACTTCCCCTGAGAAAACAGCAGTCCTCCCAGGCTTACCAATGGGACAGGACTTAACAAAATGGAACAAGGCCAGACTGAAGTCCCTACATCAAGGCTGGAATAGGCAAACCAACAAGAGGAAAAGGGTCTGATGAGCAGGTTAAAGCTTCAGATGTTCCTATAGAACCCCTAAAGGTTGGAGTGGTGTTAAAGATTTAAAGGAAAGGTACAATAGGGGCTTTTCTGCCCTTCCAGAGAAGTCTCATAACCTAGAGAAGTTCTGCTTTAAAAAAGAAATCAACAGTGTTGTTTTCCCAAACATACATCCAGAGTGCTGAAACAAGACTCTGGAATATGAGTGGAATGTGAGAGAGATAAGTCCTATGCTTTTCCCAAAGGGGAGTTTACATCTAATAGCATTCTTAACAGCATTGGAATTAATTCTGGGGGAGGAAATTAGAGGAAGATTGATGCAATTAATGAATTCCTATCCTATGCTGTAGGAAGGTGAATTTGCATGGAAGAAGTGGAGTAAAAGCCTAGAAAGAGCAGTTTGAGAAAATTTCAAATACTTAACCTAGAAATTATTCCATTAAGAATTTAACAGTCAAGCAAGTTAGAATTTTAGGCATACAAAAGAGGACAGAAACCAGCACATACCCAGAAGACATGCAGCATATAAAACAATAATAATTATGGAACCTATGAAATAACTCAAAAGTAGGGTTTATATTTTTCATAATATACTCTAACAAGTAAACAAGAAGCTGTTCAAGAGAGTGACAAGATGTCATATTTAGTAGACAAAGCTAGCACAACATTCATAAAATGCATGCTCACAAAAGTATGACTAAGGAAGTAGAGAGGAATATGTTAATAGTGGCCAATCAGTAGAGAAATTCATTTTATAATAACAAAATGTAAATTCCAGGGTAGAGACCCTTAATAACTAAAATGCTGAGTTATCACAAGAAAGCTTCAATAGCGTACTTGAACTATCAAAGATATAACTTAACAAACACAAAGTCCCACTGATCAAGAACATTTATGCCAAGAAATAAATATGAAGAACAACTAAGAAAATGAAAAATATGACTGTTTGTACAAAGAGTAATAATAGGATAAAAGGAAAAAAAATAATGTAAGCTGCAATGGCTGATAAAACATAGATTTTTAGGTTTTTGAAAAATTATTATTGATGTACTCATTTTGGAACTTCGATAAGCTAAGAAAAGTGTCAATGAAGAGACAAACCAGTAGACACATGAACAGAAAAGAAAAGAACAGGAAAATAGAAAATTTAAAAATTGAGAATTTGAAAAGACAGGAAAACATCTTGAAAGCATCAAAATGGTATTGATAAAGTAAGAAAATAGTTGACATAGAGCAGAAGCACCTGTGCACAGAGGAGGAATGGGGACTAAGTTCACAAGAAGAGAAACATGCAGCTAACAAGCCGAGATTTAGTGGAGATAAAATAAATAATATACTCAATCACATCTTATTGGTTCTTCAAAATTAAAAGCAACTATAGTTGAATAAGGTTCTAACAATTTTTTTTCAAACTTTATGAAGTTGACACTGATAGAACCCAAAGAAAAACACAAAATGCCAATGAAAAAAACTGTAAAATTTAAAAGCCTTTTCTCATTAATTTGAAATAAATAAATAATTTAGTATACAAATTAAAAAAAGTAAGTAAATAAATAGACTACATATATATTTCAGCAAAATTCTCAGGCATATGAAGCAAACTGAAACTTTCATTAAATAAAGGGAAAACATAGTATCTTTATGTAGGTTGCCTGGTCACCAAAATAATATAATTTAAAACAAAATAAATTAGTAATTAGAGAGCACTGAAATCATGCAAATTTTTGTCTCCAGTGGGATTTTCCTGATAATTAGTAGCATAAACTGAATAGGACAGTCCCAAATATTTAGAAATTAATGTTATACTTCTATAAAATATGACTATAGAACATACTCTTAAGAGTTCTAGAAATATTTTAAGCTGAAAGAATTAAAACATGAAATTGTGATAATATAGCAAAGACAGAAAATCAGAATATGAGTAGGAATTGATAAAACAGAAAAGAGGAAATAAAGAAATTTTGGGATTTTAATATTAATCAAATTTATCAGTTTCTGCCTTACCAGAAGAAGAAACAATGTAAGAAAATGTAAATTTTCAATATTAATCATAAAAGAGCTATTTCTGCATATGAATAATGTATCACTAAGTGACAAGTTAGGTAAAAATGAAAATTTTTCTTAAAGGGAAACTACCAACATGTGCCCTGGAAGAAGCACATATTTTCTAAAATGAGATTTGTTGTTTTAAAGCATCAACAGGAAGCTCCTGGATCAGGTGTATTGAATAGTGAAGTCTATTTCACATTAAAAAATTAATATTTTCAAATACAGAAACACATTTAGAACAACAATATGAGAATTAATCTTCATCGTTTATCATATATCACCCTGGGAAATAATCTCAACACCTAATTCCTAAAACAAGAGACTTAGAATTTTATTCACTCAATTGTCACATAGATTTTTCAAGTGCATGCCCATGTTGTCTGCTATGTCTTTACAAATGACTTAATTCATCCTTTTCTCTCTCCAAGTCCACTGTAAATTCCATAACCCTTGTAATGAATATTAGCTACATTATTATCACTACTTTTTGAAAAGAGTGTCTTTTGAGCTAAACTAAAATTTCAGTCCAGCTACAAAAGTTTCCCACTACTTAGAAGTGACCCTGTTTCCTCTGTCCAATCTGAATAGTTAACATCCTAATAGTTACAAACCAACAAATTTTTAAACTAAGGACTGGTCAGTAAGCTTTAAGTACCACAACCTTTGTTTTGAAATTGGTTTTGAGGGAACCAATATAAAAACATCCATGAGCTTTTTAATTATGCTTGCAAGAAAATGTTTTATAGGAAAGCAGTGCTATAGCTGAAAGGTTAATTTGTTCGGTAGATTGAATGTTGGACAGAAGTTTGATAGGCAGACACAAAGTGAGCAGGATAACCAGGAACTTTGTTGAACTGTTGAATATGAGTCAAAAATACTTTTGAAAAAAATTTCTTAAATTTTGACATTTAGTCACTAAATAGAACCAAATTTCTCTTGCAAAGAGAATGTATTTTAAGAAGCAAGTAGAACAGAATTATTTGATTATGAGATACCAAGATGTTGATTGCCAAGTGTATTCTACTGGTGTTGGCAATGAAGTAAGGACAAATGTAAAGAGTGCCAATAGGGAGAGCTGTGCCAAGCCGATGCTGAGAACTGCTTAACTTAAGCACTAATGCCAATTTTCACCATAATAAGCTAAAAGGAAGGCTAATGTTGACTTTTACAGGATGACAATATGGCAATTATTTGTAAGATCCATGTTCATCCTCGATTATTTCTCTTCATGTTCATCACATACCCTCATAGGAAATAATTTAAACACATAGTTCCTGAAAAATTGATTTAGAATCTTTTTCACAAAATTCTTAATTCTTGCATTTTCTCATACACATTCATATTGCCCTCTATCTCTTTACAAATGATTTAATTCATTCTTCTCTATCCCCAAGTCTACTATTGAGTCCATAACCCTGGATATATATATATATATATATATATATGGATATATATACATATATATATAAATGTATATATACATATATATGTGTGTGTGTGTGTGTGTGTGCGCGCGCATGTGTGCGTGTGTGTGTCGCATTAGTTGGACTGCTTTCTTGAAAACAGTTTCTTCTGAGAAGAACTGAAATTTCATCAAGAATAAATGTTCTAAAAATGCTTCAGTTCAGTCTGAAGTCACTTCTTGGCTTCCTTAATTTTCTATTCATGGCCTTCGCAAATTGATATCAATTACCTATGAGATGATGATATTCAAAGCAGAGCTCCTGTCTTAACTACGTTACACTACTCTCTGCAGACTTTTTTTTAGTTTTTGCCCTATCTGTAAGATTTTTGATGAGAGATTGATTGGCTACATAAACCTTGGGAGACAGAAAAGTTACTTTTGTTTTCAGAACTCTTTTATAACAAAACTATGACTCAACATATTGTAGGAACTGTCTAGAAAATGCACACATAATTCTTAATAGTCAATAATATAGAAGCGATTTATCACTGGGCTTTGACTAATGATTATTGAAGGCTGTGTTATAAATTGGTACCATTTTTCAGCATATAAATGATTGAATTTTGATTGCAAAAAAGCTGCTGCTAACTAGAAAGCTTCTGAAGGTGACATATGTTATACAAAATATATGCTTACAATGCAAATTTGTAGGCGTTAAATAATATGATCAATTAAGACAGGTATTGTAGTATATACCCATAAACCCAGCACTCATGAGGCTTAAGTAGGCTGATCAGGAATTTGAGAGTAGCTTGACCTATACAAAGACATTGAAACTAAAAATGCAAAATAAATAAATAGATTGATAGATAAAAACAAATAGATAAATTGAATTTGCATTCAAGTGTTCAACCAATAATCACCCTAAAAAGACTTTGTAATATGTGTGTATAATGCATTAGATATAATCATTTTCAATATTAATGTTGACTTTTCAAAAGAGTGAATTCTTCTTTTTTTTTATTTTATTTTTTCAAAATAAGGGTTCTCTGTTGTAACTCTGGCTGTTCCAGAACTCACTCTGTAAATCAGGCTGGCCTTGAACTCAGAGTTCAAGGCCTCTCACTCCCAAGTGCTGGGATTAAATGCTGCCATTGTGCTGCCATTGCCTAGCAAGAATGAATTTTTAAGCTAAGCCTATAATATAAATAATAGAAAGAGTACCATTGGTTAGTGTTCCTGCCCACAGTAAGAGTAGAGAAGGAGTGACATCACTGTATATTAAACCACCTGGGAGTTTTGGAAAATTCTGTTGCTCAGACTTATCCCAAGACCATTTAAGAATGAACACCTAAATATGAGGTTGAACATGGATATAGCTGATAAATTGCTCATTCTATCCCTAGCTACAGTTAAGGATGGCTGGATGAATCATCGGAGTAGCAGGGGGCTTCACTTGTTCCAGGCAGATCAGACTGCCAGTGCCTCCTGCTGTGCCTTGCCTTATCATTAGAAAAAGCTGAGTAGTGAATGGGCAGAAGAAAATTTGGGAGGTTCTTTATAATTCTATTATTCTAAGAAGTAGTGTTCTGCTCAGTCCTTAGGGACTAAGGGATATCAGAGACTAACTGCTTTGTACAACTTTTGCTTTGAACTACAAAGTATTCCCCATGTAATATATAAGTATAAAGGATAATCACACAGGATGGGGAAGTTAAAATTATTGTTATTATTATTATTATTATTATTATTAATTACTTTTACTATTGTTATTACTATTATTTGGAGGTGCTGGGGGTCACACTTAGGGAACTGCCTGTGATAGAAAAGTGCTCCAGCACTCTACTAAATTACAAATCCTACATGTTATTTTAAAGGTTTACCCAATTATATAAATAATATCTATTCAACATAGAAAACCATCAAAGTAGAAGTACAGAAGTATAAATAAATGAATATTCCTTAAAACAAAGTATAGAACTTTATTAGCCCACAGACAGATGACACTTCTAGGAATATGAATGTAGTGTTTTGAAGATAATCATAGGTCCAACAGAAAGATATGTAGGAATAACTATAACATTGAAAAAGAAAGAAATGATCACTGTGATGCATTTTAATTGGAAAACAATGAAGATGAAGATAACCTTATATTTCTGCATGTGGATATACACAAAACACAGCAATTGAAATGGAGTGAAAAAAATTTAATGAGGTATTTTTGGTTTCCAACTATTTTTGAATTTAATAATGGATTTTCTTTTATCTCTTCATTTTCTCCAAACCACACTATTCTCTCAGGAAAGCCCTAGGGATAGTGCATCATTCCAAGGAGATGCCCAATTTTAATGAACTAGAAGTCATGGAATTAACAATTGAGGTGCTGAGATTTTTCTCTCAATTGCCATGTGAAGAAGCCATGCTGTGCTATTTTTGTGTCCATGTTTGGATCCACAAAAACCACCAAGGAGTCTGACCTGATGTAAAACACATGAGGTCTCTTTATTCAGGCTGGAATCAGGACTGCAGGCCTCCCTGACACAGCAGGAGCTGTGAGAGCCCCATTGACAGGGGGAGTGGAGTTTATATAGGGAAAAATGGCAAGCAGGGAGTTACATGCTTTGGTCTTCCAGGATTGGCCCAAGGGAGTTGACCTTTAAAATAATTAGTTGGTGCCTGCCTGGACCTGGTGATCACAAGGGAGGAGGCTAGGAGCACATTTCACATGTGTACAGAGTGGCTGGGAACTCCAAGCCTGTTTCCAGAAACCCAGGGTTTCTGCCCTCCTGCTTGTACACAGTTAAGCAACCTTGGGGCTATCATCACAAGACTGAGGGGGCAGGGTAACCACTAAGCCATTTTAACTTCCTCTTTTCAGGAGACTCCTGACTCAGGATCCCTCTTATCTTGGTGTTGACACTGGTGGTCTCTGTTCTTTTTCAAGGACCAGAATTGGGGAGGCTTAAAGCTTTGTAACCAAGAGAGATCCTCTCACTATAATTCTTCAGCTCTAGTCTACTTGAAGACAACAACTAGAGCACAGCCTTGTGGGAAAATATGAGCCAAACTCACCCAGTTATGCTACCTTTGAATCTTTATTGGTCAACTCAGATAATTCATTTAGTACAGGTAAGATTATATGACGTGTATACAAGGATAAGTGTAAGTAATTTAGGGGGAGACTCCAACTTTCCCTCAGTCGATATTTGTAAATCCTCATGAAATGCTTTTAAAGTACAATGATTGAATGTAACTAAACGATTAATGTCATTATAGTAAGAACCCTTGAGACTGTAGTCAGTTCCCTTTCTCTTCCTGTGACGAGCACTGTGTGCCCTTGAGAGGATGTGGTATTTGAGAAACTCTCCTAAAAGCAAAGTGTTTAAATCTGTTGGAACCTTAATCATGGGCATCTCTTCCTCTACAGCTAGAGGATATAAACCTTTCTCTTCACAAATTACTCAGTGTCAAATCTTCTGTTACAGCTAATAAAAATGACTAAGATCCCTCTACTACTTAAGATGTAGTCACTTATGACTCTTTTCTGTAATTGCCTATCAGTTATTCTTCTATGCCTACTATTAATTATATTAGTAAATTATAAGAGAGCTACCACTTCAAAGGCTAATAATTATGTTCTGTTCACTTTGTGAATAGTCACCATTATACTAGAATAAATTTACCAATAAAATTTATTTATGTTAGATTAGCAAAAACGAAGAGATCCAAATACTTGGTCATGGGAAGATAGCTTAATGGATAAAGTGAGCCTGAGGGTATGAGTTTGGATTCCCAGAACCTGTGCAAAGTCAGTTGAGGTAGAGTGTCTGTCAGCCGAGAGCCCATTTAGTTAAAGCAATGTTTATTCATATGACCAAATATAAACTATAAGATTGCGTGCCAAACTCTTATAAATCATGATTAACCAGATATTCACCAGAAGCCCATTTAGTAAACAACAAGCTACTCTGCTCAAACAAGGGGGAAAGTGAACATATGTGGATGGCAAATGCTTGCCTGTGCTCACACTCAGGGACATGGCACACCTACACACACACACACACACACACACACACACACACGCAAACATACACACTCAAACACACATTTGGTAAAGTATTATTTATTAATGCGATGGCAATATCTTAATAACGTGCCATGACAACTCTCGGGGATGCAATACCCGGGCAGCTTAGGCAGAGAGCTCACTCCACAGCCTCTTCACAGGGCTGGCTCTCCACAAGGTTCTCCAGCCCGTCTCTCCTCATTTCTCCTCATCGTTCTCTGCCCCAGCCCCTAGGTGCTTCATTCAAAACTCCTCCCTCTCTCCACACAGGCCTTCAGTATACAAATGAATGGAACCTAACACTTGTCAAGGTCTGCCAGCAGACACATCGCCTATCCTGGCAGGTGTCCAAGCTGGGGGTGAGTCAGAGTCTTCTCTAATCACCTTACTGCAGACCATTGATGGTGATAGGGAACCTTCATCTGCATTAAGGTAAATAAATAGCCTGTTCATATGGAGATCTGGGGGGCTACTTACCATCGTTTTTAGCACAGAGGTGTTAACAGGTAGGAAGTGAATCCTTTACATGCTGCAAGGCATCAGGAAGCACCCTGACCCCTAAACAGCATACAGGAGTATGATTCCATAACTATAAAGTATCCCACAACACACTTTCACACACACACCCTCACACACACATGCATGCACACAGGCACAGATTTAAAATAGAAATTAGAGTTTGACATTGATTACAAATCTGCTTCTCAGCTTTTTGTAATTTACTTTTGAATTACTATAACAACGCTTATCTCAGTATTATGCAAATACAGATAATTAAATCATGTCATTTTCATAGAACTTTTTAAGAAATACTAAATTTTGTGTTTTTAGTGCTGATTGATGAAGGTTAATGTGAGTATTCTGGTCATGAAATCAGCCCTGAATGCCTCTGTGCTTAAGAGGAGATGCTGTGCATGTGTGTATTTCCAGTCTTGTATTCAGCGAAGACAAAGTTTCCTAACAGATGGAGTAGCACTGAACTTTACCCAGTGTTCCATTCATCTTATGCACAGGTCCATGCAGCGAGCAAGCCAACTTGACAGTTTAATTCCACATTAGGCTAATGCTTGGAAGGGTAATCCTACTTGCACTGCAGGATAAGGATGCCTGCATAGTGGCTTTGGCCTATAAAACTGATAGCTATAAATTCTGAGCTGGCATATTAGTGTCTTTGCTTCTAAACCATCCCTTTCTCAGCATCCAGTTGCCACGAGTGGGTTATTTGTTCATAAATCTACCTATCCCATTATATTTTTCTTTTTGAAATCATTTGACAAATACCCAAAGTAATGCCACCTGCATTTAAAATGGATTATTTTAATCTGTACATAGTGTTGCAAGCATGTACAAGAAGGGAAGTGAGTTGTAAATTGAATATTTTTCTTTATGAGTGGATTTAAAGAAGATAGAGACAGGCTGCTCTTTTTCCTTTTTTTTTTTTTCAAAACAAAATAATAGTTCATTAGTTTTCCTTCTTTCATGAGTGAGCACGTAGATTAGTGTACTCAGCTTTGTATCAAGCTTGTGCACATATGAAGTAGACATGATGGTGCCTGCCTTCAAGCATTGATGCATGTCTGCTATTTCAGAGAACATATGAAGGTGAGCTCTAGGGCCCTGAGTTCTCCTTTGAAGCACTGGGAACATTGTATCTTTCTTTTTAAAATATTTGACAAATGTTCAAGGGAATGTAATCCACTGTCTGAGTTTCTGTGGGTTGAAGAAGCAGTAGAATCCGCTGGGATGTGCCTCCTCTCCCTGTATAGGTGAGAGGAAAAGAGCTCATGCCCTGGACAGAATATTGTGGGTTGCCTGCTTCTCGAAAGCAGAAGGAGCATGCTTGTCTCCACTGCACCTGGATCCATCAAGTGGATGCCTTGCTCTCCCGCCTCAGGTGTTCCCGCCCTGCCCTATGTTAATTAAGCTTCCCCCCAAACGGAATAGCAGGACCCCGCCTTCTCTGGGGAAGTTACTTAAACAGGGAAAAGGCTGCTAATAAATGAGTATCATGTCCATCAAACCCGGCTCCCGAGTCATTCTTTGCGCCCCCTCATTTCTCAGGTCTGCTAGTGGACAGTTTCCGGAGAAGTCACCAAACCCCTACTTCGGGCAGCGCCTTTTGCCGCTTAGGTCTGCCCCTTCTCCTGGCCAGCAAATGGGGCCAGACTGCTGCAGGATGGACGGGAACCCTGAGACAGAGACCAACAAGTTTCCACTCAACCGTTTTTGGATCTTCAATTTTCAAATGTGTATCTTACATGAAAACAAAGTATACGCCCAAAGTGTTTTCCAGAAAACAAGACCACTAAATCATCAAAAGTGACCTTGTGTGAGTCAGTTTGAAAATATGAGGAAGCAACTGGAGCTCTTTATCCTGCATGCATATATTAAGGAAAGCCACACCCACAACAAGCTCTGAGAAGCAGCTGGAGCTATATGTTTAGGGATTCTCCAATAGGCACTTGAATGTTTGTAGACTGTCAAGAATATTCTTACTTCTTTCTGTGCCCTTTCTACAAGTCTTTCCAGTGGGTCCCTTGATAAATGTCCTGAACTCTTCTGCTGCAGACTTTGCCAGTGTATGAATAATTATTTTTCTAATAAACTCATTGAATTTATATTGTGTGACAGCTTACCTTTTAACAGAAAAAAAAAAAAAAGTCAGCCTAAAATCCAAACTCTGGTATATCTTAAATCTTGAACTCAATAGACATTCCCATGAGGTATTGCTCAGAGTTTGATTGCATTTGAGGACCAGCGAATCTCACCCCTGAGTACCTATTTTGTTGAGTTACACTTATTTTTCAAGTAGTTATCATTGTAATTAACCTACTATATTAATTCTTTTTCTTTATCAACACAGTATTCCATAAATATCCTTAAGGTACATTTCCAGTTAATCATGATTTATAAGAGTTTGACACGCAAGCTTATAGTTTACATTTGGTCATAGAGAATAAATATTGCTTTAACTACATCACTTAATAGATAGCCAATTAAGAGAATATTTATATTCATGAAAGAATTTAAAAAAGCATTAAAATGTGTATTAGCTCATACCTCAAGTTGAAGTACCTAAAAAAGAGCCTATTAGATCGTGCCCCTAAGAGCCAATCAGATCATGCCCCTAAGAGCCAATCAGATCATGACCCTAAGAGCCAATCAGATCATGCCCCTAAGAGCCAAGCAGATCACAACCCCTAGCCCACCAATTTCCTCACCCAGAACATGATAGAACAGAATAACACCCAATCCATAACCACGGGTTAGAAACTTCCACCCTTTCCTCTAACTGTGATTAAAAAGCCCGCCTAATCTGAGCTGGGGGCTTTCTGTCTGAACCCCCATCCCGACCCCTAACCCCTGCCTGAGGCTACAAAGAGCCCTTGCTGGAGCTTGAATTCCACATCTCTGGTGGTCTTTGCGGACTTGAATTCTGGGCACAGCACAAGTGAGTACATAATCTATGTGAACAAGTAAATATATAATCTATGTGAACTAACAATTCACCCACATGTCTTTGAACTCTGGAAACCTCTTTTCAACTACTATTATGGCATTTGTTTCCTGAATCCAGTAAAAGTTCTGTTTGATGAAAGTTTTCTGATTGTCCATTACTTATCAAATAATTTCAATAATGAAATCAAATCAAAGGACAAATCTATACAACCCATATGTTCATCATATGAGCATTGTCTGTACAACACCAAATGGCATGATTATTATTATAAAACTTTCACTGAAAGGAACTTTAATCCTACTATCCACAATGAAATAATTATTGTGTGCTACTTAGAATGATCATCAACATTTGCAATGATTGATGAATATTAAAATTGACATGTAAAATGTATAAATCTTGAAGTTGTCATTAATAAGAAATGAGAAAGGAAACAAGCTAAATTAGTAAGATATAGTTTTAAACTTACTGGAAATTCCTCAGGATAGAGATAACAATAGTCATTTATTATTTTGGGGAGGTACAGTCAAAGACATATAGACAATTTCTGAGACAAACCTAATCCTCGTGTCTCCAAATTTTGTTTTCCTTTAAGTAAACAACATTGATTAAACTTAATTAATAATAGGCACAGTAAGAGTCCAGCAACAAATAATAGAATAATATGACAATATCTAGTTATTAAGGCAATTATAGTTATTAAAATAGAATAATATGACAATATATATGATAATGTATAGTTATCCTTCTCATACCTATACTTTTAGAATTGGTATACTATACTTGTAGTATAGTATACTTTTAGCGTCTGTTACATTACCATGAGGAGCCACTATGTAGTAAAAAAAGATTACTTGAACAAAAGTACTGAGACACACAATAGATTCTATGTCAAACCATGTGCAGTTTGTACACAGAGTAGGCTCCCTGGGCTATGGAATGAGTCATGTCCCTCTCAAAATGAGCAAGATTCGGATTTTATCACACCATCCACAAATAGGCTATTTAAAATGTATAAATTCTTTATTTCTAGGAGTTTTCATTTAATATTTTTGGATTATAATGGCAGAAAATAATGGAAACTTCAGTAAGCCAATCCTAGATAAAGGAAATTATTGAATATTAAACTTTCATCAATGTGTACATACTCAAGTTTACATAGGTGTTTAACTTAATTTTTATATGAATTATATCATTATCTCATTATGTAGTTGTAGATAGCAACAATATTATTAGTTGTTTTGGTTCATTTACTTTTCTAATTTATCTAATAGTCATCAAGGCTGATTAATAAATTGCTACATATGAATTGATACTTTTAAAAATTATTTAAAATATCTTGTAGGAACTGATTTATATTTTTGTGTGATTTATTCTATTTTGTTTCTTATATCACTTCATGATGATACTTGTCTCTCACCATGAGGAATCAGTAAAGTACTGAATATACTTCCCATAGAATTGGCATTATTATATTATATTGTTCAATTCATTTAATATATGCGATCGTGAAAGCATATTAGAAATAAACACCAAATTCAATAACAAATGCTTGAAAAATAAAACGTTCCTTTCATTAAGTAATAACGAAAACATTTAAAAGAACAACCATAAAACTATAGACTTCACAAACCCCAATGGCTTCGAACAGCACAATAATACTCATGGTTAGCAACCGAGATTATGCTTGTGAAATTGTTATTTCTATTCTCAGTAAGCTTGTACTTAAGAGAATACAGCACAGAAAACTGCCAGAGCAACCTGGGGGATGCACTATGGATGGTTTTGTGTTCTAAGAGCTTCCATGAAACTTCAGATACTCTCCCACCTCCATGAATGTCAGGAACACCTAGGAGTCTCTGATCGGACATAGTCATTAGCCCCTTCACTTGGGCCCATTCAAAAACAATGGTGCTTAATGTAGGAAATCCCTTACATCTTCAATATGTGGGTTGTCTCTTCTATCAAGGACGCTCCCTTGTCTGCAGGCCAAAGGAGATAAGAACTGATCCCACAAAAAGAAACATATGATGACACTTGTGATAGGTGTTAAGAATAGTGTTTAGTTTGGTAAAACTCACTTACCTAGATCTCCCAGAGAAGCTCATAGACAAAGAAAGGTGTGATAACCACATGCCTCACTGTCCTAACAGGGAAGAAGCATCAGCTGGGGCACCTGGGTAAGAGAGTTTGCACACTCTCCTCAGAAGCTAAAAGCATTTTGTGATGCTATATTATTATTATTATTATTATTATTATTATTATTATTATTATTATTATTACTTAGTGCCAATTTCAAATAAAAGTTTTAAAGTACCATTTATTCATAATGCTTCTAATTTTCTACATGGAAATTTTGTCTTTAAAATGATCCCTTAACTCTTCATGCAAATGAAGTTAGTGAGTATCTAACACAGACTTTCGGCAATACTAAAAAGAAGAACATTTTTTAAAAGACATAATGCCATATAAAGCAAATGGAGAACCGTGGTGCATGAAATTAAAGCAAGTGAGATAATTCTTTAAACTTGCTGATAAATATTTTACTGTCCTTTTTAGAATACTTGCACCTAAATAGATACACTTTATACTTAAATAGAAATGTCTTCTTATCATTGTATTGTTTTTTACAATCAGTTGTAAAAGAGTCAAATACTTGGGGCAGGTCAAGACAGAGAGAGTAAGTATAGAGTGTGAAAGATAACCAAGAAACTGGATGGGTGACGGGCCACCCTATCTGGTACAACGTCTTCAAAATATGTGATTGTTCAATTTATGTGCAGGTACTATTTAATGCATGAAATTGAACATATAATCCCCAAAGCATAATCTTAAGAATAAAGATCATACTTCATTTTTAAGAGATATGATTCAAATGTGTATACACAGTGTGTGTGTTGGCGGGCAGGCGGGTGGTACTGGTGATGTGAGTATGAATTTGTGTTAAACTATCTGACTAAGGGTTCACATTAAATCACATACTGACAAAAAAGAGTCCTTTGTTTATAAACAATTTAATATTACATCTCGGACTGCACATAGTAGTATAATTGCAAATGAATAAAAGAACCAGCAAGTAAGAACCTAAAAAAATTAATAGGTATTTTTCAAATCATACAAGATCCCAGAAGGAAACATTTACATAGGCTAAAAGATTAAACAGTATAAAAATAATGGGAGAAACAACATGGTAGCATAAAATAATATACATAACTCCATGGTACTGTTTAACAAAGATTGGAGGAAGAAAACACTCGAGGTGAGCACAAGCTCACAGATAAGCTATAGGGAAATCAGAAATGTTAAACACACAGGCTTCTCTGTTCAACAGAAGAAATGTATACCTGTTTTTCGCCCTGAAGGTTTGGAGTAAGTGTAGTTAATAACCTGGTGATTTTTGCTATCTGTCAGGCCATCTTTTTTATCTTTGTTTCTCATTCAGTGGAACCCATCCTATGTACTTTATAGCCTGGACACATGTACTTCGAAACCTGGTGACCCTTATGCTTTTGGGTCAGAGACCACAACAGATCCTAGCTTTTTAATCTATACGACCCATCTTCATGGGTCACATGAAGGTCACATGTACTTTGCCAAAGAGTCTCAATGCAGTCATACATAAAGCTTTATTGTGTACATGGTATTGAGATCATTGTTTACAAGAAACTATTTTCCAAAATTATACTGTATTTAATTGCCTAAAATAAACTTCCTGGTGTGTGATTCTAGTAGTTTGAACCAGTCCAGCTTAATAAGTCATGCTGAACAGAGTTTCCTTCTTGTCCCTCATGTTTTGTTTTGTTTTGTTTTGTTTTGTTTTGTTTTTCTCTCTTCTGGCAGTAGAACTTTCAGGGAGCCATACAAATATTCTTTATCCAAAGCACATAGCTAATCTATGTAAGAAGTTAATATGCTGAGCACACTTTCAGGAGATGTTATAGTACATTTATGTGGGTTTGTAGTAATATTCCACATATTACATGCATAATCCAAATTTTTACTTTAGAGTCCAAAGACCAGGAAAATAATACTCGATAGGATAACTGATGAAAAGAACAGATACATTACATTGTGTCTCACAGTCTTAAGTAGCATAAATCAACTACATAGTTTTTTTTTAATGCTTTACAGATATGTGAATGTTTACATCAAATCTCACTGATGAGTTGAGGATTAGAAGCCCACTTGTTATAGGATGTTCTAAGTAATGTTTGGCTTATATTCATATAAACATCCCACAACCCATCTGTCTGGAATAAGTCTCTAGAATTATTGAAACTATTGATGATGGCATCAAAATAATTGCTTTATCATTGTGAAGGAGAAAACTATACTGAAGCCTAGGTTGTTTGGATTCTTCTCTTCATCTTTTCTTTCAGGTTCAGGGAGTGGGGGTTCTCTAACTCTAATAGAGCTTGTGTTCTATGCTACATCAATGGCTCCTCCTCAGTTTACATTGGCACCTATCTCCTTGGCCTATGTGTTAAAGCCTTCATCCCCTGATAGTCAATTTTGGGACATGGTAAGACATTTAAGGTGAGGAGTCTTGTGGGTTGTCCTTAGATTATTTTGTGAGGTTCTCATTGGAAACTGTGGGACATAGGTCTGTAAGTTTATATCTAATTTTGCATTTTGGATATAAAGTGAGCTGTCTTGCTCCACAATGCATTTCAAACTTAATGTTCTGTTACACATCCCAGCAAAGGCACAACTCACCATGGGATGAAACTTTTAAAGATATGAGCCCCCAAAACCTTTTTGACATATGTTGATTATCTCAGACATTTGTTAACAGAAAACTGACTAACATAAACCCTATGTTTCTTTCATTTAATTTCCTGTGATTTTTCCACTCTCAATTCAACATACCATTTCTTCCTCAACTCAGTATCTGCATATCTGAGAAGCAGCTGAAGCATAGAGATAAATATTACTGAACAATCTCTAATGAAAACATACTTATTTTTGTTAAATTCTCATTTCTTCTAAAACAATCACAGATGCTGGATGTGATTTTTATAGACTTTCAGAAACATAGTTCATGGGAGTTCAGATGCTAGTAATCACATCCAATTTTCAGAACTTTTAGCATAGGACCTAGAACTTTTACTTTTCTCTCAGACCTAAATGTCTTCTTTTAGTGAAATCTTGATATGTATGATGATAACCAGGTGTGGCCAGGCCTTTACGAACTTTCAGATAAATAAATGGGTAATATTGCAAGGTCAGGAGCATGCCTATCAACATGAGGAAGCCACACAGTTATACAAACATTCAGTAGAGACATTTTTACTTTAAAAATGTAATATTTCATATAAAAACAGTAAAATACATTCATATTATTCAAAAGCATAGCTAATAAAATTATAGTATTTCTGAAGAGAAAGACCTTTGTAATCTTGAAATAAAAATTTAGATTGGCAACATAGCAATTTTATAGTATTAAGTAAATTTTTAATATTAAGGTCCACTTAAGTGCTTGCATATTTGTTTCAACAATTCTGCTTCTGAGGCTAAATACTTAAGAAAATATCATTAATTCAAAATATCATCAAAAATCAAAAGAACATTGTAATATTTGTTTATAACTGAATTTTAATACAATGGCATCATTTTACATTTTTCAGAATATAATCGATTATATAAACTTTAGAAAATATTTATAGTTGAGTAATAACACCAGAGATTCATCATGAAATAATAAATGCAAAAGGTTTTCCTCATATTTCTATATTAATGGAATATAATTAAAGATTTCAAAGTAAAGATCAAGTTATATGAAAACAGATGATTTGTTTTGGTTGCTCACATATTTACAGTATATTATTTAATTGCATTGAGGTTTCAGAACATTTCTTCATTATCTTATTTTATACATTTTAGAATATTAATAAATATTAAAAGTAGCATTTTTAGGTGTTTTTTATTCCCTGTATGATAGCTATTCCTGGTTGTCAACTTGACTACATCTTGAGTTAACTAAAACACCCAAATGGGGCATACCTGTGAGAGATTTTTGCTTAAAGTAGGATGATCTACTTCTAATTTGGATCTTTGAGGTGGGAAGATGCAACTTTAATCCAGATCTTTTGAGGTGGGAAGACTCACATCTAGTCTGGGCTACGCCTTCTGCTGGAAGACTATATAAGGAAATGGAAGAAGGAAGTTTTTGGGTTTTACCTGCTTGCTTTTACCCCACTAGCAGATCCATTTCTTTACTGGCCTTTGAGCCCAATTCTTAGAAATTCTCTGTATGTTGAAGACCAGCTGAGATATCCAGCATCCTGGACTGAGTGACTACTATTGGGACCTTAAACCTTTTATTCATAGTCAGCCATTGTTTGAATAACTGTCCCACAGACTGTAAGCCATTCTAATAAATATTCTTTATATATATATATATATATATATATATATATATATATATATGGAGAGAGAGAGAGAGAGAGAGAGAGAGGGAGAGAGAGAGAGATTCATTCTACAATATCTGTTACTAGAGAACATTGCCTAACACACTCAGTGAATAACAACAACAGCAAAATACAACCTGCAATACTGCAATATACAACTACAGCTTTATTCTCAGTGGTAAATGTTTAAAATGGGTCTGTGGAGATGACTTGAGAAATATATATAGAAAAAGAAAAGATAATAGGTTATTCATGACTACTCTCATCTCTCAATTATAAATTTAAATGGCTCTGTTCTGTCCCTGGAAACCACTCCATACCTTAACACGTTTTGGACTATTCCCAATACATGGGTTTCTGATAGGACGGGTAGTAAGTGAGGACAATGATGAGTTTGTGGCATTAATATAATTGGATGTCACATCATCACAGTAATTTGACTTAAATGGCCACTCAGGGATCCTGTAAAAATGTTCAGGCTTGACACCATGAAGAAGAGCCTATGAAAGGATATTAGTGAAGGTACAGCCTCAGTGGCAGTTGAAGGCTCAACATGAAGAGAAGTTGAGGCTTGGCACCAAAATGAGAGCAAAGAAGAGGCTATTGAAAAGTGCAGCCCAGTTGTAGCAGCAAGTTGTAGCCTAGCAGTTTTTGAGATCCAGTACCATGGGACTACCAGCAAGAATAGCAGTAGCAGTGGAGTGAAACCAGCTGGAACATGGATGACAAGATGTGTATCTTGCAGAGAGCAGAGCCAGAGAGATGATCCAAGCCCTTTAGAGGAGTCCAGAAGATCATGAGTGAATTCCAGATAATTGAACATTGATAATGTTTTTTCTGCTGTCCAAGGACATTGTGAATAGCTTGATAGATGTTTGGTTTCATTTGGTCCTGTACATTAGCAACCCTCGTGATTGTTCCTCTTGCTGGTCTAGTATTAAATTGTGTTGTAGAGATAAAAAGCAATTTTTTTGAATGGCTTATACAGAAATGGAGAATTGTGGCAGAAGTTTATTTTTAGTTATATATAAAATGATTGTTTTATGCACTATTGAGTGAGGGGCTGTCGAGGGCGTTTTATATTGTTTGCAGGTGTTGGATTTCTGTGACGGTTGCTTAACTGCTAATGATTTCCATGTGCTATCAGTAGAATGCCGGAGGCTTTCAGAAAAAATAAAACACCTGAGCTCAGAGGCTCTCAGTTCCACTGTCCAGGTTGGTGCTTGCCATGGAGGTGGTTCCCTCTGCTGAGGTCTGGCAGGGCTTCCACATGTGAACGTGTCTCTATGTGTTCCATGGTGAGCCACCACAGCAGTGTACTACTACAGGATTCTTTGTGAATCAATCTGATAGTTACCTGTTAAATTATTGCTACATACCTTATCTACTCAATGCTAAAAATAAAGTCATTCAGGAAAAATATCAATATCTTACTCTTACAATCCTAGAATCCTATTTTTACAATTTTACAGAACTTTCACTTAATACTCTATAATAAAAACTAAGCATATTGAGGTCTGGGGAGGTGATGACTTAGTCTTTAAGAGCACTTACTGCTCTTGTGAAGGACTTGGGTTCTATTTCCAGAACCCACATGCTAGATCTCAGTCCCATGGGAACCAAGGTCCTCTCTTGGCTTCATGTAGCACCAGACAGACACACGGTATATTTAAATATATTTAAGCAAAGTATTCATACATACTGTATGAATAAAAATAGAAAAGAAAAAAAAACATAAAACATAAAAGGAAACAATTTAAAAATGAAAATCTTCAAATCATATTTCTGCCTTTGCATTTTTAGTATCTTTTCATTTAAAATGGACACTATTATGCCATAGATTCTGTTGTTAGACCTCCTGTGTGCACAGTGACTCTGTAGGCTCTCTGTGGCCTGCCATGCTGTAAACTCCTCCCCTCCACTATAAAATAGGAATGACATTAACACTTCTCTGAGCTGCTGTGATCACTAAATGGAATGATCGATTTTAAGTGCTCTGAAAAGGATCCAGCATTTTCTTAAAGCTGAAACTTATTATCGATTCTTCTCTAACACTTCTATTCAATCAGTATCATTCAGTTACCTATCACATCAAATGCCTTAAACAGCGTCTTTCACTGAGTTAGGAGTTAGCCTTGGTTAGCAAAGTAAGCAAACTTGCAATTAACCAAGGTTCTAAGAATTAAAATTTCTCTTTCATTTTGATTGATAATTTTCTTAAAATCATCACATAAGAATAATCTCACACTGCTACATGTGACAGCAATATATTACCTCCAAGTGTTGTATGATCAAATAAAAAAGTAGAATAAAAATATTTAACAATTTCATCAGTCTCTCATAAAAATTGTAATAGCATGCTTGTTTGCTAAATTGGCAAACAGACTGCTTTCATGATAATTCAATGTATTAAAATACCTATTTTGACAAAGTTTAAGCAACTGACACAACAGTGCTTGATATGAAATTTTTAAAAAAAGCTTTAAAATTCTGGAGAGGAAGGTGAAAATGTTGTGATTCACACGAAGTTTTTCTTTCCTTACATTTTTAATTGGCTATGGAGTGGATTAGTGATCAGACATACTTTATATATGGAATATATATTGTATATATATATATATATATATATATATATATATATATATATATATAATGAAGACATACTTCATACAATGGAAATGACTTAAGGAAGTAGAAATAAATCACTTGTAAATCCATACAGAGGGAAGATCATGACTATAGGCATATGCTTGCTACTGCTATATCCTTTAAAAGTGAAAACATAATCACAATCTCCTGTAACTGAAGCTATTTAACAACATATTTTTTTCCTAGTATGTAATTGTAATTCCCAGAAGCAACTATGAGAAACAAATTTGTTTGGAAAGTATGTCCACCACAGTCACTGATGATTGAAATCTCTATGATCTTCACATTGGCATTTACCACCCACACTCTCAAAAATAAGCCTTGTAATACAATTATTTCTGCAATGGCCTCATAACAGTAAGAGATGATGCATGGCTTGTAAAATTTAAAATATGACTCTCTTAGGTTCAGCATTGGCACATGCAATGTGAATTATCTCTGACAAGTATTTCATCAGAGAGAATTTTGATGAAAATTCTATCTACCCACAGAATAAATTCAGGTCCACCAAAATTTACTACTCATTTCAGAGCCAACATGCAACAATTTTATTCACATGGAAAGATTTTTAAAATTTCATGCTTTGTTGGCAGAAGTAGAAGATATATCTGTTAATAAATGTATGCACGATGTACTGACTCTACCTTTTATGATGTGCACCCTGTTATACTGATGCTAAATTTGGATCTTTCTATATGGGACTGTCTTTAGAATATAAATAGAAAAACACTACTCTAACCTCAAAGGAGAAATGGAGGACTTAATTCTAGAACAAATATGAGGGCAATATCCAAGAACATGGATTCTTATTTCCCCAATTATGTCTTCCAATGTGGTAATAGTTGGATGATTGTTTTATAGTAACAGAAGAAAGAAATTTATAAGTCAAGGCATTTTTCAAATACCTTGGTAGATTCATCAGTTAGGAGGCATGTGGCAAAAGGGAGAAATCTTGGCTGTTGGTGTCTCATTCCATTAGATGGCGTTCTTAGCCTTTTGGTATGTTCCAAAGAATTTATCTGATGGTCACAAAGATGTTAAGTCACAGAGGTGGGTAATACACAAATTTTCATGAGCTAAAGTTGGTCCCAGATAAATTGTAACTAGACTCCGGAGAAGTTACATTTCAACTTTTTAACAATCAGTTAATCAGCCTTGTGAAAAGCTCAGAGTAGGATATGGTTCTCCCTAGGAAGTTACCCTCATGATAATTTACATAAGATCTTCAACAGTGTAGAAACAGTAATTTTCTCATAGACAGAAATAAAAACCTATTTCTGGAGCTGACTTTCAATGAATCAATCTTTACGCATCATATAAGCAAACACATTTGTTAAACTGGAGTTTAGAACATTTCAGAGATGTCATATGCATAGGGTTCTATGGTTTGTCTCTGACCAACTCTTTCTGATTGTATGAGGAAATTTGATATTGTTTCTTCTAGAATGGAAATTATATCCTTAGTCTTTCAGTCTTTTATAAACTGAAGCAGGAGGTGTAATATGTTCTCCACAGTTAATAATGTTGTAATCTCAATCATGGTTCAGATTTTGAAGATAGGTCCTTCAGAGTCACTCAAGCTATTATGAGATCGTTACAGTAGACTGAAATCCCACGTGGAAGGCTTCCATATTAAAGTGGGAAATTTAAAAAAAATAGACACACTCTTAAGGATGACATCATATGAAGGGACAGCAGAGGTGAGGATGGTCTAGCTATAAAGCACAGAACTACAAAGACTTGGAACAAACCCATCAGAAACTAAATCCCAGGATCAGATGATTTATTATGGTCCTCAGGAGAAACCAAGCCTGCCACACCTTGACCCCTCAGCCTGATTTCTGAGGTCAAGGTGTTTGTAAGGTTTCGGCCTCTTCTAAAAACCAGAAGCACAGATAAAATGGGCAAAAAGGCATGCCTGGTTTTGCTGTTGTTTGTTTTGGTTTCCACAAAACCACTTTGTTCCTACCATGGATTCTGTTTCTTACCTTTAAGTGATTCCGTCAAAAATCAATTAATGATTTGGGTCATTTCAGCTGCTGCTTAAAATTGCCTTCCTCACTTCTTTGCAGGTGGGGGCTGGGAGCCATGCCTCTCAACCTTGCTGACAAGCTCACTAACTGGAGCTTTTGAAGATTAATCTACTCATCAGGTAGACTCCTTCCTGTTCATGTATCTTAAAGGTCTCCTGCAGTTCCCAGCAGCATCACACTAATTCAGTACCCTAGCAAAATTAACAGCAGGAAACAGATCTTTGTAATTTTCTTTCTTTATAAATAGCATTGTTCATCCAGTAAAGGATAGCAGTTCCTGCTGTAATTGTTTCTTCACTGAAAAGATCCTTTCTTTCCAGGGGTGTTTAAAAAAAAAAATCAATCAAAATGAATGTACATACAATTAACCAGCTTACTGAGAAAGGCTACATTCTTTTACTTTATTTTTTTTTTTAAATTTCAACTCTTAGTGCTTTTAGGTGTGGCCCAGCGTAATGTCACTGTTTAGGGAGTATTCAGTAAGTGTGTTTATTATACACTTACTTGCTCTTGGAGTGACCACCAGGTGCAAAGGATTCAGAGCATAAAGGAAACTAAGCCATTAGGCTTCCCTTCCTGGGCGCTCTAATTACTTCCTTGTTTCTCCTTCCCTCCTTGCTTCCCTGCTTTCCTTCCCAGTCTTTCTTTCTGTTTTCCTTCTTGCTTTCTAGCTTTCCTACTGCAAAGCAAACATCTGTTTTGACTCAGAAAAAAAGGGTAATGTTCTATTTCATTTGAAAGGAAAATTTTGTAAGTTAAGATTTCCAATATAAATTCAAAACTTGCAAACTAAGTAAGTAGAAATGGTGGAGATGTGTACTAACTTTAATGTCTCAATGTGCAGTAACTTCATCTTAAAGTTCCTCTGGAATAGCACAACACTTACTGTTCAAAACAACTACACAAAACAAACAAACAAACAAAAAAACAACAGCGAAGAACTGATTTTCACTTTAAGCACCTTGGACCATAATAGCTTCAGAGCTTAAAATTTTTATGATATTGCAATTGTTGTTAGGAAAATAAAGCAAACAAACTGATGTTTCTCCCTCCTTTGAAGTCCAAGCAAACAACATTGAAAAACTGAGTATCAATTTCTTCAGCAGTAAACTAATAAAATGTAATAAATGTGATTTAAAACTTATTTCATTCAGACACTAGTAATGACACACTCATTAGCACAAAATATTTATAAACTTTAATGATAAAAAGAAAATGAACACACATAACCACAAATTCATGTGTTTTCCAGTATATATGCACTCAAGGAACATCCTGATTGATATTTTGTTTGTGTAAGAGATGTGCTTGATGAGCCAGCCCTGAGCTCTGGTGTGGGCTTTAAACCATTTGTGTTTGTGGGGTGAGAGAGAGTAAATGGAGGTGGCAGAAGACATTAGATTCCTAGAGAAATAATTAGAGTCTTCAATATACAGCCTTGCATACAGGCCTAGAATTAAAAGGTTCTCTGGGTTTCACAGTAACCCCCCCGTGTATGTGATATTGAATAAGTGAATAAGCAGTATATATATATATATATATATATATATATATATATATATATATATATATATATATATATATATTTACTAGCTAGTCTTGCCTTCTTGGTTAGCCAAGCAGTGCCCTGTGTGGGTTACATCTCCTGGAGAGAGCCTTAAGTTAAATCAGATATTGGTTACTCCCAGAAGCTTTGAGCCACCATTGCCCTAGAATATATATATATTGCAGGCAGGACTCCACTATAGGTCAAAGGGTTTGTAGCTGGGTTGGTGTTTAAGTTTCTCTTTTAGTAGAGTGCAGAGTACCTCCCTATACTAGAGATCCTAGAATATATAGGTAAAGGCCATATATGTAGGCATCAGCTTGACTTCTCCATGTTCACTTAATTGTGTAGCTGTTGTCTCCAGCAATGGGGCCTTGCATCAGTTTATCAGGAGTAAACTAATGTTTTGAAAACAGCTTGTGTTGTAAGGAAAGTCCATGAAACCACTTTGTCCAACACTTAGAGGTAACCCACTCTTTCCACTGGAAACTTCATTTGCTGACAAAAGCTATCCAGTTGATCCAGTTAGGACTCTGTCTCCTCCATATTTGTCAATTTCATTCAAATTATTTATATATATATATATAATATATATATATATATATATATATATATATCAAGCTTCTACTGTATTGCATTTCTATACTACTCCACAAATGGATTTTTAAATTGTTTATTTAAATATAACACACACACATATAGACAGATAGATAGATAGATAGATAGATAGATAGATATCTCCAAACGTGGTAGCATATGTGCATCAAAGATTTGTCACCAAATAATTGAGTGCATGCTTTAGAAAGCAGCCCAGTGTTGAGTGACACACAAATTCAGAAACTTTTGTTGAGCAGTTGTCTTACTAAATATGTGCACCCAAGGAAATGATGGCCTCATGAAACAAGTCAGCTCTCTATATAAATGAAATCTCTTAAATTATCTCATTCATCTGCTGGGTTGCCTAGTCTATCCTTGATATAGGGATTAGTGCCAGGCCTTATTTCATCTTCTTGTGCCTTTTTTGAGCAATAACCTAGGAGGACTATTCTCTTCTCTGGGGAGAAGCAGGGGTGGGGATCGGTGGTTGGTGGTGGGGAGGGTAGATTAGAAGCAGAGTGGAGATGGGGGGAGTATGGAAAAATGGAGGGAGGGGAGTAGAGGGTCAAGATGTATTATAAAATTTTAATAAATCAAAAACATTATCTCATTCAATTCTACAATTCCCTATGTTCCCGCAAAGCTTTACTTTTGTATTAAACACTAATAAACAAGATGAAATACATCAACATTTTTAAAAGAAGAAAGAAATTACCACAACATTTTGGAAAGAAAAATACTGTCCTATGTTGAGTTTTATTTCTGGATTGAGAATAAATGTAAACATTATTCCATGAGATTTGACATTATGAAGAACCAGATTCCTTCCATCTTAGACTTAAAAGCTATCTTATAGTAAAGGTAAAATGGGATCATTCCTGTTATGATTAAACTGTTTTTCTCAAGGTTTGGGCTATGCACCATCTGTAACATTAACTACAAATTGTTCTGTATTGCCTGTTCCAGGAAACAGTGATCATACCTCTGTTTCAGAAAATTGCTGTGAACATTTTATAGCCTATCTTTGTTTCAAAAAGTTATAGGTTATGACTACCTGTTGTTGGGATTACCTGTGGTTTTGACCACCTTGTTATGTTCTGTGCCTGTAACACCCCTTTTTGGCTGTCAAATCCTCATTTTGAAATCTCCTACCCTTGAGTTATGAAAACCTTGTCTTCCTTACATCTATGGCTGAAGTCTTGAACCCTGCCTTAGGGAGAGGTATGTACATGAACTAAAAAGGAAAAAAAAAACCTGCTTAATTAATTACTTTCTTTAATTAAGTTGACTAGGATGATTTGGTTCAGTTGTCTGTTTCCTTCCATCTTTGGATTAAAAATTGTTCTTCATAAAATGTCATCTAATAAAAGCAGGACTACATTCAAGAGCTGCTTGTAATAGTAAGCTAAAGTGCTCATAATGAATGTCATTAAAGACTACTGGTACTAATTGACATTCTTATATTTCTGAGAGGTACCAAAACAGGCCATTTGCCATACCTGCTTTCTTATTTTGGTACCTGCAAAGTGATGATGCACACTTTCTCATGATAACGTTGTATTAGGCATATTTATTAGTTATTTCTAAATATGTACCTAATTGCAAAAATTGATTTTATCTATCAAGTCAAAATAAGAGATGAATTCTGATTTAAAATACTAAAAAATGTGATTTTTTTTGTTCAAACTCAGCATTCATATATTTATCTTCAGTTTCTTGTTCAAATATATATATATGTATATGTATACATATATATATATGTATGTAGATACACATATATTCATTCAAAACTATATATACATATATGTGTATATATACATGTATATGTATGTATATACATATATATTACATATAAATATGTAATGTTTATATTAAAAGATTACATATAAATATATTGCTCTCTAAGAGAGGTAATTTACTTTATCAAGGCAATAGTTATTACTTAAATATAAATAAGTTTCACATTCAATCACTATATATATGACATATATGTATGTGAATGGGGTTAAATTAAATACAAAAATAAATTTGAATTCCTTATAGACTGAGCCAAAGTAGCTTGCTATAAGTATTGTTCTTACTCCATCTGGTTGGTCCTGTTGATCAAGCAAAATGGCATGAATGAGATCCTAACTGAGATTATTTATTCAAGTGAAAACAGAATTAGAAAGGGCGGTGACACATACATCATTGCCACTGTAAGAACCGCTTTGGAAATTTAGTCTCAGTCGAGTGTATTAAAGTCTATGAATGACTGGGCAGGCAAAATTATAGTCCCCTAGGATAATTACAGTTCACAGTCGTGTCTAATGGGATCTGCATAAATCAGGGTATTGTTTGCCTCAAAAGTGTATTTATACTTGTCAAATGATTGTAATTGGACATTTACAAAGGACCATTTCAATTTATAAACATGACTTTCTAAATGAATATTTATAAAGCACTTGTTAAAGAAAATAAATTTACTCAGGTAATTTTGAACTGTGTTTTACAACATGTAATATAAAACCATCTCTTACTAAGAAAACCTCTCCTAAATGTCTGTTGATGATAAAGCTTAAATTTAAATAGAAATAGATAGGATGCTTTTGGCTGCTCCAAACAAAACTGTTTCATAGTCTCTATCTCTGATAAGAAAGAAAACAATAGCTTGAGTTCTTAGCTATGGGTCTCAGTTTGGTGGGCTGACTGGACCCCAGACCATACCCCTCTGTATGCAGATGCACACTTGATACCTGTAAAACTCATAAAGAGCCTCCCAGGCCATTTTATCTATATTATAGATAATTCAAAAAAGAAAAGACAATACTTTATTACAAACACAATAGTGAATTTTGTGCTGAAACAAAGCACCTCGATTCTACCTATCCCAGGTTGACCATATCATTTTCTTCTATTATAACACTTTCAGAACTTTTTAGTAGTATATCATTCATTACTAAGTTAGTGCAAGATCTTTGACTTTAACAAACTTTAACACTTAGGTGGCATAAATGGTCAATATAAAGATGTAATTCCTTCAACACTTGACAACACACCTGATCCAAGACAACATCACTTTGTTGATGTTTTTATGTATTGAAGACACTTCTGAAAACTGCAGGTTGTCATTTATTGCTAAGACAGGATCCATTACATTTTTCTAAGTTTTTTTTTTTTCCTTTGTGTTGGGCTAGACCATCACGAGTCAAAAGTTTCACATAAGAACAATTTCATGAGAAATAATCTTTTGTGACATGTTCTTGCCTCATGTGGCCTACCACAGTTATCTAAATCATTTCCTTTAAATTACTTGGGACTTGGCAAAACCTTTCAGTTGCTGGAGATGGTACAACATCATGGCAAATTGTGGAGTCAAAAGAATACACAGCGTTTTTATTTCTGTGTATGACACTTTAGCCTAATTGCAAAATTTATCTGTTCACCCAACACTAAAGGTCGTGTGCCTTTATTGTTTAGAAATTCACATTTTCCTAAGTACAAAATGCAACTTAACCACTTCAGCAAGGGCAGTTTTGAGTTTCTTCTGGAGTATCGAATGCACCCTACCTCACCTTCACATCCGGATTTTATTATCACTTACTGGTTGCTCATTGAAGGAAGCAGATGCTCTCACAGATGTAATTAACATCCACTTTCTCCTTCTTCTATCTCCTCTATTGTCTTTGATTGCCTAATTTATTCTAATCAAGATTTACGCAAGCCAACACGTTATATATAAATCTTTCTCTCACTGCCTATATCAGAAAATTTCCTATGAAACTTTCTACCTTGGTGTTCAAACTTTAGAGTACTCTTGAATATTATTCCCACACAATAAAGTGTTTATTCTCTATAATTATCATGTCTCTGAATCCACAGTATATGAAACATTCGAAATGCTCCTTTTTAAAAGCCAAAATGTCTAAGAATAATATTCAACCTCAAACAGTTCAAATATCAACAAATCAAGACAATTTGCAGAGACATATAGGTGATGTAAGAGAAGTTCCTCACTGAGATAATGTTTAGGGAAGAAGAAGGTACAAAGACAAGGCTTCTGTCTCAGAGAACCTTCCAATCCTTCTATTATTTCAGATGGCAGTTACCTATACACCTTCTCGATGTTCCTTCAGTATCATGAGGAATTAACAGCATTGATAAATCATTATTTATGTGTATTTATATTTGTATTTATGCTTATTTATGCATACAACTATATGTACATGTTTAATTTCACATTTATATTTATCTCAGAGTCCTTATTTTGTGATGGTTAGAGACAGCAAAGTGTTGAAGCTATTGGCTCCATTTATACTAGCAACACTCAAACACAAATACTTCACTGTACAAGAGTTTACAGTAACTGCTTGATCTTCCTTTTATGAATATTGGGACACCATTATGACTAATAAGAATCTAGTAAGTTCATAGAAGTACTTCAAATATTTAATTGATAAGTAACTTGTGAGAATAAGTCTTTGACTTCCCTATTTGCAAAGAACATCCTACAAATATGTCAACATCCTGTTGACACTAGGTCAACAACTGTTTTCCCTGTGTACATCTTAACCTTGCCAAGGGGAAGATAATGTTCAAATTACTTTGTAGACACTCCCTTTGTAATACCTTGGCTCATCCTTATGTGGAATACCAGGGTGGCAAAGAAATATTAAATGGAGTCAGAACTAGTCCATTCTCTCAGGTTTCTATTGTAGGTATTATTGCTCTAAAAAGTAGTTTTATTTACTTATTCTGTGTGTATGAATATTTGGTCTGCATGTATGTCTGTCTACCATGTGTATGTCTGGCCCCACAGAGGCCAGAGTAGGGTGCCAGATCATGTTAGACTGTAGTTACAGATGTTTGTGGGCTGCCATGCGTGAGCTAGGGACTAAACCCAGGTCCCCCAGAAGAGCAGCCAGTGCTTTTGTAACTGCTGAGCCTTTGCTCTAGGCCTCTCAGAGATACTTTTGAAAAATCATTGAGGAAAATGACCAGCACAACTAATGCTCAGCATTGAAGAAAAGAGATGCACCTTTGAATCCCAGCTGATTCCTTATTGGGGACATTTGTGTTTTAATACCTCTTGAAAAATGCAATTCACTGAAGATATGAATAGTAAAGATGCCTGTGTTTCATGAATGTGAGTCAAAATCAAATGATAAAATATAACCTGAGTTCAAAGTAACATGAATGGTATATAGAAGCAGAAACTAAGAATGAAAACATCTACTTTTGAGTCACTGAGAAAAGACAACTTGGATATCTTGGAATATTTTTATTCCTTCCTTACCTCATTATATATATATTTTCTCATACATTGGCTACCAACTTACTTTCTCTCCATTTCTCACACACCAAATTATATTAAGTGTTGATGGTTCATATGAATTATTTCTAGATATTAAACATATCAAAGATGTGTTATTGCTGAATTTATTGATATGATTCAGGGTTAGGTCAATGACTCATAAAATATTGAATATGATATTTGAGGGAGAAGGAGAGAAAATCTTTGAAGGAGAAATAGTCTAGTAGAAAAGCTTGATTTGGCTATGACTTTGTTTAAAGTGCATGTGTTTTCCATGTACAAGCACAGATGTATGTTATGTGTGTGTATGTGTGCAGTATATGAGTGCAGATGTACACACATATATACAGTGAATGTACACACATGTGTGCATATGCACGTGTTTTAATGTATGTGTGAGTGTGGTATATAAGTATCGCATATGCCACTCAAATGCTTGAGAGTGTGTACATATGTGTATGTATGTGAGTGTGCATGTGTGTGGATATGCATGCATATTGCATATGCCCATGCAGAGACTTAAAGAGATATGAGTTCTTTTCTATAAATCACTGTTAGTTGTTCTGGGACACGGCATCTCACTGAACCTGAAGTTAGTCAGCCATCAAGACCCAGAAATCTTTCGGTCTTCCTGCTTAGAACATGACTTAGGTGCTGAGGACTCAAACCCAGGTCTTACAGTACACATCCAGAAGTCTCTCCCAACTTCCAGGGGATTTTACTCTTCTGTATGTTGTTTACATTGAGCACCAACTTTTGTTATAAAGTCCTCTGTGCTCCTTTCTGTCTTGTTCACTGACAGTCAGTTAACTAGATTTTCTAGACTCTAGAGTACAGGATGCAGTACTGGAGTCATCTTTAGAAATGAGATTCTTGGGTTTTATTTGTGTTTATAATCCATATCATTATTTATCATAAAATGCATTTCCTTTGCTTGTTTTCAGTCTTCGAAACTAAAATAGCACCTGAAAGGGAACAGGGCTCTTTGTTGTTCTTGTTTTGTGGTTATATATTGTTGTTTTTCAGAATCCTTCAAAATTCTCCCCTCTATGCCTAGAATATTCTCAAAAGCAGAAGTTTCCCAGTATTTCCTGAATGAATGATTTATTATTCAAACTAAAGGAAATTCAGAAAAAGTATCTGACTTTGCATGTGATTCACAGAGGAAATTTTACAAAGAACAAATGTCATTTCAATGTTTAGGGTGATAATATATGTTAAAAATTGGTGTGGCTAAATTTTCAGCATTATAATTCGGTGTGATTTCAAATTATATGAGAAACTGCAGTAAGCAATTCCAAAAATTGGAAAAGAAACAATTCATGTGGATTTTTAAATGATAGTTGTTTCTAATTTGAGAAAAAGTTTTAAGGAAACAAAAAACATGAACAAAATATGTCTGTGATGAAAATGTTGATCATCTCTGTCAAAATGGCATGCTGGTGTTTTGCGTACTAGGCCAAAGAAATTATCAGCTCCTTGAGAGCAGGATTCATAAATCAACTATCTTTGTATCTCTCAAGGTACAACACAACTTCTCTTATGCAACGAAAAATCATTTTGCTTAATAAATTTGAAAAAAAAAATGGCGTGTCTGAATAGCTAGCTAGAAACGTCAACAAGCATGAAATTTAATTTCATAGACGCTAAAGCACATAGACCAAAGCCATGTAAAAACAGGAAAAAAAAAGAAACTAAGCAAAGGTTTTTAAAATAAAATCTTGACTAGAGAGTGACTGATGTTCCTCCCTACAGAAAGTATTTAAATATTCCTTCCTGTACTCTCCTGTCTAAGCACAGTTTTGCTCAACGAGTCATAATTCATTTCAAAGGTGAACGAGATGAGCGAGGTGAATGAGTTGAAACACCCTTTAAAACATTGTACATCACAATGGCACAATGCACAAGGGCACATATGAATATGCCCACTCTTAATGAAACTAAGCCTTCACACTCCTGTCAAAACTTAATGTGTGCCATCTGAGCTTTGAAAAGCTGAAAACTCTCTCCCATTCATGTCTCCTTATTCTGCTTTTGACCTTCTTTTACTTAATCATATATTTTATATTTGCTATTTTGAATATCTTCATATAGATGATTTTCTTTCCATCTGTATCGTCTCATTGAACTGATAGCTTTGACATTTTTTCTCAAAAGGCGTAAAGAATCATCAGAAAATTTAACTTACAAGTTCCTACATTTAAAGAAAAGCACTTCCTCCCCAGTGTGTCTAACTACACAATGCGTTCAAAGTGTCTCATGTAACATGTGAGGTTTTGTTGATGAAATGCATTCTATAAGAGACTCAATATTCAAAGCATTATCTTCAGAGGCAAAAATCAACAGTTCCTGTTTTATTTAAAATATATTTATTATCTCTTTGAAAATTCCCACAATGTATTTTTTTAAGCATTCTTCCTTTTTCACACACCAACTTCATGTCCTTCTTTGAAAAACCTATCAAGCCAATTTGTGCTGCTCCTATGTTTTTGGGGGTCTGGACATCCACTGGAGCATGTTAAACTTATCACAGGCCACATTCTTAAAGAAAACTGACTGTTCTCCCGTCTGCTACCAGTTGCCAATAGTTCCTCAATAAAGAGTAGTATTTCATGGTTCCTGTCCACTGCATGATGGGACTTTTCTCTAACATCAGTCATCTTTGTTGTTTCAACTGCTGTGAACTCATATGTGCAGCTTCCCTACATGTAAAATACTCTTCCCTTTTTTAGTAATCAGAATCTTAGTCTTTCTGCATCCTTGTATGTGTGCAGAATCCAGTTCCAGTGATTTTCCCAGCTATGTATATACACACACACACATATGCATATACATGTAGAAAGAGAGGAGAAAAAGAGGATGAGAGAGAGAGGGAGAGAGAGAGAGAGAGAGAGAGAGAGAGAGAGAGACTGAGAGAGACTGAGAGAGATATGATAGAGATATGATAGAGATATGCAGAAAGAGACTGGAGAAAAACAGAGACAAATAAAAGGATGGAGAGAGGAAAGAAAGACAGAGAAAAGAGGAGAGGGGGATAGAAAGGAACAGTGAGATAGAAAGGGAAGAGGAAAACAGGGAAAGTAAAAGAACAGGTATCTGAGCTCAGCTTGCAATAAAAGATTTATCACGTAAACTGGTATTGCCTCTGTTCTTTAAACATACAATACCGGGGAGTTCCAGAAAAAAGCTGGAATTTCATCATTCCTCTAATTTTGCTTCCTGAACATTAATACAGAAATGCTTTTTCTTCTCCCTCTTCTTTACCCTCTGCCTCTCTGTGTGCTCCATGTCTAGAAAGAGTCATAAAATAGATGATTCTCTTCATAGAATCTTTCCTATGTCTTGATTAGATATTAACTTCAACTACCTGCTTGTTTTTTGCCCCACAGTACTTAGCCCATTTTACTTGAGTCAGAGTTCTTCCCCTTCAGCACTGTTTCCTCTACCTGTGCCTGGGCATTTGTCAACAGCAATCTCATGCACACTTCTTTCCACCTCCTCTTCATCCTGATGTTTCTCATGGACTATAAATATTAATAAGCAATTTCGAAGGAAAGAAAGGATGCAAGGGGAAAGCAAACGTTCCTGGTTTCCTCCTGTGTTGTATTTCATTCTAGAATTAACACATACACTCTAAAACTCTAATGATTTATAAAATTCTCTGTTATGCATATACATTATTTCAGTGATATAGTTATGAAAAACCATATTCTTGTCTCATATCCATCCTTTGCTCCTTTGAAGTTTAAAGTTGTAGGGAGCTTGGCTGGGTGCTCCCGGCAAACTGATTCTACATTCCATAAGTAAACTCTAAGTTGTTAATTGCTGTCTGTCCCATCGGCCCATTCATACTAAACTTACATAAATAATTCACATTTTTCTGCATAGCATTTAATCGAAAGATTATGTTTTAGCTTTAAGAATATACAAAGTTTGATCTGATTTTCTCATAAATATTTACTATATAGCGCTGGCCCGAGCTAATCATTACTTTGAATTTTTTATTATTTATATATAGCTCTGTGAATTGTTGAACATATATTGTCATATGTTCAGGTAGTTCTTGAATTCTTTTCTTAAATACTTAGGATTTTGCTGTATAACATGTTAAAATGAAGCTTAACTTTCAGTTCTTATACTTGGCAATATATACAACAGTTAAAATGAATGGATAAATAATTTAGTAAAGGCTTATTATTCTCCAAAATTTAGCTAACCACTGAAATTTTAGGCAAGATATCTAAATGCTTTAAACAATTTATTTATGATTCTTAATTCATTTGGGGCCATTATCCTAGAACCAATTAATTTTCCAAAGACTCTTTGTGAAAATTATGTCTTTTGAAATAAGATGGCTATTTCTTTTCTTACCCAATCTTCAGAATCCCCATTTCATGTGAAAATAGTCAATAGTGACCTCTGTTAGTGAAATTATACCAGTAACTTCATTAATTGGGAAACCACTGGCAGAAACTGCTTATAGACCTTACAATCACTGGAAATGGTTCTTCTTATATTGCAAAGCTGATTGTATAAGCAGTAGAGGCTTATCATATTTTTAAGTTAAAAAGTAGTCTTGCCACGTGATGTTACTGAGGAGAAGTTCCTATCAGAAACTTAAATTATTACTCCACTGACATGGAAATGGTAAATAGTGGGAGCTGGGACTGAGTAAAATAAGAGTGGCATTCTATAAGTAAGGGGTTTAGTCTTTGGTAAACCTGAGTAATGGTTGGTCAGATAGTCTTTAGCATCTGTGATCTACTAACTAACTATGAAGGGTGAGCTAGCAATTCATGTCCTTTAGAATTGTGAACTGATAATAGGGTTAAATAAAGTGGTGAATATTAGAACCGCAGAGCCAATGATTACCAATTTTAACAATTGTATTCCAATGAGTGCTTTATACATACCATTTGTACTTCTGGATATTTTTGTGCATATGTAGTCAATAATTTCTAAATTTATTTTTCATGACTTCGCCAGGTTTAGTATATCTGTTTTGTTTGCTTGTTTATTTTCCTTTTGGCTTGATTTACAAATATTTTCCCTATTCTGTAAAGCCGTAACTCTTCTAATTTTAAAATGTATGGATATAGATATGGCAATGTATGTAGACATAATTCAATATCTATATATACTGTGTTATATGAATGTGCGTAAAATATAATTACTATAATAATAGTTCACCATTGTTATGCCAGGTTACTCCTTCGTATACTGCTCATCTTATCTTTTCTTTGCTTTGGGGAATACTTCTCTTTGTATGGTAAATCATTTCATAATCTTGGAAGACTTGACATAAATATTATAACCGTTTGACAAACATGAATGCAATCTAGAGCAAATATAACTGTCAGAACAACAATGAATATGATCACTGACATTGACTGTCACCTGCTTAATGTCAGTTTGGTCATGGTACATATCTCATGAACACATCAGTAAATGTTTAGGTGGATTTGTATGTTTTTCTTTCAATCTTGAACTAAAAACAACAGTACATACTTAAACTCTGGAATTATATCATGAAATAATGAAAGTCCTATGTACTGTATGGTAGACGCATACATGAGGTAATCTCTTTGCACTTCCAGTTCAGATATTTCCTTTTGAAAATGATGCCAGCATTGATGAAAAAAAATCAATCATTTTTTCTTTAGATCCAACAGGTTCTTTCAGCATCTGGCCTGCTATGAAATCAAAAAAGGACTTAGGGGAGTTGATAAATCTCCAATTGAGAAGAACTTAAAAGAGGTTTCTTAGGCATGACTTTCCCGTTGCCCTGTGCTCAGTGCTGAGGCTGTGCTTAGGCAGTGGCACAGACCTCCATCCTGCATAGGACACTGCTGAGTCATAAGGAATGTGGTACTTTAAAGTCCTCCTGTGAGCTATGGGATGTGCCCAGATAGCACCTAGGAGTGAAAATGGGATCAGCTTTTACACAGAAGAATCATTTTCTACAAACGCTGTATTTCTCTTTTAAATTAAATAAATTCTGTTTGACAATTTCTTACATGTTTATAACTCACTCTGATTATCCATATAGTTTTACGTTTCCCCAAACCACATATTTCTATTTTGTTTTGTTCTGTTAGACACTGACTTTAGCCAGGTTTTCATTGTGATCACTGGTTTGCAACTATCCACTGAAGCCTGCTGGACTAATCTTTGCAAACACTCATTAACTCACCAGCTGCCTTCCTCCACCCCACCCCACCCCACACCCACCCCCCCGCCTCCCGGACCTATAATTAGCCCAAAGTTCAGCAGGGAGAGTGAGTGGAGAGCCCTATGAACACCTTCCTGAATGATTATCTATAGGCAGCCAGTCTTGTGCAGGCCCAGTTCAGGCAACCTTAGCTACAGAAAGGTCACAGTTTCTTTGAATTTATAGACTGAAGATAGCTTTTCACATCCTTTCTCTCTGACCTCTGCTTCTTGCATTCTGTATTCTGAGTCTCACAGAGAGGTATATGAATGTCCCTTTCAGAGCTGAGCATTTAACCATCACATATTCACCTTTTCACTAGAAAGGCAATGATCTCTGATTAAAATTTAGAGTAGCATTTGTCTATGGGTATACAAATGTCATTATTTAGGAAGCAGTTTGGCACTATGTCAATTTATCTAAACAACAGGATTAAATTCCCCACTAGGGCCTATAACATCCCCAGCTGTGGGTTTTTGCCTAGATTTATTGAACCAGGCATGCATTCCCTACTGTTGAGCAGGTCTCAAATCTAATTCAGGAACAGCTGGTTACCCCCATGCCAGTTATTCCTAGATTGCATGAGTGGATGTGTCAGTCAGAAACACTATTATAAAAAAAATCCAAATCAAATGACAGAAGATGGAATTCTTATTCACTGACAGTGGAGGTGTAGACTAATGTAGCCACTGTGGAAATCAATGTGGATGTTCCACAAAAATCTAGAAATAGAACCACCATATGGTCTGGCCATGCCACTCCTTGGTAAATACCCCAAAGTCTCTAAAACCTACTAAAGAAATACGGGTTCATCAATGCTCAATGCTCTTCTATTTACAGTAGTTAGAAAATGGAAGCAGCCAAATATTGATCAACAGATAAATTGTTAATAGAAATGTGGTAAATATATCTGATGAAATTTTGTTCAGCTGTAAAGAGAAACAAAATTTGCATGTAAGTGGATGGAACTGGAACTTAGACCCAGAGTGACAAATACCACATGTTCTCTTCCAAAATGTAGAGTCTTCAGACTCCTACATCTATCTTATAGGACATTTGGAAGCATGGAGACTGGAAAGTGACAATATAGGGGAAAGACCTAGAGGAGATGGGTCATAGAATGTAGGTGATAGAAATGTACAGAGGGGGAATACTGAACATGGAAAAGTTTGAGCAAAAAGTAAAGAGGGTCAATGGGATGTAATACAGTAAGGAGGGAAACTTAGCAAAATTAGATGTGTATGAAAAGCCATATGGAAACCTCCTACTTTGTAACCCAATTAGAAAATATAAGGCACATAAACTAGGGTGCAGGTGAGATGGCTTTGCAGTTGAGTGTACATATTGTTCTCATAGAGGACCCTATTTCATATTCTGGAACCTACATGGGAGAGCTCACAACTGCCTGTAATTACAGATCCAAAGCATCCAGCCCTCTTTTCTGATTCTTTCAGACACCAGTGCATATGTGCACATACCCAAAGACAAAAACATAAGGATGCGCATAGTTGAAAATAAAATAAAATTACTTTTAAAAATGAACAAGAAAGGAGATATCCTGCATGACTGGAAAATGCTATTCCCAGAAGCCATTATTTATTAATTGAATCCCAGTAACAGATGTGGGATACTTCCGTATGAGTTGTTTATTGATCTGGGAGGACCACAAAACCCATAAAAATGTAGTCTCTTGTGATACCTTTTGGTTGCCTTTTAAAGATAAACAATAAGACACTATGGCTGAAAATAGCACATGCTTCTATTGGAAGACAGAGAAATAAAGCTGTAACTGAAGCTTCCTCTATGATGTCTGGTGTTCAAACACCTGATAGAGATAGAGGGCACCAATGTTCTTAATTCAGTTATAAATTCTGATCTACAAGGTGTGTGAGAATCTTAACTTTAAAACCCACTTGTTTCCTATTCATGCCAGATTGCCTGAAGTGATTAATTCCTGGGTCCTTGACTTCTCAGTTATCAACACCTACATATGCAATCTACGTTTCACAGTCTCAGTATTTCTCAGTGTTGTGGGGAGGGTACGTATGTAGGGTTAGCAGAAACTTCTGTTCACATCCAAATTCCTACTTCCTGCTGTGGTCCTTTCTGACTCTTTTTGATGCATCATGTCTCTGCATGTTTAAACAGAGATTTTTCTTCTTTATTTTCCACAGCTTCACTACACAAAGCTGTTGAAAATAGAGATATCTTCATGAAAAGTGAGTGATAATAAAGTCATGATTACATGTAGCGATCAATATAAAAACTAGATATTACTATTTCTAAAGCCCCCCCAGTATAACTCATATCAGGAATTCATTCTGTTTTTCTTTTGTTGCTGCTGTTTCTTGATCCTTTGTATTTATCACTCCTCCTGTGCAGCTCTGTTGTCATCTGAAACATTATTCTTCCTTCTTCTCTACTTCCTATTTTTTTTTACATATATCAAATGAAATACATATTGATTAATTTCTCTAAAGTCTAAAAATAATGTTTCCATAACTAAAAGCTTTCTCTTCCTCTGATATAAATTCTCTGTCTCTTTAGTTTGAAAATGCTTTGACCATTTGCTTTTCTTCATTTATCTTCCTGTTATGTCGATACATTATTACCGAATAGTATTCTTAAGTCAGTACACTGGGATAATGGTAGCAATATCTATCCCAACATGATCAGATTGGGTTTATGCAATTTAAATGCACTTTGAATTGTGAACTAGAAATATAGAATAAGCAGGGTACACGAAGGGTTTACCGTGCTTCTCAAATCTGTCTCTTGTCTGTCTTCATTAGTGGAAAATTGAATTTGAGATAATCATCCTTGCATAAAATGTTAGTAATGTTTACTTACAGTTTCTTGAAATTTGTTCATATCTCATGTCTTTTCCTCCAGCTTTAGAATTCTGTTCCTTACTTTAAGACTCTTGTTACTGATTCGATGAAGGAAGATTTTATCATAAAAGTATTCTGAGTTTCAGTCCCAGCAGTTGCAAGATTACAAAAAATAATTATAAACTGGAACACTCGTCATCCGCAAATCATGTACTAAATGTACTTCCTGCCAAATATCAGCTTGCTTCTCCTCTAATACATATATGTGTTAAACATGTACATTAGAAAAATTCATAACTGGAGATTTGTTTTTTGTTTGATTTTTTTGTTGTTGTTTTTTTAGAGGCAGGTCTTCTCTGAGAAGCCCTGGCTGTCCTGAAACTCATTTACAGATCAGACTGGCTTCAAACTCAGACACAGTGCCTGAACCGTAGTAAGAACTCAAAAATTTAGTTTATTTTTTTAAATGACAAGATGCTTGGTATCAGCACTTATTCTTTATAAGAAATAGATGGAGAACATGCCAATTTGAAGTTCTCAGATGTTTATGGAGGGGAAGGCCAATTAGTGCTCTGTTTTTCCCACTTCTCCAGTCATCTCTGTGAATCAGCAATAAGAGAAATCTTAAGGCTACACCTTAAGAATGCTTACACCTTGAGAATCACACCTTCTTGGTCTCAACTCCTTACTGTTTAACTTTGACCTCAATTTTATCTCATATGTGTGTTTTTATGGAATATGACAAGTTAGAATGATTTCTATGTACTTTTCTGCTTTACATTCATTTTAAATGGCAGTTTCATTTTAATACAACATTCATTTAAACCATCACTTTGACAAATACATATCCAATTGTGAGCTGGAGTGTTTACTAAAGTTTTCTTGAAAGACATATTCAAACTCCAAAGAATATAATTGAAATAGGGGAGTTTAGAAATACAGGAAAGATATTCACAGCACCAACATAATATTTTGTAATCACATATTTGGGAATATACAGAAACAGCAGTGTACTTGCTCAGTTCAAGGTAGCTGGTGTTTCGAGCCAACATTGCTCCAAGAATGCTGAATTATTTAAAAAAAAAAAAACTTGAAATGTTTCTTTAAGGCACAGATAAAACACAAGTAATGTGCTTAGTAAAAATGACAGCCTGGTCAGAAATGACCTTCTGCTGAAAGCTGCTGCATTTGATATGACTGCCTAGCTGTTAACATGTGAATTGAGCTAAATTATAAATACCTGACTTCATTTTGGATGGAGCCAATGTGTTTAGAGAGGCATTTCTATGGAATTCATACTTCCAAAACTGCTGACAAAATCAACATCTCACATCATTGAAGAAATGATTAGATTGCCTCGTGACAACCTGTGACTGGTGAGCTCATTTATTTAATGTATGTCCCTTGGTCAGTGGGTTTCTTTTGAAATCATGGAGCTTTACCTGCTCCTAGTTATTCTTAATAAAGTGTTCTAGTCATTTTTTCACTTAGATGGAGGAAAATGTGATCTTATGAAACTGTTCAGTCAAATTATTTCAGCTAGATATATAAAATTCTATGTCTTTAAGGCCCAAGATGATTAAATCCCTACCCGCAGTTCTGTTTAGTCTGAACAAACTAGAAATGCTGATGCCTCTTCCTGCCTGTGCAGTCCATAATCACAACGGAAAACTTTTTCCTTTTCCCCTGGTATGTACTCATCTTGAACTTCAGGATTACTAGACACAAAACCGGTCCACTCAAGCATCCACACTTGACAGAAGTCTTTGTCTCCAAGCTGAGCTCTAACACTGCTGAAGAGATGCAGCCACATCTGTGGCATCATGGTCTTTGTCTTTGGGTCCTTTCCTATGCTACAGGCATATGCTGAAGCACATCTGGCAGGCTGATGCACTGAACTGATAAAACAAATGCTTCTTCCTTTTCTTACTTTTTCTGGGCTTTGGCCTGAAAACCAAAGAAGGTTTTCACAACACTTCAGAATGTTAAAGGTTCCTGAATCCCATCAGCAGATGGAGTAGGTTGAGCATGGTTGTGATCCAACTATTCCTCTTTTATATCGTTGACTCTCTTTAACTGCTGGAAACTAGAAATGCAGAGGTTGCTTCCTAATGCTAGATACTGATTAAATTTCATTGCATAAAGTTATGTTATATAACACACCCATGCAAATAATCATAAAAGGAATTCTTTGTGTATTTTACAATTCTAAATTATAAAATATCATATTTATACAGGCCTTAGTGTTTAATAACTAAAACAAAATCTACTGCTATTATTTTCATGTAGCTGATTCTTTCAGAAGTGTGTGATTTGCTAAGCAGACTTTTTTGTACTTTCTATGTTCAAGCCATCTATTATTTTTCTATCTTTTTTCCTCCTTGTCAATGCAAAGATGTTTCTATAGACATGTATAATATAATATAACTCAATATTAATATAATTTCTCCACATGTAAACTTATATGTCCTAAAAGATTTCACAAACATTGGCTATAATTTTGACCAAGGCAAAAGAAAAATATGTCATCTGATACATTTAATTGGCAATACACCTATTAACTATTCATCAAACTGAAAGTAAAACATGGGTTATCAGGAAAGGCTCATGACCCAATTTAATACCATGTAAATTTTGGGTGTGCCTTTCACTTTGGTTGACACAACTTAAATTACTGGTGTGCCTTGAATATAACAGGTCAGGTAACAGATATGCAATTGTATTTAATTGTGTTCTGTACAGTATTTGGAAGTAATCTCTTATTAGTACATTTGGTCTTTGTATCTTGCCTAGCTTTAAACATGATGTATGTTAGTTAATATATGTATACTAATCAGGACAACTCCTCCATTTAAGAAAACACTAGTTTCAAAAACCTTCTTCATTTCTATGGCAGGACATACAGTAACTGCCCTTGAGTATGATTGTTATTCTCATTGATAATTTCGGAGTCACTTGCCATTATCTCCTACATACCCAAGCCTTTATTATTGATGTATGCATCCTCATAGTGGGTTTATTTGGAGAGCTTAAGCCCTCACTGTTTCTGTGGCATCACTTTCCTAAGGGAGGTGCTTTTGGCAATGTGAAGTGTTAGTGATTACAACTCCTCTTAAGTGAGGATGAGCACTTACAAGGCATTATCTCATTGCTTCTGTAACATCATCTCATGGAGTTGGCTAGTGTTAGAAATTCCCCATCCTATTGGCGGATAGAGTTATGCACTTTAGTGTTTTATAATTTACCAAAGCAGTGCATCTGTTCTGACTTTCAGCTTCCCTTCATCTTGGTAATGTGTCTCATTTATGTCCACATTTCCAGGGCAGGACTGACCACAGTGTTCCCAGAAACCAAGTATTTAAGTGGCCATTTGTCCAAAACCTCTTTATTATTATTATTTTTTTACTGAGAAAGTGTTGCCAAATTATACTTTATTTCATTCTGATGTGAAGGAGAAATGAATAACGTTTTAGATAGTTGATATAAATCAATTTGGGTTATTGTCTAGAATCAAATGAATAGTAGAAATTTTAAGTTTTTTATGGTTCTAAATGGCTTCAGTTCCTTTAAAATAGTTACTTGTAAAGGTTTAAAATATAATTTTTAGAGGAATCTCATGAAATTCTTTTAAACATGTACTTTAAGTTATGTGCATTTCTTGTATGTGACTTCCCTATGAGACAAAAAACTCATAAATTTAATCTAAACCAAATAAACCAATGTCTAGATAACCTCAGAGTTTTAGCTAGTGGAAATGCGTCTTGAAATACAGTTTTTAACTGTTTGATTTTTGAGATTGGTCCTGCTAAATAGCAGAGGCTGGTATAGAATTTATACTATTTCTATTTCATCAGAATAAAAGAAATCACAGATATGATCCATCACATGGTATATGCCAGCTTAATGGAAAACATCTACTTAACCAAAGATAAGATTATTTAAAAATCTTTTCCAGGCTAGAAAGATGTTTCAGTAGTTAAGAACTCTGACTGCTCTTTTAGAGGACAGAGGTTAGATTCTCAGCATCCACCCACTCAATGTCTCACAACCATCTATAACTTCAATTTCAGGGCAACTGATGTATGCTTGTCTTCTGCAGGCAATGCTTACACATGATACACAGACATACATGCAAAGAAAACTCATATAAACTTAAAATAAAAACAGAATACTTTCTCAAACATTGGAACATGGTCCAAGAATGAAGCTGTAAGAGAATGATGGGTGCTTGTGAGAAAACTCCAAGAAAACAGGACAGGAGTCTTTTGACCTCTGTCCTCCAAAGCACAGGATTGTTCTTAGAAGGCTTTTGCTCCCCTCCTTGTAGTACATGGGAGTGGATTTGCTTCAGATTACACATTGACATTTACTATTTTATTCAGCAACAACCTTGTTCAACCCTCAGAATCTATATTGTCTGATGGTCTAAAGTTGGCTATTGTGTGAGACTGTAGTTTACCTTATTCACCAGCTTCATTCTCTTAGGTCCCACAGCCTCTAGAGCTATGACACTCAAGATTAGCAGATTTATTCTATTTTTTCTAATAAAATTTTCTAAGAAATAATTTTCTAATAAAAATTAGGTTTTCAATTAAAAAAAAGCTTTGTAACAATAAGGGTTTCACAGATTTACAGCAGAAATCATAATGATAAATTATCTAGCAGAGTTGTGAGAGACTTGACAGATTATATTGAACTGTGTAGTACTAACAAATACATTCTGTGGGATATTTAGAGGAGTAGATAGGAACAGAGAATCTACTGGTCATTCATCTCAAAACCTAAAGTTCTTACTGAAGGCCCAGAAATGAAGTAAGATCAACCATGATTAACAGTTTCCCAAAAGGTCATCAGGGTCTCTTCCTTCCCTTCTTTTCAAGTCCATGTAGTACAATGTGAAGTTTTATATGCAGTGTATATCAGAAGCCATGTTTACACAAGTGTACATTGGATTTGAATCAATGGCTGGGAAGATGATCCAGTGGGCAAAATACACATTGTATAAGCACAAGGCCTGTAATTGGCATCCAAGTTCCCACATAAAACTGGGCAGGCATGAGGTCCTTCTGTACTCCAGTGATCAGTCAGGAGTTGGAGATGGGCCAGCTAGACTAACAAACCAGAGAGCTTTGTGTTCAAATGAGAGATTCTGTCTTAATGTATTAGGAAGTGAGAAATTGAGGAAGATTCCTAATATCAGTTTTTGACATTCAAATACATGTCCACTCACAAACATGTGCACAACACATACGTACACATGTAAAACATACACTAACACACAAAACTGAAATGTTAATCTATCCTTTTACATATATGTAAATTTATTTAGATTAGTTACTAGTAATCACAGTCTGTATAAAAGTAATATAGATATGCATATAATTATATTTTCAGTTTCCTTTCTGGTTTATCAGAAATCTTGAAATTTATGCTAAATCAAATAGGAGCTATTGCATATTTGGGTATAGTAAAAAAATGTAGAGTGGAAACAGGTAGAAAATGGTATCTTGCGAAAAGGTAACTTTGGAATCTTTTCTTCATGATGAAAGCTTTTTATGCTTTTTATGATAGCTCTGGGCTTCACTAATGTATTATCAAATGCTGGAAATATTTCAACAGATATTTAATTTTGACAGATAAATTATGATTGAGTTCTAAAAACTTTGGGACTTTGATCTATTATTAGAAAAATGTATTCATATTTTTATTTCATGATTTGCAAACTATAATGGATTCCTTTTTCTACTTTAGAGAGCCATCCTTAATGTTTAAATCTCAAAGACAGTGTGCAACATTTTGATTTAAGTTCAAAGTACGCATATGCAATTGGGTTATTTTAAAAGTCATTTAGATATAAGCATTCAGAATATTATTACTTTCTCTTATTGAAAAGATAGAGATGAATTGTGGTTTTCTTGGATGTACATCCAAATAAAACCGTGATTCAACATCAGTTAACGAAAATATGTAAACTTTTAAAATATATTAAATAGCAAACAACATTGTTTGTAGAGATAAACAATTTGTTATTGTTTATGGGAGCATTACTTTTCAGTCAAAGAAAAAACAAATGATTCCTAATTCTTACGATATTTTTCTATTTAAACATTGACCTCCTTACATTATGCACACAATAAAATATATTATTCATTGAAATGTTTCAATAATAATCAGTTACTAAATATCTTCACTTGAAGGAAATGCACAAAGCTCTGCAATGTTCAGTGTGTTTTAAGTTAAGCCAGCTTAAAAGTAATATTTGTTTAGTGCCTGGAGAGTTAAGACTGCTCAAATCCCTTTTCATACAAGGACAGACAGGGGATTCCAAAGATGACTCAAGCTTCCAAACTGTAAATCTAGGAGCATTTTGAAAGAAGTACTGCAGTTCTGACCTTAGCCCCTGCTGAATGCCCTGTTCCTGTGAGATAAAACCTCTCTCCTGTTGAACTGTTCAAAATTCATTTGCAGGGTACATTTGCTATGCTCCACTCTCTCTGAAAATATATGGAGAAAAAGTTGATTGACAGTCTTCTTGTTATCATATTGTGAAAGTATAAACCAAAAAGGCGACAACTCTAATTCACTGACAGCCACAATCTGTACAACCTAATTTCATAAGATTCATTCGTAAATCTCAACTTATGGTCCCAAGAAGAAAACAAATAATATGGGTGTGGTGATATACATAAGAATGGTCTCAATAGGCTCATATACTTGAAGGCTTGGTCCCTAATTAATGGAACTGTTTGCAAAGGGTTATGAGGTATGCCTTATTAGCAGAGATTTGTCATTAGGTGCAGGCTTGTAGGACTCAAAGCCCATACCTTTTCATCTGTCTGTCTCTGTCTCTCTGCCTCTCTGTGCCCTGCCCCTCTCTTTGCCTTATGCTTTTGTTTCATGTGTAAGTTTTCAACCACTGTTCCAACACCATTCTTACCTCCTGGCTGCCATGCTCCCTGCAATAATATTCATCGACTCACTCTCTGGAATGGTGAGAAAGCTCCTAATAAACTGTTTCTTCAATAAGTGGCTGTGGTCATGGTATCTCTTCTCAGAAATAGAAAAGTAGCTAAGACAGGGGGACTATATAGAACTCATGGAAGTCTATATAGTAGTAGGTATAAATATGTAAGTTACAACTGTGAATTATCTTCTTTCCTGAGAAGAGAAATCATGCTTATAAACTAATTCCACCAAGATGACTGGTGAACTATTTAATTTGTCAAAATATTACTTGTTCCACTAGAAAAACTTAAACAGGAAATATTTTCCTATGAGTTAAAAATAAGTATGACAATCTTTTCTCTGAGGTTAGTGCAGCCCCTAGACTGCAAAAGAAAATGATTGTGTGCAGCTTGCAGTGGTTAACACAGACATTTATAACTTGTCAAAGTTCAGAGAAGTGTCAGTGGGCTGCTCATCCAGAAATAGGCCATCTATGTCACCACCACCTCCAACGCTCATGGACTAGTTTGGAATGGGAAACAAAGAGATTGTAAAAGGGAGAAGTCGGGAAAAGAGTGAAATAGGCCCAGTGTAGTACTCACCGACTCAGCTGTTACACAAGAACAAGCCAGTCAGCATTCTATCATGGAGGCACAGAGTGGCTCATGAGCTTGCAAATCTGATTTAAGAGATACTGACAGTTGATGGTTTCCTGGTTGGAATCACATTTCTTAAGGGATTTGTCTCCATGTAAGTTGACCATACTCTAAATGATGATCCCACACTCAGTATTATATTGTCAGAACAAATTGTGAGTAAAAAAAAAAAAAAAAAAGAAGAAGAAGAACAAAGTTGAGGGTATGGACAGGGTATAGGGAATGAAAATGATCAAAGTACATTTTTATGCATGCTTGAAATTCTCAAATAACTAATAAAATATTTTATTTATTCTAAGTTATTGAAATTATAGGGTATACTTTCATACAACTCCAAAGATTTCAAGTCTAATGTCATTTTTGTTTTTCTCCCTAAAATTCTGACTGGGAGAGCTAAATACTTCATTTTCCTATCCTTGTCATATATAGAGATAATTATAGGGAATAATTCTTTTTTAAAATATGTTCCTTTTTACAAAAATGTATTATACTTACTCATTGTGAGCATGTGCCTGTGTGCTGAGAGAAGGGTGCATGTGGACGTCAGAAAACAACTTTAGGGAGTCAGTTCTTTTAACATGTAGTTCATCTGGATCAAATTCAGGTTACCTGGCTCAAGTGTAAGTGCCTTTGCTCACTGAGATGTGTTACTATCCATATTTTGACTTCAAAAAATACTTTTATTTTCCCCTTTCTTCCTCCTCAACATAGACATTGTATGTTAGTGAGACATAGACAAAGTAGAGACAGAGAGATATCCACTTGAGTGTTATTGATCTTTGTAACTATCTACTGATTTCCTGTTGCCAGAAGAGAATGAGCTTCCACTTAAGCCACTGTGGTAAGTTGAATAATGGCTCCCCAGAGATGTGTGCGTCAGAATCCTCAGAACCTGTGATTAGGATATATGATATATTAAATAGTAGAGACTTCAGGTAAGACAAAATTAAAGGTTTAGAGGTGGAAGCTAATTTTGTTTGTGTTAAATGTAATCACAGACATAGAAAAATAACAAAATAACAAAATAAAATAACAAAAATACTGTGTCATCATAGTATAAGAGAAATGTGAAGATTCTGCACAGTGTGCTTCAATGATGAAGGGGTAGTCCAATGGAAGTTACATCTTGAAGGAAAAAGAAAAGATTTAAGATCCTAAGAGTCTTTAACTGTAAATAACAGAAATTTGTGTAACAAATTGTGTAGTTTGTGTGTGTCAGTATGTAACTACTTATATAACTATGTATGTCCCTAAGTAGTTACAGCAGTGAACAGAATCCAATTTGGTGATTTCTGTAATTTTAAATGTATCTAAGCTTAAAAGGACCAATAACATAAACATTCTTACATCTCAAGCAAGCATTACTGGACAGACACCAAAGCAACTTTGAACAGTACCTAAGGTGGGGTCTTTTGTTTAAGTTCTTTTAATAAGAAAATACACTTACAGTGTTCATCTCATTACATTAGTCATTAATTTATTTCTTGTTGTTTTTTTTTCCTGCCACCTTTCCTATTAAACAGAACATCTGATCTTCTAATAACTTATTAAGTAGAAAATATTTACTTTAATTATGTTAATAAACGCACATTCGTTTTACACCCAGCACATCCATCCATATATTTTTGCAGTACAAGTATGGAAGGACAAGTTTACTCAGATTAATAGTGAATGGCTAGTGTTTATGTTAGACAGCCTTCCATGGCTTTACCTCCTGATACAAATGCCATCCCATGCTCTCTCCCCTCGACATGAGTATAATCCTATATTTTTCTCCCAGTTATAGACAATAATGGCAATATGACACTTATTTGCAGTCATTTGCTGCTGCTGGGACAGCTCACCAAGGAAGACAGGGAGGTGCTTTCATAGATGCAAACATTACCAGACATCAGCAGAAGGAACCACCACCCTGGCCAGCACCATACATTTGTGCCTGAGCATCTGAACTCAGGTGTTTTTATTGATCCAGAACTCCTCAGGTGTTCTACTGTTAACAAAAGCAGATCACAAGCAATCACATATCCCCCACATAAATCCAACACCTGCAAACAATACAAAATATTAAGACTTGGGGAACCCCTCACTCAGTAGTGCATAAAACTATTATTTTATACATAACTAAACTTCTGTAACAATTCTCCTCTTCTGCATAAGCCAATCCAAAAAAATTTCACTTTACCTCTACAACACAATTTAATACTAGACCAGCAAAACTATTTACAGAGGAACAATCAAGAAGGCTGCAATAGATACAGGACCAAATGAAACCAAACATCTCTCAAGCTTTTCACAATATCTTTGGACAACAGAAAAACATTATCAATGTCCAATTATCTGGAATTCACTCATGATCTTCTGGAATCCTCTAAAGGGCTTGATTCTCTTCTCTAGTTCTGACCTCTGCAACACACACAGTTTGTCCCCCCGTCTCTGGCTGACTCCCTTCCACCACTTCTGCTGCTCTTGGTGGTCATCCCATGGTACTGGCATCTTCAGAATTGCTGGGGTCTTCTGCTGCAACTGGGCTGCACTTTCACCAATAGCCTCTCCTGGGATTTCTTCATGGTGCCAAGCCTCAACTTCTTTAATTGACCCCTTCAAACTGGGCCTTCAACTGCCAATGAGGTTGTACTTTTACCAATGGCCTCACCAGGTCTCTCATAATGCCAAGCTTCAGCTGCTCTCCATGACCCTTTCATTCTTTCAAAACCAGCACTACCTGGGTGACTCTTACAGTACCAAGTTAAGTTGCCAGCATGAGACTACAACCTCAGCCAGTTCTGGAAGACAGCTTCTGACACTGAGGAAACACTTTCTAGGTTTTAAGATAGAGTCTGATTTACAAGAAAAATAGTTGGTAACTTTCTCTGCAAGAAGAGTTCCCTCATGGGGTAGAGTTCTCATCACCATAGCAGATGTGTCTTGTCAAGACTGCCTCACCTCACCAGTATCTAGACAGGTTTGCAGAAAGGAAAACAAAATGGACTCTTAAAGGTTTTGAGTCTCTTTTTCTTCTTCCTTGTCTCCATGTTTGATTAGCTGGCAGGATGTCCTGCCCTTCTTTACTGTCTGACTATCACATTGATAGGTATTTGAAGCAGTACATTGCTGGCCAGCTCAGCGCAAACAGGATAAGGAGGAACTTACACATGTGCAAACTCTGTCAGAACTCAGCAGAGGGAACCACCATCATAGCCAACGCCATTCTCAACAGTGGAACCCTGAGCATCTGAGCTCAGGTGTTTTTATTGATTCAAAACTCCTCAGATGTTCTACTGATAGCACAGACAGATCAAAAGCAATAAAACATTCCCCCACATAAACCTAACTCCTGCAAACAATACAAGACCTAGGGAGCATAAACAGTGCATAAAACAATTATTTTATACATAAATAAAAGTAAACTTCTGCAAATTTATTGTCATAAAGTATTGACACACTGGTTGTATTGAAGATTATCTTTGATTGGATTTAAAATGTTCAGATACTCATCTGACAAGGAGCCGATGTTGGGTCTAGAAATCAAGAATGACCTGCAGGTGATAGCGACCCAGAAACCATTTTCTCAGAGATTAAAATTTAAGAATCATTGAAGTGATGTCCATCAGATTCTGACTTTTGTATACTAATATATTTATTTAATTATCTAATTAATTATCTTGTATTTTATTACAAGAACACTGACCATGCAGTTAAAAAAGAAAATCTTTCTCAATCATATTATTCTGGCTCAAATCCAGCCTAGATGTATCCTTGAAGTTTTATACTAATCTGTTCATTTTACTATCCACTTATACATATGTAAGAGATTGAAAGTAGAGTTTATTATATTACAAGTTCCAATGTAGATTCATTATAGCATGAGATGCACAACAAAACTCAATCTGACAAATTTTTATACTGCCTTACACTAATTATTAAGATACATACCAGCTGTTGTTTAAGGGTACAACTATCCGTCTGCTTTCACTAATCAGTTCATAACTGTTAAATTGAACTCTTAGGATATTTGGCTAACTGAGAAAGTACTTTTTTAATGCATAAAATAATAGTTTAAATTATGAGCATAGAATATTATGATTCATAACTTATGAAGCTGTCTGGAGATTAACTATCTCTATCTAGACTTTAGTTGTGTATGTTTCTCTATTTGTTCATAAGTGCTCCAATTATCTCTGTTTTTCTTTGTGTCAGTCCCTTATCTCTATAGCCAGATTGTTGAGACGTTTAAATGAAATAGTATATACTAGTAGTTTGAAATTGTCCCAGTACATTGTTTGGTGGCTATCAGGTATACTCTATAAAACGGTTATTATTTTCATTTTCAAAAAAAGGAGGGATTGGTCCTTGGCCATTTCTAGTTTTTTCCCTGCTACTTCTTGCTCATGGAATTAGAGGGAGCTGCCTGATTAATATTGATTAGTAGTTTGCATTAGTCAGTGTTTCTAAGGGAATAGACCAATGAATGTATATTACAAAAAGAATTAATTAGATTGAATTACATGTTATGAGTTATATGTCACTGGAAAAGCCAAGAACCCAGGAACTACTCTGTCCACAAGGCTGGGTTCCTGCACAGAATCAGTCTGCAGCCAAAGGCCTGGGGGATTCCTGGAGAATGGCTTACCTTAAGTCTACAATGGAAGCCTGAGGAATCTGGGTTCTGATACAAAGAAGCAGTAAAAGCAGCAACCAAGCAAATGAACATGCCAACTAGAGAGAAGACGATCATCAGGCAGAAGAAAAGTTTCTTTTAACAACTTCCTCTTACATGGACCAAAGAATGTGCCACTCACAGTCATGGAAAGTCTCCCTATTCAAATAATTGTTGGAGACCCCAGAGAGATGGCACAGATCTTAATAGCACACACTACTCTTCAATGGATGTGAGTTTGGGTGCTAACACCCAAGTGCAGTGATTCATAATCTCTTAGAGTTACAGGTTCAGAAGATCTTACACCCTTTTTTGGATTCAGTGGGTACTTGAACTCACATGTTTACATACCCTCATAAACACATACAAACAGATTTAAGTTAAAATCAAATAAAATATATCTTTAAAAAATCTTTTCTAAAAAATCCCTCACACTGTGCCCAGTGGCCTGCCTTTTAGCTAGTGCAATAGAATGAATGCCAAGATTTGCCCTGATAAATTAATAGTGTGTTCTTGGTCCAGGCTCTTCCTTTCTCCTTTTTCTAGAGCATCTGGCCATATGCAATGAGGACCCTTTTTGCTATTCAACTCAGTGTTAATTAGAAGCATATCAGGTATCCTTTATCTCTATGTGTTATTAGAAAATTCTGACCAATATCCATGAGTTTCAGTTTTAAAAATATGTTGCCTATATGAATGATTTAAATCTATACACTAAATGACTGAAGTATATAATGTCACTAATTTAGAATCTATTCAAGTAAAAGAATATTACTCATAAAATATAGGGAGAATCACATTTCCTATTTTTCTACTATTTATCTATAAAATCTACATGGCTTTAATCTCAGAAAAAATATTTAAATAAATAGTTTAATGATTCACAGGTAAGAAAATCTCCAAGAAATATTGACTGTAAATATTCCAAGAAACCAATAAGATAACTTTACAATTTTACAGCCAATATAAAGAACAAAATAATCCACATATAATTAATAACTCTTCTCATTGAAGCAGATATTAAGTTTGGAAATTGATATGATAGTCATCCTGACTAAATTCTAATAGTTTAATTATTGTATGTATAACATACTTGGACATTTAAAAATACTCAAGTATATCTGTACATCATAATGAACTGTGAATTTTATAACATTTTAAGCAATTGATTGATATCAAGTTTTTCAAAATACTTATACACTTTAGACAAATATACTCATAATTGTTCTAAAACTAATCAATATAAATGTAGCATATTGATGCATAGGTGTCTATTAAAGCTTAGTTTGTTATCCTGAAAAATGAAAAGACTAGCCATGATTTAAAAAAAATATCAACAGGTTTTGCTACAGTGCCAGATTTTAATAATTCATGTGTTATAGATGTGGTTATATATCCTATGTCATGGTAAGGTTTCATACATATGTAATATTCTTAAATTGAAAGCAAATTTTATAACATGGTAAGGACTGAATGAAAGTAGAAGAAGTGCCATCCACAGCAGGAATCACATAGAGCACTGAAGTTTGAAGAAACATTCCAATTCAGATGGGAATTACTGAATTATGTTAATTCCCAATATGTTGACCTATCTTCTTTCATTTTTATCTTCAATTTTCTAAATAAACCTTATTTTGTCTTCTATCTTTTAAAAGTCACTACTGCTATTAAATTTTATTTTCAAAAACTCACCAAAGAATATATTTGCTGGTCAAACATTTGCTTGTAACTTCAAAAGCAGTGATCAACATTTTTTAATAATAAACCTCCATATCGCAGCTTGTAGTGGACTTCATATTTCTATAATACATGTATAACATTTCATAAAATGTGATTTGATTTAATCTTGTGATGGCCTATGATAGGGTTTCTTTTGTGATGCTATGTCTCCATTGGATCATATATAATACTCATTCCCACTTCTAGTATCAACTCCACAAAGATCTGGCTGTATGTGCTGAGTTACTAATGTTAGCATTAGAGTTTGGGACTATAGTGTAAACATACTGGATAATCTAGTGAACTCATTGTTAAAGGCTGGACCTAAATGGGAAGGAATTCAAAATAGTACACTGGTCTGAATTTTCAGAAACCAGAGTGAAATGTTTAGAAGTTGACAGCTGGGTATCCTAAGAAAGAAAATATTGCTTATAAATAAATACCTATGATGAGGAAGTGTCAAAAAAAAAAAGATTTGCTTGATGTTGAAATAGGTGAATCTTTCTGCATCACTTAACAAAAGTTGGGAACTTTGGCTTAGTAAATCAATATGAACAATTAATGATAACTCAGTTAAGTGTATTGGGAGATGAACAGAGAAGAGTCTGGGGAAGATTCTTTTAGACAAATGGGGATGGTATTTCAAAAAACCTCCCATCCCATAACTTAGGGTATCATGCAATCTTCATAATTGGAAAAACATATAGCCAACAGGTACAGCCAAGATCAAGTCAGCAAGGCAGAATTTTCTGAGACTGCAGCATCTTATCAAGGCTGAAAGTGCAGAGCATGGTATCATTATGGTCTCTTCTCTGACTCACCAGTGCGAGAAAAGTCTGTAGGGATTCCATAAGAGGAGGAGAGGACAGGGGGGAGAGGAAGGAGAAGGGAGGAGGAGGGAGGAGGGAAAGAGAGAGGAGAGAGATTCCTCAGAGAATGTGCCACAGGCATATGTCTAATGGGAACGTCAAGTATGTTCATCCATTGTTGTGATTTCATTGAGCTCTTAAAGTTTATGAACATTCAAGGAGCGTTTTATTTCTCTTCCTTTGTCTACCAAATGTAGGTAAAGACAGATTTAATTTTACAGTGGTTTTACAAAATTATAGCTAAGTAATTCTAAACATATTATAGTTTTAACCATTAAAACAATCCTTTTGATAGAGTTATGGAGATCTACTCAAAATAGTTTAAGGTTACATTTCCAGTTTCAATGCCATTTTTTAGAAAATGTTTTGAAGATTAGATAATGTTCCTCAATGTAACAGCTAGTTATTCTCAGACGCTCAGAAAACAAGAATTTTAAAGATTAATGCAAGCTAAAATAGGTCAGAGCTGAAAGATGCATCAGATCCAGTAGAGATACATAAGATTTTGAAATTTTGTGTAGTGTGTGTACTGTGTATGTCACATATCTTGCCAATAACAATAGCCCAGAATCCAAGACAGCAGTTCCATTTTGGCTTCAGATGTCTGCAAAATTCAGTAAATTATTTTCTCATAGAACACTAGTATAAAATAGTAAGATTGGAAAACTAAAGTAGATGATGATTTATAAAAAAAAAAAGAAGGAAATACAGATGTGCTATTCATATGAGCTGAATAAGAACCACACCAATGCACATGCCAAATTGGACAGGGAAAAGCTCAAGAGGCATCATCCCTACACAAAGAACTATAGGCAAATGAGGAAATCTGTGATTGTGAGAGTTGGTCTTCCCAAGGGATTGGTTGTATAATGCTAAAGGGTCAGTCCTGAAAACATACATACACTTAACAATATATGGAATCAACAGGTTATATTTGGGAATAAATATGTATATACTGATACATATACGAATGCAATGACAGCTGATCAAGGAAGGCCAAGAATTTATTGTAGAGTGGGAAAATTTTGGAGGGAAGGAAGGGAAGAGAGAAGTCTCAAAAATCAAAAAGAAATGAGAGAGAAAAAACAAAGAGGCATTGCTATGTGCAGGAGCTCTGAGATCCAAGCTTGTCCAGGGATGCCTGTCCACTTCCATCAACACTGGACACAGAGAACATGACTTCTTAGGTTCTTCTTTGGCAGAAGTAGAGAAAGGGCTGTATTTTGACATCTTTATCTCTCAACAGCACTGTATAAGAGTTGGTCTTAATCATCTATGGTATCGTACTTTCTCCATAAAGACATGGCACATATTATTATTGTAGTGGCTTTATTAGTAAGTATTCTTACCAATGACACTGAAGTTTCATAAATTTCTTTTAAGCTGAAAATCCTTGAACGTCCTAAAATATTATCCAGTAATGTTTTGTCAGTCCTAATGTAGGCACATTGTTAAATGTATTTAGTTTTGCTTTGTTTTGCCTACCTTTTACATGTTCTGCAATTGATTCCTACCTTTGAACTATGTTCCCATCTTCAAAACATTGATTTTAATTTGTAGAAGACTTATTAAAGAAAGGTCATATTAATTTTGCAAAATCAAGTCTATTATTGATTCAAACAGTTATTGGGCAAGACTTACCAGAGGCACATAAGAGTCTGCTGCGGGCAAACATCCTTATGATGGTTCAGTAGGTTTGGGGGTCTATGTAACTGATCCAAATGAGCACTACCTGAAAGCACTCATAAGTCCTATGAAGATGACATATTCACACATTGACTTATTCTAAGTCCTCAGGAATTTCCCAACTTTGGTCTTTTTGTCCCCACTAGGTGAGAAACTGAAGATAAAAGGCAGTTTTATCAACCAACCAAGATATCCTAGGAAGCCTGTATTTCCTTTAAATTATGGTTGAAAACTGAACAATTACATTTCCATCTTTTTCTATTTACCCTCAGCATGCTGCTATGAAATACCTATCGACATGTTCAGCATGCAATTGAAACTATTCACACTTCATTCACAGATATTTTAGGGACATTGTCTATGTCCTTTCATACTGCAAGAGACATTTTTAAAAACTAGCTCCCTCCCAATTCTCAGACTCCTGCAGCTCCTCACCACTTCTCCAGCTTCTCCACAATATTCCAAATAAAACACAAAGCCATGTTCTTTAGTTTACAGCTCTGGCTGCCACTACTTAACTTTTTGGTGTTTGATTTTAGTTACTAGATGATATAAATAAACTGATAGATTCAATGAGTTCAAAACATGGTATTTTAGTGCATTTTCTTCATTCTGTTTGTATATTATCAGTTGGTTATGTGAATATCACTTTGGGTCACCCATGCAGCTGAAACCAAGTGGTATTTAGCAGGAGGGAGGCTGTGCTAAGCTCATCTGGAGCCCTTAGGATGAACATATCCCTCTGTGTCCTCTGTCATCTTAATTCTTTTATAATGTGTTTATTCAGACCTCTGTTGTAAGAAGAAAAATATCAATGTATAAGTCTATTAATTTTGTAGTAGAATGATATTTAACAATATAGAATCAATTCATGTGACTTTAAGCCATTATTAGATCCCATGGCCTCATTTACCTGAGAATAGGAAACTTAAACTTTCCCCTTTAAAATGAAGCAAGGATATCATTTTCCTTATTTGAGAAAAGAGATCAAGAGAGAGGTCCAATATAGCTAAAATTACACTAGAAAGAAATTTATGGTCACAAACAAGAATTAAATAGATTAAATATCAAATCCTTCTCCACAGGCCTCCTTAGTGGTAGATAAATAATCTCCCCCAAACACTGTCCATTTCCAACAAAATCATCAGCAAAAGGTGCTTCCTGCTTCCTACTATTTGAGTCTCCTCTTTGCCCATGTTCTCTGCCTGATTCCAGTAAGCCCACCTCTATGATCTACTCTTTGTGTAAAGGGAAACTTCTAGGCTTGTTAAACAACTCCTATTAAATGATTATGTCTAAAGCCAGAAGGAGAATTGAAGAAGATTTTGAACTTCTAGAAACCCCTTTATGTGGCTCAGGATAAAGTTTAGATCAGCTATTACTATATCCCTTGGTCTCTGAAAGTAAAGACATTATCATATTTCTGTACTATTTCCTGTCCTTGCTATCAAATATAGGAATAAGCTTGTTACTGATTGATCCCAGCCCCTATAAGCGTCCATGTAAACTCCCAAGACCAATGTCATCAGACCAACTCTTGAGGTTTCTGTCAGCACTGGTTCTATTTCCCAACATCCCAAAATCCTTACAGTAGGAATGGGTTTGTCTCTGACTCTTTTGTCTGCTCTTGGGACCCTTTTCTTCCTACTGAGCTGCCTACTCCAGCCTTGGTGAGGGTTTGTGCTTAGTTTTACTGTATTTTGCTTTGTTGTTGGTGGTGGTGGGGGTTGTTGTGGTGGTGTTTGGTTTGTATCCCTGGGAGGCCTGCTCTATTCTGAAAGGAAGCAAAGGGTGGTGGGGTGGAACTTGGGGAGAGGGGAAACAGGGAGCGAAACTGAGAAGAGTGGGGGGAGGGGAAATTGAAGTCCAGGTGTATTGTATGAGAGAAGAATAAATAAATAATTAAACAAACCTCACAGCATGTGACCCCCATTTGGGGTCTGCTTTTAACATGGACAAGTGTAACTCTTTCATGAAATAAACTGAAAAGACTCATAAAAATTAAAACTGAAATTAAGAAGAAAGAAAGAAATGAAAACCATTACTTTTCCATCTAAAGAAAGTGAATATAGACTTAGCAAGTACTCCCTTAATGTGAGTGCAATTGAACTAGCTGAGTGCAACTGAGAAATAAATTGAAAATAAGATTCCTAGGCTAGGAACTGAAATAGAAAACACCCTTAGCCTTGAAATACTTAGAATTCTGTGGAATTAATTAAGAAGCAGAATTTTTCAGGACAGTTCTTGAATCACTTGTTTGTTCTTTTCCCTTAAAAGTGTGTTGCTGGGGCTTTTAAAGAGTTAAAACAAACAAAAACAAGAATAGCAATTATTTATTGAATATGTGTAAATTAACATGGACTACGGTGAGTTATTTCCATCTATCAGCCTTTTAAATCCCTCCAAATCCACAGTTTTTGCCTATACTTAGTATCGGACCTACCAAAAATTCTTACACCTAGCAAGTAGTAGATGAAATATTAGGTCCTACATAATTTGATTTCAAAGACTAAGTCTTAACAAACATTTTCTAATGACTTTTAAATATTTCAGGAAATACTGAACTACGTGGCCTTATTATTATTATCATTTTACTGAGGGAGACAAAGTACTCATTATCCAGTAAGATAACACAGTGTTGATTCCCTTGCAAACAAGTCTTACAAAATTGTGTTATTTATGTCAACAAAAATACATTTATATTCCTCTATCATGTGAACAGAAAATTCTAGAAATCTTCTCTGGTTTAAAAGATACCTGGGATATATTAAATTGTGTCTTATACAAATAAATTTGAATACTATTAATAATATGTTCATATTTAACCTTTGAGAGATTATAAGGATTATATGAAGTGCCATTTTTTATAATCTTAGATATTATATGTTATTTTGTTTTACTTATTTTCATATATCAGCTAATTTAAGGAACACTCAGTTGTAAGAAATTATACGTGGCAGAGTGGGAGTGGCACAATCTTTTAATTCCAGGATTTGGGAAGCAGAGGCCAGTAGACTGTGAGTTTGAGGGCAGCCTGGACTACAGAGTGAGTTCTAGCACATTCAGAGTTACAACAGAGAAACCCTGTCTTGTAAAACCATTAAAAATGAAAAAAAGAAAAAGAAAAAGAGAAAAAGGAATAGAAAATAAAGAAATTAAATTACAATGGTAGTTGATTCAGTCTGTAAATAATTTTTACATCAGTAAAATAAAGTATTTCTTATAAATATAGGATTAAAGAATATAAAAATATATTCATATTATATTTCCATAGTTCTGGTTAAAAAGCTATAACTGAACCTGGAGAAATAGCTCAATGTATAAGAGCTCTTGCTGTGTGATAATGAGAACCCAAGTTTGAATTCTTAGGGTCTGCATTAAAAGTGGGCATTGATAGCCATGACTGTAGCCACAGAATGGGCGATCAGAGAGAGACAGATCCTAGCAACTTGCTATCCAGCCCAGGCAAGCACTGTACTTCATGTCCAGTGAAGGGATCCATCTCAAGGCCATAGGGCTGAGAGCTACAGAGGAAGACATCTGACGTCTTCAGGTCTCTGAATAAGTGCACATAGGCATGCATATCTATATGCTCATATACACATACCACATAAAATAATCAGGTACACACACACAAGAAATTATCATTTTATTAATGAATTAAATACACGGTACAGTTATTAAATATATTTTGAAAACTAAATTATGACCTAATATTTTAAAGGGAGGTGGGAGCATCTAGGTAGACTTGGGGAAGTTGAAAAATATGGTAAAAATTAAAAAATTTATTTCATATCTAAAAAAGGCCCACTATATTTTATTTTATATGTATAAACTTGAATTGTTTCCAGAGTTGTTCTATTTACATAATATAAAAATGTAAAAAGAAAAAATAAATACTATACATCAATATTTTAATTTAATATCAGGTAGCAAAAATATATTTGTTATACAATTAACATGTAATTTACTTGCATAATTACAAAGAGACCTTAAAAACAGTGAAACACCTGAACAATAAAGTGTCATTTTGCAAATAGAAAACTCATTTTTCTTTCTTATTGGCAGTAGTTTAGATTGCATAAGTTAGTATTTCCTGCTGGGTGGAACATTAATTCAGAAAGGAAGACTGACAGGCACTTAGGTATTCGAAATCCAAATTGCATAGATCAGGCCAGATTGACTTCCTTGCTTCCCAATATTCAAATAGCATGCTTTTTTCTGATACCCTCCAGAGGTTTCTGAAGCCTGCAGAGCATTGGTGCAACCACTAATTTCTCATAATGTTTCTCAACTTGTTCAGAAAATGAAAAGTGAAAAGCGAGGTTTTTTATTTTTTTTTAGAATATGACTGTTCTACTGCAAAACATATTTTTAGAAATAAAGCACAATCCTCGTGAATTTTCATACATGTATGCCATAAAGAATGAGACTTCACGGGGAATGGCTATTTAGATCAGTGTGTTTATGTGCATCTGGCCTTTGTGATTTAAAGTTGATTTTTTCTTTTATTGTAATAAAAAAAATCCTTGTGAGAACAACAGCTTTTCCAAGTTCTGAATTACTAGAAAATAACAACCTGGATATGGTATAGGGGACTGATTGAACACTTGCAGGTGTTTGTAAAGCACTTTTTAGATCACTGTGCATCCATTCACAGGATCACAGAATCACTGATTTACGTGAAATCAGTGTTATCCAGATTACCTAAATGGAGATCAAAATCTCATACTGTGAATACATTTCTTCGTACACTTTGTGTTGGTTATTTAAAAAAAAATCACAGACCTCTCCAGATAGGAATGAACAATAAGTTATCTTTTTGTTTGGGAAAAACACAACAACAGCAACAACATACATTTAACAACATTGGGAAATAGCCAATATGCGCACAGGTTTTATTCTACCCACGCTCCCCTCAGTTGCTCGGGAGTACTTTACCTATCGCAAAAGAGATTTGGGGTCAAACTCCTATCCATACAAACATGGCTGTCATTGGTATTTCTGATGACTATTACCAAAGAGAATTATTTGATAATAATACTTTGACTTAGGTAGAGTTTCTCTCTATAACTTACATAGCCATCTACTCCTAAAACCTCAAAACCCTATTTACAACATTTCCTAAAATGAGGTTTAAATTCCTAACTTGTTTTTGTTTGCTTGTTTGGATATCATGCTTTATCTCTGCCTATCTTGCTTATGCAGTGAATATAGTGTAGGAGTTTTCCTATTAATCTATCATTATCAGTTTATCTCAAATAATTATCAATAATAAATCAAAGAATGAAATTATCAAAATTTCAAGAGGAAACAAGACAATTCATGCCTGCTAAAGCTTACCAAGTAACTCAAGGATACTATTGCTGAAGAATATTTTACCTTATTACTATTTTTTTTAGCAGGAATCCATTTCCTTTAGTTTAGGATGGCCTGAATGAATTATGTAGTCAATGGTAATCTCAAGCTTTTGATTCCCCTGCTACTACTTCCCAAATGTTGTGATTGAAAGCAAGCATGCACCACTATATGCAGACTATGTAGGTCTAGGGATGGGAATAGGGCCTGTGTGCATGCTAAGAAAATCTACTAACCGACTTACAATCATTGCATCTCTAACTCTATGTTTTCATTATAAATATTTGATGTGGTCAGCATGTATTCTAAATTAGATTAATGTTTCTTACCTAGGGTTGTAACTTAGATGCATGTTGATATGTTGGTGGGCTTTACTAATTATGGTTATAACAAGAAGATCAATGGCATGTACAGTTTTTCTAACAGAGTTTCTTTCATTGCTTTCCTGCATGGAAAATCCTACTGACTTAAAAACCAATATTCTGTTTTATTATTTTATCTAATAAAATTGAATGTAATATGAGTCACATCACCAAGCATATAGCCCGATTGCTTTTTTTTTTTCTATTTTTAGATGGGAATCTACTGAATAACAAAGACCCGAATTCAATCTATGCGAAAAACATGTGATGGGAATAGGAAACTAAATTGATTTGGTCCTGTCCTGCCTGTATTTCAAATGTTGTCCATCCAACATGCCTGAGAGGAGCTGTAAAGTAGGAGCCTTCATTATTTTCTTTTCCACACTTCAGAAATATACAGCCATGAAGCATCAAATGGCTTTCCTAACCAAAATAACAGTGGAAGCAATAACCAAGCCCAGATGAAAACTTGAGCCATCAGGAATGGTTAACCTCGTTCTTAGCAGCATCTACTCTGTCTTATAGAGGATCAATATTGATCAATTTTGAATATGCTTTTTGTTATTTTTAGTTCAGTTTTATGGCTTAGAAGTAGATACTTCATACAATGCCCAACACAAAGGAGTTTAACAAACTCACATACTTTTAAATTTGCTCCTGTTCATGTTCTCAATCTTCTTTCCTAGATAGTAGGCCATACAAAGCTAGGTACTAGGTCTTACTTACTTTTCAATCTCCTCCTTTTGGGTTCAGAATCAGGTTATTTGAAATGGGTACTGTATAAAGAATTTGCTCAATGAGCAGTAAGTGAGTCAGTAAGGAAACATTAAATGAATTGCTAGATGGGCAGAACAAGTAGAAGATATGCTGTCTAAAGTAAAATATATGTCTCAACAGTAGATGTCAATTTCTTAATTTCACTTGCAATAGTCTTTGACAAAATATCATTGGTGGGCTAGTGATATAGCTCAATGTTGAAGCATGCTCCAGCATGCACAGAGCCCTGATATTGGGGAACTACAAAAGCAATATAAATAACATATAAAATAAAACAAATTAAAAATTTGAGGGTCAATATAGTATCAGTACTTTGTTTTCTCATTTGTGCTAAGTATGGATGCTTGTGTTTCTTTATGTAAGAGGAGGTTTATTGGTCCTCTGTGTAGTTGCAGCTCTTTAAAGAATGTCATATTAGGAGAACTTAGACAAATTTTCCACCTGAATTTAAATGTGGATGTCTCCTTTAGGTATTGTAAGTGAGGTTAATGAAACGTTCACTTCCAATCCTATTTGGGACTATTTGTATGCTAATTATTAAGCAAAGACAGCCTAAAAAACAAATGTGCATCTACACTCAAGGCACTTTTAGAATATATTGTCCTATGGTCGCTGATATTACCTGAGGCTCCTAGGATGATTTCGGTTATCCAGTAATTTCCCCACGTAGACAACACGGGACAGAATGTAGGTTGTTTCACATTATTTTATTTTAGAATGCCATACAATTTGGCTGACAGGTTATGACAGAGAGAAATATCTGGTACTTAATGTGTTCAGTGTTGTAAGCATCTCTAATACAGAGATGACACTGCATAAACAAATAATGTGATTTTGGTCCAATCTCATTCATAATCATGATTATTTTGCCTTTCTAACAGCAGTATTGATTTTAGTTAGCAGTTTTGTATTTCCTTTAAAAACATAATAATGAAAATTAAGCAATATTTCTTAGAAAAGATATAGTGACATTTGTATGGTGGTAAACCCCCATAAATTCAACACTAATCTGGGGCAGAAGGAACGACCCTAATTTCAAAGCAAATCTGGAATACAGGGATAGTACCCTGTCATCACAAAACTAAGCAAAAAAAAAAAACATATGCTTTTGAATTATTGCTATTGTGTGTTTTTCTTAAGCAATTGACTTCCTCCATTAAGGAATGCCTAACTTCACAATACCTGGACTCCAAAGGAATCACTGACTTTAACCCTATTATAGCAGAAATAAAACATCCCTGCAAATAGGAAGAAGCAGTTACCCTTAAATGTCAGCTAAAGAAATTGTATGTGAAAGAGATTATTGATTGCAGGACAAAGAATGACTGTTTCCTGGATTTTCTCATCTTTACTTTGACAAAATAACAGTGAGGCTCCTGGGTTCTTTTTTTTTTTTTTTTTTTCTTTGTCAAAGAATTAAAAGACAAGGAGAGAGCTGCGAGCAAAGGAAAAGGTAATCATATTTGAAAGTGGCTCATATCTTCCAGCAGAGGAAGAACTACAGAGCTGCGAGTGGGATGAAGTGGTTTTAGCTTGTTTTTTTTTTTATGTTTGGGATATTTCCTTCCATGGGTTCCCCTCACTCCTCTAATACGGTCTTAAGCACATCTGATCTTTTTATAGATGCCTATGCCTCTTCCTATAAGGACAGAAATTGGTTTCTATTGGATCCCTCATCTCTGTTCACCAGCAAAAAAAAAAAAAAAAAAAAAAAAAAAGTTTGTTGGATTTCTATCTTATTCCACAAATACTTTTATAATTGTGTCTCCCTCAAAATGCTATGTTTTCCGGTCAAAAGAAACTTAATTTGTAAGAAAATAGAAGTTAGTAATCCAATTGTCATCTTAGGTCTTAGATACTAGTAAGACAGCATTCCACAGGGAAGCATTTCCATTTCTTGCCTACAGCCGTTGGAATAGATTATTTTTTAATAAAATACTGAAGTCCTTGATAACTGATGCACACTTCATCTTAACTGTTCCCTCATTTAAGTGTCTTTTTTAAAGCTCAGCCAAGAGAACTCCTTTTGGAGCAGAGCACTTACTTCTTTAAGAACAATAGTCCAGGATGAAGAAAGGAACCATTTCTTATAGAAGTAGTCACAGTACCAGAGTTTTCCTATCAAACTGTAATTATTTTTCTCTTGTTTATTAGATGATTTGATTATATTGTGAAATTATCAATCTATAGATAAAATCCCACTTGTGCGTTTGTGTACATAGAGTACAGTGATATGTGCAGCATCTTAGACTCTTTGCCACTCTAAGAAGCATTCGTAGCATATTCCCTGATAAGATAGTTATATATTTATAAGTAAATGGCACTTCTGAATAAAAATGAATGAATATCCCATGACTTGTCTGTTATTATAAATTGAGTCAATATTTAAATTTGTTTCATTTGTATCTGACAAATATGATTACAAAATATTGTTAAGTGCTAATGGCACAAATATTCTGTTATTGTATTTTTCCTTCGGCTTATGTCTTACTATGAAGCTCTATTTTCTGTTTCTCCACAAAGATTTTACTTGTTTAACCTTCTGTTCCCAAACTGCATTCACAGCTAGGAAGTTGCAATTCATGCTTTAAGGGGAGATGTCTTGTTAATTTCACAAAATAATAGCCAGAATTGTAATTTGAGTTTTCAACACAGGACTAGTTGGTTACACATATGGGCACTCTCTAATACTTTATTTTACTTTGCATATCTTGTTAAATTTTTTATGTAGAGAGACATATTATAATTAATGATAGCAAAATGGCAAAGATCCACTCCAACTTTCAAGTTGCTTAAGAAACTGAAGTCAAATAATAGATTTAACTTAACAGATTATTTACATGATAATATGAACATTCGGTATTAGAAACACTACAGTATATTGCAGGAAAACATTGAAAATAGACAGATTAATTTTGTTAGGTATTACCTAAAGTCCTAACAAATAATTAAAACATGAGATCCTGCGTTTTCTTGTTTTCACATATCATTTTGACATTTAGTTTTGGGATGTTATTGCTCGTCAATTTTATTGAGCTATGAAAATCTATAGCCTTTAATCTTTGCCATATCATCTTGTAAAAGTCTTTACACCTATGAAGGCTACTATTCATTTATTTAGAGAGAACAGGAATAGGGTTGGAGGCTTTTGGTGATTTCACTTAACATTAGTCACTAAATTAGTCATTGCACTAAATGAAATTATATTTAAAGGACTAAAAAGGAGGATTTTAAATGTTAGATTGATTTTTGCTAATTTTTTGTCATACAGAGAGATGAACATAATGACACAATGAGTTGATTGCTAATAAAGTCATTTAATATTCTACATTTATGCATATTTATTGGCTCTAAGTGCAGACTAGCAATCAGCTATCCCCATGAAAAGTATCCTGTGGTGCCTGGCAAGATAGCAGAGTCCTGATGAACAGGATGGTACTCTCAACCAAGAGGCAGTCAGTTTTCAATTCACTAAAAAAGAAATGAACTTATCCCACTGCCCCTGGCAATAGACTCAGCAAAGAGCCAAGGCATCCCTTGAGCAAAAATCTCAAACAGGTCTAATGATTTAAAAGTCTCCAGTGTACCCCCTCCCCCCAAAAAATTTAATGAATCAGCCTGTTATGGCCCATTAATAATTGTACTTAGCATTAAAAATCCTTTCTCAGTGAAATAGGCTTGAAACCTATAAAGTAGAAGACTTAGTATGTATTTCATGCACAATAAAGTAGGGTAATGAATAGATAGCCCCAAACAAGTGTGGCTCGCAGTACCTTCTGGGTGTATTCTCATGCTCCAAAGAGAGTAGATGCTATTTGCTGCCATAAGCAGTAATGGAATCACACTTATGTTTAGATTTTACTATTTATAATGCAGGGTCTTTAACTAAGACCATGCTATATTTGATTTCTTTATTAATCAGTTGAGACCTTAAAAGCAAAGTGACCACTTTGGAAAATGTTGTAAGGACAGTAAGATTGTTGTCATAGCCCTAGCTGTACTTTGTCATAATTTCCTTTGTACTCACTTCGCCAGAGGATTTAGAGCAGGCATAATTTGTTCACCTTTCTCTCGCCACCTACCCTGAAGCCTGGGTATACCATACGTATATCATACATACATAAGTAATGACACATTGTAACATTGTTTTTTTAGAATTACAAATAACTTAGTCATCCACTTATCATATATATTTCAATGACAAATAAACCATAGACTAAACAATAAATTAAAATGAAATAACATCTCTCATGAATATTTGTTTTGCCTTTGTTTACCCTAGTCATAGGGGCAAATGCTGATTGTTTCTTGGTACTTGAACTATCCCTGTAGCAAAAATCCTACAAATGTCTTTGTTTCAAGAAGTTTATAATCTAATGAGGAAGAACAGACTGCACATAATGATGAGTAATATGTGAATTAGAAAGTATCTGAAGATACTTAGATTTTTTGTTTGTTTTGTTCTGTTATTTTCAAGTCAAGGTTTCTCCATTGTAACTCTGGCTATCCTGGAACTTACTCTGTAGACCAGGCTGGCCTCAAAATCTGCCTGCCTGCCTCTGCCTCCAAAGTGCTGGGATTAAAGTTGTTCGCCACCACTGCCCAGCTGACACTTAGGATTTATGAAGAAGAAAAAGAGTAGAAAAGGTTAAGAGGGATTCTTTTAGAAATTCAAATATGCCTTTGTTTTAATTAATATAAGAAAACTTCATTGAAGAAGTGGCATATGACCAAATTCTAGTTGAGGTAGGGTATGATCTAGGTAGATATCCTGTGCACAGACGGCACACTGCATGAAGAAAGCTCAGGCCGTCAATGTACACTAAAGACAGGCATGTATACATATGAGAATAATACGACTGAGGATTTTAGAGAAATGGAAAAGTATGTCACAGAGACAGTATGAGAACAAATTAGGCAAATTCTTTTAAGACATTCATAAGGAGATTTTAACTATAAATACAAGGATATGAGAGTGTTTTGAACAATGATTAATTTATATTTCCTCAGTCACACCTGTCTTCTTTGATGGATATTGATTCTTAGAAACAAGAGTTGAAGCCAGGAGATCACACTGTATTACTTCATATATTTAATGTGGCATAAAAAACATACAGAAGAGTTTTATTAGCTACAAAAAATTTACCCTGGGTAATCTCTAGATAAATCATTCCAAGAAGAGAAAACAAACAAACAAAAAAATCTTGTAAAGTCTTCTCCTCTGACCTTCACCATAACTCTAACATACCTTTCAAGAAGAACAGACTCCTGCAGCTGCTTCGATCGATCAATCCATAATGATCCTCTCTAGTTGACACAGATTGATCAACACAGGAGAAAACTGTGAGGTGGTGACCAACAACTGCAATCCATTCTGAATTTAGTCTTTAGGACCTTCATAATGATTCCAAATATAGGCAAGTAAATGCGATTCAATTGACGGACAGGCATGACTATGGGGAAAAAAAGCTGATGTTATGGAGACTGTGTTGAATTTACATATGGTATAGCTGTTTCTGTGTGCTATTTAACTCAGAAGCAAAATTAAAACAGTTCAGTTTTTGATGAATAAAATGTTGATTATCCCTCAATTCACACATATGTGCTTGTGTGTGTGTGTGTGTGTGTGCGCACACACACACACATACAACAAAACAAACAAAAAACAGAAACACATATAATTATTTAAAAATTAGGGGTCCTTGCATATATCATGTGAGTTCAGGGCAAAGTAAGTGCATCTAAGAAGTATGCATGGTTGGTCTAGGTAAGCTTGTGCTGTGGGATGCCTCTTTGACCGCAATGTGTTTTCAGCTTTCTCTTTCCATCCTTGAGCATACCCTGGGCTTTCAAATAATTGCCTTACATAGGTGCAGTTTGAGGAATTCATTGAGTAATTTTTTATATGAAAATTAGTAAAACAATACAGCTGCTCATATAAGAAAAGATATCAAAATGAGGTTTGCAATATGTGGCTCTATATAAATGTGGAGTACGTGTTCAGCATGCATTCAGTGTTCTCCTGGGGAAGAAAGTCACATCACTAACTTTAAAAGTCTCCAGTAATGATACAACATTGCTCATCCCCACTGCCAACTAACATGAACTATCTGTAGGTATTAGAATTTACCAAATAAGTAATACCTATTTCAGTTGCTAGTCAAACAATCACTTGAGAATTTTTATAAAATAAGTAATAAAGTATCTGTCTCAGTCACTGTTCTGCTGGTTTGAAGAGACACCATGACCAAGGCAACTCTTATAAGAGAAAGCATTTAATTGAAGACTTGCCTACAGTTTCAGAGGCTTAGTCAATTATCATCATGACAGAGAGCCTGGAAGTTGGCATGTGTGGTGCTGGAGAAATAGCTGAGAGCCCTACAACCTGATCCACAAGCAGAGAGTAAAAGAGAGTCTGGGCCTAACATGGGGCTTTTGAATCCTCAAAGCTCACCCTGGTTACACACTTCCTACTACAATGCCACAACTCTCAATCCTTCTAATCCTTCTACATAGTTCCACTGTCTAGTAACAAAGAATTCAAATATAGGAGCCTATGGGGGCCATTCTCATTCAAACTACCACAGTATCCTTTTATTAAGAATATTGAAAGGAATTTTTAACTTACTTTTTAATTTGAGAATTCCTCAAATGAGTATTGTACTTACATCAATTCTATACCATCCTTCCCCCCATTGAGTTCCTCTCTTGTGCCTCCACTCCCTTTCAAGTTTATGACTGTTCCTTTAATTGTTCACACACACACAGACACACATACATTAAACATTATATATATATATATATATATATATATATATATATATATATATATATATATATATGAATGACTAGAGCTTGCTGAATCCATTTAGTGTTGCTTTTATGGCTAAATGTTTAGAATTGATTGCTTAATTGCTTGGGTCAACTAATCCATCAGAGAGCTTGTCTCTGTGATGTTTGAGATTCTCCCTCTCTTAACAGTAATTAATTTCCTACAGAACAAAGACAATTAAAATAGCATATATTCATTTTGGAATTCTCTTTGAATTCCCTGACCAACAATTCAGAAGTAGACTTCTCATGCTTGGAATGGAGATTGTGTTGGATCACATTTGGCTCTTGTAGTGGTTTGACTGAAAATAGCCACCATAGGCCCATAGGGATTGGCAATATTAGAATGTGTGGCCTTGTTGGAGTATAGGAAATGTGTCACTGAGGGTAGGCTTTGAGGTGTTAGAAGCTCAAGCCAGACCCAGTATCACTGTTTTCTCCTGCTGCCTGCTGATTATGATATAGAACTCTCAGCTGTCTCTCCAGCATAATCTCTACCTGTATGACACCATGCTTCCAACTGTGCTGATAATGGATTAAACTTCTGAACCATAAGCCAGCTCCAATGAAATGTTTTCCTTTATAAGAGTAGCATGGTCATGGCATTTCTTTACAGCAACAGAAGCCCTAACTAACACAGTTCTTGAGTCGAATATCACCCCACATGACTTAACTTCATTCAAGCATATATACATATATAATTTTAGAGGTTCTTTAGGAATTTTGTTCAATGTGTTTTGATCATATTCACTTTTCCCTACCGTAACTCCTCCTAGGTCCACATCCATCCCTTTCCAAGCAATTTGTCTTCCCCCTCCCTTCAAGACCAATTTGTGCTGTCTAAATATTCTCAGATGTGAGGGCTTTAACTGGAGAATGGTTCACTTCTCAAGAGCAGCACTTTTAATAAAAATTGACTCTTCCTCTCCCAGCACCAGCAACTGCCAGTTGGAGATCTCTGAAAACAGAAACACCACTGATAAGAATTGACAAAGTTGTAATTTAAGAGTGTAATGATAGGATAATAGGAATTTGTTTTATGTTATGTCCAGTTAGCAGAGTAATATTAGTAGGTTATTAGTAGGTTCAATTAGCCACAAATGTTTTGGACCAATAATAGTGTCAGATATGAGTTGTATCTGTGGATCAGAACTTAAATAGAATCAGAAATAGGTTGGTTATTCACCTGAGATTTGTGCCACTACTACATCAGTGAATAGGTCTCAATCTATCTAGTTGTTATTTTAGCTCTCTAGTCTCACATTGGGTAAAGACTGGCAATTACTTTTCTCCTCCAATAGCGTACATAGCACTTTCCAGTACTATAAAAACTAGTCAGAAGAGATGCACATTTCAGGTCCTTCCAGTTTGATTTTGCCATATTCTATGATGCAATTATTTGATATTTTCAGTAATAGGGTCTTATATTGAAGTTCTGAGGGTAGGCAAGAACTTTGTCAATAGCATCTAAAATGTTTGGGGTTCTATGGGACCTTACTTACCAAAAATTACAAAAGAAGTAATACATGTCAAGTCTTGTGATTTTTATTTGTTAGCCTGTGGTGTATAATAAGAACATTATTGTCCTATTATTGGAGAGTTCAATTTTTACTCCTTTTATGTACGTGCAGAGTCAGATATATTTTAGGAAGCTTCTACAATAGTAAGTTTACACACAACTTGTCTGAAAAGCCTTTAGTCTTATTTATCCATTCCAGTTTTCTTCTTCTAACCTATTTTTCCCATTCACCCAATTTTCCCTTCTTGTTTCATAATTGTCTCTTAACCCTTTATAGCTAATTGATTTTATTTCCCCTGCTTTGAAAGATTCTCCCTAGTTCCTGAAGTAGTTCTTTTAATTTACATACTAGTAATTTTTGTACTTTCTGATAATATATTATTTAAACATTTAAATTAGTTTTTATTGATGTATAAATCACAAGTAAAAATGCTTATTAACTTAGCAAAGAGAAGGGCTAAAATCAATAGCAAAAATAACAAATGTGCCTAATCAATTCTGGAATGATGCTGTACTAACTTCTCATTCATCCTGGGTATACAGCTTGTCCAGTGGGTTAGTTATCCTTCCTATTGCTGTGACCAAATACCTAGCAAGACAGTCATTAAAGAGGAGAGGTTTATTTTGGCTTGCACATATGAGATATTCCAGTCCATTACGATGAAGAAGGCATGGTAGTAATAGGAGATGAGGCAGCTTGTCATTTTATCTGCAGTCAGAAAACAGAGAGTAGCTAGTATGTACATCAGGTTATGAAATCTCAAGGCCCAGCCACAGTAGACCTGTACCTCCATGAGTTTCTACCTTTTTAAGGTCTAAAATATTGCCATACCTTATATATGGGAGGGCTTGAAGCCATGAAAGGAACAGAGAAAATTGCATAAATATATTATAATCTCAAAAGAATAAAAACTATAATTATTAAAAGAAAAAAAGTGCCACAAACTAAAAATCCAAGTGTGCAAACACATGAGCCCGTGTTGTACACTTCAGATTCAAACCAGAACCTATGCAGAATTTGTCCCATAGGCACTATCCATACATGATTTCCTATGTTCATTTAAAGTTGTTGAATATAATAACTGTGAATTACAATATACCCTATATCATGATTGCTTTTTCATTAGGCAGTCACCTACTTTTGGGACACACACACACACACACACACACACACACACACACTAAAGTATCTTAGCAATTGTTTTCTTTCCCCCTAACATTGTATAAGACCATAGAGGGCTATAAAGAGACATACTTTGTTTATTCTTAGCTACTAAGATACTTAAAGTTCTGGTTCTTGTCCTTTTTTGGTGTTGGGTATTAAAGTTTCTACTTAATTATTTAGTTCCCCTGAGAAACTCAAAATAAACCCTACTTGACTCAAAATAACCAGCCTCCCTTTTGCTTACAGCCAGCCATAATCAAGAAGAAATTTGCTATGTAAGATGCACTATTTGGTATATAGTTGGTTTTTCAGTTTAAAAAAACAAAACAGCAGAACTCATAGCTAATGAGTTAGGGAGCAGTTTAAGGTTTTAAAGGGACTGTATTGCTTCTGAGAAGGTATATGGCTTGTGTCATTTATCACAATATGCTTTAAATAAAGTGATAGTGATTGAGAACAGAGATTTCTTCCCATGGGCCTATTTATAGTGTCTGCAATCCTAGCACTTCATGTAGTATTTGACCTCAAAGAGTCAACCATTACGGCCTGAACTTGCCCAGCATAAAATGCTAATTAAAAGAGAAAGCTGAAAGCATCCTTTTCTAAATAAAATTAAATCACACCAAGTTGCTTATATTCTTGATAATTTAGGATTTTACCCTAGTTATAATGATAATTTGAACAAAACTAAACTAATTGTATTTGCTGACATGCAGTTGAACTTCTTTTTATATATGTGTTTCCCTATTACTTAAGGAACTTAAGTCAAAACTGTGAAAATGGATTTTAATCATTCTCCAATTTGTTTTTGTGGTTTTATGTTTTTAGAAATTAAATAGTTTTCCATTTATGTTCTTATAACTTTATCCTTATTACTAAAAATGTATATTATTAAGTCAGTAGCTCTCAAAAGAGCTTGAATAATTTCAACTGAAAAGTTTATTTTCTAAAACTCCTTGAGCTAGGTGTTCAAATTTTTACAAAAAAATGCAAAATATTTTCTAATATTTAGAAAACAACAATTCTGATTTTGAAACTGACATCTTTTTTGAGGCATAGACTTTAAAGCCCCCTATTTTACCTAAGGTCTTATAACACTCCTTTTAGCCACTGAGGAATTACTCGTATTTTGACTATATTTTAAGCAATATTATTTCAGACTGAAATGTTCAATATTGCAATAGAATGCAAACTTAAATGTATTTTTTTTCTCACAAACATTGTAAACACTGACCCTTTGTGGTCTTGTTGTATGAGTAGCATCACTCTGTTTTTCTCTTCAGGCTCAAGTGGACTGAAAATAGTCCACGAATCTCATACACACCAGGTAATTTTTAAGACATCCAACTAAATTGCCTGTCACTCAATTTTAGTTTAACTGATCGATACAAAGTATCTAATTTCACTCTTCCAATGTGATTTGGTAAAAATTTAAAACAATCTTGTGCACACAAAATTTAGAAATTCTGAAAGGTAGTATGTATTGACAGAATCTTTGTAGTAAGTAAAATTACAGCCAGTGAATCCATGAGGAGAGTAAAGCAGAGGCACAAAAAGTCATTAACTTTTATCACTTTTGAGAAACACATATTCAGTGGAATGGTTAAAATTGAACAAAAGGACTAGAAAGAGTGAAGAAAAGAAAAATAATAATCAAACTATATAGACCAGAACTTTGAGCTACGGTCCTTGGACGCTTAAGATGAACTGTGCCAAATATCAAAAGCACTGATTCTTGGTTTCATGCCTAATCAAAACTTCTGGCTCTTAAATGGTCAAACCGTGTTAAAAGTGATTATGGATGTTTTCTTTCTTTGCTGGCATTATACCTGGCTTTGATGTTAGATGATACTCAAAGAGAAAGGAATTTCTCATCCTTTCAAACTCTTACTATATTCCTCAAAGGCAGGATGGTAACTTCTCAATCATAAAGCTCCTGTGGTTCATAGAGGACAAGGAAGATTTTCCCTGAGCATACATACCTCAGAGAGATGCTGATGGAACATCTTTTCTTTAAGGCTTCCACTCTGACTCCTGTCAAGAAGGTAACTACATACCACCATTCTATAGATAGCTTCCCTGGAAACTCAGAGAACTGTGCTTTGTAAAATGAGCTTCTTAGCCAATTCTTCACCCTCTAGGTATTGCTAAAACTCTCATTTAAAATCCTTCAACTTTGTCCAGATTAATCACTTTTTCTTGGGGCCTCATTTTAGTCCATGAGTTAATAGTTAATAATAGTTGTTCCTTATTTCTAATATACTGATGAATTTTTCCCCTGTCCTTTTCTCTTTTTACAACCACCTGTCTTCATTCTAATTCCCAGTTAATATTAATAATTATTTATGGAAGACTTCAAGCTACTCTGTGCTATGCTTTCTGATTGGACTTCCACTGGTATTCATGGCAGGTAAATACTTTCACTGGATTATTAAATAAACACTGCCTTTGGAATATATCTAATATATCCACAGATTTTTGCACTGTTTATATAAAAGTTATTATTACAGTTCCAAAATTGGACATAGTTTCTCTGCTTTACCAAATCATATTTGCTACTAAGTCATATCTTTAAATTGGATTTAAGTGGTTAGCAAATTACAAAGAAGTCAAGCAGAGGGAGAGTAAGATAATTGGAAAGCACTTGACATATTGCTTTAAAGATATTATTTTGTGGTCATGCATCAATTACCCATGATTTAGTACTGCCTATTTGTAACCCAAGAACCATCAGGCTTCTCTTCTGATTCTAGAAATGTGTCTGAATCATCACTAATTGCCCTGTAATTGCTTCATGAAATGTATGGTTAAGCCTCCTAGAGTCCCTTCCTTCCAAGGTTGACATAAAAATTCACAACTCTTGGAATACAAGGTCAGCTGTGTAGCCTTTGTTAAAACAAAGACCAAAGCAGACCAACTTTACATCCGCAAATATGTAAAAGATCCTCACTTTTTATAATATGAGACTGGGAATTTGCTTATTTTTTCATATGACTTTAAAAGATTTAATTATATATTTTTTGCACGTAAAAGTTTGCTTGTGTGTATGAAGAGATACTATATGAATGTCTGGTACCTGAAGAGGCTAGAATAGTGTTTCAGATTTTGGAACTGGAGTTACAGATGGTTGAGGGTGATCATATGAGTATTGAGACCCCAACGCAAGTCCTCGGCAAGAGAAGCAAGAGTTTATAACTGTTGAGCCACGTCTCAAGCTCCTTGATTCACTATTGAGATTTTAGTTGTAAATTCTGTGGTAGGTCTATGTGCATCTCCTCAAACATGCAAATCTACCTCTTAGTATTGGTGGGATTTTATCATTTGTCATGTGCCTGGTGATTCCACAACTGTGGTTTATATTCTCAACATAAAAATATAGTCATAGAAAGTGTCTTAGTTATGGTGATAATGATATAAAAATGTATCATGACCACAGCAACTCTTACAAAGGAAAACACTTAATTAGGACTGGCTTACAGTTCAGACGTTTAGTCCATGGTCATCATGGCAGGAAGCCTGTTGGCAGCAGGCAGACATGGTGCTGGTGAAGAAGTCAAGAGTTCTACATTTGGATCTGAAGGCAGCAGGAAGAGAGTGAGACTGGAGATAGCTTGCATATCTGAAACCACAAAGCCCTCTCACAGTAACCCACTTTTTCCAATAAGGCCACACTTATTCTAACAAGCCACACCTATTCTAACAAGGCCACACCTCCTAATAGTGCCATTCCCTATGAGCTTTTAGGGGTCATTTTATTCAAACTACCACATTCTACTTCCTGCCCCCTATAGGTTTATAGCCATATCATAATGCAAAACTGCATTCTGTTTAACTGCAAATGTCTCCGTAGCCTGTCACAGCCTCAACAATGTTTAAAAGTCCAAAGTCTCTTTAGAGACTTGTGACAATTAAATGTAACTCCTTATAAAATCAAAAATCAAAACCAGATCACATACTTCCAACATTTAATGGCATAGGCTATACATTACTCTTCCAAACAGGAGGAAAGTAAGTATAGTGAGGAAATACTGGACCGAAACAAGACCAAACACCAGGTGGGCAAACTCCAAATTCTGCATCTCCATGTCTGATGTCAAAATTCTCTTCCAATGTCCAACTCCTTCTATCATTGTTGACTGCAACACATTTCTCTCCTGGGCTGGTTCCACACCTTGTTATCCACTTTCCCAGGCAGGTTTTCCTTCTATGATTTTGGCACCTCTAATATTTTGGAGTCTTTAGAGCTATCCAGGCTTTTTACCTTCATAGCTTCATGCACTGTCCTCTCTTGGCCTCCATTGATGGTCACCTCTGACTGAAGTGTGGCCTCAACAGATTTCTTTAGCACTATAGGGACATTCCATAACCCCCTTTTTTCTATCTTTGATTCTAAAGCCAGAATCACATGGCCAATGATGCCAAGTTTTACTGCTTGCTGGGGCTGGCACATGGTATAAATCCCAAATCTAGTTGAGAGTAAGACGAAAATTGAGCCAAATTTGAAGCAAGCAAGCTTTAATTAAATTAATTTAAATACTAGCCATGAAAAAGGACTATGACCAGGTCCATTCTGAGGTACCCAGTGGCACCAAGTCACATGGCACAGGTGCTTAAAAAGGCAGAACCCATAAGGCTACATACTTCCCACCAGGTCCAATCAGTGGCAAGCATCTATCCTGATGTACTTCCTGTCTATGTTATTTCCCACCTACAAGTGATCAAGTACATCCAGTGCATTTGGAACACAACTGGTACAGTAGGGTCAACTTGGGATCTAGACACTGCCTATCCAACAATCAAGAGGTTATGTCCTTGGGCAAGGGAGATTTAGAACTCTCTTACCTGAACAGCCCCACCTAGCACTCCAGGAAGCTATATCCTTGTTCCATAGATCTCTTTGGCAGAGTAATTAAAATTTAAAACATAACTTTGGCTCTTATTGTGGAACCCTGATTTAATTACATTTTCAGTAGCTTTCTGTTTTCAGTGGTTTCCTTCACTGACTAAGCTTGACTGTCAATTTAAGGACCAGTTTGGCCTTGACATATTCAGAGTCCACCTGCCTCTGCCTTCTTAGTGCTTGGATTAAAGTTGTGTGCCACCATGCCTGGCCCTTCTTTTTTAAAATTTCTTTTCACTTTTCTTTCATTTCTTTTCACAAGGTGGAAGCTTAACTTGGTGGGGTTTTGCTCTGAGGTCACCACTCACTTCATTCCACTTAGCTTCAGGCTTTTCTTCAATCTGCTTACACTTACTGGTGTTCTTTCCAAATGTACATTTTGTATTTTTCCTTTCTCAGCTTGCTCCTTTTCATTATAGATCTGCATAAGAATGGCCACTAATGGCCATGTAACACAGTCAATACTAGGAAGTATAGAAATGTCCTCTGCCCAAGCTGATAATCAATAATTCTTCAATTTAGTCACAGGCAGGATTTTTTGGACTAGGGCAGAAAGGAGCCACGTTCTTCCCCAAAATATCACAATAGATATCTCTAGGCCACATACCAATAATCTCATCCCAAACCTCTTGAGCCAAGGCTTCATAATTCAAATACCTTCAACACCACTGTCTTCCATGCTCCTACTAATATGGCTTCTTCTTGCCCACTTAAAGCATCCAGCTGCCTTTCTAATCCAAATTTCCAAAGTCCATAGTTCTCTAAACAAAAGTATGGTCAGGCCTATTACAGCAATACCTGCGTTCCTGGTACCAACCTTTGTCTTATTTAAAGTTTAATTGCTGTGAAGGGACACCATGACCACAAAAGCTCTTACAAAGGAAGACATTTAATAGGGACTGGCTTACAGTTCAGAGGATTAATCTGTTGTCAGCATGGTGGAAAGTAGCATGAAGGCAGATGTGGTGTTGGCTAAGGAGCCAAGAGTTCTACATCTGGACCAAAGGCAGCAGGGAGAGAGAGTTGAGACTGGGCCTAGCTTGAGCATCTAAAAACCTCAAAATTCTCCCTCAGTGACCCACTTCCTCCAAAAAAGCCACATTTCCTTCAGCAATGTTACACCTCTTAAATAACAACACTCCCTATGAGCAAATGGGGGTGGGTGAGTAATTTTTATTCAAATCATCACAGACAGAGAGCTGAAGCATATTTAAATTCATTCTTGTTCATGGATTCTTCATATTCATTTAAGCTCTTCTGAGAGTTTACTGTGACCTTTCAGTATCTGATCGTGGACACCTAATTATCACATAACTTGTAAGCTATACGTCTTCTTAATGGCCGACGATTTGAATTTGCCACACCTTTCTTAATACTTTCCTCTACACACAAGCTATTCAGTAAAGCAGCAAATAGTAGAAAGTGAGATCTTGTCACTCGGATCCCATGAACAGGTCTTAGCAGCAGTAGTGGCAATTTACATATATGAATTGTCCTTTTTGTAACCCGATTAAAAAATGATTTTTGATTTTTGACAGTAGGATTACTGGAAAAATTCTCAAGTTATTCATTGTTACTAGCCAATTCCATCAGTTGCCAATCCTAAATCCCAAGAAGCCTTGAGTTTATGGAATCAGAGTTTTGAATTATCCAATGAATCCTGTTGTTGGTCTTTGTTCTCTCTCCTCAATCACAATCTCCAATACGTTAGCAGATCCTTGGACCTTGAGACAGTATGTTAATTTCTGATCCTGAAGCTGTGATAGAATACTTAGATAAAAACAAAGTTAAGAAATAAGGATTTAATTTAATTCATAGTTCTAGGTTTAAACTAACAGCAGCATCATGTTCTCACTTAGAAAAGCAATAAATGCATTCTGGTGATTAACTCACTTACTCTTCTCTAATACAACTAGCATCCTACCTAAGATATGGTCCTTTTCACCAAGGACTGCTCCTCTCACTTTAAGCAAATACCCATCAACATCCTGAGGCCCAACCTCTAGATAAATCTGTCTTCTGTCAAGTTGACAATAAAAAGTGACCACCACAGTCAGCTAAGTAATGTTTGTTGTTATTGTTTTTAACATGTTAGCTTTAAATGGCAAAAAATATTTTCTCTTTTATTTTATACATATTTTAATTATTTAGCTAATATATGCTATATCTAATCATAATCCTGAATTTGTGACTCTGTCTTCAGAATGTTTCCTAAGTTATTTGAATAGCTTTCTAGCTATTCAGTAATTATTTGATTTGGTCTATAATTCAGTCATACAGTTTCCCCACCTGAAAGGCTCTGAATTCAATCATCATTAAAAAAGATTTATCATAGAACATTGTTATAAATCATTTAAATCAGTTATTGGTGAAATGATACCTTTGCTACCAAAAGTTTTTCGACAGAGAAATTGTTTATAAGCTTGGTGTTTTATTACATAGATTAATTTATGTGCCACTTCAAATTAAACATTAAAGTTTTGAATGAATCTTTAGTTGTATTTTCATAGCAACTTATTACTAAACAAAATCTTAAATTTCTATGCTTTTTGTAGTTTTGAAAAACACTTTACTTGTTATATACTTGACTTTTTTTATTTTCAATGAAATCTGATTTTTTTCTTATAATTTGTAAATTGTCTTTCTTCAGAAACTTGCCTACAATAAAATCATTTGCTCATAGGCAGGAGTTAGAAGGGAAGATGTAGATTACTGCACACTGACATTTTGCCCTGTTTCTAATAATACAT